>JAQFVV010012416.1:10199031-11455192 GCA_028023455.1 Epiperipatus broadwayi | reverse complement strand
CATTATCATCATCATCATCATCATCATCATCATCGAAGAAGAAGAAGAAGAAGAAGAAGAAGAAGAAGAAGAAGAAGAAGAAGAAGAAGAAGAAGAAGAAGAAGAAGAAGAAGAAGAAGAAGAAGAAGAAGAAGAAGAAGAAGAAGAAGAAGAAGAAGAAGAAGAAGAAGAAGAAGAAGAAGAAGAAGAAGAAGAAGAAGAAGAAGAAGAAGAAGAAGAAGAAGAAGAAGAAGAAGAAGAAGAAGAAGAAGAAGAAGAAGAAGAAGAAGAAGAAGAAGAAGAAGAAGAAGAAGAAGAAGAAGAAGAAGAAGAAGAAGAAGAAGAAGAAGAAGAAGAAGAAGAAGAAGAAGAAGAAGAAGAAGAAGAAGAAGTGAAGAAGAAGAAGAAGAAGAAGAAGAAGAAGAAGAAGAAGAAGAAGAAGAAGAAGAAGAAGAAGAAGAAGAAGAAGAAGAAGAAGAAGAAGAAGAAGAAGAAGAAGAAGAAGAAGAAGAAGAAGAAGAAGAAGAAGAAGAAGAAGAAGAAGAAGAAGAAGAAGAAGAAGAAGAAGAAGAAGAAGAAGAAGAAGAAGAAGAAGAAGAAGAAGAAGAAGAAGAAGAAGAAGAAGAAGAAGAAGAAGAAGAAGAAGAAGAAGAAGAAGAAGAAGAAGAAGAAGAAGAAGAAGAAGAAGAAGAAGAAGAAGAAGAAGAAGAAGAAGAAGAAGAAGAAGAAGAAGAAGAAGAAGAAGAAGAAGAAGAAGAAGAAGAAGAAGAAGAAGAAGAAGAAGAAGAAGAAGAAGAAGAAGAAGAAGAAGAAGAAGAAGAAGAAGAAGAAGAAGAAGAAGAAGAAGAAGAAGAAGAATTCAATATCTATTTATTATGTGCATTTCAACATTTACACTTTAACAGCAATACACAATCAAAAAAAAAACTATAATAGTAGAAAAAAAACTATAAGCAAATACAAACTACATACATAAGATTATATATATGTTCATAATTATCAATTTAGTTGTTTTCTAACATTCATAACAAACTGATTACAAAAAATATCAATATTATTAAAAGTTAGATTAGATACTATTTGCAATCTATTAATAACTGACTTACTAAAGAAATTATTTTTACATATACTAACGTTGAAAGTTTGCATTTCTCTTAATAAATGATTTAGTACTTTCAATTCTATTTTCGATATACGGTTACTGACATCAATTTCCCCATCAATCAACTTTTTCAACAATATCATCTTTCAAATTTTCTCATTACTTTCAATATTGTTCTAACATTTTAACATTCCCCCATTATTAATTTATTAAATCTTTCTTCAATATTATATATTCTAGACTGAATATTAATCAGATTGAAATTCCATATACAAGAACTATATTCTAAAAGTGTAACAACAAGGGAAAAAAATAACCTATATTTTATAGAAATAGATAAATTTCTCCCATACCTCAAAATACTTCGCTATATCTCTCTTGAATTAGGGTATGAACGTTAATTAAAATGGTAAGCCTGCACTATAGTGATGAAGATGTTTCAGGCCTTCTGTTTAGTACAAAGTCTGTATATATGTATATTGTTATATCTCTCATGAATTATGGTATGAAAGTTAATGGAAATTTAATTATCTGAAGAAATATTTGTTTACATTTTTTAATTAGTTTTGTTATTACGATCGATGAAAATATAGTTGGCAGACGTGATTATATTTTTATCGTAATTACAATAAATTTGAAAAGGTAAACAACAAATTTGGGCGTAGTTTGACGAGTTGATAGGAAAAAGAGAATTAGGCAAAAAAAAAAAAATATAATAAAAGTTTATGACTAAAATAGAAATGAATAATACGTATATTTATATGCGCTTTTTTCTTTTATGTGTAAAAGAATTCATTTAGAATTTAATCAGATGTCAGTAGTTGTAAAATATATTGAAGTAACTCGGTTTCTTTTTCCTAGTAGCTTTATCGTTATCTACCCAATTATTATCATTATTAAAAATAACCAAATTCTGCAATTATATTATAATTATTTCTCTAACACGTCAATATCAGTTGTTTGATTTTTTTTTTGAGGTTTTTAAAATTAGATTAGTTTTAGTGTGTGACCAATTAATTTTAACTACAGCTGCTTATTTGCACCTTCTACTTTTTTTAGCATTATACAACCACATACCATCCTAATAAAATAGATTGTATTATAGACAATGAAAATAAGGCAATTTTAACGTAATGCAATTCATTTAATTTGCTTTATACATTGTAATTTCAATTATATAGGGACCAGTACCTCAAGTTTAATTTCTAAAGGTATATTCTTACAAGTAAACATCTGTTTTAAACTTTTCATTGCAACTCCGCCTACTTTCAAACTACAGCAATTATTTTGGCAATTGAATTAATAAAATATTCAAGGAAATAAAAACTATTGATGATTTCTATTTTTTATTATCATCAATTTTAATTATCTGCCTATTTTAGTCATAAACTTTTATTATATTTTTTTTTTTTGCCTAATTCTCTTTTTCCTATCAACTCGTCAAACTACGCCCAAATTTGTTGTTTACCTTTTCAAATTTATTGTAATTACGATAAAAATATAATCACGTCTGCCAACTATATTTTCATCGATCGTAATAACAAAACTAATTAAAAAATGTAAACAAATATTTCTTCAGATAATTAAATTCCCATTAACTTTCATACCATAATTCATGAGAGATATAACAATATACATATATACAGACTTTGTACTAAACAGAAGGCCTGAAACATCTTCATCACTATAGTGCAGGCTTACCATTTTAATTAACGTTCATACCCTAATTCAAGAGAGATATAGCGAAGTATGCAAGGATCAATTACTTTAAATTAATATCAATATATCAGCTCAACAGTAAATAAAATAAGTAACTGAAACACCAATTTGGATTTAAAAGACATGGTGAAGACAAACGCAAATTTAGAACTTTTAAGTAAATTTAATTACATATATAAATACAGGTTTAAACCTGTACAATGTATTAATTTATATAAACAGTGTGTAAAAGATTTGCCCATCCCTCGCATATGTATGTATAAATGGATTATTCTCCTGTATATGAGGGGTCAGAATGACTAATATATCAACATGGGTAGGATGACAACCTTGGCACTAATAAGGGCTTTGAACGTTCCATTATCAGATTTTCAATGAAATGGAAGGCTGAAGAATTGCGAGTTGGAATAGTTTGAAGCCTGTCCATTAAAGTATGAGGATTGGCTATCTTAATATAAAGCTGAGAACTGATTATATATTATATGTGTGAGGATAGTAATCTGGACCAACTGATGATTGCTCGTTTAGCATGAAATACGTATATTGGTGATTATTTATCTTTTCAACATGTGTGTGATCAGGTGAGTCAGCAATATGAGATGGCACTGAGAGTAGTGGGTCCTGTGAAAGTCTGAGTTCAAATCCCGCATATATTACATATATAAATACAGGTTTAAGCCTGTACAAGGTATTAAAAATAAAATAATGCAATTTAAGAAAAGGGATTAATGAAGAAATAGTACAAAAAAAAAATCACCATTATGTTTTTGTTTTATATTGCTGACATAACATCTTATAATTATGTAAATTTAATTAGAAGGGATTTGAACCCAGACTTTCAAGCTCCCTTTAATCATTCACCCCATCTTATACAACTGATACACATGACCACATACATGCAGGTTCAGCATGAAATACTTATATTTGAGATAGATCATTTATCTTTTTCGCATGTATGTGGTCATGTGTATTGTTGTATAAGATGGAGTGGATGATTAAAAGGAGCTTGAAAGCCTGGGTTCAAATCCCTTACATAAGATATATGTTTTGTCAAAAACGAAGCTACTGGCTCAACTATTGTTCAATATATCCAAATAACATGCTCTTCAAATTTAATCATATCACTATATATATATATATAAGGACTAATGGCTTTATTGTTTGGGAGTTCATAAGAAGTTTGAGTACCAGACCTGAAAATTTCAGAATCAATTCAGGGTACTTTCCAATTCCAAGTTGGATGCTTTACCACTGCGCCAGACCACTCTATTTAGCTAACCCTACATTTTTATTTATATTAAATGCTAAAAATAATTTATAGAGACATTATTGACTTTTATGAAGTTACAAGAAAAATGTTGTATTAGAAAAAATTATTTTAATCTGATTAATAAAGTCATTTGAAATTAATTAAGCAGCTATAATTTGGAAATTAATGTATTATTCCTTCACTCACTTGGCGAGAAGCTCAACAGGTGTTTTTATTAATAATCCATTTTCAGGGGCATAACAATATGATTGGACTTTTGTAACATGATTATCATATTAATTATCATGTCGAATTGTTGTTTTAAAATGATTATAAAATAACAAGAAATTATACAAAATTCCAAATGATTGTAATTAAAAATTAAATTTTAATATAATTGTCATAAAAATGAAAGTACAACAAACATATATGATGAAACTATAACAATATGAGTATTCATGTTGGTGGACAGCTGTTGCTAATATCTTCCACCATTACCACAAACATATCTTGCTGCTTGTGTAGTCACCACCACATAAATTTCACTAAATATAAATTCATGTGTTATCACACAGCCCCGCTCCCAGTACTTTTTGTTTTACCATTTATCCAGACCCTATAAATCTTTCAATATTTTGTGTATACATGTCTGTACCTGGATCCACAAAGTTGTAGGTCTGATATGCATTCAAATGTTCAATTCAGCATGGCATAATTCTTCAGTTTTATAACCATTCCAACAATCTGAATCAGTAATATTATCTTTAAAGGCATCTATAAAAATTAGTGCTGTTCTACTTGCAACAGTTATAATGAAGCTTTGGTGGTCTCTCTGCACAAGTCATTAAATAATCACTGTTGTGGAAGTATGTGTCCCTGTTGGTTTTTTCTTTTCCTGGAAAGACTTCCATCTATTTCAACAATTTTGTTAGGTCATCCAATTTTGCATGATGGTCTAGCTAAAAGGTTGAAGTTACAAACTTCACATAAGTAGTTATTCCAGTCAAAAACAGTTTTGTCTGATAAATCCAGTTGCTTTTTATCCCCATTCCATGGTAATTAATTCCATGCACCAGGTATAAATAAATCTAAGTGCAGTAATAAAAGATATTTTGGAGCCTTCTAACTACATTCCCTTATGAACAAATACTTGTTTGGAACACATTTTGATATTGCACCACCATTGGGTCTCAGCTCTCACATAATTTCATATATGCCCATTAGACCACACTTTTTATGGGCACAATTTGTCCCTGGTAGATGTCAAATTTTAATCATTTTTGCACAAAATAATTATGGAAATTATTCAAACAACAGCTGGAATTAAAAAACTATGGTAAACATTGAAAATGTTAAAAAATGCACAAAAATTATAACAATGGTAGCAATGAGTTAACGATTGTAGGATATGATATTCCAAAAAAAAAAAATTAAATATTTTTTAAACTTAACAGGTATCACATGTGTGATAAAAAAATGTTAACACTTTGTTACCACTGTCGTAATTTTTGTGCATTTTCAGCATTAAGTGTAGTTTTTTTTATTCAAGCTGTCTGGTTACTTTTCATAATTATTTTGTGCAAAATGATTAAAATTTTGCATTTACAATTGATAGATAAGGTAGTCGAGTACTTTTAGAATTATGGGATAGTACGTGCACAAAAAGCATGTGATAATTGGAAAGATATGAAACTTCATGCGTAAGCTGAGATTCAGTGCAGTCTAATATCAAAACATGTTCCAAGTGAGTACCTGTTGGTAAAGAAACATGATTAGAAGACTCCAAAATATTCTTTATTACTGCATTTAGATCTTTTTATGGTATGTGTATGGAATTAATAATCACACAATGGGGAAAAAAGCAATTGGATTTATCAGATAAAACTGTTATTGACTGGAACAACTACTCATGTAAAGTTTGTATCTCCAGCATCTTAGATAGACCATCATGAAAAATTGAATGACCTAAAAAAACTGTTGAATTAGATTAAAGTCTTTTCAGCAAAAGAAAAAATCAACAGGGACACATACTTCCATAGCAATGGTTATTCAGTGACTTGTGCAGAGAGATTGGCAAGTACTTCATTGTAAATTATTCAAGTAAAAGAGTTCTGATTACCAGTGGATCAGCTATCTATTCAGACTATTGGAAAGATTATGAAAGTGAAGAATTATACCATGCTAGATTTAAACATTTCACAATAAATCACACCTATAACTCTGTGGATCCAGGTACAAGCATGCATATGCAAAATATAGGAGATTATGGGGTCTGGCTAAATGGTAAAATAAAAAATACCGACTGAACAACAACACATGGATTCACATTTAGTGGAATTTATGTGGCAGTGACTGCACAAGCAACAAGATATGTTTGTGACAATGTTGGAGAATATTAGCAATTGTTGTACACGGCTACATTGCTATACTTTCATTATATATGTTTTTTATACTTTCATTTTTATTACAATTATATAAATATTTAATTTTTAATTACAATCATTTGGAGTTTTGTATAATTTCTTGTGTTTTTATAATCATCTTAAAAAACATTTCAACGTAATAATTAATATGATAATCATATTAAAAAGCAACCATATTGTTGTATTCCTGGAAATAGATTAATAATAATAATAATAATAATAATAATAATAATAATAATAATAATAATAATAATAATAATAATAAACACCTGTCAAACTTTCCTTCAAGTGACTGAAGTAATAATATGTAAGTACCTAAACTTCTAATAGAGAACATATACTTACAAACGCATTTGAATAAACTGTTTAATAGTTAAAATGCTCTAAGAAGTTGGTTTTAATAATTTAGCAATGATTATTTAAATAATAATAATCATCATCATCAACCATTATCAACCCACTGCAGGATGAAAGTCTCTCCAAGTTCAATCCATCTTTTCCTATCTTTAGCTTCTCTTCTCCACATCACCCCTGCACACTTTCTTATTTCATTCATCCATCTCACATGTGATCTCTTTCTAAGTCTTTTACAATCTCTTGGAATCCAGTTTAAAATTTCAATTGTCCATCTATTATCATTTCTTCTAACAATATGTCCAGCCCAACTCCACTTCAGTCTTTTAACTTTTTCAATGAGATAAATAACACCTGTTTGTTCTCTTACCCATACATTGCGTTTTCGATCCCTTTTTGTTACTCCCAACATGCATCTCTCCATACTCCTTTGAGTGGTCTGAAGTCTCTGTATTGCTCTTCTATTAAGTGTCCAAGTCTCAGATCCATAAGTATGAACTGGCAAAACACATTTATTAAAAACCTTCCTTTTCAAACACATAGGCATATTTCCTTTTAGTATAAAGTTATTTCTACCAAAAGCACTCCAACCAAGTTTAATTCTATGATTTATTGAAAAAATATTCTTAAACTCGGAGGTAAAAAGCCAATAAACTCACCACGCTGGCTAATGAGTGTTGGTGAGCAGCCCATCCATGTTCGTATACTATATGAATAATCATATAGTAATAACAGCTGCAACGACAAGAACGTATGGAGTGGACATTAGGAATTTGCCTTGCTCGGTTCCTTTAAGGCCTCCAAGAGGAATCAAAGGGTCTCCTTTCAGTTAATAGCAAACTCCTTTTATTATTAATAATATTTTATTACAAATATTTATTTATACGATTATAAATTAATATTTAATTAATTTTAAATAGTAAAATATTTGAATATATATTACTCATTGCCTTTATATTAATCATGTGTGTTTTCTAATATAAATTTAAAAAACAATAAGGAAAAAATAATTGTAAACTTAATTTCTTTCAAGAAATCACATGTGAGTATCCGTATGAAATAAAAACGAACACAAAAGTTCCATTCATTTGACTAATCAGATGTTTTTAATAGCAAAGATTCAATCCAGAAAAAGTAGCTTTTGTATTCACTAATGTGTTAAACTCATCAAGGTAGAAACATTAAACCCAAATAGTTATTTTTCTGGTAAGTATAATATATACATCAATAAACGTTTATTTATTGCACAATCAATTCATTAGATCTTTTAAAATTTAGGCACAAAAATGGTTGGTAACTTACAGGAAAGTAGTTCTCTATTTTTTGCTGATGATTATTGATTCACAAATCTCTAACTCTTGATAAATTTCCAACCGGAAAAAAAAAAAGTAATAATCTGTCTGGACAACTAATAAAAGTCTTATCAGTTGAAATATTGCTACTACTGGCATCGGACCTCCAAAATAATTTACATTCTGTTAAATTTAATAAATGGCATTTATAATGAGGCTTTAACATTTGAATTTATTAATGATTTTGATTCACCTCTCAATATAAAAAAATCCAATAACTGAAAGTAAAAATAATTATATGGTTAATCGTTTGGAAAATCAAGCAATATTTTATCACTAGATGGCAGTCTGACTAAAAATCAATTTAATTATTTTTTAATTTCTTCAGTTGAGAATCAATTCTAAAATATTTATATTAAACTATTACACTATACAGGGCAAGAGAGTACTTTATGTATGGCATTAATACATTAAGAAATAATTTACTACTTATTTTCAGTGACCAATATTCATATCTTTTGCTGCATACACATATGAACCATTATCATAAAGACTTATATACATTATTACTTTTCATTTATAATCAAACAAATGCCCATTAAATTCGTTTTTATTTGTTATTATTGGCTTTTGATTTTTTTTAAAAATAAATATCTCGCAAAAAAATAATTAAAGAAATCGGCTTTTGAAATTATTTTTTAACTCAAAACAAATCCTTCCCTCGTCCCACCCCCACCCCACCCCCATTTAAACAAATGTTAATGTTATTTTTAAATAAAAATAAACGATTATGAAACAATTTATAAATATCTTATCAAAATTAAATAATTATTGGAGTAAAATAGACATTTCAGAATATACATTTGTTGTTTGTTTTATTTTTTAATTTAAAAAATGAAAATAATTTCAACATAAATTAAAGGTTTTTATTCATTTATTATTATTTAAAAAATGTTTTTAATTTGAATTTAGCAGTTGAAATTAGAAGGTGTAAAAGTTCTGAAGAAGATTGTTGGGGCAATCGAAACTGTAAAAGAGAGTGGTAAATAAAGCATTGTGTAACAGTAGTAAAGTGCATGGAAGATTTAATATTATATGATATTATCATTTCATTATTTTTAATTATTATCAGTCCACTTCAGAATGAAGGTATCTCTGATTCATAGGATTACTTTATTACAACATGCTAGCAAACATCTTTATTTCATCCATCTGTCTCACATGTGGTCTATTTTTATGTCTTTGAATTTCTTGGGATCCAGTTTAAAACTTTAATTATCCATATATTAATCATCTTTTCTAGAAAAATATCTATTCAAGATTGACTTCAATCTCTTAACTCTTTCAATGATAAAACAGGCAAAACTCTCCATACAGTAGTGCCACTCAGTGCAAGCCAGAGTAAGATCTAGGTGCAGTGCTTTCAGCTCCAAGGCTCCTCACTGATGAAAGCCACAAGCTAGAAATGAATCTGGGGATATTGGATGATTAGGAACTAGATGGGGATTTTATGCACAAGCCTTCTAGAATCCATTGTTTACTCTGGTTTGCACTGAGTGGCACTACTATATGGAGTTTTTCTTATTTTAACCGTTTGAGCAAACATAAGAAATAGTGATCATGTGATGTTTAATGGTTTTTTAATGATGTCAATAATTTTGATTGTTCTTTTACCCAAATTTTTGATTTTCATTCTTTTATTTTTTACTTTTAACATGATATATCTTCATATACTAATGAGATATCTAAAGCCTCTATGCTTTTCTTCCATTAAGTGTCTACATCTCAGATCAATAACAAACTGGTAAAATACATCTATTAAAAAATCTTCCTTTTCAAACACTTAGGTATATTTTCTTTTAACTTTTTAAGTTACTTCTACTAAATGCATTTCATCAAAAATTTAATTTTATGAATAATTTTATCCTGACTTAACAATCTAGGATATTTATAGTTGATAACTTCTAATTCATTATTATCAATCTTCTAAAAAAATTCATTGAACATTATTAAATTTTTAGCACTTATCTTTAGTCCTAATTTTAATTGACTATTTTTGCAATGCTTTTTGAAACTTCCAACCATTATTTGCAAAAACAATTACATCATCTTCAAAATCTAGATGATTTAAGTAATCTCCATTTGCTTTAAATTTCTTGGATTTGTATTTTAATCTATAAAATACTTTTAGTAAAATTATTATAAAGAGTTTTGAAGATATAATATCATTCTTTTACATACATTTCTCAATGTTAAATTTTTAGTACCACCATGTAATCTAATCATTGTTGTAGCACTTTGATAAATATTCTTCAGAAAGCCACAACATCCCAGGTCTATGTATTAATGGACCAAATCTTTCATCACCATGCAAATGACAATTAAATCAAATGCCTTTTCATAATTTACAAATTCAAAGCACAATGGCAACTCATATTTACTGCTTCTTTCTATAACTTTTCTCAATACTTAGATGTGATCCATTGTGTAGAAACCACTTTTAAACCCATCTTGTATTTTAGTTTAATTAGAATCCAAATTTTGCTATAGATATGATAAAGATTTTGCTATAGAATTGATAGAACATTGATAAATATGTAATTTCTTATATTTTCTTTATAATCTTTCTTAAATATCACTGCACTCTTCTAATCGTGTGGTATCTCATTATTATTTAGACATTTTGGGTATATAGCTTTGTTATAATTTTTCTATTTCTTCATCTTCTTTCAAAATATCAAGAATAATTTCATCATATCCTGGAATCTTTTTCCTTCTTCATACATTTAATTGATTATCTCACCGTTTAAAGTATTAGTAATTTAGAAGATATGGTAATTGCAGAGAATACTTTGTTTTCTGGTTTTGTACAACTCTTCCACAAATAGTTCCAATATTTTTTCTTATTGTTGAAACAACTTTTCTTTCACAATTTTACAATTTTGAGACTTTTATTATCTTCTACAACTTTCTTTGCTAGGTCACAAATATATTTTATATATCATTATTAATTTTTTTGTTCAAGCCATTTCATGAACTCCAGATATTCAATTCTTTTTTGTAATACATGTTCTTGCATCGATAAAAAAAATTATTAATAAACTGCTATTTTTTTATATTAGCTATCTTTCTTTAGTTCTTATTACTGTATCAGATATTGATTTCAGTTAAGTCTGAACCATTTTTAAAGTCTGTTAATATATTTAAACAATTTTCTTGTGTTAATTTAAATGCTTTTTGAAAGTTTAGAATGTCAATTGTTAATATATGTTTCTTAGGGTATCTTATATATCACTAAACAATGATGAGTTAAATTTATTAAAAAAATTGCAATATTGTGAATACTTGGGATATAAATCTCTATTAATTTGAATAACTAATGTTACCATATGATATCAATCTCCATAATGTTGTTCTTCTATTTTTTATTTATAATTAACCTCACTTTATGTGTGTCTCCAATATTTATATTTCTATAGTAAAGTTACCTTTTTTTTTAACTTAACAAAGTCTAACAATGTTCCATTTTTAACATCACACTGTTCCTCTTTTAATTCAAAATTGATGTGAAGGTGTAGGTACTTACACAAAGGATTGTCATTAAATGGTAACTTGGATCCTCAGAAATTTTGAACACTTCCTGCCTTCATTCAGCAACAATTGTCTTGACCTGCAATTATATACCTTCTTGTGAGTAGAGTTCATAATTTAGTTTTGTCTGTACTGATTATAATTACCAAAAAAAAAAAAGAGACTCGTTCATATTCATCCTAAGCTTCAAGAAAACTCAACTGATATTTTAATCAAAAACAATCAGGCAACTGAGAAGTAAAACTACAGTGTTTATCAATTTTAAACTTAGAAGCAAAATTCCAATAAATTCATCACTCTATCTGACATGTAATTAGCCCATTCATGTTTGTTTACTATAATAATAATCATATAGTAATAGCAGGTGTAATAATTAGAAGGTATTATGAATTTCACTCAGTCAGTTTCTTTAACTCCTCAAAGAAGAATCAAAATTTTTTTTTCAGCTAATAACAGACTCCTTTCTCCTATTATGTAAAGCAATATGCAACTTTTTGGATATCTAACAGTTTATTATAATGGTATTTTACTTATAATTATATGTTAGCCTATTTCCATCACCTAATCTTTATTTCTGAATGATTTTTATAAAAAATTCACCTTTTGTTTAACCTTTTTAAAATATATTCTATTGCTAGCACTGATTAGTATATAACATAAACTTTTGAATAGAATTAATCTCCTTTTTCTTCAAGTGTCATTACCTGGTTAATAGCAGTATGAGTATGGGGAATGGAACCAAAAATTTAAATTCATGAATACCGCATTTAATGTGATAGTGTAACAAACTAGACAATTCTGTCAAAGAGTAATTTTTGGAAGAAATTTTATATATTTATTTATATGGGTCCTCTTGATTTCTTCATTTTTTTAATGCAAGTATAAGGAGTGATTTTCAAACATTGTTTATTATCACATGTTGTTGACTTATGGGATCATTTGCAACTGTCATGCAAGAATCTGCATTAAATTTTCTTCTTTTTATTTTTTTCCACTCTTTCCAACATTTGTGTCTTTTCCTAAAAAACATATGGTCATTGATACATGCAGTGTCTTCTTGTTTAAATGTATCAATTATTATCTATTTGATAAATTACATTGTGCTCTTTTAATCATTTGTTATTGGAAATACTAGTTTCACTAATATATGTCCATCCACATTTATACGGTATATCATAGATTACAAATATATGTACATTTTTGAATAATTGATTTATATACATGTATGTTAAACATAGTTAAATTCATTTATTCAAAACTTTAGATGGTAGAAAAAGTGAATGAATTAATTCTGTTTATAAATATTAATATAACAAAAAAATTAAAATTTATGTTTAGTTTAATAATATATCTCTTCATTATTTTAATTTTAAATACTATTTTTTTTAAACATGTCTCCCCCCACTTTCATGTTTTTTATCACTTCAAAAGTAAACTACAAACACCAAATATTCTTTGCATTTTGGTAATTTCAGTGAAAGACATAACATTACAAAACAGGAAATTATACATAAATTAGAATATTTTCCTTACAGTATATATCCAGACCACTGAAAGAAGTATGTGAGAGATGCATATTGGGAGTAACAAGAAGAGATCGAAAATGCAATATATGGGTAAGAGAACAAACAGGTGTTACTGACTTCATTGAAAAAATTAAAAGATTGAAGTGGAGTTGGGATGGACATATTGCTAGAAGAGATGATAATAGATGGATAATTGAAATCTTAAACTGGATTCCAAGAGATTGTAAAAGACCCAGAAAGAGGCCACATGTGAGATGGATGGATAAAATAAGAAAGTGTGCAGGGGTGATGTGGAGAAGAGAAGCTAAAGATCAGAGAAAATAAATTGAACTTGGAGAGACCTTCATCCTGCAATGGATTGATAATGGTTGTTGATGATGATGATGATATATCCAAGATCAGATGCATTTCTCAAATTTATATATACACATCTCAGTCACTTTACAATATTATCCAAAATATACTAAACTATCTTTAAGATCAGAGCTATAATACAGACCAGCTGTATCTTGTCTTAATGGTGTCTTTCCTTAAGAAAAATGTTTATCCCATCACCATTTAATAATCTTTGACCCAAATCAATGATCTATACTAAACTACCTTTCAGATCAAATTTTTAGTATAGACTAGCTGTAACCTGTCTTAATGGTGTCTTTCCTTAAGAAAAGTGGTATCCCATCACCACTTAATAATCTTAGAACCATTTCAATGGGACTCATTCTAATAAAATTATAAAATTTCTAATAAAATATAAGACTTAACCTTTCATTCTTCCCCATCAATCAAAATTTCAATTTACCAAACAAGATTGCTCCATTTCTACTGTAATTATATTGTTTAAAATGATTATAGATGATATCAGACACTCTAGAAAATCAGGACCTATTGTAATGTAACTTGATATCACTTCAACCTTTAATTCAGCTCCTATTGACAAGCCCCCAAAAATCCTTACTCAACAAAAGAAAAATTCACATTACATTAAATGGACAAATGTCCAGTTTTTCCACATACCACTTTATATTACAGGGTTCTTTCATAAGCTCATTTCTTTTTCTGATTTAACATTCACCCAGTATTATCAAATATCTAAAATAAACTACCAGAAATTTATAGCCCTTTTATAAATCAAACAATTAATCATGCATATAAGGATGACTTAATCATTTTACTGCCATCAAAAAAATATATCAACTGACATTTTACACAATTAAACAGAAAAACACTATCTCAAATTCAACAATGGAAAAAAGAAAATTCTCCTTTCATTGCCTCATCTCATAAATTTTTTAATTTCCCTTCTCATCTTTCTGCAAATGCTATAAGATCTGAAATCCAAAGTAAACTCCTTTCCTCTATAGAAAATACAAATAACTCATTATCTAAATCATATTTACCCTTATATGCAAAAGAGTCTCTCATCAAAAATTGTATCTTCTCAACAAACTCCTATTATATGCTTACTATTACATGCACTACATCTTTCATCAAAAAGATAAATTTACTATGCAATAAATTGTTCTGAACAAGAAAACAGTATCAATTAGTGCCAAATCAATGCAAAAATATGCCATCCATAATGGATTCTCATTACACTGTTATCTCAGTATACTACCATCAAAGATCAATAAATAAAATTACCAGATTTAAAACCTTGTACCCTGAGGTGCTAATGTTTATCTTGATTAATCCATTAGGTGTACTACCATCAATCAAAAATCTTTTCATTAAAAGAATTAATCATATCCATAGCTAAATACATTCACCAGATTAAAAATTATTTGCAACAAAAATTAGATACTGTGATACATATGCAATAGTACTTAAAGAAGAACTAATTAAGCTTCCACATTCTAGATTTAAATTTATTAATAAACAGATAATTCAAAGATTGAAATTTTGGTATTTTGAGCCAAAATATTTGGAATTTTTATTTATTATCAATCTTGAGGCTTTTCTTACTTTTTAGCCAAAAACAATGTTTTGACAAACATAAACTCAATATATTTATTATGTCACAACAAAGAAGAAACATCCATGGAGCACTATTTTCAATAATTGTCCATCTTGAGGCTTTTCTTACTTTTTAGCCAAAAACAATGTTTTGACAAACATAAACTCAATATATTTACTATGTCACAAGAAAGAGGAAACATCCATGGAGCACTATTTTCAATAATTGTCCATCATACTAAAGCATATTAATTTCAATTACTAGATAAGGAGTATAAATAGAGGGCTCTTCACTAACTTATGATTAAATGCTTATATACTTTTACTTTATAATTTCTGCCATTTTGTTTTTATCTGACATCTCAGATGCTTCAATAACATTTCCATAACAAACTAGCTAAAATAAAGAACAGAGATAAAACGCTCATTCCAACTGATATTGTTTTAGCTACATGGAGTTTATTCAAGCTACCAATTCTACTGTAATTGTTAGATCTTATAAGCCCTTATTATACTATATATTAGTTCATGTAAAATGTCTCAACATTTTGGTTGGATTTTATATTTATTAAGTCTTTTCTTTATGATATGAAAACATATAATGTAATTCCCTGATTTCTCCATAAAAAATTTAAATCACCATCATCAACCATTATCAATCCACTGCAGGATGAAGTCTCTACAAGTTCAATCCATCTTCTCTGATCTTTAGCTTCTCTTCTCCACATCACCTCTACACACTTTCTTATTTCATCCATCCATCTCACATCATGTAATATATAACCTTTTTATTAGCAATAAAGTATAAAACTAATTTACTAAGATTTATCATAAATTTGAACGTAATTTTTAATTGTTAATAATTTAAGCATATAATTATTCAAAAATATTGTTTAACATTAATCAAATAAGAGATATAAACATTTGAATGTAATAAAGTATACCTCATATAGGTATTCATTTATCATTGTATGCAAAGTTGCTGCTTCAAAACTTAAAGAAATATGACTTTAGCTATGATGTGATAGTAATAAACAGTAAAAGAGTTTTAATTAAACTAATGTTCAATGGCTTCTCAAAAAATGATTAAATAAAAATTAAAAGTAATAAATTATAAAAAGTTAGCAGGTGTAAAAATCTAGTTTAAATTATTAGTAAAGATGAAAACCTAAAAGATATAAGAATTATAGAATTAAGGTGGAGATGAGTGCTTTGCTTGAAAATAATGTAATACTAGAAAAATATGTCTATGTGCTTGAAATGAACGATTTTTAATAAATATATATTTTTTACCACTGTTTATTTATGGACCTGATATACATTTAATATAAGAGCAATAAAGAATCTTGTTGGAAAGATTATGATAAACCAGGAAAGACTGAATGTGAAATACAAAGATTAGTGAACATATAGATATCTCTTCAACACTGAAAGTATTAAGAGACTAAACTGGAAATGGAATATTCATGTTTTTTTAGATATGGTAAAAAGATTGACAATCACAGACTTATGCTGCATCTCAAAATATTTTAAAATAGTAGAAAGAGATGAAATGTGACATGAATGAAATTTTAAAAAAATTCTGGTGAGATATAAAGTAAAAAATTATAGATAATAAAAATTAAATTAATTATATCCTGCAATGGCTTGATAATAGTTTAAAAAATTATAAAAATGAAATGCTGAATAAGATAAAGAAAGATGTATATTGAAAGTAACATAGTTAAAAAAATAAGCAAAAATATTTTGCTAAACTGCTATGTAATTGTAACACTATTTAATGATAAATAGAAATCAAATAGAGCAATATTGACACAATAGTATATTTAATGTGAATTAATACAAAGAGATAAAAAGCATCAAAAAAGTCCTAATTTGAGATATGATAATTCTTTTAACCATAAGAGAAAAAAATCTTGGAATAGACATTTTTAGGATATATTAAAGTGATCTTTTCCTTGCAGAAATTTATTCATGATTGATAATATATAGATAGGGAGTAGATGGGGTGGGTCCCAAGTAGGCAAGCAGAAAGGAAGGAAGGTAGATATATAGATAGAAATAATATGTTAGTCAGTAAATAGGTAGTTCAGTCTGTCAATAGATATGTAGATAGATAAGTAAATAGGTAGGCAGGTAAGCATGTGGTTAGGTGGGAGAGTGCATGGATGGCTGCATATGTGGGTAAGTGGGTGGGTGAGATAGATAGATAGATAGATAGATAGATAGATAGATAGATAGATAGATAGATAGATAGATAGATAGATAGATAGATAGATAGATAGATAGATAGATAGATAGATAGATAGATAGATAGATAGATAGATAGATAGATAGATAGATAGATAGATAGATAGATAGATAGATGGATAGATAGATAGATAGATAGATAGATAGATAGATAGATAGATAGATAGATAGATAGATAGATAGATAGATAGATAGATAGATAGATAGATAGATAGATAGATAGATAGATAGATAGATAGATAGATAGATAGATAGATGGATGGATGGATGGATGGATGGATGGACGGACGGACGGACGGACGGACGGACAGATAGACAGATAGACAGATAGACAGATAGATAGATAGATAGATAGATAGATAGATAGATAGATAGATAGATAGATAGATAGATAGATAGATAGATAGATAGATAGATAGATAGATAGATAGATAGATAGATAGATAGATAGATAGATAGATAGATAGATAGATAGATAGATAGATAGATAGATAGATAGATAGAACTTCATTTTACCATTCTTATTTTTGATAAAGTAATATTATCCATCTAAAATTTAATATAAAAAAAATTCTAATATTAATCAATGATGATAATAAATTACCAATTAAAAAATCATTAATGCCTGAACAATTATAATATTTTTAATAACTCATCAAAAATCAATTACAATTTTAATTAACTCTAATGATTTTTAAAAAGTATTTTTAGATTGCAATAAGATATATAATTAAACTAATCTTATTTGTAAATTTTTTACTTTTGTTTAACAGCTGTCTAATTATAAATAACCTTAAGAATAGTTGCTGGAATAACAGATGAATATATATATATTTTACGGTCTGAATTAAAAATATTTTTTAAGCGTTTTTATGAAAACTAAAAATAGTTTTAAATTTAGATAAAATTAAAAAACAAAATCATACATATGAGCAATATTTCAAACTCAAAACCCTCAATCTTGTATGTCCATATATAAAAACTTATTGAGACAAAGAAATAAGATGAATAATGCAATATATATCACCTAAGTTCTCTTTTAAGCGATGGTGATATTACATTAATTAGTTTATTTCTTTAAATAATTTCCTAATCCTTAATTTTTTTCTGATTTTATCACACTTTTTTTTTCTCATGTGTCATAGCATCAGCCGGCAAGCGAACCCGCTAACCCGGGACAACTGCTTGTAAAGTAGCCATTGTTGACCTCTCGACCACCAATGTTACATGAGAATAGGGCTTAAGTACTGATTTCTATTTATGTTCACATCTATAATCTGAGTAAAACTTCAATCTTTTTTAAACAAGCTTAAAAGTTGTTTTTTTTTTCAGTTACCTCATCACTAGATAATTACTAGGGCATCCAAATATGGATCTGTAAATAAATTTACTTTTTTTGGCTTAAAAAATAGAGCAAGAAAGCAAATTATTAAACCCTCATTAATTGACATTTGATTACGTTGATAAGCTTTTGTTGCTATTTCTTTTTGGAAAAATTTGGAAAGATCTAAAAATGATAGGAGCTGTTTGGGTATTTTTTATATTTACTATTACTTTATGCATATACGGGGTAATGGTATCATATGTCACCCATTTAATTCAAGTTAGTTGAATATTATCATAATTATAGCATAAATCATAAAGTGCAACAGTTAACAAAAGTAAGCATAATTAGCATTACATTTGACATGCTAATATGTCTAATTAAGGATTTGTGGAATTGGCAAAATTGTTTTAAATAATCTTTTAACTAGTCCACTATAAATAAATGATCCATCAGCTTTATTGCTTGAGAGTTTATATGAAGTTTGAGTAACAGTTGGGCCAGCATTTGAACTGATATACTCCAGATTCTAATCTTATACCACTGCACTAAACCATACAGGTATTAGTCAATTGTTGAAGGACAAGCTAGTATAAGAATGCATTTACTTCCACTGCTATAGAACATACATGGCAATACAGCAGAAAATGCTTTCAGTTGAACAAAGAAAACTGATTGAATTTAAATTATAGTAAATATATATGTAATATAGGGAGCATGCTAATAGCTCTAACAAGCTTTTCATCACAAGTGCCACAAGAGAAAGCATTTAAAAATCTCTATCTAAAAGTATCCCTATCCTCAAACCAGTTTTGAGCTGTTGACTCTCCTCAGTGATGCACTAGGATATTCAGACCCTAGATCTAAAATACCAACTCAAGGCTAGAACTTATCTAATATTTAACTATTAAGTATAAATTCTGAAATTTTCAGATACCTATATGTCTTCAAATCCAGCTATCTAACTTAAATAGCTATATGGGCCTGAAAACACTTGTCTTACCATATATTAATAACCTCAGCAATATAACACCATCAAAGCCTCGAGAGAAAAATTATAATAATCAAAAAATCAAGTCATATAGCATGTGACACACATGTCTATATGTATTACATAAAATAATTAAAAATAATATTCAGGGGGGTAATGATATTTTTTTTTATTTTAGGTAAAAATAAATAAAGAGACTGTTAGTTTATTAGATAATAGCAGACTTTTTTTTTTTATTTAAATTGAAATATATGAATGTTTAGATTTAATATTTTAAAATAAAATTTATCTGCTCTTTTAGTCAAAAAATTAAATTCTGATGGAAATTATGAAAACAAAGAAAATAAATTATAACTTTAAACGTGTAAAAGTAACTATAAAAGTTACTTAGTGAAAGAATTTGATTGTACAAATAATTATCTAAACTATTTAGAGATCTAATTAAATATCAAATGTTTTGCCTATTATCTGATCAGAAGGGATTATGTTTATTAGAAATTAGTATTTCCAACTGATTAGTTAATATGTTTAATCGATATGTAATTAAGAAAAGAGAAGATTAATTAATTAATCAAAAGAATTTGAAAAACCAACTAGTAAGGTGAGGGTCTCAGACAATGGGTAGTAAAGGTATAAAAAATACAAAATTTCTATTTTTCTTTATTTTAATGAATTTGTCTGAGAATGATCTATGATTCTGTTAAATTTTCCATTAAGAGTCCATCATTCAGTTTCTGACATTTTTTGAAAGCTTGTTTAACCATTTCAAAATGCAGCATAACACCTTTCATATTTCAGCATTTTCTGACATTTTTCTTTGTCTCACACATCAACATAAAATATATGATAAAGTGATTATTACTTACCAGAAAATAACAAATTTGACTTCCTTTGATAGATATTTTTGTTTATTGCTGAAATAAATTTTAAATATTCACATTTTGTATCTGTAAATATTAAAAAAATGAGATCGCAATCAAAACAAAGACATTACACATCATCGTTTCTAGAAAGATTATTTTCAGTTTATAAAATCAACAAAATATTTTTTAATTCTGATTATTTTTAACACATTGAAATGGATAATTATTTATTTTTCTTATATCTAATGAATTATACTTTAAAAGTTTAAATTTTTTGAATATTTATTGCAAAATTGTGATTTTTCTTATTTGTAAATATAAAGTAGATTTATATCAAAGCTGCTTTTCTAATTTGCTTCAGGCCATATTTACGTTAGCTGCTAATATAATGTTATATTTTTGAAAATAAAGTATCAGGTCAAAATAAGTTATTAATAATTTGTATTTCTTGATATCTAATAAATATAGTGCAAATTATTTTTAAAAAAATATCTAAAAGCTTAATAAATTCGCAAATAAATACATTTTTGTGTCATTCAAAACTACAATGTCATAAAACACCAAATCTTTTACAGCCTTGGCAACAGACAATGGCTAAATGTCAGGGTAGGGCTTATGTCTATTGTAAAAGTGGGAATTTTGAATTTCCCACTTTTTTATGCACAATTTTCAAAAAAAAAAAATATTATACTAAAATACACTGTTTTATATGCATTTTAACGTAAAATACTTACAAAAAATTCACTATGGAGAGAATTGGCCAAAAGACAAAATAATTTGGGTCAACTGCTCATAAAGTTAAATGATTCTTTGGGTATCTAGATTGTGAATTATCATAGTAATGCTTTTGGATGTGTTTGTTTGGTGAATATTTTAAGTATATGTAGCTGTATATAGTTTTAACCTCTCTGTATAGAAAAATTTATTTTGCAAATAAATTTATTTTAAATTTAAAATTAACATTATATAGCAATTATATTGACTTATTTAAATAATGTATTCTGTTAATTATGTAAATTTTCATTTCATAAAACCCTAAAGCTAATTATATTCTAATATTTAACTTTTTAACTTATACTTCAGCACATTTTGAGAGTTTTATAGAATACAATCTGCAAAATTTTAAATGCAGCTGGTGCATAATTAATTTTAATATGTATGTTCCATATGACTTAAATAGAAAATAAATCATATTATTACAATTTAATTTACAATGATCAAACTTGTTGCACTCGCAATTTGGGAACCACCCATTTTCAATAAATACATAAATGATTATTACAAATTATTTATTATGCTAGAAATTATCACATTATTCCTAGAACAGTTACAAAATTTAAATTCAGTTAAAGATTAATATCTGACTTTTAAATTAAATATAAATACATGGAATAATTAATCCCATGCCATCTATCGATTTCCATGCCTATCAGATGTCTATTTTTATGCCTCAAAATTGTGATTGAATGAAAATTTTAAATATATCTAAAAATAAATAAATAATCTAAAAATATTAAAATTCATGACATTATTAGATAAAACACCTGCTGATAGGTAAAATTCAAAGTTAAACTTCAATCACTTTGCTGCAGTCATTTCCACTCATAAAATAAATAGAATTAAAGCTATGTGTTTTTTTATTTTATTAATTTACTTATTCTCATAAACAATATCAAGTTCCTAATCTTCTTTTAAAATAATTCATGACTAGATTACTGCCTAAACATGCAATGTAATAAATAAATAAATTATTTACAAGCCACAATATTTATGGATTATGACAATAATGGATTAGTATATATATTGTAATGAGAACTATCTACTCATCACTACTGAGTTCAAACCCTGTAACTCACTAGAAGATGAGGCAGAGTGATATAACTAATTTCAATCATTATTATTGTTAAAAAAGAAATTAAAATGACAGCTATCACTTATATTTCATAACCATCCTATTTAGGTAACCATCCCCACCAGGGTCAGTCAAGCTTAGCTAAAGTAAAGTATTTTATAAGGCCCAACAGCTTTAGGCCCCTATTTTACAATAAATATAGATATTATTCATATTAACTATAGAGTGAAGTTAGGTGAAACATTGAACACCAGTTCTTGACTAAATATAACATAAAAACTATATTTTAATAATCTTAATTAGAAATATATATATATATATAAGTAATAAAAATAACACAAAAGAAGAACAAAATCTTATCCATAATACATTACGTAGCAATAAGAGAACACTGCCTCCCTTCTATTCATTTCTTGTGGTGTAGCCTAATACCATAGATTGTGAGCATATTAATACACACACACACAAAATACCAGACATATATATATACACAATACCCATGCTGGTCAATGATATTATGCATAAAAAATATCAGCAAGGTAGGTTAAATTTTAATTCATGTTTTTCTCCACATTAACAAATAAATAAATAAAAATATGTACATCTTGATCGAATTCTAAATGCATACACAGATTCCTATAAGTATAGATAAATTTAGATAAGATATTAATTTCTTAAATTGATATATTTCTAAAAAGAAAACATAAAAAAGTAATAATAAATGTAAATGTTCTTTTCTCACTTACACCAAAACTGAAAAGGAGGTTTGTACACATTTTTTTCTACTCTTTTTCTACATATTTAAGACTTATTTGCAATAATGACTCATATGAGATATTACATAAGGCTCATTTTTGAGATGATCATTTCCCGCTGTTCTTAGCTAAAACAAAGCTTCCCTGGCATGCTCCCACTTATAAGTCTCTGTTCAAATATATGGTAACAAATAGGGATAAAAGACAAGTTTGATTCAATTTTCTTGCTAAGCAGTGTTTCAGCATAACAGTACAGCTCACATGGTGATTATTTTAAGACTATATCCCATGCACTTATGAATTTTTATTTCATCTTTAGTTTACTTAATTCTTCTAGCTGCATTAATATTTTTGATATCTTTCAAGAATGGATTCCAACAGTTCTCTTATAATGTCTTTGTTTCTGTACTATAGTGTAATCACCAACTACTCCTTGCTTTGGTTTCTGATTTTGGATTTCTGATGACTGAACTATTTATTTAGTCTGGTGACTGACTAGCAAAATCTACTTCTTTAATACAATACACACACAAAAGAACAAAATGTAATCTTTTATCTTTGATTTGAGTTAATTTATTTTTATAATCAGCTTGCAGATGAACCGTTTCATTTTTACAAAAGAGAGATTTCAAGAATTTTATCAACACTTTACAAATTAAATTTTGATACAATCTCTGGATATATAAAAAATAATAATTTTAAAAAAATTATATCAAAGAGATAAATCCTTTCCAAGAATTTTCATAGTAATGTATCTAATTATCCACTGATATATTAAACACTGTTAAAAAATAAAATCTTTTTTTAAGCTATAAATTTAATTAAAACAAACTAACATGCATTTCAATCGCTTTTTCTTCTTTTATCTTAGACAAAAAAAATAAATAGAAAATATATTAAAGAAAGTTTATTTACAAAAATTCATATCACAAATTTAAAAAAATTGCTGCAATATGCAAATATTTTACTACCTGCCTGACTACCGTATGAATGTGTATGTATATAAATTGCCCATAAATGTCCCTTTTGGTTTTTAAATTATATTTATACTTTTTACATTTTATGAGTCAACTAATATATGAATACAGTACTAGCTGGCCAAAACTTGTGATGAGAGTTTGTTCATCATCAGTCACAGTTATTTAATCACAAATAAGTTTGCAAAGAAGATTACAGCATTATACTATACATATTTTGGTTTAGAACTCAAACTCTTAGAATTATATTCCTGGAGAAGTATGTTTTTATTTGTAAGTTAAAAAAAAAAATCAAAACCTTTTAAAAATGCATATATATATATATTATTTAAATACATTTATATTATCTATATTAAACTTAATGTAATTAGAAGAACTAGAACTCAAATTTTCAAGCTACCCATAGCTAATCACTCCATCTTATATAACTGATACACATGACCACATAAACATGAAAAGAAAAAAGATCTCCAATTTCATTCTGGACAAGCACTCATCAGTTGGTCCAGATCACTATCTCCCACACATATATACAATCACTGCTCAGTTTATATTAAGATAGCAAATCTTCAAGCTTTAATGGACAAGCTTCAGTCTTATCCAGCCTCCAATGCCTCAGCTATCCATATCATTGAAAATCTGATGATGGAACACTCAAAACCCCTTGTTAATTCCACTATTATTGTCATACTCATGTTGACTTTAAGTGACTTTGACATTTCACATATAGAACCTTAATATGTCCATTTAAGTATACAGAAGAGGATGGGCAGAATACAGGCTGAATATGTAATATTTAAATACATGTATATTATCTATACTAAACTTAATGTAATTAGAAGGACTTGAATCAGACTTTTAAACTCCCCATAGCTATTCATTTCATCTTATTTAACTAATACAAAAAACCACAGACACACGAAAAATATAAATAATCTTCAATATATGTATTTCATGCTAAATCAGCACTCATTAGTTGACTCAGATCACTATTTCCCACACATATATGTAATCAAACATTAATGCACAAGCTTCAAGCTTCACATTACAATTTTTCAGTCATTCATATCAGTGAAAATCTGAGAATGAAACACTCAAAGCCCTTGTTGATACCATTATTATTGTCATATCCATGTTAACTATAAGTCACTCTGACACCTCACATTAAAGTCATATATGTGAGGGATAAAAATCAACATGGATGTGATGATAATAGTGACATCAACAAGAGCTTTGAGAATTATATTCTCAGATTTTCAATTATATAAATGGCTGAAGAGTTAGTGGGTGGAGAAAATTAATCTTGCCATTAAAGTTTGAAGATTTGCTATCTTAATATAAACTGATTTTATATATGTGCAGGAGATGGTGATCTGGACCAATTGGTGAGAGTTGGTTCAGCAGGAAATACATATATTGAAAATTATTTATATTTTTCACATGTATGTGATTGTGTGTATCCATTGTATAAGATGGAATAGATAATTATGGGGACCTTGAAAGTCTGAGTTTAAGTTCTTCTAATATATGTAGGCTATAACTTGTAAATAATAGCTAAAAACCTGATCTTAAAAAATCTTGTTATATATATGTGATTAATATATGTAACTTTAACACACATTTCAGATTTATGTAATATCTTAAAAATAAGAAACACACACTCATACGTCAATTAATCTTTATAAATATACAAAAAATAAATAGTCTCCAAAAACCATCTCTGAAAACCTTGATATTATACATACTTTAACTAGAAATTCTTTCAGTTATCTCTGGATATAGCATTAGCTTTACTCTATAATTATTTATGAGTTAACTCAAGAGTAAAATTTAAAAAACATTTGAAAAAGGCATATTCTTGTCAGTTTAATTGGGTTTAAAATACCTTGTAAAATATTTTTTATAACATGGTAATGGACCAGCCTTTCAAGCAGAGGAGAAAATACCATTGATAGCATAAACTATCAATGATACCCACAGTCAGATCAAGCTATGCAAAGCATAACATGATCACATTTCCAGATCATGGCCTACCTTGACTGCTAGATTCAAACCCCTATCATCCAAAGCATTTTATTTGTTTTGAGGATCTACCTCAGGTGCCAGAAAACTATAGGTTATATAGTCAGCATGCTTCAGATGACAGGCACAAAATCCAGTGCTTGACATATCCCATGACTAACTCATATTGTCTCAGGGTCCAGCACATTTAACTTAACACATAAAATAACTATACTCTTAAATTAATAATGATGCATTGACAAGAGAGAAAGAGAATAATATTTGAGCAAACATTAATATTTATTCAAGTACACATATATAACATACTAGCATGGAAATTTACTTATAAAAATAAATATAAATGATTAATCAGGCTACATTTTATCATAGTCCTTTGTTGAAGTTCGTTTAAAATAAATATAAAGTGTCTATAGACAAGTATCAAAATGTCTTTACCTAGGTTTTCATGATTGTCAATTCCAACCAATTGGCTTTTTGGTCTCCATTGTTGGTTTCAGGATTTGTCTTTAATTCTTCTCTTGACAATGGGGAAGAGAGATTTTGAAGCAGCATCTATTTCATCATCTTAGCATTAGTTTCCAGCAAGGGGTAAGGCAGGGACAGTTGATTTGCAGAGGACTAGAGGCCTGAAGCCCAGTCAAACACTTGTAAAGATGATCTAGCAGCCCATACTTGCTAGATCTATGGCTTTTGCTTTAATGTTGACTGCAGCAGTTTAAAAATATCTGGATCTCTGAAACAATGAATAATGTAACACAAAATGAAGACTGGACTGAATTTGATCACAAATGAAGGCTGAAAACTCTTCTCTCTCATCATTTTAATTCCTTATCATTATTTTCAATTTTGATCGTAAGTTGAATGTGTTTTGTTTTTAATTAATTATTACATTTTGTTAATCTAATTGATTTTTTACATTTTGTTAAACTAATTGATTTTTACATTCCATGTTAATCTAATCTTTTGCTTAGATTAATCTATTATCTCATCAATAGTTACATCATTTTTTAATTAACACTATTTCAATATTATTATCAATCAGAAATCTTATAAACTAATTACACTTTTCAAAAGTTTTCACTTTTACAAACTGATTTTATTTTAACTTTCCATATTGTAACGGTCATATTTGTACATTCATGCAATGAAATCTAGAATTTTAGTAAACTAACCCAAGGCTGATCGAAATGAGGTTGTTGAGACCCCCAATCCAATCTCACCTCAGTTACTTTACCAATGCTCAAAGATTTACCATGTTATGAATGACATATATGAGGCTATGTGTACTTTTTTAATTCGTGTGCTGGCAGTAGCACATTGATGGAACAGGAGACTATGATTTAAGATTGGCATATAGCTATATAGATGTGATACAACTGACAGCTATCACTAAATTTGGATTGTGATTCATAAATAACTAAGTAATAATTAATAATTAACTAATGAATAATGAGCAAAAATTGAGACACTAAGCAAAGTTATATTTTAAATAAATTTAATATAAGCCAAATTTAAGAAAAGAAAATAAACAATTAAAATACGTAAAATTTCTCTCACTCGCAGGTGATGATTTTGTAGGTTTACAGAGTATTAATTCAAATATTTGGTATTTTCTCACTCACAGGTGATGATGATTTTATAAATTACAAGCTATTATCTCAAGTATTTGGTATTTTAGCTCACTCACAAGTGATGATGATTTTATAGGTTACAAGTTATTTAATTTTCATAAGATTTATTATTACAGGATTAGAAATTGATTTCAATTTTCTTTCATAACTATTTATGCCTTATTTATACTATGCTATTGAGAATTAGATTTGCTTTAGTTAATTTGCAGAAGTGATTATCATTAACTACAATTAATATCTATACTAAATGAGTAGCATTTCTCTATATAGATTAAGGACTTACAAAATTAGATTCTGGTTCAGATCAAAGCTGAAACATGAATTATTATGGTGGAATGAACTGATGGTGGGTAGTAAGACTTCAGATACCAAGGCATTTATAAAATACATAATCTGAGTCTGTGCATCTCAAATGTGTGCTTGCTCACATGATTCATTATTGTGTAATCGGTTCCCTTTGACCATGCTAATTGCTGTGAAAAAGACCTTTTAGTCTGGGTGATCGAACAGCTTATAAGAGATATCTGGATCCTTTTTGCTCCAGTCCTAAATGAGAGTAATGGGGTGGCCCTTAAACCCAAATCCCATTTTAAAAGAAAGCTGTCCAAATTAAAAGTAATGGGGGTAGCCATTAAAACCAAATCCCATTCAATATAATATACAGCAATAAGTAAAGTTACATATGAACTTCCTAAGAATGCATTCACAACACTGACCTCATCATTATATAACTAAAATTGCACCACAAGGATTAGTTTCCTTTCATAAAACCACTGTAAATCAGTTCATAAATTAGCATTTATAATTATGCTATTAAAGAAATATAATGAATCTAATTTATTAATATATCTATAAAGGCATTCATATAAATCTAAGGAGGGCTACAGCATATTTTAGGATAATTATAAGATTAATTTCTAACTTTATGCTGTATTTCATCACATCTGCTAAATATTAACCAACTAGTTCATTTATAGCAAATCTATCTTTAAGCATTTATAATCACTTAATTACATATATCAATAAATATTATTTTACTCATTTCAATAGGGAGTTTTGATTGTGTGCTAATAAATGCAAAATTATATAAGTATGAGAACATCTAATCATTTCTCAATAATTAACTTAAATATTAATAAACTCCATTCTGAATAAAACATAGCATAAATAAACAAATATATAATTGAAAATAATATAGGCATAGACTTAACATTAAAAGAAAGATATAAAATTATAGATAATATTTGGCTTTATTTTGCTTAGTTATAATGAAATGAAATGAAATTAAAAGTTTAAATCAGCTTAAACTAAATCATATCGGACAAGACTTACAAATCAAATAGTAAAATAAAATTACAATTTAGTTTAGGAATTAATATTTGGAAAGTTTAAAATAAATTAGTTTAAACAATATTGGCCATTTATAGTAATTTTAGCTAGCTTTGAGAAGTTAGGAGATTTAGTTTAAATGTTCATTTTAAAATCTCCAGAAATTGGTTACCACTTTAAGTTCTGTTGTCTGGCATGATGGCTTGATCTTGGGTTTCCTCCTGTTCTTATTGCTACTAGGCTGTTATTTCAGGGGTCTCTGTATATTGTAGACCACTCCCAGAATCAGAAAGCAAGTTTATTGTCTTTCTACCCCATAACTTTCATTTTGTATGATTTGATTACTTTCACAATAATTACAATAACACTATTGGAACAAGATCCTCAAAATGGCTGAAGCAAGATTTATATACTGACCTTCCCCCCTCTCTTTTTGATCACAACTTGTTTACTAGTTTTTAGTTCCAGATTGGTCTTTCTAATTTAATTCACAATATTCTCAGAAAATCCAGGAAATCCTGCTGAGTTATCAATTTCTTATAGGTGGGTCCCCCGATTTTGACCAGGTTAATTTATTCAAACTTATTTTAAAATCTATTTTTACTTTAACTTTTTAAATAGGTCAAAATATAGCGAGAAGGATTAATTTTATTAAATTATTTTTTTACAAAAAACAAATCTGAAACTTGGTAAACATTTTACTCTATATGTAACATGTTTAAGCTTAATTTATCTATATATGCAGAAATATTATAATTTCTATATTAACTTTACAATAATATTTAAAATAAAAAAAATCTATAATGCTTTAAATCTATAACATTATATTTTCTTCTCCATATATGTAGATTTTGGTTACATATACAGCAAGATTTATATTTATTAAAATAAAAATACATAATGTGAATATGCTGATTTATTACACATATAAGTATGTGTCCAGCAATGAATGCTATAATATATGCACACACATATAACTATAATTATTAATTTTAAAATTAGTCTAATATATGATGATCTGGGTATATATGTACTGAAATAAAATACTACTATAGCATATAGTAGGTGAAACCGAATGATATACAGATCTGTTTCAATATTTATTTATTTATTCTTTGTAAAACAAAGAGCATTTTCTTTAAAAGATAGAGAAAAAATAAGAGTTTTTAATTTATTTTCAAATTCTTTTTAAATTTCTTCTCCATCCTCTTGCTAAAAACAGTTTTATTCTAAAAGAAAAATATGATGCAATCTTTTGCTTTTGCAAAATTTGCATCTTAAAATCTACTTTTAAAAGAAACATATTTTTCTACTTTCATTTTTCTTAATAATTTAATCATTTACTTTTAAATTATGAACATGTAAGATGAACTATATATGTGCATTTTATACATATATCTCTCACTCATATTACATCACACACCTTCTGTTTGAGAGGTAAAATGCATCAATTTGACCCATTTTAGCTCTGAAATTTTTTTTTAGCTTTACCATTTAATTTTTTTTTATTTATTTTTTTATTTATTATTTTTATCTAACGTAAGTGTTGAATTACATACAAATCAGCAAATCAGAGTGTGACTTTTTTTATGCTGTTCTATCTTACTCGGCCATAATCTATGTTGACTGGCAACAATTATGTCATATGTGATTGACCGTGAGGGACAACATGCATCTTTCCAATGTATACAAAGAGAGTGAGGATATAATGCCATGAATAGCTGCCATGCAATAATATAAAAAAATATTTTAAACCATTTATCAACTATGCTGGAATTTCTCTACCAGTCTATTGAATGAGTTCATGACTTTCTCCAATGGGTCTGCATCCTAGAAGATAAAATGGGGGTCACTGTGAATAGCAGTATTCATTCACTGACCATTCATCTTATGCTAAAAAACAATTTTTACAACTATATGATGTTGGGAAAAATTCCTGACAAACTGATTTGTGGCTTATGCTTGTATTTTTCAAGTGTGCACATTTTTAGATAAATGACTGGGACTCTATCCAAGCACACTAGATGAGCCCAAAGCTTTCTACTGAATCCTTATCCTATTGGACAATCCCTCCATTTAGCCCATTATGGGTCTTAAATTCACATAGCAACAGCCACATTTAATCTTTATCAAATCTTATCTGCACTTTCCCTCCTCTATGACTCTATTTACCTATACACAATCTACACCTGCTTGAAAGATTATTCTGCAATATTTTATTTAACAATATTATAGATTTCATTTTATTTATTATATGCTTTATTTAATTTTGCATTCTTTTCATTATCAACTCTCTAAAAAAAACATTTTATTTTATTTATTTAACTGTATTTCTTTCACTTCATGTCCATTATTAATTCTCAACACAAAAAAAAAACTATTTTATTTTATTAACATTATTTCCATTCTCATAATCAACCTACAATAAACTTTTTTTTTCTAAAAATCCATCCATTCAATGTGCATTCTAAACTCTCCTAATCTTTGTCAGACAGTTCTTCTATGTTTCTTACATATCCGCTCAGACCAGGAAATCTTGACCTACAGAATTCTAGGTCTGGTTTTGTGTTCTGGGCAGTTTCTTTCCAGATTGTGGTTAGTACATTGATCATCTCCCTTTCTAGGATTATACAATTTTCTTTAGTCCCAAACATTTTTATTCCAGCTGTAATTTACAATATTTATATTTTTCTCTTTTTCAAAAAGTTTAAATTTCTTCTCTTTGGCTACGTAATCTAGCCTTGTGCTGTCAAATGCTTTAAATAACTTGGCCATTTTCTTGACCACTTTCATTTCAGCACATAATTTTATTTGTATAACTTTCTTTATATTAGCAGAGCTACTCTTTAAATGTACATACATTTAATCATTTATTTTTAAATTATGAACATGTAAGTGAGCTATATATGTGTGTTTTATACATATATCTTTTTTTCACTTTACAATATATATTATAATTTATAAATAGTATACCAAGAATATAATCCCATAAAAGAAATTACTATATTTATGATTATTGATTATTATGTTTAACTTTTATAACACACCTCCCAGATGTGTATAGTGTGTATATATAAGAATTTATTTATTTTCACATTATTTGCAGTTTGATTAACTTTATTACATATATTTAGCTGCATGTTCACATATATTTTGGATATATTTTTTCACAAATCATCAGACATAATAGGCAGTAAGGTTATACAGAGTGACTATAAATTTAAAAAGATATAACTCATAAACAAGTATAAATTAAATAATATGGGTTAACCATGTCATCTTTAAAATATACTGAGACTATCAAATTCATTAATCAATTTTAGAATCCCAAGGATTATATTTATATCTTCTTTTCATTATTGTAAATCATTATATTAGATAACGCAAGCATTTATCCTATATTCTAATGGTTGTGCATTAAGTTGTTTTGCTCAAATGTACTCAGTTTATCTTCAGATCAATAACATATTCATCCCAATTTTTTTAATTCAGAGTTAGAAAATATCACTTAAGTAATACTTCTATTAATGACATACATTCTTTTTAGTAAAGTTATCCGAAATTATTGGTAGGAGAACACAATTATTATCTAGTAAGTCTGATTTTCAGATGAGTAATCAATTATGCTTTTTTTTTTGTCCAATATTACCTGGCTATTTCAATGCAGTTTGTCACTTACTTATTATCATTTAGCAATTAGACTATTAATAGTTTACATAGTTTTTATGAAGGATAATCACATAATTAGTATTTAACTTTAGTTTAAAGTCATATTTCAATAAATCTTTACAGGGGCTAACACAGTCAAAAATTCTCTGAGTTAATATTAGTAAATAGACAAAGTTGTTTTGGAAAAGAATTTTACATACTTGTAAATTTTGAAGTGAATATTCAATCCCCATATACTGAGAGTAGTGAAAATGAAAATTCCGTAAGCAAATTTTTAAAAGTCTTAGTTTAAATAATCTATAAATATTAGACCTATGTCCATATCCGAATTTAGTGTCCAATGATTACCAAGCATACAAAAAAACGGATCTGGGTTAAGTGTTCCTCATAATAGCATATATTAAATGTAATGTTTTATTAATTGATTAGTTATGTAGTGTTTCATTAGTTTATTTTCTCCATAAAGTATGACTCTTTGTGTGTATCTCTAGTTTAAGAAACATTTGTGTCATCAGTATTTATTTTTTTGTTGTTGTTATTTGTAACTTTTATGACATTTTACTTAGAACTCTAGTTGTGATCTGCAAAGAATAAAAAAAAATCTTACAGTGGGAACTAATTAATAAAAAGTAGTATTCATAGAAGACAATGGATTAGTTTTATTTAACAATGATTGAATATTACCATCAATTTAGAAAAATCTTTGATTTCAATAAAGTATTTTGTTTTATCCTTATTATAGTATAGTGTGGCTGCAGGAAGAAGTCTGCTGTTAACTGAAATGAAACTTTTTGATTCTTTTTTGAGATCTTAAATGAATCAAGCATGTCAAATTCATAATATCCCTTCCATATATTCTTGTCACTGCATCTTTTATTACTAGATGATTATTCACATAGTATACAATCATGGATGGGTAGCATCATGCATCAGCCAATATGGTAGCTTAATTGGCTTTTTACCTTTGAGTTTAATACTAAGAAAAATCATAGTCTTGCTTCTGAATTTCCTGATAGTTCTTAATTGAAATATCAGTTGAGTTTTCTTGAAAGCAGAATGTGTGTGTGTGTGTGCGTGTAAATAAACTTTTTAATAGATATTTACAATTATGATAGACAAAACTAAATTACATCCTTTATTCAGGGAGATATAAAATTACCAGCCAAGACGGTAATTGATAGCCAAAGGCAGAGCATGATAATAAAACCCTGATTGTGGTCTAGAATTGCCATATGATGATGACTTTTTTATTTAGATACTTACAAATGCAATTCACCTTCAAGTGAAGGAATATTACATGAATTGAAAAAAAAACTGCTTAATATTAAATGGGATATTGTTGGACTTTGTGAAGTTAAAAAAAAAAAAGTGAAGAAACAATTGATTTAAAAAGTGGACATATATTATAATATAAAGGCACAAACATTGAAAGTACAAATGGAGTAAGATTCATTATAAATAACAAATTGAAGAACAATGTTGTGAAAATTTAAGGCATATTAAATAGAGTGGCAAGATTAGTTATTAAATTATATATGGATAGGAAATGCAAATAGTCTAGGTTTATGTCCTAACAAGTTCTCATTGTGATAAAAAAAGTAGACAATTTTTATATGGGTCTACAAAAGGCTATTGATCAATCCAAACAATATTTATTAAATTGCCATGGGAGACTTTAATGCTAGAATTGGTAAGTGACTGAAAGCTGAAAGCGTTGTAGATAAATTTGTTTGTGGTGATGGAAAGAAGAGAGAACACAGTCATGTAGAGTTCCAGAAAAAGTAAAACTTTATATTATGAATTCATTCTTTGAGAAAAATGCTAAACAAAAATGGACATGGAAGTATTTAAATGAAGGTATAGCTGAATTGGATTATATTTTAAATAACAGAATATATATATATATATATATATTAAGATTGTAATGTTCTTAATAAGCTCAACACAGGAAATGATTATCAATTAGTTCTCAGTATTCTCTGTTGATATTTTTTATTTTCAGAAACATTCCAATGAATTTAAATTAGAAATTTCAAATTACTTTAAAATATTTACAAAATTTGAAGATGGTTCAGATTTTAATAAAATCAATAAGAAAATAACCAATGTACTATTGAGAACTGCAAGCAAGTCAGCTGATAGAAAAAAGAAGCAATTGACCAATAAAATTTCTATTGAGACAAGACAATTTATAAAGGAAAGAATGAATATGAAAATATATATAAATGATCCATTAAAAAGAATTAAAATCCAGAAATGAATTAGCAAGTAAAGCTATAGAAGAGAGTAAAAGTCTTAAAAAGTTTAAAATAACATCTTGGTATTGGTAGAAAACTTATTTCTGCAATAAGAAGAAAAGATGGAACTATTACTAAAAAAGACAGATGATATCATGAAATATATGGGAGAGTTCCATATAGAATTATATAGAAATAAAAAAATAAGAACAAGTATGTCTTACAATAACTACAACTTTTGAATTGCTCAAATTTTTTAATGAAAAAATAAGACATGCAATTAAATCTATGAAGAAGAGAAAGGTCAAGGTAATGGTGGAATTGTAATTGATATCTTAAAATAATCAGGTAAAGAAATAGAAAAATTATTAGCAAAGTTATATATCAAATGTCTCTAAATCTGTGTGTACCAGATATCTGGAAAACTGCTGGACTAATGTTTATATTTCAAAAAGATAATAAAAAAGTTATTAGAAATTACAGACATAACAGTTTTTTATCAATTTAATATAAAAATTTTAATTTGTAACTTATCTACATTGAATTAACCAATCTAAAGATCAAACTAGATTTTAACTCAGTAGATCACATTCAAAAATTGAGAGAAGCTATAGAAATAGCCAATGAATATGAATTGTCATTATGCTTTGATTTGCAACATTCCTTCAGTGAGTGTAAAAGCATTAAACCACCAAACCTAATATGATCACCATTCTTTATGCTTTCACAAGCTGTTTACACAGAGGCAAAACTCTCCATACAGTAGAGCCATTCAGTGCAAGCCAGAATAATCAATAGATGCATAAATCTTCCTGCATTCATTGATTAATCTGGCTTGTACTAAGTGGTGCTACTGTATGGAGAGTTTTTCCTCTGTGAGAATAAAAGTAAGTGGAAATTATTTAAATGATTTAGATTTTGCAGATAAGGTGACTGTTTTTACAAACAGTGCTTCAAAACTTCAGGGAATGTTGCAAGAGTTATCAGATAAAAGTAAAAAAACATAAATGCTAAAAGATCTAAAGTAATGCTCAATGGATTTTGTCAAACAAGGAAAACAATGGTTGATAATGTTGAATTTTAAGAAGATAACAACTACAAATATCTTGATCAGATTATTATTATTATAGATAGAAACATAATGAATGAAATTAATCATAGAATTAAACTTGAATGTTCTTTTGGTAGAAATAATTTGATAAAAAAAGGAAATATGCCTATCTGTTTGCAAAGAAAAGTTTTTAATCAATGTGTTTTACCAGTTTTTATTTGTGGATCTGAGATTTAAACTGTTAACAGAAGAGTAATACAGAAGTTTGAGTTGATTTAAGAATTAGGGAAATATATATGTTAAGAGTATTAAGAAATAAATGAAAATAAAATAAATGGGTGAGAGAGTAAATAGGTGTTACTAGCGTCATTGAAAGAATTAAGAGATTGAAGTGAAATTGGGCTGGACATATTGTCAGAAGTGATGATAATCAATGAACAGATGAAATATCAAACAAGATTCTAAGAGATTGTAAAAAAATCTAAAAAGTGATCAGATGTAAGTTGGATGGATGAAGTAAGAAAGTGTGCTGGGATGATATGGAGAAGTGAAGCTAAACATTAGAGAAACTAGATTAAATATGGAGAGATCTTCATTCTGCAATGATGGATAATGGTTGAAAATGATGATAATAATAGTATAGTGTATTTTATTGCTCCTTTTCATTACTTTTTTCAAGAATATATCTTGATCTTATATTTTCTTTGGAAATGTGTCTATAATTTGACTTTTGGCTAATCGTCCATCAACTGAGACCATATTTTTTGATAAAATATTAGTATATCCAAATGTATCATATCACTTGCATGTTGAGAATTTGTAATAGGGCAGATAGGAGATACATGGAAATGTTTGTGGCAATGAAAACAAATGTCTCCTTTTCAAATGCAAATTACATAAAAATTGGCAAATATTATTATTTAGTATTACCTTGTATTATTACCTTGTACTAATTTTAACTAGAAGTTAAAGCTATATAGGTTTTGATAATTTATTTTCCATAAATAATCATGGAAATATTTATCACTAAGATGATTTAAGAATAAAAGGAAATACTGATAAATTATTACATTCATATGGGTATGATCTTCAGTAGAAATGACAAGATTAAATTATTTTGATATATAATATATTTTGTTGTCCTGTAGATTATGAATCTTGCTTTCTGCTTTCAACTTATATTATTGTACTTTTATTTGCAAAAAAAAAAACCAGTGGGTTTTAGGGGAGAAAGAGAATGAAAATTAACAGAATCAACAATACTGACATTTCATAATATCACATGATCACCATTTCTTATACTTGCTCATAACTGTTATTAAAACAGGCAAAACTCCTAGGTGCAGTGCTCGCAGATCCACGTCTCCTCACTGGCGAAAGTCACAAGCCAGAAATTAGTCTGGTGATATTGGATGAGAAGGCACTAGATAGGGATTTTATGCACAAACTTTTTGACATCCATTGATTACTCTGGCTTACACTGAGTGGCACTACTGTATGGAGAGTTTTACCTGTTTAATACTGACATTTTATAAATAGGCAGTGAATGTCATATCTATTAGCAAATATTCTTCTGTAGAAACATTACTTGAATGAACGATCAAAAAGATTTGGTGTAATCTAAAAATTAAATGCATCACAAAGATGAACGGTCTAATTTCTTAAGAAATGAGTCGATTTATAGTCAGTTGAGGATTGTTCAATTTTTTTATTTTATCATTGTTTTATTCAAATCAGTTGCATTATTTGATATTTATTAGCCCTCTTTCTTTTCAACTTAGGTTTCACCATCTTATTCAAAATACTAAAGTTTAATGGATAGTTGTCATTGATAGAAATAGCTAATTAGAACTTCAAATTTATTAAGATTGCCTAAGATGTTTGAATTATCGCACAGCAACACAAGTTTTGCTAAAATGTTAAAGTAACATGTCATTGAACTTAAGATCAACCTATCTTAATAAATTACGATATAAAGAATTCAAGTAATGACATCATTATTTTGTATAGGAAATAAGTACTTATCTTGACCTCCTAACATATTTCAAATATTATTTGTCATAACTTAATACATTACTTTTATAGATTATTTGTATACTTGACATTTATTCTTAAGCAATTTTTGAATGATTTTCACTTTTTTTTCTATTTAAACTATTTTTCTTTTTTTAGATTTGCTCGCGGAATAAATTTTATGATGTGTGTAGATAAATGTAAGTGTATGCGGAAGTGCGTTCATAAAAAAAAGAGGAGTTGGGTATATTATTTAGAAAACTTATTTTAAAATATTACTATTAATAATTAATTACAATAATTGGTAATCCTGACGTTTAGCGCCCCGAACAATTCTCCCTCTATTTTTAAAAAAATGAACTATTTTTTCACTATGTAACTATATCCAAGTGTAAATGCTAATAAAAAAAGATTAAAAAAAATACTTACATTTACATGCGTATTTTTCACGTATAGCGGTCTTTGCTGTATATAGAACTGTAAATAAATGACGTATATTAACTGTAAATGTTTTTCCGTAAAGAAGAATAAATAACAAGAAAACAAACTTAATTTTTAGGAGTAATTGGAAGCCACACAAGCGAGGAAATGCACGAAAAGGTCGTCGCGTGCGTGCAGATTTCTGAAAGAAAATTCCTGCAGGTAGGATGAGAACAAAGGTGTGCTCATCCCAAATTGGTATTTTAGCTTATGCTATGCGACAGAGTGGACATAGGCATAATTCCACGCGGTCAAGCAAAAGTAGTTCAGAATTTGTCACGTGTCACAAATGACCAAAGTACAGTAGTTCATAATTTTTATAGCAACTTTGCGTGAGACTAAATAGAGCTCTCCGAAAATTAAGTTTTGTTACATCCATTTTATTTATTCATCTTCATGTAAAAAAGACATTTATAGTTACATATACTCTGCAATTACATAAAGAATAATAAATAACCAAAAAAATAATTACTTTTTTAGGCTGTATTTAGACTCACGCAATTTGGTCACGCGTCATTTGTGACACGAGACAAATTCTGAACTACTTTTGCTTGACCGCGTGGAATTATGCCTATGTCCACTCTGTCGCATAGCATAAGCTAAAATACCAATTTGGGATGAGCACACCTTTGTTCTCATCCTACCTGCAGGAATTTTCTTTCAGAAATCTGCACGCACGCGACGACCTTTTCGTGCATTTCCTCGCTTGTGTGGCTTCCAATTACTCCTAAAAATGTAAGTTTGTTTTCTTGTTATTTATTCTTCTTTACGGAAAAACATTTACAGTTAATATACGTCATTTATTTACAGTTCTATATACAGCAAAGACCGCTATACGTGAAAAATACGCATGTAAATGTAAGTATTTTTTTTAATCTTTTTTTATTAGCATTTACACTTGGATATAGTTACATAGTGAAAAAATAGTTAATTTTTTTAAAAATAGAGGGAGAATTGTTCGGGGCGCTAAACGTCAGGATTACCCAATAATTAATAGTAGCATTTGATAAATATTGATATATTTTATCCACTGTGGAAATTGGCAACAGAAATGGAAAGTTTACACATGTATTTAATGTAATTTAAAATTTTTTATCCAAGGCAGGAAAAGTGTTGCAATTGACTTTATTTTTGATAGCATCATGCAGAAATAATTATGATACTAATTGCTATTAGATTTTATTCTATGTAATAAATATTGAATAATAGGTTACTTAATATATTTTTAAAAACCTTATGGAACAATAATTATTGCAACTAATTTCAACACTCATGGCGTGCATTACACAAGATTAAAATTTTCTGGTAACCAATTAAAAGCCACCCAAACAGATAACTATTGAACCATCATTATCTAAAATATTGAAACACAAGTATAATGTATATATTTAATCTAGATATAATTAAAGAAAAATTGAACCCAGACTTTCAAGTTAAAAACAGTCATTCGCTCACACACTTTAATAGACAGGCTTTAATCCTCTCAATCATGGACAGCTGACAAATTGGAGAGTGGAGAGGATCAAAACCTGTCCATGAAAACATGTGAATGGATGACTAAAAGGAGCTTGAAAGTCTGCATCCCGTTGAATTATCTACAATATAAATAATACAACAACCCCACCATTTTTAGTCTTGAAAACTTACTTGGTTTTCACTATTTCATTGTACAGAGATGATAAGGAGGCCTGTATTCTGCAGTCTCATAAAAATAAGTTAAAGTTATATTGTATCATGTGTTTTAGTCTGTGAATATTAAGTGATGTAATGTGATGCACTGTGACTTCTCCTTAAACGGAGTCAGGAATCTCTCAGCAACTTTGCTCAGAGAAAGCTGTTACCACTTTACCTTCCCTTTCCATTCCCCATCCTAAGTTTTCCCATAATCAGCTCCATCCCATTTCCACAATATAATCTTTGTCAATTACATGGCCTTTATATCCAAATCCCTTTATCTTTTTGCAAACCCAGCATAAAAACCAATAACCCACTTTCTGTATAATCATTTTGTTCTTATTTATTCTTCCATAACTGTATTATTTGTACCCTTTCTGCTTCCAAGCATTCAATTAACAAATGCCTAATATTTTCTATGCCTTCCTTACACAATTTGCAAACTAAATCACCCATATTTTTCCATTTACATGTATATTCTTTTATTACTAAAGATCCTGTTTGAGCCTTAAACAATAAACTACTTTCCTTGCTATTATTATAAATTAAATTACACCCAATGTTCCATTTACTTCTATATATATATTTATACTTTTTTTGCTCTCCATACTATTTCTCCATCTCTCTAACTCCCTATTCTTTATTAATGCATCTATTCTTTTATCCCATTTCTTACCACTATAACACTCAACAATCCTCCTAACACAATCATCCCACCTTTTGTACAAGTATACTGATATAAATTCTTTATCCAAATATTTTGCATACCGCATTACCTTTCTCACCCATCTTATTGCTTGCCCCTTACTCGTAACCTAATTAAATACTATTTTAGTTGTTCTTTTATTATCCATAAACTGCAACCTATCAAACATTTTCATTTACTTTTTGCATCTCTCATATAAAAACTCTACCATCCCATTTCTCCTTGTATTGCCTTTCTTGCTGTCCTCACATCTTCATCCAATGCATGACTTTCTACTTCCCTTTGTACTTTTTCTAAGTGATCTAATATTCCTTTTCTAACACATAAAACCCTGCTACTGCAATTCCCTTCCATACAATTCTAGCTACATCATATTTATTATATGAAAAACACTGTTAATTTCTTTATCATTCCCTTTCTTTTCTTTGCTTCATTTATCAATTTTTTTTCCCATTCATTCAAGCAATTATTCTGATTACTTAAGATGATTCACAAATAACTATATTTATTTACCACACTTAACTTTATATCTCCCAATAAAAATTCTACATCTTCTCTTTCCAAGTATTAACCATCATTATATTTGATTTTACTTCACTAAATTTAATCTCCATCCCTTTACCCACCCATGCACATGTCCTCACCATAACTTCCATATCTTCTCTTTTTTCTGCACACAAAAAGACATCATCTGCAAAAAAGAACTGACAAAGTATATACTCCCTTGCCATCTATTAATAGTATCTCTATCCCTCTTCCTAATTTTTCTATTGTTCTTTCCATTTCACTCAAATACAACAAAAACAAAATAGGTGATGTGATGTGATGTCATGCACTGTGACTTCTCCTTAAACGGAATCAGAAATCTCTCAGCAGCTATGCCCAGAGAAACCTGTTAGCCACTTTACCTTCCCTTACCATTGTCCACCCTACATTTTCCCATAATCTGCTCCATCCCATTTCCACAACATAATCTTTGTCAACTCCATGACCTTCATATCTAAATCTCCCTTATCTTTTCCCAAACCTAGCATAAAAACCAATAACTCACTTTCTTTATAATCATTTTGTTCATATTTAATTTTCCATAACTTCATTATTTGTACCCTTTGTGCTTCCAAGCATTTGCATTGAAGTAACAGATGCCTAATATTTTCTATGCCTTCCTTACATAACTTGCAGACTAAATCACATATTTTTCCATTTACATGTATATTCCCTTGTTGCTAAAGATCCTAATCGAGCCTTAAACAATAAACTACTTTCCTTACTATTATCATAAATTAACTCACACCCAATGTTCGATTTACTTCTATATATATTTAAACTCATTTTACTCTCCACTTGTCTATCTCTCCAACTCCATATTTTTTATTAATGCATCTATTCTTCTATCCCACTTCTTACCACTATAACAATCAACAATCCTCCTAACACAATCATCCCACCTTTTTTACAAGTATACTGACATAAATTATTTATCCAAATCTTCTGCATACCACATTACCTTTCTCACCCATCTTGTTGTCTGACCTTTAACATGTAAACCAATTAAATACTATTTTGGCTATTCTTTTATTATCCATAAACTTCAATCTACGGAACATTTTCAATTTGTAATTAATGAACAAAGTTGCCATCTATTGTTTTCTACTGGAGTTAATAATAATAATTAGTAATTCAGACTACTTTTTTAAAAACTGTCTATTTTATATTTGATTAATCAATGTAGTTTAGATGACAGTTTCATATCTTTTTCTCAGCTCTATAAGCAGGAATTTTTTAGGAATAATATTTCAAATCAGGACTATACCCAATGTTCTTCAGCATTAACTAATGCGGATTGAAAAACAGAAAAATTCATAATATTAACATGGTGTTAGATCTGAAATTGACATGTTAGTGGTAGTTATAAAGAGTGTTATTTTAGTTGATGATGCTGACTCCCAAAAAGACCATATTTAGTCTGCGATTTTCATCCAGGTTAACGTATTAGTCCGACAATGATGAAAGTTACCGGCATCAACAAATGAATATATAAAGACTGAATTAAACACGTTAACAATTTTATTTTAAAAATTGAATTAATTTTGTATGTGAATATTAGATAATATTTCGATAAGAAAAAAGTTATTATTTAAATTGTTGGTTTTGCTTGTAATTTTACAGCCAAACAATGGCTGTGTTTCATTCAGGATTGTTGAAAAAGAATAATTATTCATAATTGAACGTGGTTCAAGGTAAGAAAGTTCACTCCATAGTAGTGATGCTAAAAACCAATATTTTATAAATGGACAGAATTGCACAGTTAAATATATATATATGGTTTTGTTATCATTTGTAATAAATTTAGATTATTAAAAGTTTACTCGTAGGAAGATCATTTCTTGCAAAAAAATCATAAATGCATGTTTGTTTCATTTCATTAAATAAAGTTATAGGTGATTATTTTTCAAAATAAAAAATCTTTATAAGTTTAAATGGTAAAAGATAATTTCTCCCAAAAAAGTAAATGTATGTTAATAGACGTTTGTATCACTTCCAGTAAATAAAGTTATAGGTCATCAATATAGCCGAACTAATCGTATGTGAATTCTTACGGTCGTTCTAATACATAAATACCTTCATCCATTCCAAGATTGTTATCTAAGATATAATCTCACATTCCCTTAACTATGAGATGGATTTTTCAAGATCAGTTTTTTAATCGTTTTTTAAAAAAAAGAAAGATTAAAACTTTGAAAAAAACAATGAATTAAATAAGTTCAAATAACAAGGTAACAAGTATGTAAATGGTGGAAAAAATAAATAAAAATAAAAAGTGTATGTTAAAGCAATTTTACAAAAGAAAGAAATAGATTGAGCAAGTTTAATGTTAAAGAAATTATAAAAGATAATTAGAATGGACTGTATTTGGGAAAAGATAAACAAATAGATTATAGATGATAGTAAACAAAAATATTCATAAAAAAAATAAAATAAAACATAAGGTGACCAATGTACGATTAAAATCTGAATATAGCAAAACCTAAACTAGTAGTGATTATTAGTCATTCCGTTCTCAAAAAATATATTTATTTTAAAGTATGTCTAATTATAATTAATATCAATACACAGCTTTATTTTGCATGAGAGCAAACGATTTCCCAAAATTCGTTATAAATTTAAAAATCTTGTATAACAATAAACAATTATAATGTTTATTTATGATAGAAAATCTTGCTATCATTGAAATTTTAAAAAGAATAAAAATGATATGGAATAATGATTTTATTAAACTAAAAGAAATGTATTAATCTTTGTATAAATATGATGCTTAATAATCATAATATACTGCTTGTAAATTTTTTTAAAGAAATAATTTTAAACATTTTTTGCTTGCAGTTGCTACTTTGAAATCATCCCTATTGAATCATAATTCAACAAATTAAAATATGCAAAAAAATTAAATTAATTTAATATACTGTATATTTTCAAGTTTATTGGTGGTATATTTTATAAGATCAATGCTTTTTATATTTTTATAATTATTTAACAACCAAAACTTTAGTATTTTTTTTGCTACAGTATTACATTTTGTTAAACCATCAAACATCACATAATCACCATTCTTTATGCTTACACAAGCTGTTTTCATAGAGGCACTGTGATGCAAGGCACTTTGACTTCTCATTATACAGAATCAGGAATCTCTCAGCCACTATGTCCAGAGAAACCAGTTAGCCACTTACATTCCCCCCATCCTAAGTTTTTTTATATTCTTCTCTTCCTGCTCCATCCCATTTCCACAACATAATCTTTGTCAACTCCATGGCTTTTATATCTAAATCCCCTTATCTTTTCCCAAACTCAGCATAAAAACCAATAACCCACTTTCTATATAATCACTTTGTTTATATTTATTCTTTCACAACTTCATTATTTGTACCCTTTCTGGCTTTCAGACATTTACATTCAATTAACAGATGCCTAATATTTTCTATACCTTCCTTACACAACTTGAAGACTAAATCACCCACATTTTCTCCTGTTGCTAAAGATCCTGTTCGACCCTTAAATAGTAAACTACTTTCCTTGCTATTATCATAAATTAACTCACACCTAATATGTTCATATAGTAATTCCACTCATGGCAAGCCAGAATAATCAATGGATTTTATGCACAAACCTTCCTGCACCCATTGATTATTCTGATTTGCATTGAATGACTCTACTGTATAGAGAGTTTTACTTCTGTGTATCACATTTTATATAATAATGATCTTTTATTTTGTCTATTACAAAAATATAATCTAATAAACTGTAATGGCTGCAACTAGTTTTGTAATAATAAGACTGGAATATCATACTGCTCCTAAAACATGTATTTGTTTATATATATATATATATATGTGTGTGTGTGTGTGTGTGTGTATAGTATTTCAAATTTGATTTTTTAGAAGTATTATTTATAATATATATTAAATTATTTGTATAAAAAAATTAAAAAATATAACCATAAAATTACAAAAGTAAAGAAATAAAATTACTTTTACTTAACTGGAGTCATTTGACAACTTTTTAATAATTGTGTTCTTATAATGGATTATAAATTTCCTTTTTATTATTTTGGCCATTAAGTCAAATAAGTTTTATAACATTTGTTTTAAAAATTAAGGAAAAAATATAAATTTCTTTTTTAAAAATATGAAAAAAATTATATATTTTTCTCTACAATCAGTATGAGATACTGCTAAAACATAACAAGATGGTTATAAAATTTAAACTGTGCAAGTTAAATTCAAACTATTTGATTTTTTGCAAAATAAAGACATACTTAAAAGAAAATCATTACCAATGGTTGTCCAGTTGGACTTTACAGTAGCCTTCGACTCCATAATGCCGGCTCAAGTTTTCAAAGCCCTCAGGTGCTACGGAGTTCTGTTGGTCTACATTAACATCATCACTAATTTGCTGCTCAACAGAAATATATATATATGTATCTTTGGATGGCTCTCTTGCCCCTGGATTCCAGCCATACATCTCCATACCATAGTGGTCACCACTCAGCAACCTGTGCTTTATAACATATATTGACCCCTTCTTGAAAGAAGTAGAGAACAGGCTGCCCAGAGTATTTGTTCTGGCTCTGGGGGAGGTGATTCCCCACATATCATATGTAGATGGTGTAACCATCATTCTCTCATCTGTGAAGCATCTTCCCCGGCTACAATTGCATCTCCTAAAAGTGAATCCAACAAAAACAGCAGTCTGGAAGGCCAGCAGTGGGAAAACCATTACATCCAACTTCGCAGGTGCATCACAAAATTTTCTGGGGCTACCGGTGGTGATGTCATGGTCAACAATGAGGCATCAGATAGAGTCCATGTTACTAGAAAAGATCAGCAATGTGATGGGCACCTTGTCCTTGATCTCCCTTCTCACTTCCAGGCAAGGTGGCACTGTTGAATATGCTAGTCTTCCCTAGAATTGCATACTATCTCCTGTTGATCAAGACAACCAAGACCTTCCTAAATAAAATAGAGTCACAGTACATAAAAGTGTTATGGAAATCATCACCTGGTAGAATTTTTTGTATAAGGCTCAACAAAATAAGAAAACCCAAGGACTTAAATGGTCCTGGTCTGATGCAGAGGGTGATAGCTATTCTGAGGATAAATAAAGAGCTAGAAGGTAGGAACTAACAATCCGCCTCAGTTAAACCCACCAGCCCCCCATGCCTACTAAGGGCAGATGGTTGGCATAAATGGAGGATCATGTGGTGAGACTCATACCTGCCAAAAAAAAGATCTTTTTGATAGCAAGATTAAGTACTGGGACATGAACAAAATTATGCATTCCAGTCAGCAAAGTAACCCAGTTAGACTCAAATCAATGTTAAAATTGCTGATAAAAAATCTAAACACTGGTTGTTGGACATCTGGCTAGTAAATTTCATTGTCAAATTCAGTCTGAATGCACTTTCTACAAACCAATTCCTGGTAGATCATAGGGGATTTAAGAGCATTTCTCCAACTACTCATTATATACTGTTCAAAACTCAGTGACATGGAAATGAAATTGAGGTCTAGTATTAGATCGGGATGCTCTTGGACACTGGATATCAGCAGCACACTGAAAACTGGAGAATTTACTGTAATCTGAATGACGATCATGATTCTCTTTGCAAAATGGCAGACCAGGAAAGTGTTTTCAGAGACAACTTGTCAAACTCATGGCTGGTCTTCAGGGAACACCTTTGCAGTCTGAAGACTTTCCCCAAACTATATATTGACATGTGGGAACAGATTACACTGGATGAGCCAACAATTATACCTTTTAAACTGACATCTAAGTTGTAAAAAGAAATTTCAACTGAAACTAGAAGAGAGAAGAAGAAAGAAGAGACAAGAAAGAACAAAGAATGAAGATAGGAAAAAGGATAAGGAAAAGAAGAAAGGGAAAAAGAGGAAAGAACAAAGAGAATGGAAAGCAGATAAAGCCAACTAACAAATGGAAAATGGCTGCTTGAATTGATGTTGTGTAATTAAAGACCAAGATGTAATATAGAACTGCGGAAGATAAATGAGATACATAAATTCTAGTTAAATTGTAATCACTGTGAATAAAGACTAAAGCAAATGTAAATGAATTGACCTGTAATCTAATGTATGCTGTAAAATCTGTATTCCAATAAATGATTCCTTAATAAACAAATAAAAATGGATACCTGTTCAATTAAAAAAAATTTATACAAAATTAAGACATTTAAAAATTTATAGCAGCATGTGGTACAATCCGTTTTTTATAATAAAAAATTATTTTTTGTACAATGCTTACATAACACATTTCAACATCAATCTTCAGAACTATAAAATATATATATACACATATACATAAATATACAAATTATATAAAAAAAAATATGCAATCAAAACAGTTGATGTCAAAGGGTATTGTAAGCATTGGACAAAAAATAAAATTTTTATAAAAACAGATTAATTAATTAATTAATTAAGGCAATGCAAAAAAGGAAAAGATAAATTTAAATAATATGTGGTACAAGTTGTAGCCACTGCAAGATAAATAAAAGTTAATTAGTAGTCTACAATAAATATTTCATTTATTTTTGGTGCAGTTGACATCAATACTACATACAGGTTTAATAATTTAAGTAAATAATTCTCTTTTTCACTGAAATTATTTTCATTTTTAAGAAAAAGCATTTGGTTGAATTTATAATTCTAATGTTGCAACAATTTAAATAAAAACTGATATATATCATGTATTTTTAGTACAGTTAATGTACATATTTATCAATTCATTTTTAATGCATTTTAATTGTTGCATATAGTCAAAGTTTATTTTTAATTATATGCTGAAAAAAAAAAATTCATGTATTTTTCCTGCAGTAATTGTTTGTCTTTGTGATGACAGTCTTGGGGGTAGGGGAAATTCTACTACAGACAGTATTAAGAAGATACTGGATTAAAATTGTACAAATAAATCATACTTTCAACTTATTTTTACTGCATTTATTACTATATATAACTAAAATTTGTTTTTATTATGTAATGGATAATATCTATAAAGAGTAACAAGCTCTCCATACAGTAATGCCGCTCACCCAGTGTAAGCTTAGTAATCAATGAAAGTGAGAGGGTTTGTGAATAAAACCCTATCTAGTGCCTACTCATCCAATATCACTAAAACTGTTTCTAGCCTGTGGTTTTTATCAGTGAGGAGCTCTGGATCTGAGAGCACTGAAATTAAATATTAAGGATCTAATGCAACCCTTCAACTACTTATAAAGCTTGTAGTTAATTAAATGAGCAAAATATGCTTTCTGGCGGATACATTAGATCCTAAGATCTAGGTGCAGTGCTCTCAGATCCAAGACTTCCTCAATGATAAAAGCCACAAGCTAGAAACAAGTCTGGGGATATTGAATAAGTAGACCCTAGATAGGGATTTTATGCATAAACCTTTTTGAATACCATTGATTAGTAAGGTCTGCACCAGGTGACACTAATGTATGGAGGATTTGCTAACAGGTTTATCTGGGCATAATTACTGAGATATTCTTGACTTCGTTTAAGGAGAAGCCACAATACATCACATCATTGCTGTTTTAACAGCTTGTTTATGCACAGGGAATGGTGATCATGTGAATACTTATAAAGTTTTTTTACCAATTTATCTAATGAGAACAATACTGGTTTAATAGCATCCTATTATAACAATACTATTACCAAATACCAACATTTAAGAAAAATAGTAGACACTTATTGAAAAAAGAAATAACAAACATTTTTTAAAGATCGCTATAATGAATAAGTTGCTTGATTTTTAAGTAGAAACACAAATTGATGATTGTTATTATGGAAAATCCTCATACAGAGGGTTTTTATATAAAGAGAAAGAAATGTGTATTAAGCAAATGACATCATATAAAATAAATTTTATAGGCTTTTACCATTATTTTAATAGTTAACTAACTATACTTAACAATTTAAATAATAATACAGGTTTCAGAAATTTAAAAAAACTCAATTTTGAAAATTTTATATATATATTCTCTTGACTTTGCCATAATTCAAAATATGTTATTCATTCTTGTACAGGCATTTTTAATAAAATGTTAAATGTTCACATTAGTTTAATCTGTACATTTCCTTTTTTATTATATATTATTTAAATAATTTTTAAATGAAATAAATAAATGATTTATTGCTTGGATGTTCATAAAAAATGTGAGAATGGTCGAGGGGAAGAGGTATGATTCAAGAACTTTAAACTCAACAATTCACAACTATAGCAATGAACCAGTCCGTGAACTAATGACATTAATGATCGTTGTTTAACACTATATAAAATTGAGTTAAATTAGAGCAAATTAGTTATTTTCAATACTTGCGAAGTTTGTAGCATTTAAAAGTTTGCGATGTCTAATCAATCTTAGCCAATGCTATTTATTGTGAGATAATAAAAGTCTTATGCCAATTATTTTCAGAGTTTTATTTTTGTCTTTGTTGACAACGTTAGTGAGTGGATTAAATATAATTAAACTTTTTAAATATAGTGCTGAATCATACATGTATATCATCTTAAATCTTGTTGTCAGTTTAGATTTTTGGCACTTCAGCAACGTTGTTGATATTAACTGTTTGTATTTTAAACTAAATAAAAAATATAAATTTAATAGTATTATCCATAATAGTTGACTAAAGTGTTAATTATTTCATAAGATTTAAACAGTGTTTTTTTAGGGGGGAAAAAGGTTGATGTTTAATATGTGTCTATATATAGATACGTGAGGTGATTAAGTTATCATTATGAAATGTACTCAAATGCAAACAGTTTTTTATTGATACAATTCAAGTTACTTAAATTTGGACTTACGCAAACAATTCCCAGTGTATACTAAATGTAATTAAAATTCTAAACTGCGATACATAGTCCTCATTTATTATTGGATCGTGCTGTCTGAATATCTCAAGTGATCAAGAATCTCGGCCTCATGATGGCCTTTGAGCATTCCATCATCAGATTTTCAATTGGATGGACGGTTGAAGAGTTGGAGTGTGGAGTGGATTGAAGCCTGTCCATTAAAGTATGAGGATTGGTTATCTTAATATATATCTGAGCACTTATGGCACATATGTGTAAAGATGGTAATCTGGACCAACTGATGATTGCTGGTTTAGCATGAAATATGTATATTGGTGATTATTTATCTTTTCAACTTATATGTGTTCAAGTATATCAGTGTTATGTGATAGTGTGGAAAGTGGTGGGTCGTGTGAAAGTCTGTGCTCCTATACCCCATATATTACATATATAAACATGGGTATATAATAAGCCTGTGTGTTTCAGTTGTAATTCTTTTGCTTGTTTTCTTATATGTTAATATTTTTCTTTTCTGCATTACTCTAATGATAAAATATATCTGAAAGTAACATTTGATTTACACAAACTCAGCATAAGCAATATCTCTTTCATAAATTGAGAACTGATACCTCATAGAACCATTTTATGGTTCCATATATTTTCTATTTAAAATTTTCCAATAAATTATTTGGCAGATGTAAATATTTCTGAAAATGTACAAAATAATTCTTATTCTGGACGAATTCAGCTTAGTAACAAAATATAACTCTGTTTCCATTCAAGAAGAATAGTTAAAAATTATACATTTACTAATTAGAATTTTAGACATTTTATAAAATGTTAAGCATCTGCAAACATATTTTAATTAAATATTTACATTGGATCTTAAGTTATAAAGCACACAAGTATAGCTTTAAGTCAAAACAAAATTGAGCTAAAAAGTTCAGCATATTAGATACATCACATTAAATTTAGAACAAAAATATCTAGATTTTTTTAAAAGTATTTTAAATGCATATTGAAATCAATATATATATAAACATCAATGTAGCATAGTTTGAAGCTTTTATGTAATTGTGAACTGCAAAATTTGTTTATGCAAAATAATTAAATGGATAAAAAGATAGGGTATTCACAGTTGTAAAAGTTAGTAATAGATATTTAATTAATATTTATTTGATGAAATCAAACAGTTATATATAATGATAAGTAATATTATTTTTATAAAGCGCAGTCGATATTGAAATAATTGAGAGAGTGCAAATCTCTCAAGCGCTTATGACTACAACCAGCCAATCAAACATTAAGCACTGGGACAGAGAATTTTAATAAGAAAAGAGCGGTTCCACTCTCTTCTTAACTTGTCTTAATATATATCCAAGCCAGTCCAAAGTACTTATATTTGAAAGCGTGAATCTTAAATATCATCACACTTAATTCACTGAGTTCAAATTATAAACATACAGCGTGAAATCTTTCGATTTACTATGCAGTAGCTTTTTGATGTTATAAATTTGCAGCAATATATGTAAATAATATTATTTTTATAAAGTGCAGTCAATATTGAAATAATTGAGAGAATGAAAATCTCTCAAGCGCTTATGACTACAACCAGCCAATCAAACATTGAGAGATTTGCACTCTCTCAATTATTTCAATATCGACTGCGCTTTATAAAAATAATATTATTTACATATATTGCTGCAAATTTATAACATCAAAAAACTACTGCATAGTAAATCGAAAGATTTCACACTGTATGTTTATAATTTGAACTCAGTGAATTAAGTGTGATGATATTTAAGATTCACGCTTTCAAATATAAGTACTTTGGACTGGCTTGGATATATATTAAGACAAGTTAAGAAGAGAGTGGAACCACTCTTTTCTTATTAAAATTCTCTGTCCCAGTGCTTAATGTTTGATTGGCTGGTTGTAGTCATAAGCGCTTGAGAGATTTGCACTCTCTCAATTATTTCAATATAATGATAAGCTTTTTTGGTACTTATATATTAGACCTGCTACACCTTTTCATGTTTGTATCATTCCACTGACAATTTTCTAATCTTGTTAACTGACCAAATAACATGTACACTTGGATCTTGTATAAATTTAAAATGATAAATTCATCAAAATGGACCACATGTACATAATATTTTTTACAAGACTTACAAAGTTATTGGCAGTCTCAATATATATGTGAAAAGCATAGCAGTTCTAATAAGTGGCAGTAATTGCACCAGACTAAATTTAACAATACTAAAAATATGAATTTCACACAAAAATAAATCTGAGAAAGTTTTATGCAACCCAATGTTACTTTAAATATAGACAAAACAATCACTAAATTACAAAATGCTTAAAATATACACATAAGGTACTTATAAAAAATTTATTTTCCCAAAATGAATGCTTACTTAACATATGATTGTGCAATGTAACACCTACATGAGATTTTCACCAAAAATGTTAATAAATAATAAATGTATTTTTTTCAAAAAAAAAATTAAATTACTACACTTTTATTATTTTTTCAATGTGGTGGACTAATTTTTTTGATGTTGTCCAGTATGATTCCATGAAAATGGTCAGTAACCAGCAACCTGTAATTCAGAAGTTTATAGGATTTTCAACAGTCCAAATAAATTGTCAATTCCTCTTCCACATTTTGATTGATGGCTTCTATCAGAGTTGCTGCTGTTCTACCATGAATTCTCATAATGAATCACTCATCAGCTCTCCCTGCATACAAGCCATCAAACATCTACTGTTCCCAAAGAATTCAGTTTGTTGGGTTTTTTTTCTTTTGTGCAAAAGGCTCTCATCAATTTCAACAATTTTGTTAGGACCTCCAATTTTTAAGTTTCTATCACTGTTAAACCAAGCTCTGTTTTCCCCAATTCTATGGATATTAATTCATCAGCCCAGCTGTAAATAAATCAGATCACCATCAAAAATGGAATTCTGGAACCCTCCAACCACATTCCCTTATGAAGGCCTATTTTATTATTACATCCTTGAATGTTACAACAGTATTGCTTGTCCAAAGTGTGGATGTACTTGACCGTATTGATTTCAGTAATGGGTAAACTTTAAAAGTTGTATCATTTTGTAGTATTTTTTAAAAAAAGAAAAAAAATGTAGTAAAAATCAGAAAATTGGGAAAAAAACAGGCAAAACTCTCTACACAGTAGTGCCACTCAGTGCAAGCCAAAGTAATCAATGTATGCCAGAAGGCTTGTGCATAAAATCCCTATCTAGTGCCTATTCATCCAATATCCCCAGATATTCTGTGAGTGGCATTACCATATGGAGAGCTTTGCCTGTTTTAATAACAGGAGCAAGCATAATAAATGGTGAACATGTGATGTTTAGTGGTTTAAAATTGGAAAAAATAAATCAGCACCAAAGTAAAAAACACTTTGAAAAGAACTTGTCCCAACGATATCTGGACAGTAAATGAAAGTGTAAATTTATCACATTATTGGGTGAAACCGCAGTGTTTATATGATGGGGTCGCAAGGTTAGGCATTTATCATGAATGTGAAAAGATGTACCATGTCTCTTACATTGCATGACTAATATAAGTACTGCTTTTTTCTCCAGAATAGCTACTTCTAGGGTTATGGTCTCCAAAACTATGGTTCATACTCATTTTTTTAGTAATTATCTATGGTAAAAATTAAATGACAAATTTGTGATAATATTTTATTTTTAATGGCGTTTATTGCTGTCAACACATTATAAATAGTCAAGTGTTGTTAGCTGAGAGGTCATCTTAGCCACCTTGCAAGCAAGTAGTTGGTTGCAGACGGTTGTGGGTTCACCTCCCAGCCAATGCTATGACGTAGAAAAAAAACCACATTATAAATAAAGAAAGAGCATTAAAAAAAAACCACATTATAAATAAAGAAAGAGCATTTTAATTTCTTGACCTCGGAGTAAGGTTGATTTATTAGTGTTGGCCATTCCTTAAATGAAGGTAACTGTTAAGAATAATGAGGAATTTTAATGCTTAGATTTAACATTATCTTATACTTTTATTTTTGACAAATCTTAATATTATATTTTTTTATCTGATTTGGAAATTCATTTTTATTAATTATTTTTGTTTGTATAATGCAGTAAAAAAACAATGAACTTTTAAAATATTACCAAAATGAAAGTCTCATATATGTCTAAGAATCAATAATGTAACTTTAAGGTGATATACATTTTAGAAGCTTCACTAATTATTCATATTCATAAAATATTACTGTTTCGTCTCTAGTGACAGCGGCCAAAAAGAAATGACAAACAAAAAGTTGTAGGTATTCATAGTTATCAAAAAATCAAGTTCCTTTAAAATTTGGTTTAGAGTAAAGTTTTCCCATATTGTAGGATATCTCCCCTCTTTATAATATATAATTGTTTTTCAAATTTTATATAAATGTCATTTACTCTAGTAATCACAATTTAATACACTGTACAGGCTTACACACACTTGCACGTTTATAATGTAATATATAGGGGATTCGAATTCAGACTTTCACACGACCCTCAACTCTCCATCCCATCTCATATCACTGATCCACCTGATCACACACATGTTGAAAATATAATCATCAATATATGTATTTCATGTTAAACCAGCAATCATCAGTTGGTCCAGATTACTATCTCCACAGATGTATACAATCAGTGCTCGGCTTTATAGTAAAATAGCCAATATTCATAAGCCTAAAATTCTATCTCTAGAAATATATATAGAGATATTTTAATATTTTAAATTCTTTTAATGTTTTTAGAATACTAAATTATGGTATTTCCATTATTTAAAGTGCTTTTGAATAAAAATAGTAATTGTTATTATTAAAATCAGCGACGAAGCATATAATTAAAACAGTGTAAAAATAAAAACACTTTCGCGGACTTCAATAAGACGTAATTAACAGTATAAAAATAAAAAACATTTTTTTCACACTTTAATAAGTTAATTGTTCTGGAACAAAACCAGAAGAGGAACTACAACATTTAAATAATTTAAAAAAAGAAGGAACTTAAGCAGTTTGAAAATCAATAAAAATAAAATTTGTTTAATAATAGATGGAAAAAAAACAGTATTATAGAAATAGAAAAAAAAATTTTTTACATAATAATTTTGCAATTTCTAATGCAGGTTTAAGCCTGTACAATGTATTAATTTTATAAAATATAATTTTTTCCACGAATTTTATTTAAAAAACATTAATCTCAGTAATTACACTTGAGAACAAGCTTAAAATTCTATCACTAGATATATATATATAAACACGTAATCAATTGAATTATACATAATTCAAAATAATAGACAATTGGTTTGTATACAATTTAATATAATATCATCAAACCAATTTTCGTTCACAGTATCTTCTCAAGATACCATTTTTTAAATTAATCATATGACGATAAATGTTCTACAGTTATATATATATTAATATTATTTATTTTTAATTTTTAGAATACTAAAATTACGTTATTTCCATTTTTAACTTGCTTTCGGATGAAAAATAGAAATCATTATTATTGAAACTGATGATGAAGCAAGTAATAAAAACACTATAAAAATATTTTTTTCAGACTTCAATAAGAGTTAATTGTCCTGGAACTAAACCAGGAAAGGAATTATAACATTTAAATAAAAAATAAAAAAAAGAAAGAACTTAAGTAGTCTGAAAATCAGTTAAAAATAAAACTTGTTTAATAATAGTTATAAATAATTTAATTAATGGTAAGATGTTTATACTTCTACTTCATGGCAAGTAATGTGTTAAGATGTGCGTTAATATGCAGCTAAAGAGAGGTTTATTCTTAATAATTAAAATATCAAAACAATGCTGAGCGCTTTCGAGAGTTACACTACTCTCATAATCATAGCTGGGTTCAGTTATAAAGTGATGGAGTGAGAGTGTGTGTCCGTATATATATATATATATTGTGGTGAAAATTTAAATTTATATAATTAAAACAAAACTAAGCGCTGGGTTCATATGTAATATAGAAAAGGGAAATAAAACCGTCAGTCATGCGCTCTTTCACAAATTTACATGCATTTGCATGTGAACTCAGTTTAGAACATTCATGTAAATTTGTGAAAGAGCACGTGACTGAAAGTTTTATTTTCTTTCTCTTTATTAATAACTGAAACACAGGCTTATTATATACCTGTGTCTATATATGTATGATATATGAGCACAGACTCTCACACCACTCACCACTCTCCATTTTATCTCATAACACTGATACACTTGAACACATATATGTTGAAAAGATAAATAATCACCAATATACGTATTTCATGCTAAACCAGCAATCATCAATTGGTCTAGATTACCATCTCTACACATATATGCTATAAGTGCTCAGATATATATTAAGATAGCCAGTCTTCATACTTTAATGGACAGGCTTCAATCTACTCCTTAATCCAATTCTTCAACCGTCCATCCAATTGAAAATAATAATAATAATTTTGCAATCTGTTGGCTAAAATATCAAATACAAGAAATAAAATGTAGGAAATGTGGTTACAGAAATGCATTTTTTTACAAAGTTTAATATTCGTTATTTATAATAATGAAAATTGCAATCACATCAGTTAAATAAAGAAAATGGGCAAAACATAAAGGTCTATTTATTTATTTGTTTTACTATCTACTAATTGCCGGTGCAAGAATTTATAAATTATTTTAAGATCCACCAAAAGTAGCAAATTAGGGCATAAAAACAACATAATAGCAAGTTTATACAATAGGAAAATAATTACCTAGCTCTGGTGATAAATCACTTGTATCATGTACTGATTTCTAGCTTCATCGCTTAACTTCAATTAATTTATTGAAATTATATATATAGGACAATTACATTAGAACTCACATATATTCTATTCAATTACTTTTCTTTATATCATTAGCCTGTCATAGATATTTGTGCTCTCAAATAATATCACAACATTTTACTTTTATACATGATGTAATTTACTTTAAATATATATATATATAAATAACTAACAATATGTGTGATAGAAATAAAACTAACTATACAACAGAAAAACTAAACATTGCTGATATAACAAATATGCATCAGATGAATAATTACTTCTTATTCTAATATAATAACTGTATTATCTAGACTAGGATTTTATAAATTAATGAAAAGTAACAATAATTATTTTTATTTTTAACTTTCTATATAATTATGTTAAGTTTACTGAAATAACATAAGATATCCACTCTTAATGATTTAATACTTACGTAGTGTAATTTTTACTATACCACTCTCAAGCAAGGTAGGGACTGGTGTTCATTCACTTTTGATACATTGTGCAAGGATGCTTGTTTATAACTGTTATTAAAACAAACAAAACTCTCTATACATATTGCACTTAGTGCAAGCCGGAATAATCAATGGATGCCAGAAGGCTTGTGCATAAAATTCCCATCTAGTGTCTACTCCAATATCCCCAGACAAGTTTCTGGCTTGTGGCTTTCATCAGTGAGGAGCCTTTTAGGACTATATAAGCTGATGAGCTTGGATTGAAAATACTATAGTGTTTTCAATTTAAGTCTCATAATTTTGTAGTTTAGAGATAAAAGGTGGCTTCTGGAGGGTTGCATTAGAGCCTAAGATCTAGGTGCAGTGCTCTCAGATCCAAGGTTCCTCACTGACAAAGGCCACAAGCTAGAACTAGTCTGGGGATATTGGATGAGTAAGCACTAGATGGGGATTTTACACACAAGCTTTTTGGTATCCATTGATTATTCTGTTTGGCACAGGGTGGCACTACTGTATGGAGAGTTTTGCCTTTGTTTACAATTATGTGCTAGTATAGAGATGGTGATCATGTGATGTTTAGTGGTTTAACACTAATCCTGCCTAATAGGATAGTGGTGGCTATGGTTGTTTAAGAGCCAAAGACACCAAAATGTATGGGTGATGAATTGAGTTCAGATCCATATGACTATATAAGCTATTGAGCTTAGATTGAAAATATTATTGTGTTTTCAATTTCATTCTCATAGTTTTGTAGTAAAGTAGAGTTAAAAGGTGGCTGTTGGGGGGTTGCATTAGATCCTAAGTTCTAGGTGCAGTGCTCTCAGATCCAAGGCTCCTCACTAATGATGGCCACAAGCCAGAAACTAGTCTGGGGATATTGGATGAGTAGGCACTAGATGGGGATTTTATACAAAAGCTTTCTGGTATCCATTGATTACTCTGGCTTGCACTGAATGGCAATACATATAGAGAGTTTTGCCTGTTTAATTAATGGGTAATCATAAACATATGACCAAAGACATGTGAAATTGATGATGGGCTTCTTTGGGGGATCATACATTGTTTTTTATCTTTGATCATGTGTTCAACAAGGTGTTAAAAGTAGATAAAACCCAGTAAGAATGGGTATAATAAATGTTATACGACAGTAATATTATTCATTAAATGGATATTCTCTAGTCTAATGAATGACTAATAAAAACTATTAAGATATAGACTCATTTTAGATCTCAATTATACTTCTAATTAATTTAACTAGCAATATTTTTAATCATTTTATAAAGATAAAAAAAAATCTTAACATTTAAATATTAAACAATATATTATGATATCCATAATTATATGAATATTAAATCAATAAACAAGAATAATGGCAAATATTACTGAATACGCAAACAAAACAAAAGAGTTCAACATCAAATGATTACTAGAATATTTTTAACTTTCCAGTCTCTAATGCATTATTCACCATGCACAAACATGCAAATTCAAGAAATGTAATAAAAACATCTAAATAATAAAGAAAACAGTATAAAAGACTTTGATATATACAATATGACACTCAAATTCAATTCGATAATATAAAAAGCGCCTTATGATCCCAGTTTTTTTTTTGGAGCAAACAGTGTTTATTATATTACTGTGCTGCTATCTATTATAAGTTTGAGTAATAAATAGATTCTAGATGATGGTGGTTATTAAATTCATAAACTACTATTCTATTTTTCGCTGGAATAGTTTCTAGTTCATGTGCTCTATCAGTGAGAAGACCTAGAGCTAATATATCTAGATCTTTTATATATAATCATATACTTTTGACACTTATATTATATGTTTTAGTATTCTCAATTAAAGATCAGCCTTTCAAGCTATTGTGCATATGCTTTTTATGAGTGTTAATAATAAAGGAATACTTTAACTCCCAACACAAGATATAGTATTTAAGAAATAATAAAATGAATCCATTTATTCTTACCAACCCAAATGCTTATATATGGACAAATGAACATAAGCAAAATTAGATGTTTATAGACATTTTCAAGTTCTCATAATGTATAATTTAGCTAATAAAATGATGCTTTGAACTGAAATTGTAAGAAAATATAAATCTACTCAAGTCATTTGATTTACTAAAAATACAGGAAGAAGACTCATCTTTTAAATTTCTAACATTAAAAATATAAAGGTCAATAAATATATAAAAGTCATCTTCTCATAATTATATATTTCACTAATACAATTAGAATGATGATTATTATTATTTTCATATGTCAAAGTGTTGTGCGGAGAAGCTAACCCGGATCAGCTGCTCGGAAGGCAGCTATGCTAATCACTAGGTCACTAACGCTTAACATAATTAGAGTGGTTATTGTTTCTATTGTACAATTTACTTAACGGTTGAGTTCAGCAATATTTAACAATTGAAGTCCTTTAATATAATCAAATGAATAAGTCCAATAATAATAAAAAGTTAGTATTCTTTATCATCGCAATAACTTTTATTTGTTTGTAAAATCTATAATTTGATAAGGCATAGCTAGAAAAAGTTCCACTTCTATCAAGGGAGAAGGTGTATTATTATCAAATATATATTTTCCAGATGCATTCTTCATCTGTATACTTTTAACCAGCTTGTTTCTGTAGTGACTGAAAATTGATATTTTTTGATTTCAACTTGCATACCAGAATTTTATAACTTGTTAAGATTATTAATCCTACTGATGACTTCCTTATAAAGTTACTTCATGTATTGTAAAGTAAAAATCCATTTTGAAAAGTTTTTATAATATGGAGGGAAAAAAACTTGGCGTTATCATGTTTTTAATTTTCAATTATTTAACCAATGCATCAATATTAACATTAAATATCTGTCAAAAGGTAAATCCATTATATTAAACCAGGTCATCTTTCCTAATCCTTTGTAGTTTTGTCTTCATTTCTTAAAAACCCATAGTTACTTTCTTCCTTAAGATTGTCAACCAACTTAATTTATTTTTTATTTTGCATAATATTTTTGACACATCTTTACTAATTTTTTAGCACTTTTAAATTACTCATTTTATATATTTTTTTACTTTCTTGCAAATCCACATCCTTAAACCTGCCAATATTGTTTTCTTTTATTTTTTAATTATGCATGTTTTAGCTTTATATAAAGCTAAACCTCAATCAAAACATTTAACAAATCTCTTTTTAGATCCACAATAATTATCCATCTTTATTAAAAATCTATTTAATCATTGTAACCTTTTGTTGCTGCTTAACTAACTAATCTGTTCAATCTAGCACTTGCTTTAATCTTATCTATTATTCTCTATTTTATTTCTTTAGTTTTATTTGCATTTGTTTTTAGTTCAAACTTTCTATTATCTTTGTCAAATTTGATACGATATGTTAGCAAGCTCAATTTTAATACAAGAAAGTCTTCCAGTATCATCAGTGAATGTCGGCTGTTTCACTCACCTATTTAAGAATCATTAAATAATTTATTTAAATATATTCTGCTTTATATTTTTATATGCTCTTATATTAACTTATCCCATCTATGTTTCTGGAAGGATATCCATATTTTTGAATTTTTAACAATGAAAAAAAAAATGTGTTCCCATTTAGAACTCATATCCTTTTGCCCCCCAAGAAAACTCCTTAGCAATTGAGCCAACAAAAATATTATATTTGTAAAATAAAATTTTGTTAATACTGATTTCATTATTTAATTAATTAAAGTAATATATATATGGTATGTGATGAAAACATTGTTTTCAGAATAAAATTTGGTTAATATTGATTTAACTCATACTTAATTAAAAAGCCAATACATAAATATTTTGGTGATCTTCATTTCAAACAAACTTTATTCATAATTAGTTGTTTACAATGAAAGTTATTTACAATGATTAAAGGTTATCATTTGAGTTCTCATTTGTGTATAACAACAGTTTCAAAGATTTTATTACTTTGTTGGCTTATGATTGTTCTGGTTTCACATTACAATCATACTTCTAGACAAAGGCTGTGGGTTTTTTTTCCCTGTCTTTGCATTTTGGCCTTTTTTTTTTGTTGGAATTGGAGTGGTCTAGTGGCTATCAGTGATGAACTTGCGATAATTTGTTAGCAATTGTTTTTTCCCACTCATATTAATCAATGTTATAAATTCACTTGATCCCAGGTTTCGTCAGCCAACCAGGATATACATGATCTCTTGTCTTTTTCTTTTGTTTTTTTAAGAAGGTTGAGCAAGACATCTTCTGCTAGTTGGTCCAGTTCTTTTTGAAAAGTTATTTTGCACCTAATATTCCAGATGGTAAAGTTTATAAAAGTTTCCAGTCTTGCTTTAGTGCTACTTGGGCCTGTTCAGGGCCAGCTTTAGTGCTACTTGGGCCTGTTCAGGTTTGACCATTCTTTTTAAAATTATTTTTCAGAAGTTCTCCCATGCTTCACAATGAGTAAGTATGTGATCCATTGTCTCCTCATCTTTATTACATAAGGGGCAGATCGTGTTAATATTATATCCTCTCTGGTGGCACAGAAAGGCCGCAGTAGGTAGTGCACCCAGGTTTATTTTTATCAAGAAGTCCACATGTTTTGGTACTAGCTTCCAAAATTTTGTCAGCTTTATAAATCTTGGAATTTGTATGGTGAGTAAGCAGACAGCTTTATTTCTCTCCTGAAAAACTGCTTGGTAGACTTCCCAGTATGTGAGTTTAGCATAAAATAGAGTACTCAAGATTTTAATGCTTTCCACTACTAAGGTAGTTTGTTGTTGAATCCATAGTCTTTTAAGTTTTGGGGGTGGCCTGTCTGTTGGTTCAACCTTTATTAAAGGGATTGGACATTTCATTTTTGGATTGTCATGGAGTAATTTGGTAATTATATTGTGTGCTCTTTGTATTAGAAATATCTTAATAGAGTGTAGTGCCAGACCATTCAATGGTTTTGGTTTCTGCAATCGTTTTAGACTAATAACAGCAGCCTTCCCTCCCCAGCATAGTCTTCTGCATAGCGTCTTCACTTTTTTTATGAAACTTGTTGTGGGGGCAAATCCAGCTAGGTAGTAGATGATTTTGAGAAGGACTACTGAGTTCAGTAATGTGACTTTACCCAACAGTGATAAATATATCTTGGATAATAATGACATCGGTTTTTCAATTTTGTTGAATAGTGAGATCTCTAAATCTTTTAGTAAGTTTTTGCCTTTGTTTTCAAGTTAGTCATGTGACCCAAGTTCTACATTTTTTGCATTTTTGCATCCTTTTTTATCACTTAGATGTGTCAAATGACGCTTTGGGTCATTTTTAAAATTCAAAATGCCAGAGATCATGTGCTAATTATTTTATGATCTCATATCTATTTTGTAAAGTTTTGCTTGACCAGATTTTTACTTTTAATTGATATTATAGTCACATGACCTGAGTTGTACATATTTTATGTTTTGGTCTTTTTTTCAAGTTAGTCACATGATCTGAGTTCTAATTTTTTCTTGTTTTTGCATACTTTTTTATCACTTAGATGTGTCAGACATTTTTAATTGTTATTGAAATTCAAAATGGCAGAGATCGTGTACTAAAAGAGCACCAACATTTTAATATAGTAGATGATCACATATTTGAATTTAGAATTCATTTATTAGAGGTCATATTTTTTATTTTCACATCTTGTTATTAAATTATAATTTATGTCAGATTTTTTGTAGTTTTAATCATTTTTTTAAATAATATGTAAATATAACAAAAAAGTAAAAAAATAAGATGTAAAAGAAGTGATTATTGTAAACTGCATATATATGTAAGATGTAAAATATGTTAAATTTATTTCTTTGATTATAAGTATCTGTTTAAATCCACTAGATGGAGTAAATATAATTAATTGGTTATTTGAATTGTATAGTATAATATCTTGAAAAGGTCTCAATAAAGATGAAAGCCAGTTAGATAAATATTAAAATGTAGTTATTAATCGTTGTTTATTTTACTCTTGTTTTTTGGGTGATGATTTATTTAAGAAATGATTTGTTTTAAATAATGCTTTTATGTAAATAGCCAACTAAAAAGAACAAAATTACAAAATAATCTTTTCTCAGTTAATTTGCCATTCTTGGAAAATATCAGTGATCTTAAGAATCTAGACTTGTTATAAAACAATTGGAAATTGCATGAATATTGTCATTTCATAAAAGCATTTGAGGCTCAAATAAATTTAAAAAATTTAAAAGGCCTCAAATGCTTTTATGAAACAAAATATTCCTGCAATTTCTAATTGTTTTATAACAAGTCTAGTTTCTTAAGCTCTCTGAGATTTTCCAAGAATAGCAAATTAATTGAGAGAATTACTTTATTATTTTGTACCTTTTAGTCAACTATTTACATAAAAGCACTATTTTAAAAAAGTCTTTTTTACATATTTTCTACTTCTATCATAAAAAGATTATATAACATTACACATACTTTCTGATTAATATAAATAAATATGTGTTTACTTCCTATCTATATACATTTCTCTATCAATGTAACAAAAAAAAACTAATCTCATTTAAATATTCAATCTCTATATGTATATCATATAAATAATAAAACAAAATACTGGAATTATCTCCACAATTTTTAATATACTAGTATATAAATTAAAGTTACAATATAGCATAACTACCACCATGAGTAGCAATTTACAGTTACAATTTAAAAAATATTTTATTAATAAAGTTTTAAAAATTCAACTCTATGATAAGGTTTAATTAACTCCTTAAAAGTCATTTGCCATTCATATATCAATCATGAAACTGAATGTTTAAAATTTGGCATGGTAGATATTCCAGAAAAATATGTGATATCAGACAAAGTAAGAAATAAAACAAAATACAGAAATTAACCCTACAATTTGCAATAAACAACTAAATAAATTAACTAAAGTTATAGTCAACTTATGAAATCACCTGGGTAGATTAGCTGTTATGCTATCAACTAGTTATAGCTTTAAATTATTTATTTATTGATAAATTGAAAATTGTAGATTTCCAGTATTATAAATAATACATGATAACAACTCAAGCTTATCTCCATCATAAATTTTCAATCTGTATTAAACCGGATTGAAATCCGATTCAATGGGGTTATTACAAAAAAAAAAAATTTAAGTTTTTAATTTTCACTAAACGTTTAATGTTTAAATTTTTATTATTACTTAAAAAGAATACGTGTATCAAAATACACACACGTTTATATGTAAAACGGATCATTTTAATGTTTATAAAATTGTTTTAAAATAGTTTTCTTATACCGCTTGTTTTTACTTTAAATCAATTTAATTAAAAAGCAGGCAAGCTTGCTAATTACATTCCTGTAGCTTTTATATTAATTATTTTAAAGTTCATTCCAAAAGTGGAGATTTAATTGTGTTTTTGTTTTAATAATCCCTGGGTAGAATTCTTAGATTAGATTGAACTGGAGATTAATATTTGCCCTGCCTTAGGCGTAGCATTCAACAACAAGGAAAGTGTTTTGCAAGAAATGGAGCGAGATATAAATAGCCCCGAAAAATTGGAGAGTTAGTTAATTAATTATTCTTAACTAGACAAGCTGTTTCTAAAGTGAAAGTTTATATCAGTTCAGACATTTAAATTCTTCAAGGAAATTTGCTGTTGTTAAATCCTTTTGCTTGCAACAAGATGACAAATACTGTACGTGTTAGCACCACCAGAATGGCTTGCTAACTTAACAAAGGATGAATCCCTAACTTCCGAATTTGCTCCAGTAATGACTTAAACATCTAGAAGAAGCCGGAACCTCTTTACCTCTACTTTGCCACTGTCAATGACCTGAAAATGAACTAAAATAAGAGTGTGCACTCTACGTGAACATTGTTTTTATCGAAAGGTAACTATTTTCTTTTTTATTCTTCCCAGGGTAAATTAATTCTCATTAAATCTCCGCTCAGTCTAATTATAAATCTGTATTCATAAGCTTAAATAATATTTATACTCATATTTAATCTTTATTGTGTTTTCGTGTATTTTTGTAATGGGTTTTGGAATCTTAGTTTTAAGATTCCCAATTTGCTTTCAGTTTTGTTTATTGGAGAGTGACGAATGAGTTTTATATTTTTTTGCCTCACTTTTTATAAATGCTTTAGCAGTCATGTATATTTTAAATGCTTACCTGTAATTATTTTATTATTCAATAATTAATTTTTAAACACTGTGTGTGTGCTTTTGCAAACCTCCAAAAATCTTTTGGCTGATGACTTTATTGTCTAATTTTCTGCAGATGGGGATTTCGTTTCTTATATCTCTGAAAGCGGAAATTAGAATTGTTTTTCTTTGTAATTTTATAAGTCATCAGATAATATTTATCCCTTTTTAAATTACAGGTAAGAGAGACTTTCATTCTGCTAAAGTATTTAAAACTTTTAATATTTTCGTACTCATGTGCACTCTCCGATAGATTTATTTTTGTATTTATTACGTGTGCTTTAAATTTATCAGAGCGTGTACTCAAAATTTGTTTGTAATTCATTTTCTTTAATTGCTGGGACAGATGTAACTGGTTTTCTAAAGAATTACTTGTCTCCTATTGAGACCTTTAATTATTCTTAATTTTCGCCAACTGTTTTGGTTGGGGATTTGCCAGTTTTAATTGTTTTCCTTTCATTTTATATCATGTTTTTTGGTTGTTCTTGGGGTAAATCAACCACTTTTATTTTAAACGTAATAATAGGTGCAGCTTCTACCGACACTTGACATTCGGAGTCCGACACATTTTTCAGGTCTCAAAAAGCTCATCGGCGCTGATTCCATTGATTTGTTTCAAGAACGTATTGTTTAAGTATCTGAAAGTGAGAACCAATGTTTGGGTGAATCCTCTGCTGAATAAAATTTGCTTCCTCCCTTTATAATTCGTTTAGTAGAAGATCAGTCGGTCATAGCTTGGCATTTAGTATTTCTGGTACACGCCTGAGTTCTATTTATTGCGTCATAAATAAATTATACTTCATAATTTATTTTCTCTTAATAAAATTTTAGAATTTGTTTAAACTTAAATTTGGCTGACGTTTGTCTTTGTGCTTTTTGTCTCAATTGTCTAAACAATTTTAAGATCTCTTGTTTCTCCCTGAGTTTAGGCAGTGCAAACCATCATCATCATCCATTCTGATCACAGTAAATAAATTTTCCAGATATGTAGTGGTCTGGTGGAGCCCTCTGTGTCAGAATGGATTTGAGTGTCTGGCATAGTATCAAGACAACTTCTGTAAGTAAAAGATGGATTTCACCCTTCACTCTGGTCAAAGATCTTAATATTCAAGAAAGTTGGCACTTATTCTGTAATACATTGAAATTTTTATATTCATAGAAATTTAAATAAATTCATTAAACAGGGCAATATAAACAGTTTTAAAAGTTGATTAATAATTTTGAACCTCATTTCTAGTCTTTATTCAATTTTTATTTAAAATGCAAAATCCTAATCAGTTACACAATGCATGCAGTAGCAGCAGCAGCAGTAGCAATAGTAGCAGTAGCAGTCGTAGCTGTAAGAAGAAAAAGAAGGAGGACGACTCAAATTCTGGAAAACAAACTAAACCCAGCACTGCAATAGATATATAAGTTGGTGTTTGCAATTGAACAGTGATAACACAAGACTTTTGAGAACTCAGATTATAGCAAGTGATGCTCATAAATGTAATGAGACATATTTTTGCACCCCCCCCCTTAAGGGCATTTGCATAAAACATATCCAAAGAGAAATTGGTAAATGAATAGACTAACTACCATGCCTATCCCAAAATTCATAATTCTAAAAAACATGTTCAACAAACACAATAATGTTTAAATACCATTCCCTTCTAATTTAGTTTTATTTTTGTTCCATCACATATACACACTTAAACTTGCTATATTCATTAACAGTGTAAACATATGTATACGGAGTGGCTTATAGCAAATGTAACACTATGGTCATCAAATAAAGGTCTTTCATTGAAACATAATAATAATAATCATCATCATCATTGAAAAAACCTTATCATTGAACAAAATGATATAGATATATTAAGAAAAATAAAAAAATTGGGAAGAACTTGTTTTTTCACAAAACTAGATGGTTCATAGATGAAAATCACATAAAAACTGCCTAAGTTTGTCCACATTGTAAATTTTCAATTTGTTGTCAAGGCAACACTTATAAGTAAAAGATGAATTTCATCTTTCACTCTGGTATAAGATCTTAATATAAGCAAGAAAGTTGATGCTTGGACTATAACAAATTAAGATTTTTGTATTCTCTGACATTCCCATAAAGACCATTAAACAGCAAATTTATGACATAGATAAGTATGGACTAGTATCATGAGATTTACATTTATAAACCATAAAACTTTATTCTAAATTGGGTTATTATCTAAATAATCATGAACAGCAGTGGGAAAGTTTTTAAAAAATGTAATGAGGTTTATTTGGACTTCATGGAATATAAAAAACTTCATTACAGTCCAAATGTCTATTTTTTTTATCTATACTAAGATTTTAGCACAAAGTGAAAAGGGAAATCCATCTTTTACTTGCTTTGACAATAAATTCAAGACTTGTATAAGCTTGGATTGTTATTGTGTGATTTACATTAAAAAACATCTAATTTATAGAAAATCATATATATATACATAGTTATCACCACTCTAATTACCTCTCTTGACTCTCTTTTTCTCTCTCTATTTTAACGCATTTATATAAGCAAAGCAAGGATCTGGTACTCATAGATACATAGAGCATTTTCAATTAGTGGCAAATATTGTGTCATACTATAATCATACTTGTTTTTTATTTAATTAATGCATTGGAATTAATCTGGCATATCCAACTGCCTGGGATTTTTTTCTATTCTCTAGCTAAGACTATTTCAGATACCTACTTATTGACTAACTTATAATGACTTTCAGTGTCTTTTTTTAGCCTGGTAAACCTTCAATTATTTGAGAAAAACCATCTCAAATATCTACTCCGAGTCATATTCAGGGAACCAAGAATCACAAGACCATGATCGTTTAAGGTTATTTATAGATTTAGATAAGTATATTAAAATTAAATCTATTTGAAAGTAATTTTATATATGTGTATTAATTAATGGAGTAAACCATTCGCCACTCAGGCTATAAACAAATAACATTGTTTACAGAATGAATTCATATACGCTTTCGATATTTACAAATTTACCCCCCTCCCCCAATCAATATTGATGATAATTCAGATTTAACTTAATATCTGAGCCAGGTGAAAATGTAGCAGCAATAATTGATTATTAATTTAATAATTTTTGGTGCTATAATGCCATCAGGCCCAGATAATGAATTCCTTCAGACTCTATATTGGCTCTTTATCAACAGAATGTTATTTGGTCGTAGTCTCAAAGGGGGGGGGGGATAATTTATTTTATTAATCACATATACATTTGGTTATGCTAACTTAATGATTATATTATATTTATATATTGGACTGTTTTCATCATCTAATATGAGTATTGAATATCTTTCGAAAAATTTAACTTTATTTAAATATTCCAAATACATTCAACAGTTAGTAATAGCACACAGGTTAGTATATGCATAATGTTTCGAGAAATATTATTGTTCTCTCTTCTTTAGGTGTTGCTAGCCTGACCAGTGAAAGTACTGGCATGGGAATCGAACCTGAAACCTTAGATTCTTGAGTATTGAATTTTAAGATAATGCTCTAACCAACTGAGCCATCCTGCCAATGATTAGATCATTACCTTAAAATTCAATACTCAAGAATCTAAAGATTCAGGTTCGATTCCCATGTTAGTATTAACATTGGTCAGGCCAGAATGTATTTGGAATATTTAAATAGTTAATTTTTTCTAAACAAATTCAATACTCATATTAGAAGGTGGAAATAATCCAATATATAAATACAACTCAAACACCACCATCACAAACCTTCTGGAAAACATTACTGATTGTGTGTGTGTGTGTGTGTGTGTGTGTGGAGTATACTTATGTATGTGTGTGTGTGTGTGTGTGTGTGTGTGTGTGTGTGTGTGTGTGTGTGTGTGTGTGTGTGTGTGTGTGTGTGTGTGTGTGTGTGTGTGTGTGTGTGTTACTGTGTGTGTGTGTGTGTGTGTGTGTGTGTGTGTGTGGTATACTTATTATTGCAAGACTGAAAGATATTACAACTCTCGCCGACTGATAAAAACATTGATAGTTTTACAAGCAAGTTTAATGCCCTTGGGTAATAACCAATTTTAATATTTACTCGGTTTCTAAGTAACTAGTTCCACATTTTAAAAATTATTCATAAAAAAAAAAACAGGTCAAGTTAATTCAAAGTTTATTTAAAGCCGGATCAGTATACATTCAAATTTATACAAACACTATAACTTACAAGGCTTTTAATTTTAACGGTACGCTTAACTTTTCTCTCAATCACAAATACAGTACATAAAAATTAAATTACAGTTTTTATATTTGACAAGTTAAAAAAAAAAATTAAAAATAAAACCACCAATCTAATTTTTTTTTTGTAAATTAATAAAATTATCTAAAGCAAGTCTGCAATGATAAGTAATTTTTCGGTGTTGAACTAGTGATTAACATCTGAAAAGGTTTAATCTGTAATCGCACCTTAGATAGTATTTATTTGTATAATAAGTTTATAATTTTGACTTATAATCCGCTGTCGAATAAACAGTATAGTTTTCTAATTATACATATGCGATTTTTTCTTATGCGTTAGTGAAGCTGTATTATATATACTATAATGTTTAATATGCTTGCTTAGCGCTTTCGAGATTTAGTATTCTAATTTCATACTCATAGCTTTACTGAATGAAGGCTGTTGCAATTTATTGTATACATATGCAAATGCGCTTGAATTTTTAATTAGTTAGTCCATTGTTTGGAGAGAGCAAAGCATGCCTCTCTTTTATCAATGGCACTGAGATCATTTGCAATGTAAAAAGCCTCCTTAACCTTTCTTTTGGCATCATTCTTCTCTGTGCAAATTATTTGGGCAGAACTGGGTTCGAATACATGGCCTGTAGCTGCTTGGTGGTCCCAGAAGACTGATGTTCCTTCATTTTTATTTTTAACCCTGTTGTATGCATACCTGTGTTGGTAAATTATTGTGTTGATGTTAGCCCGAGTCTCACCATTGTAAGATCCCCGGCAGCCTAATTGAGGGCATGCTATTTTATAGACCACATGAGGGGCTTGATCTTTTTCTATTTTATCTTTGGAATTATTTATTAGTCAGTTAGTGTTAGGAAGATAAAAACTTTCAGATGGTGAGGGGTTTTTGTATAGTTTTCCCTTTTCCCTTTCTTCCTTGGATAAGGATAATGTATAGTCTTTAAGGAGAAAATTTGGTTGAAATATCCATGTATTATCTACATGTAGATCTCCATAGCCATAACATTTCAATGCATATAGAAAAATTTAATTTTATTTAAATATTCCAAATATATTCAACTGTTAGTAATAGCACACAGTAAAATTAATTTTTTAAAGATATTCAATACTCATATTAGATGATGGAAATAGTGCAACATATAAATAGAACTAAAATACCATCATCACAAACCTTCAGAAAAACACTAAGCATTGTGCTGTATATCTAAAAAAAGTAAGACATGAAACTCACTTTGATTGTTTAGAATGTAAATTGCTACCTCTTTTCAATAATTATCGGAGATGCTTCGCTTTTAATCATACCCAAAAAGTGACCCTAGCCGATAACTGGATAGCTGGTTCTATTGGCTCAATTTATGGGGGGGGGGGGATTATATACTTGCTTGGAAATCCTCCACTAATATAAAACATTGCTCAGTTGAATTTAGATTCAAACCCTTTTTCAAAAGCATGGCAGATATAATAACACTTTAAAAATTCTTTTTTAATTACATGTTTGTAAGAAAGAAAAAAAACATTTGCAAGATCTATAATCACATATATATTTAAGTTGAAAAGCAATTTGTGTCAGTTTAAAGAGCTTTTAATGGCTATTTATCGTCACATAATTTTGTGGATTTAGTCATTTAAGATTGCGAATAAATCATGTCACTACTGTAAAATCCATAAAGCAAGAAATAATCATATTTTACTTTACATTGAATTTTTTTTCCTCCAAAAAAGAGAAATTTCATAAAATATTGAATTATTTTGTATTAAATAATTTTTTAAAAAAGGCAACATAAGAACTCTGCATAGGCGGCAGTTATTGATTTCATAGTAAGTATAGTAAAAATTGGCAATAATTAAAAGTAATGAACATTTACTATTAGTAAAATATTCAATAAAAATAATTAAACAGCTTATAATTGAAATAAATTTTGACAAAGAATCCACTACCCATGCTTTCAGTAAGAAGTTTTTAAAATAGCATTAATTAAAATATAAAAAAATATATTATAAAATCATAAATTTTATACACATGTCAACTTATAGGGGATTTGAACCCGGACTTTCAAGCTCTTTTCAGTTATCCAATCAATCTCATGCAACCGATGCACATGACCACACACATGTGAAAAAGATAAATGATCTCCAATATACGTATTTCATGCTGAATCAGCATTTATCAGTTGGTCCAGATCATCATTTCCCACACAGATATATAATTAGTGTTCGGTTTATATTAAAATAGCAAATCTTCATACAGGCTTCAGTTTACTCCACCATTTAACTCTTCATCCTTCCATTCCATTGAAAATATAATGAAGGAATGTCCAAATCCTTTTATAATGCCAATATTATTGCCCTGCCCATGTTGACCTTAAGTCATTCTGACCCCTCATGTATAGGCCCTTGTCAATTTAAATACACAGAATGAACTATGTATATTGGAAATCGTTTGTATTTTTCACATGTGCATGTGGTCATGTATATCAGTTGTATGAGCTAGATTGGATAGCTGATGAGAACTTGAAAGCCTAGGTTCAAATCCCCTATAATTACATCTAAACTCCAAGGATATAAAGTATACCTGAATTTAGTTATATTTCAACTTGTATGAATGCTATCATGAATCATTTCAGTCATCCACTTTATCTTGACATTCAATAAGTTATATGTTTGCTTTCCCTTTTTCTTTCTAAATTTATTATTGTATTGTCTTTCTAAATTTATTATTGTATTGTTCTTTTCATATTTTCTTCTTGTTTTCTTAATTATTTTTGTTGATATCTAAGTGTGTATATTTTAAGTTTTAATAGATGCATGCATGTATGTTAAATATGAATGTTATACAAAACTTACATTTTTTTTGTTATTTTAGATATTCCCAGACTCAGAATGAAATTGCAGCAGATAGTGGAAAACTACTATATTCCAAAGATAGAATTGATGTTTAAAAAGAATTTTCTATAGACAATAATAATCCAAGTATCCCTGCATAAAATAAAAATATTATGACAAAATTAAAATAATAAGAATATCATATGATTTCTTGTATTACTATTTGTATTTTCATTCCAAAGTTATCACAAAAAATAATTGTAACATGTCAAGTATTGTTAGCCAAGAGGTAATCGCATCTGCCTTGCAAGCAAGTATAGTTGGTGGTAGACGGGTGTGGGTTCGTGTCCCGGCCGATGCTATGACATATGAAAAAAAAAAATTGTAACATAGATAAAGGTCGAAAATGCATTAATTGCCATCATTCAGTTAATCAAAATATTAATGGAAGCAAGTAATCAAATGACCTTATTGCTCATGGGTTCATGAGAAGACTGAAGCTGGTAGTAACAGAACTGGGTTCAATCCTAGGACACTCCAGAGGCTTCTATCACTATGCTAAATTGCATGGAGCAAAAACATTAAAAAATTATAACTTTAGACCAAGCAAATTTTCTTCTGTAAATTATCTCAATAGTATAACTTGTTAAAGAAAGGAATTTCTAATTCTGATTTTAGAGTTTTAATGATACCTATTAACATATTCCAACCCAATTTGATTCATTGTTTCCTTCAAAATGAAATAACTTTTATAGCCAAATTTTTGTGTTTTTATCACTTTGATTTTTAGTACTGTTGAAGCTTGTTTATAAGAGAGATAAACCATCAGTTCTCAACTTAGATTTTGCTTGACAATTTTTTATTTGATTAAATATTTTGTAAGAATTATAAAGACTTCACAAAAACATAGATCCATAAATTAATACTTAAATAAATATGTTATAAAATATCATATTGCAGAAAAAAAAATATTACTGATTGTGTAGTGACATGATCATATGGATCTGTGCAACCTATTACATCATGGTTTAATAAAAGTTTATGGCCAAGAAATTGAAAGTTGTGCTAATATAATTACAGTTAATAGAGAATTAATACCTAACATATACATCTAAATCCTTTGCCATACCATGGAACAAAGCAAAGGTAAATTTCATTCATGGCTCAATGACCAAGGAAGTACAACTGTTCTCTATCAATGATAAGAACCGGTTCATATTAAAATCATCTTTATAATCCCTGTATTGATAGTTACTAAATCATATAGAGTGAACATAAGGCATTTAACAAATAATAATTAGGTAGTCATCTAATAAATAATACTACCCCCTCACCTTAACACATCTTACCATCTCAATATTAGAATTATACAATCTTGTTAAGCATTAATAAGATGGATAAATTAAAAATACAATTATAAATATGCATAATTTTTACAGTTGTTAAGCAATCTAAAAATATGTTCAGAAAAAGTTCCATCATGCAATACGTCTAGATCCTTATAACACACAAAATAATATCTAAGTAAAATTATTCAAGCTATATTTTTATTGATTTCATAGTTGGCTCAAAAACATCCCTAATAGATAAGATTCATAAGTTTTGTCCTTATATGATTTGGTGCATCGATGAAGTGGCAACCTTTGTACATCGACATCCATGAATGACAGATCCAGCTTTGATATTTTGGGTTCTCAAACTTTTTACAAACTCCTGAGCAGTGAATCACTCAGTTATGTTTTATTGGAATGTGCAATAGAATCGTACCTACAATCTTCTTTCTCCTCAAATATTTACTCTTCTCATATAGAATGCTTAAAATAAAAATGCTATTTTGAATTATTTTAAATTTTAATGCAAGAAAATACTTTTAGATAAAATCTGAATTTTGAATGCATCTTTCAAGTTGCCATTAAAAAAGCATCTGCCGAATACCATTCAAGTTTGACTTTCTTGCATGCAGTCATCTTATTTAAATATAATGAGAACTTGTTCTCAAATTACTTCTTCAGTTCATATTGTGATAGCTGTTATAGTTGAGTTATGCACTTGTAATTAGTCAATATTTCCCTAGCAAGATTTAAAAGATTATATATATATATATGTCAAAACATTGACCAGGAAGCGAACCCGGGACAGCTGCTTGGAAGGCAGCTATGCTAACCGCTAGGCCATCAACCTTGACGAAAGATTTAACACAATCCTAGATAATCCATGAATGTGTTTAATTTTGTTATGATCCTATAAATATATTATATTTTATATAATATTATAATAAATCATAGCGTGTAATTGATTTTTATAAACTTATTTTAAAAATAATATAAAATAACAAATTAAATGTTACAAATAATAACTAATATCAGTATTGAAAATTTGTGATAATACAAAGTTCACAAACTGGTTTCAATGAAATCTGCTCCATCATCTGTGATAAACTCTTAAATGTCACTAATCATTAAATCATAAATGGCTTGAATGTTATATACATTAAGCAGATTTTATTTGATTTATTTAAAAATTTAATAATAAAATACATACAAATGCTAAATGCGATGTTTTTATAATCAATAAACACTCATTCAGAATATAGTTATACGTGTGCTTATTGAGTATAAAATCACCATATTTAGTAATTGCAACATTTCATTTAAACAAATTAATTACTTAAATCTCACAAATTGGCAGGACTTTCAGCTTTCTTATTTAGAAATCATTACTTATATAAGTTCGAGGCTGACAGAAAAAACAACATCACTTGTTATATTAGAGATTTAATAAAAGCGGGATACAACTACAATGCTGTAGCCAATAGGATTGAGCTTTTCTATAGAAAGTTAACCCAGGAGCATCCCAATGAAGACAAACCGCATTTAAGTTTACCTTATATTCCCAAAGTGTCCAAACATTTAATCAAAAACGTATCTAAGAAATTTAGAATAGGCTTCAGAACTCCACCAAACACAAATAGAATGATCAACAACACAAAGGACAAAATAGAGCCAGACCAAGCCCCCCTCCAGTTATATATGATTACCTGCCCTCAAACTGTCTGTAAGGCAACATATTATGGTGAAACTTGGGTCACAGTAAACAATAGAGTAGCATAACACATATATGTACAATAGAGTGATAAACAAAAATGAAGGCAATTCAATATTTGTTTCAAAAGATATTTATTTGTGCCTCATCAGCAACGATGGAGAAGTTAGACAACTTACATTGCAAGTTGAAATTGCCAACCATAAGGGCTTCATCTGTCTGCATGGGGAATCCCCATTGTGAAAGTAAACCTGTATTGTCTCATTCCATCCATCCAGAGATCCCCACACACCCAGACTACCACCACATTGCAAGATTTCAAATGGATTTTCCATGTAAATTTTACATTGCTTATGCTGATTAAATCATAATTTGAATACTCAAGGACCAAACAATTCAGCCCAAATAAAGTTATACAAATATATTATATGTCCAGCTGCACAGGGACTTCAATCCAACTCCTGTGCATATTTGCAGAACATCAAAAAGCATTTAATCATAAATTTGAACCTTCTAGCAGCCAAAATTGTTTGCAAAGAAAGAAATGATACCAAAAGAAAAATAAAAGAAGCATATTTCATTGCGAATGAGCCAAACGCCATCAATTGAAGGGATGCCTGCTTTACAATATCTAAAAAATGGACAGGATACTGATTTGCATAAATTTGCATTCATTACATTTAAAACATAATAATAGCTATGAATATGGAATAAACATGCTCCGAAAGTGCTAAGCTAAACTTTGTTATTTGTGAAAATTTTTATTAACTTCACCTATATTCGTTTAAAGCTTATTATAAGTATTAATATAAATAAGATTCAAGTGGTTGCAATTTATAATTACAGATGCTTAAATCATTTGAAATAGATACATTTCATATTTTGCATTTCAGTAATTGGCTGTTTATACATCTAATGTATCCTTTATCATGAACTAATAGGAGACATTTAAGTACTGGGATTCATAATTGTATAAATTATAGCTTTTTAATATTAAAAGATGAACAAAATATAACTATTTTCAAAAGTATGACATTAATATGCATAAAACATTCTACAGAATGGCAACCCAAATAAATATTAAAAAAGTAAATAATATGCAATTTAAAATGAAACAAATATAATAAATTGAAGAAAATTGGCAAATTGCAACATATAACATGTCTGTAGTAAAAGCTATGTACAACGTAAAGTTTTAATTCTAATTGTTTTAAAAACTTCAAATAAAATACCACCAAACTAAAGCAAATTAAAAACAAAAAAAATAGATCTCTATCCACACACTTCAAAAATAATTCTACATTCTAAAACGAAATTTTAAAAAGATATTTAAATAAAATCTATTTAGGATTCTAAATGTAAAACAATATATAAACCATAAACAAGTATCACATGATTTCACTGATTCAATGTGATGCGATGAACTATTACTTCTCCTTATACGAGTCAGGAATCTCTCAGCCATTATGCCCAGAGAAACCTGTTAGTCACATTATCTTCCCTTTCCATTCCTTGCTCTAAGTTTTTTTTTTATATTCTTCTCTATCCTGCTCCATCCCATCTCCACAACATAATCTTTGTCAACACCATGGCCTTTACATTTAAATCTCCCTTATCTTTTCCCAAACTCAGCATAAAATCCAAGAACCCACTTTCTGTATAATCACGTTGTTTATATTTATTCTTCCACAACTTCATTATTTGTACCCTTTCTGCTTTCAGGCATTTACATTCAATTAACAGATGCCTAATATTTTCTATGCCTTCTTTACACAACTTGCAGACTAAATCACCCACATTTTTCCATTTATATGTACATTCCTTTGTTACTAAAGATCCTGTTCCAGTCTTGAACATTTCCTTGCTATTATCATAAATTAACTCACACCCAATATTCTGCTTACTTTTATATAATTTTTTAATTAGACAGTGGTGACTTCTATCCATACTAGTAACTAACTATTATTTAGTGCTTAAATATGTGCTTACATTATTGTCACTGTTCAAAATATGGCAAACTAATATGCAAGAAAGAAAAATTAATTCAATGTGGGTGTTATAATTTGAATACTAAGCAATAGTTTATACAAGAAGTTGGTTTTATACTTTTTCAAGTAATTTTATAACAGGCTACTAAGTTTCATATAATTTAAAATTTTTTGGAGGTTGACATATAACTTAAAAAATAACAATGTAAGCAAAACATTTTATAACATAATTATTATTATATTATTAAACATACATAAAATTGAATAAAAAAACATGTTTTATGACTATAAAATAATTTGGCAAAAGGCCACATAGACAAGTTAAAATACAATTAAATAAACATTTAAGTATCAAGAGAAAAAATTAAGGAATTTAATAAAAAAGATGTAAATAAATTTAAAAATGTAAACAAACAAATAAAAATATAAATAGATAAAAAAAACATTAAAATTTCCAATTTTTATATATTTTATGCTCTTGAATAGTCATTTCCATTTCTGAATGCTTTATATAATATCATTTAAATATATTGTAAATAAATTTTAAACTGCATCAGGATCCATTTTTCCATCTTGGAATGCTATAAATGAATATGTTCATTATTAAAATTTATTTGGTTTATGTTGAAAGCACATTTCATTTGCTACTGTTCTATTAGTGTGTTGAAACCACTTGATGGTGTTGTTTCTAGGAAAACCACATAAATATAACATTACCGGGCCCACCACCTTATTTGTGAAATAAGAAGAAGAATTGTACAGGTTAACATAATTCATTTATTTTCCTTAATAAATTACCGTAATTCTTTTTACAATTTCTTTTTGTCTCTGAATATAACTACGAGAATTTTTTTACACTCAGACATTTTATCAGATGGGTAACGTAATTCATCGATTGATTTCCTTAATAAATTACTGTCAAATTTATTCGATTAACAATTTTACAATGATCAATTGCCTATAAATTTCATCTTAATCCTGCAATAGAGGGGAGATGTTATGCCTTTTTGCATCCGCAAGAATTAAAACATCAATTAATAGACATTGTTGCAAATATTCTATTCTAGTAGAATTTCCCATGTACACCAGTGTTTTGCACTGGGAATATTCCCCCCCCCTCCTCACAAACTTTAAAAAGTCTACTATCATTGCTTGACAGATAACTAACTACATCAGGGGTGGGCAATTGTTTTGGCTCAGGGGCCACAGAGGTTAGCAGAGGACCACATTAGGGGCCACTTTATGGAAGCGAAGGTTAGCAGAGGGCCACACCTTTTTTCACAACACAAACACACTACTTTATTCCCTGTATTACCAAAGAAATATTTGTTTGTTCATTCTTCATTAAATACATGACATTCATCACCGATTTTACATTTTTTTGGAGGTTCATGGTTTCAATATAGTTGGAAATGTATATATTTGCTAATGCAAAGACAAAATTGAAATTAACCAGATCAGCTGGAAAAGCACTGCACATCGTATCTACACTGTGCATGTGTATTGATGTGGCTGTCCTAGTGGAAAATATGAGATGAATCTTTGGTTGTGCATGAGAAGGAAATATCAGTTCAAAATGGATTTTTCTGATTGTCTTGGTGGGCTGCATAAAACCTTAGTGGGTTGCATGTGGCCATGGGCCACTATTTGCCCACCCCTGAACTACATTATGGTTGAAGAAATGAGAATGCTTTAATTACTGAACTGTATTTGACTTTTTTTTGGTCATTTTTGAAAAGGAAAATTAATCTTTATTTATTCCAATAACTATCTTTTAAAGAATATGTGACTAAGGTATGGTGGATAACATTAATGGCACACTTATTAATAATAATAATTTTCCAACTTGATTGTTGTTGTTTTTAAGATTAAGAAATGTATTCTTTTTAGAATTTTTTTTTCTCTCTGGATATAACTACGAAAAATTTTAGTCAGACAGGTGTTCTCATGAACCATGACTTTTTTCAGGAGTGAAATTGTGGTTTTCCATAACCTTTTCTCATTATTTACATCTTACATGTAGGGTTCAGAAGCAGAATAATGGGCTTATAATTATTACTTTTTAATCCTACATTAGGTAAGTTGCACCATAATTACTTTTGAATGCAGATTGCAATAGTTCTGCAAACTTTAAATCCACGCACCCTGAAATGGTATGGTAGTGAAGTGTTAACATTGCTAAAATATAGTAGTGTGTGCACTCACACAAACTGCACAAGACAAAGCAAACTGTTATTTACAACAGAAAAAAAAGTTGTGGCTATTCGGTTTGATGGTTACCCACTAAATGGCATATTTACATGCATTTGGATGGGATCAATGCCATCAAGTGTTTTCAACTTGCTAATAGAACGCACCTTTCATTCTTCCTTTATTATCCCCTCTGAAATTGATATGAATATTTCATTTAATAAAATATTTTCTATACATAATGCTAAAAGTTTTACAAAATTTTAGAACAATTAAAGTTAGAACTAATTTAAAATCATCAAAACAATTACAGATCATAGTTTCTTAATAAAGACATTAATCTAATATATTTCACTATGAAAATAAATTATTATTTTTACAAAATCATCCAAAGAGTATTTACTTGTGACGAAAGTCAAACATTTCACTGATTTTCTTTTCTTATTCTTACTTTTTTAATGAATGAAAAATATATGTAAATATATCTTCTCAATTTATTATTAATAATATTATTTTTTAAACATATATATATATATGTAAAATAAATAAAAATATCCGTTAATTAAAAATAATATTGTAATTATAATTGAAATAATATTTTTAAACGGTTTATAAACAATTCAAACAATCTTTAAATCTGCAGAAGTACTTTCGGTTACTTTCAAACCTGCCTCAACTGCTATTAAATTCAAAAACTAAAAGCGGAAGCAAACGTCATCAATTCAAATTCCATGAATCTCGTATTTTAATGTTAGAATTGATGACATTTGCTTCTGCTTTTAGTTTTTGAATTTAATAGCAGTTGAGGCAGGTTTGAAAGTAACCGAAAGTACTTCTGCGGATTTAAAGATTGTTTGAATTGTTTATAAACCGTTTAAAAATATTATTTCAATTATATATATATATTATTGCTAGTAAGTGCTATATGTTTGTAAGACTTGTACAGAAAATATAATTAGTTTAAAGATTTAAAAACGAAATTTTAATTAAAGAAATAAAGATACTGCAGAATCAGTTATCAATAAATGATTGGAATCAATTTTGTTAAAAGAAAAAGATAGTTTTAAGAAATAGAAATATGATTTAGAAAAGTTCTAAGAAAGAGAAGTATAATTTAGAAAGTTTGAATAGTTTTTTTTTCTTTAGAAATGCAGATCACCAAAAGATAAAGCACTGCATCATCATGTTATAATAAAGTTTTTCTAATTAAAGAATGAGTAGAGGGGGAGAAATTTAACAAAGTAAAAAGTTAAAAAATAGTTCTCTCTCTTTTCACAAACTTAAAAAAAGTGTGTATGTAAAAATGAAAATAGAATTAAAATGTGAAAGGAAAGCGTATAAAACTTAAATCCACTTAAAGATTGTTTGGCTGATAAACAGAAGAAAGGGAATAATAACTATAAGCTGCAGTAAATGGAAACAATGGAAAATAATTCAAGATGATAACTTATTCAAAACCCAAATTAATCTATGCAAGTATGCAGATTAAAACACAATGGGAATTTAATTAATAAAATGTATAAATTAATTAAACTAGATCTGAATGATAAATAGAGAGACAATAAAGAGGAATCATATAAAAGGGTTAAAAATTTATTCATCATTATTCTTGAGTCTTTGATTCTTGATTTGTGATTATTCTTTATTCTTCATGCATATTAACTATCAAGATTAAGACTATTATAACTGCATAGTGCTGGTGTATTCATATTGCTACTGTAGAAAAGCTCCAAAGAAGATATGGAAAAAGCCATTAGCATCCCAGAATGTGATTAGATGTCTTCACATTTACTAAAGATCCATCTAATACCATGCAGTGCTAAACATTCCCTGGAGTATGCAGCTAGTTTCCAGTCCCAGTCTTCCAGAACATCAGAAATTCTCCATCTAGAAGTCATGTCCACATAATAATCTGAATAGCCAAATAAGGTCTATCTCAGAAACGCAGAAAGTCAGGAGCCAAAATCATTAATGAAGTCCAAAAATCCAACTGGTTGGTGACCAATACAATAATAGAAGAGAGAGGAGTCATATTCCCAGAAGTATAAAGTGCAAAAATCCTAGGTAATTATGAATTTCCTTATTCCTATTCATGAACTGATTGTGTTTGAATAAGACTTTGTTAGACTTTAATAGCCATAGCAATCTTTAAGTGCCCCCTATAATTATCATATAAAATAAACCCTAGTATGTGCATGCGTATTTAATCTTATCATAATATATTTTAATTAATATATGCAAAACTTTTCTTTAAGTAGTGAATTAATATTTCAACGTGTGTGTGCATATGCAGATCTATAATGTTTAATTGTATTACTCTTTATTATCATGTATTAAACAACAGTGTGCTTAAATGAATTTATAATTTTCTTTATTATATTATTCTTTTAATATCATGTTTTAATTAGAAGTGTTTTAAAATAAATTTTTTATTTGCTAAGTTATTGTTTGGTCAGTTCTCTTTAATAATTATGCCACTAATAGACAGTCTTTAGTTAAGTGTGAGCACTAAGCAATCTACTGTAGTTTGTCTTCCTACAAATAAATAAGATAGCTAGTTACAGATTAATCAAGTGCTAAATTGTTTACCTGTCATTCAAGCATACTAATTATAACTTATGATTAGCTGGCACCTGAAGTTTTACCTTGAAACAAATAAAAATGCTTTGGATGGCAGGGGTTTGAATTTAGCAACTGAGAGGTTCTATAGCCTGGAAATGTGGCTGCAGGTTATACCTTATATAGCCTGTCTCATTATAGATGACATTAGTCTTATCCACCTTCTGTATTTCTTCTCTGCTTGAAGAGCTGGTGTACTGCAATAATAAAAGTGCAGCTGGAGAGATTGAGATTTAATAAGATTTTTTATTTATATAATCAAGGTAATCTTCTCCTACCTGGTTCAATATATATATATATATATATATATGTCCACAGATGGCGTCCTACCAAAAACACCTTGCATTTTTGTTTATCATATATATATAAAGCAAGAGGGTTATATATGTAAATGTGTGAAAAGTACTGTATACTTGCAGTTCAATAAACAATATTTATTCTATTCTAATCAATGTTTATCAACAAAACATAGGTTATTATATGCTATATATATTTATATACAAGAGGGACCTCAGACAAAATATAATATAGTTCATGGTCCACTATAATGGTGATAGCTGTTATTAGATTAAATCAGAAGTTGAATTGCCTCTCTTTAGATAAAATTAGGAATTTCTGTATATAAAAAACATTTAGCCTACCAAATGTTTCAGCCAAATTAAACATTCCTTTTTATATATATCTTCTATATTAACAAAACTCATCTATCATCCTTATTCATTATTTTTATTGAATTTATTGTAACAAAATTATTCTAAGTTGACACATTACTTTTAAATTCTAATCATTTTAATAAAAAGTTGTTTAAAAAATTCTAATATTCCTTTTATCATATTTTTTATTCTCATCATAAATTCTTAAACTAAAACAAAAATATCTATCTTATTTATCCCTTTCATTTTTATATTCTTTCTGTCTTTATATAAGTTATCTCTTTTTTTTTTTTCAATACTATATATTCCAAAAAAAAACTACATCTGCCCCTCATCTTCTACAAACCACACCTATAATCCAAATTCTTACTCCATTGGGTATATTTTTCTATTATCTAAAATATCCATTGTTGTATCAAATAACAGTAATCTTCTTATGTAGTACTTTAATATTTTTTTTTCTTTATACATTTTTTATTTTTATATAACAATTTTATTTATTTTCACCTACTTTAGTTTCTAAAGCTCCATAAATAATGTTAAAAACCTTTTATTGTTATCATATACTTTTATTCTTATGTCACTCTAAATTATTTTTATATTCATATTCATTTTCTATATGTCTATATTTTTGTTTTTAATAAACTTATCAGATTTCTTTTCATTCTCATAGTTTCCTAGAAGTTTCCACATTGATTATTCTTAACTATGGTTGCTTAGTAATTAATTAAAATTAAAACAGGATAATAAAGTTAGTGAGTATTGGCAATAAGTACTAGAGAAAATACTCTCTTTACTTTTAGTCTCCAAAATATGAATAGTTTTATTTCAATTAAAAATAATGAATGTTTCCAGACAAATCTATACTCAGAGTTAAATATTAGCAGTCAGAAAATACTGCCATAGACTTTAATTTCTCCTTTTATCTTTTTCATTATTATTTATAGCAGTAATTAATAATATTTAATTAAAATTAACTGTATTCAACCATTACAACAATACATAATCACCATTTCCTACGATTACATAAGCTATTAAAACAGTATCAAAGTCTGCATATAGTCGTGCCACCCAATACAAGCCATAATATTCAATGGATGCTACATTTGCACATAAGATCCCTATCTAATGCCTACTTATCCAACATCCCCATATTAGCTTCTAACTTATGGTTTTCATCAGTGAAGAACCTTGCATGTAGATCTTTGGATTTAATGCAACCCTCCAGCAGCCACCTATATGCAAAGTTTGCTACTGTTATAACAGTCTGTATACACATAAGAAATGATGATCATATGATGTTTTAATGGTTAAAGACCAACCATTCCCATAGGATTAAGGTGAATATAGTTATTAAAAAAACCAAAGACAAAATGTATAGACACTAAACTGGGTTCAGATCTATATGACTGTATAACTGAACTAGCTTAGATTGAAAACATTTCTGTGTTTCAATTTGGGCTCATAATTTTATAGTTAACTAAATAAGTAAAAGATGGCTGCTGGAGAATTGCATTAGATCTAAAGATGTAGATGCGCTGCTCTCAGATCCGAGTCTCCTCACTGATGAAGTCCACAAGCTAGAAACTAATCTGGAGATATTGGATAAATAGACACTAGATAGGGGATTTTATGCACAGACCTTCTGACATCCACTAATTCTTGTAGCTTGCACTGGGTAGTACTACTGTATGGAGAGCTTGCTATATATTATAATCAAGAAGAATAATTTATCCATTCTAATGACTCTATTTCAGAAATATTTATCTTAAATTTGAGTAATTAAAGGACAATAGTAAATTATGGCATATCCAAATCTCCAGCAATCACCTTTACCTCTTTCACTTTGATTGCTTAAGACTAGTCTGCAGATATTGTTCAAATATATATGATTTTGGATAGGAATAGAGACAATATTGCTTCTTCCTTGATGCAGAAATTGAAAGTAAATAGAAAATGTCATGTGATGCTTTGATATAAATTGTTATATAAATTGACTACTAGTTTTCCAAATTGCAAGACATTTTAGATAAGCCAACATGGCATTATAAAATACAAATAGACTATAATTCTTATAATGCATATACTATATAAAAAAGTTGAATAGTTAAAAAATTGGGTCAAAATATATTTATCAAAAGCGATGTATATACTTATATACGGATTCTTAACTCTTCATAATAGTAAGCAAAAAAAATTGCAATTTTATGCTAAAAGTTCATTTTTAAATTAAAATACAGCAAAAAAAAATTAGAGTGGCAACTTCTAATGTTAAATCATTATTATATCAGTCTAGATAAGAAAGGAAAAACATGTAATATGCATGACACAGTCTTTTATAGGAAATGTAATTTATTTATTAACTATGTGAATAATGTGTGTTAATTTGCAAATGTGTAATAGTATCTGAAAGTAAAAAAATTGCATTTTATGTTGTTAGCTCATCCAATAGGAAAAAAGTATGTTGACAGTTTTAATGTCCAAACACAGTCGCAACAGGAACTATATATATAAAGAGCAACCTGTTTTTTATTTATAACTTACTCTTTTATGAAGTTTAATTTATCTGGATGAATTTGATTTGTTTTACAATTCTATATGACATTCAAAATAAAAAAATAAATGTGATTTTATACCAAAAGTTCATTTTCCAAAAAAAAAAATTGATGCAAAATATATATATGGAGACAGTTTTAATGCTAATCGAAAGTTATGTCACTTTCTAATTTAATGGCAAAACGTATATTCATAATATATACTATACTTTTTATTTTTAAAATCTACATTTTTAACAAATAAGGTCAATTTATTCACTATTTACTCTCAACTACATATAAAATAGTCTTGCATTGGTGGTCGAGAGGTCAACGCGACTGCCTTACAAGCAGTTGCCCGGGTTGCGGGTTCGCGTCCCGGCCGATGCTATGACATTTGAAAAAAAAACTACATATAAAATATAAGAGCAAATGATAGCAATTCTTTGCTAAACCTTTATCCTCAAAATATCAGAATAAAAATAATTCCATTAATCTATTAGTCTATCACTTAATATATTATAACAAAAAATAAAGAGCTCTGCTAATTTGCTCTAACAAGCTTTATTGATAAATGCCAGCTAAACAAAGCATTTAAAAATCTCTATCTTGAAAACCACTTCTCAGCCTCAAACCAATGGTTTCAGGTTTTGGCACTCCTCAGTGATGCTCTAGGGTAGTTTCAGGCACTAGATCTAAAAATACCAAGCCAAAGCCAGCATTTATCTAAACGTTAACTATTAAGTAGAAAACCTGAAATTTTAGACACCTAGATGTCTTCAAACCCAGTTAACTAATTTAAATAACTATATGGAGATGAGAGATCTTCAGCCAAACCATATATTAATAGCCTTAGCAATAATGCATTGCTTAAGACTTTAAAGCAAAGACTATAAATAGTCAACAAAAAATCAAAGTCATATATCACATGACTCAATTTTTATTTACAAGCTTAAAAATTGAATCATGTGATATATGAAAACAATGAGGATTGCCAATTTCTCTACAAGCTTTGTGTTAAATGCTTAGCCAGAGTCAGCACTTAAAATATCTCTGTCAGGAACCCCTCCCCAATCCCCTGACCATGGTTTCGTGCTTTGTCACTCCTCAGAGAGGTGCCAGGGTAGGTTCAGACACTAGATCTAAAAATACCAACCCAAAGCCAGCATTTAACTAAAAGTTATTTATTGAGTGGAAAATCTGAAATTTTCAGACATCTACATGTCTTCAAACCCAGCAATCCATCTCAAATAGCTATATGGGGCTGATAGATCTTCAGCCATGCCATATTTAAGAGATAGGGTCATATGATTTATGCCTCTTATTTTGACTATTTATGTGATATATGACTTTGATTTTTTATATTATAACATAATTTCAGAAATTATAATAGTTTCAACTTTAATACAAATTTTCTGTAGCATTTAAATGCAAATTTTTTGCACAATCAAAAAAAGTTGTTTTTTTTATTTATTTAAATAATTTATTAAAGCAATAAGTTAAATTAAATAGCAAATCTATAAATACTTTTTATGCATTTTTCTTCACTATTAACGTTTATGGGCATTATGTTTATTTATTGTATCAAATTTCTTTTCTAATCAATATGCAAAATTTCTTCATAAATGAATAAATATGAATAACAAATTCATTTATTTTATTTTCTAGGAGATCGACTTTATAAGGTATATCCTTAATAAGATATTGTAACGATACATAAATATGTCGTTACATTAATTTAAAATAAAAACTTAAAAGTTCGCAAATAAGAGTAAAAAACTAAACGCTAAAATTAAAAATGTTTGTTATACGTATATACATTCGCACAGATGCTAAACTTTAAAAATATTTTTTTCATAAACAAAAAAAAAAAGTATCTGAACGTATTTTTTTTAATAAAAAAATACCAGATTGAAATATAAAAATATTTTAATAAAAAAATAACGTAAGTTAAAGTAAAAACAGGTATTAATTAATTCCTGTAATCTGTAAATGGAAATGATTGTTTATTAATTATCTAAAAGCTGTGAAATTAAAAAGTCAGATGAAAAGTTAGATAAGAGAAGAAAGAAATTTTAGCTTGACCAATGGAAGCACTAAGCCTTGGCTCGGACCCTAACGAAAGTGATAGACTAGTGACGTTTTGTTCATTGAATCCTTGTGGATAATATAAAAAGGGAAATACAGTTTTTTTCTGACAGTTCCAGCGTGGTGTGTTTGAGAGATGTGGTATGACGCACAATACCACACTCTCTATAAAAAAAAAAAAAAATGAAAAGACTGTGATACCTTGAGCCAGCTATTGCCATCTCCAGAACATTACCTTCCAACGGAGGCGTCGCGGGAATTGAAAGCAGAGGCCTGGACTCTTCTACCATAAGCTATATGAAATGAACAATTGTTAAAATCAATTAAGAACTTTAGTCAAGTTTTACAAATTGATAAACAAGCCAACTGAAATGTTAAAACGGACTCTTATCTGACTTTTGTAAGTTTTTAAATCAAATTAATAATGTTTAATTTTATATGTTTTCCGATTGATAAACATCATTTCCATTTTTTTTTTCTTTATTGTAAAGATTAGTTAAATGTATGAAATTTAAGTTGTTTATAGACGCTTGCATGGATTCGTTTGCGGTTAATTATATTTTGGTTTTCATATTTGATCAAAATATATAGACATTCGATAAATAATGATACCTTACGGTGAGTATCTAAAATGTATTTATTCGGATGTCTTTTAAGTTATTGGTGACAACCCAAGTATCTTATGGTGAATACTATTGGGTTACTTATAAGTTTCCCTCTGCGATTGTCGGTATCAATAATTTTGTATTTTGATTGTTTATGTTTATTTTGAAATGTTTTTGACCGTGGAATCTATGTAATCGATCTATACCCAACATTTTTAAACAAATCTGTGCAAACGTATTTAAATGTTAAAATTAAGTCGGGCGTGAATGGCTATATAGTTTTGTAAAGTTGTATTAAGGGAGGGTAATCTTAGGTTATTCATTTCATAGTTGAATTGGTTCAATGGATTGGATATATTTGTGTAATTAGTAGATGTAGTATGAGGTCCGCTACGGGCAGGATTATAGATATACGCCACACACCCTCTGTTTGCCTATGGATGGGTTTGTAAGTCAGCAGAAGACCGCAGTCCATTCCTATGGAGTTTTTTGTTTATTGTTCTACTTGCCAACAGATGTCACATTCCTGTTGGTGGAGAGTCAATGTCTTCTCTATTTCTACTTATTGTTCAGATGTACATTCCTGACAATATAGTATTTTGTGTTGTCGTATCATGCTACATTGAATACATGAATGTATCAGATGGATTGGCGCCAATTTGGTTGCGAAATTTGTTGCCTAAGGTTAAATCAGGGAAGAATATTTTCTTTTCAAATGCAGATCTATGTAGTCTATTCATACTTGACTATCTAAATAATAATTCAACTCATTGAAACTTAGTCAAATGTAAAATTAAAAGTTAATATAAAAATCTAAAATGTTAAACTTATTCCTCAAAATTTAAATATTATTTTATATGTGCGTAAATAAATATTTTTATATGTTAATTTCTGGCAGTGGCTTTTACTCTTTGATATTTAAGATATAAATTAAGATATAGATTTTTATCTCTGCGTCTCCACTGAGCTAGTGACTTGGGCTAACGATCGGAATATTTAAATAAGGTGGAATCTTAGCAGTGTGTATCTGCCTACTTTATAAATTTTCTAGGCTCAAATGCCTAGATGGCGCCCTGGTAGTTGCAGATATTGTTTTTGCGGTTAGATTCGATCTTCACTTTCATTCCGATTGGTACAATATATTATTTCTAATTTTTATATAGTTTTAATTTTATTTTTATAATTACAAATGAATATTTGAATGACTTTATTTGTTTTAATTTTTTTTATTTTCAGATCTGTAATCCTGTTTGAAGTAAAAGTACAGAATGTTAAGCTTTGGTGGCCTAGCTAATAGCATAGCTGCCTTCCAAACAGCTGGCCCAGATTCGCTTCCCAGTCAACGCTTTGACATATGAAGAAAAAAAAGAGTACAGAATAACAATTTGCATATGGAATATGTATTTAAAAAATAAATTTCATTTGCATTTGTTCAAAAAAAACTGCAGGCTAATCTTTGATGCAAACCCATGTTACATGCTTCAGCATATCATTTCAGAAATTTAATGCATATATTATCATATTTACATATATCTTGCATAATATATTGGAATTGTAAATGATAGATTAAATACATTTTTTTAAAAGATAACTATGTATAACTTCTCTCAAACTTCTTAGGTTATAAAACATGATGACTTACCTACATTTAATGAATAATATTTCTATAGTGTAATTTTCACTATATTACTCTCATGTAAGGTAGGGACTAGTTTCTATCACTTTAACCTATTATGGAGGAGTGTAATCATAAACATATAACCAACGATGTAAAAAAAGATGTACGATCCCCAAGATACACATTTCATGCTGAACTGGCACTCATCAGTTGTCCCAGATCACAATCACTCACACATATCTTTTTCATTGTTCAGCATATATAGATATAGAATCACTACAGTTTAATTGATAAGTGTCAAACTTACTGTTCTCACAACTTTGACACCAACCACTTGATGGAAGTATATAAATAATTTTTATTAGCCGTTTATTAGACTAGAGATTATCCACTTAATGATTTTATTATTTAAACAAATATAGTTTTTATAATTTATGTTCACTTTTAGTTTATGTATTGGGTGTGCAAGTTCATATATTGTATTTAGGCAATACAAAAACTATAATTCCTCAGAGTTCTGAAATTGTTGAAATTTAAGCAACTCCTCTCGTTCTTGAGATGTAATGTTCAGTCGTCTTCTCCTGGCTAGTGGTTTGGGTTTTAGATAATTATTCATGGAGTTTGTAATTTCAATGTGATTCAATGGTTAATCTTATTTAATCATTTATTAAGCACATACATAATCCAACAAGATTTCCTAATTGACTGTCATAATAAAAACAAGTTTTAGTGATAATGATTATTCCATTAAAAAAGCATATGGATTTATTGCTTGGGAATTCATAAGAAATTCAAATGCTAGAACTGGGAGCATTAGAATTAATCCTGGAACCTTCTGATCCCACGTTGGATACTCTATGAACTACATTATTGCTCAAAGGCAGAACTGTGAGCACAAGAAATGATCTTGGGACCTCCCAATCCCCCAAGTCAGAAGCTCTACCAACTGCCCAAGAGTTTATAAGAAGCATCAGAACTGTGAGCATCAGAACTGACCCTAGGACCTCCTAATCCCATGTCAAAAACTCTACCAACTATGTCATAACTGTGAGCACCATAATCAATCTTTGCACCTACAAATCCCCAAGTCGGAAGCTCTACCAACTGCAATATTGCTCAAGAGTTTATAAGAAGTTTAAACATCAGAACTGTGAGCATCAGAATTAATCCTGGAACCTTCTGATCCCAAGTCAGAAATGCTACCAACTATGTTATAACTGTGAGCACCAGAATCGATCTTGGGACCTCCCAATCCCCAAGTCGGAAGCTCTACCTACTGCCCAAGAGTTTATAAAAAGTTTAAGCATCAGAACTGTGAGCATCAGAATTGATCCTAGGATCTTCTAATCCCAAGTTAGATGCTCTACCAACTACAACAAACCACACAGAGTGCTACTTCATTCATTTGCTTCTATGGGCAATCTGCTGCTAATACCCCCCTGCTGATATAACTTAATTTTCAAGCCTGCTTGACTCTTTTTGTAACCTACAATTTGTCGTCTGAAAGCAACTACCAAAAATAAAAAATTAAAATAACGATGTCTTCAAAACAACAAATCATAATTTTTTTTGTCACACAAACTCAAAATATTGGAAATTTCTTTTTTAAAAACAGGTCAAGAATTGGTAGGTGAGAGGTCAGTGCAGCCGCCTTGCAAGCAAGAAGTTGCTTGCAGACAGTTGTCATGAGTTTGCTTCCCGGCCAATGCTTTGACATATGAAAAAAAACAAGTTTTTAGAAATTAATTATATAATTAAAAGAAATGCTTCAAATATATCACTTTATTATTTAAAAACAAAACATTAAAGTAACATTAAAACAAGCAAAACTCTCCATACAGTAGTGCCATTCAGCAAGCATAAGAAATGGTGATCATGTGATGATTAAAGTAACACGTTTTTAAATTGACATTATTAAATTTACTGGCATATTTTAAAATCAAAATCAAAAAAGAAAATAATGAAATTTCATTTCTTTCTTTTTACATTTAAAAGAAAAATAATAATTTTGTACAAATTAATGAAGTATTTTTTACAAGAGTTTATATTTTACATTGTGTATAAATTAGTAAATGATACAGACAATTAGACCAAAACATCTACTGCACTGGTCCAAATCCTTCACATGCACCATATGTGGGTATATGCATAATGGCATAAATGTACTTGTTTAACTTAAATTTTGTATAAGCATATTTGGTATTAATAGGGAAGCAATATGCCACCTTATAGAAGGCATATTTAAACACATAAGGGCATCCTTAAACTATAACATAACCTGAAATTCATGTGTTGTGTTATGAAGTTATATCAAAATCACACTTTAAATAAATGCTGCACATGTTTCATACATGCAAATATTTATATGCCAATAGAAATAAAATAATATAAAATTTCCAGTAGCATCTTTTCTACAGTTAAAGTGATTTATTATTGTTTAGATATATCCTGTGCTTTATAAGACATGCACTAGATCATGGATAACACAGTTTCCAAAATCCTTTCTATAAAATCACTCTGTACATAGTTAAAAATTACCAGGCTTGTTTTTGTGAAAAGAATGCAGATTTATCCAGCTCTATTCTACCATGGCTCCTACAGTTCTTTCTAGGAATTTAAAGTGAATTAGTTGTAGTTGTTATTTAAATGACTATTCCATAATATTTGATTTACATAATTCATGGGTTATTTCTTTAAAAATATGCTTGAAACACTTTAATTAAAAGTTAATTTTATTAACATTATATCTAGATTTAAAACTAAACCAGAGTAGCCAAAGAAAACAAACTTTAAAATACATTGGTTATGTTTTAGAGTTTATTTTCTTTGACTAGTCTGGTTTAGTTTTGAATTTGGGATAATTGTGATTATTTACAAATATACAAGTATAATAATGTTCAAGGCTAAATCAGTTTATAAGTAACCATTAGAAACCAGTCAACATTTAGACAATCCCAATATAGAACACAATCAACAATCTCAAACTGTTGTCAAGGCAACCTCCTTTTAACAAAAAGGTTGTTAAAAGGAGGTTGTCTTGATAACAGTTTAAATTGTTGATTGTTATTATATTGGGATTGTCAGTTTTGATCTGGTTTCTAATTGTATATATACATTTAAAATATTAAACTCCATAAGTAAAATATACAACTTCAATTTAAATTGTATCTAAATCATTACTTTTAATTTCACATCAATAGTGACAATATAAGATTAAAAAAACCAAAATATTGTATTTATTGTTCTAATAAATAGAATTGTATTGATATCTGTAATGAACTTAATTAAATTGCTATATTCTTATTGTGATTAAATTGTTAATAAATACCTAGTTTTGGTTCTCTTTCTGTAAATAGAAAATGATGTATGAGTAGGCATAATGCTATGCATTGAACAGTGATGCAGATTAAGATAAATTTATTTTATTCCTATCAGCTATCTTGAGATATTTATACTAATTGAAATGTGAAATTTAGTAGCCATTTATTTGCATCCATAAATTTTATACGAGACCAAAATCATTAAACATTAATCAAATAAAAAGTTATTTTGCACAATCCGATTTTTTCTGTTACTACATATAGCTTTATTAATTATAATTACTATAAATAAAGAAATCTATATTTTTAATCTTAGAGAATATTCCTCATATATGATTCAGTTTTTTATAGTATATAGATTCACTATTTTGGATTAAGAGGTGTGTATATAAATAAAATCCAGTCAAGCATTGTTAGCCATGAGATCAGCGCAGCTGCCTTGCAAGCAGGCAGTTGGTTGCAAATGGTTGTTGCAGGTTCACATCCTGGCCAATGCTATGACATATGGAAATATATAAATAAAACCCAATTTATCTCTACAGGAACTTATTCGCATTAAATTAGACCATTTGTTTCACCAACATATTTCAGAACTTACGATTTTTTTATCATTATAGTTCCATAATAATTTATTTATTGTTTCTCTAATGTATTTTATAATTTTAAAGGTTATTTACTTCAATAATTCAATGTATAATATTAATAAATGACTTTCCTTAAATTTCAATCAACATTTATTGTTATTTTGACTCCAAATCTTCTAAATATTTAAATATAGGTACACTTTATATCCCTGGAGTTTAGATATAATTATAGGGGATTTGAAAGAAACTTTCAAATTCTCTTCAGCTATCTAATATATTTTATACAACCGATATACATGACCATACACATGTAAAAAAGATAAATGATCTCTACTATATGTATTTCATGCTGAACCAGCACTCATCAGTTGATCCAGATTATCATTTCTCACATGTATACATAATCAGTGCTCAGTTTATATTGAGATAGCAAATCTTCAAACTTTAATGGACAGGCTTCAATCTACTAGCTGAAGAGTTGGATGGTGGAGTAGATTGAAGCCTTTCCATTAAAGTTTGAAGATTTGCTATCTTAATATAAACTTAGCAATAATTATAATATATATGTGCAGGAAATAGAGATCTGAACCAACTGATGAGTGCTGGTTCAGCATGAAATATAAATATTGGAGATTATTTATCTTTTCCACATGTGTGTAGTCATGCGTATTGGTTGTATGAGATAGATTGGATAGTTATAGAAGCTTGAAAGTCTGGGTTCAAATCCTCTAACTAATTTTCTAAAATAAAAAAGATAAGAAAGGTAAGTATTTGAAATTATACCTAAAACTTTAAACATCTACTTGAAATATTATACTTTTTTATGTATAATTCTAGATAATAAAATATATTTTTTAAAAATGTTTAAAAATTTAAGCAAGTACTAATTTAAAATTGAATATTGATTCTTTATAAAATTTTAAAAGCAATAAAATTTCCATTTTGCATATGTGCTAAACTTTATTGATTTGGAATACGCTTTCTTTATATCACCTATAATTTTTGATTATATATAATAGAATACCTTCAGTGTTCATATATATATATATATAATATTCAAGTTAAGACATGCCATTGTACAATAAATATTTTAAATACTTTTTTAACACAGCATATGACAATAATTAACAACAATAGATCAGCCATTTATTCTGGTGCCTCATTTATTAATATAGAAGTTTGCAAAAACATTTTGGTTAGAAAAAATGCATATTTGAATCAATCATGCTAGATATCTAAATATGTTTCAAATTTATTTTTTTTCAATAGTGTTTTCAATTTAAACATTGACAACATATAAAAATATGTACTATAATATAATAAATATTAATATTATATATATTAAAGCATTGGAGTTATATATATATGTTTTCATTTGTTTGAATCATTGTGGTCAATATTTAAATAAAGAATATTCTCAGGCAAGTCAACTATTAAAAGCAATAATTTTGCAACATATTTAGATACACCGCATGATTGATTTAAATATGTATTGTTCTTAACAAAGTGTTTTAGCCAAACCTCTATATTAATAAATGAGGCTCAAGAAGAGATGGCTGTTCTCTTTTCTTATTAACTATTGTCTCATGCTGATTTAGAAAGTATTTCAAAATATTTATTGCACACTGGCATGAGTTTTAATCTCGAATATTATATATATATCTAATATTCTCATGGATAAATGATGAATCCATAGTATTTCCGTGAGCTTTCGTATAATAAAAATATAATAATTAAATAGCTGACACTTCAGTATACAATAATAAGTACTTTCCTCAGAGCTTCTTCTTTCTTGAATCATAAGAATTTCTTATGATTTGAGAAAGAAGAAGCTGTCAGGAAAGTATTTGTAATTGTCCTGAAATGTCGGCTATTTAGTTATTATATTTTTATTACATAGAAGCTCCCGGAAATAATATTATAAATTTATATATATAATTTTGATATATATAAATGCCTAATGTCATCAACATAAATAAAAATTAAGATTAAAATAAAATTAAGAAATATGAAAAAGTTATTTATATACTGGACTATTTCCAAAAATTTAACTTTATTTAAATATTCCAAATATATTCAACTATTAGTAATAGCATATAGATTAGTATATGTGCAATGTTTTGTGAGGTATTATTCTCCCCTCTTCTTCAGGTGTTGCTGGCCTGACCAATGACATAACTAGCATGGGAATCGAACCTCGACCCTTAGATTTTTGAGTATTGAATTTTAAAGTAATGCTCTAACCAATTGAGCCATCCTGCCAAAGGCAACAGTCAATAGAAATTTCTTATACTTATCTATGAGGTTCCTTCTGATTTTTTCTTCACTTTCTCTTAAGAGCAAAGTTGATTGGTGGTCTCCGTGCATTAAGTATAATCACACTAGGTTGACTTATGGGATTTGTTCTTAGAAAAAGGTAGAGTAAAAATCAGGAGGAATCTCAAAGATAAGTATAAGAAATTTCTACTGACTGTTGCCTTTGGCAGGATGGCTAAGTTGGTTAGATCATTACCTTAAAATTCAATACTCAAGAATCTAAGAGTCCAGGTTCAATTCCCATGCTAGTACTGTCACTGATCAGAACGAGCAACACATGAAGAAGAGGAGAGAATAATATCTCTCGAAATGTTATGTGCGCGTATACTAATCTATGTGCTATTACCAACAGTTGAATGTATTTGCAATATTTAAATAAAGTTAATTTTTTCTAAAGACATTCAATACGCATATTAGATGATGGAAATAGTCCAATATATAAATACAATTAAAACGCTATTATCACAAACCTTTAAGAAAGTAACTGTTAATTATTTCTATATATATAAAAGTGAAAGTTTTGCAGTGACGTTTCTGTTCAGTGACGTTTCTGTTCTCATTTAGTACCATCAGTTGGAAAGGCAAAGATATATAAACCAATTTTTTGAGAGGCATTTATTTGTTTATTTTTTTGAAAACATGATGACTATATACTTGAAAATGAAATATTTATCCTATGGAATCTTTGGTAATTTTTTTCTAAATTTAGCCTTGCTTGATATGAAATTTATATTTCTTTTGGCCATTTTTGGGTATTTTCAAATAAATTTACTTGAAATTTAGTGAGTGTCAAGATAAAATAATATAATGGTTGCAGTCAAAGAGAAAGAACCACCTAGAATTTGGTGCATCATTTTGGCTAAATTATCTTCTTCCTACACACATTTAAAGTAGACAGCTTATTAAATACATCTAGAGGAAATTGCTATGAAAATTTATTTTGAAAATATGACAGCACTAAAATATATATATTTTTCTTTAAAAATCTCTATTAGAATTTTTTTTTTTAAACATAAACTTTTCAATAACAGGTTTAGCTTATATAAATATTTCATTTTAAAATGTAACACCAAAACAATAATAAATACTTGATAACAAATAATAAGATAGAAATGTTGAACTTAAAATATATAAACATTTTTTTTAAATATTACTTTTCACATTGAATCTAGTTTTATTTAATTAATGAGTATACTTTCACCTTTAAAGAAAAACTTATTTTGTAATTATTTTAAATACAAATTTATTATATAAACATAATAATGTTATGTGGATCTGTAAGTACACACACATATATCTATACACTGAACAGTCATCTATTATTGAGTCAAAAGGAGATAGTTTTGTATATTTTATCCACATAATTAAAACTAAGTTATGTGATAGAAAGCTATCAATGATGATGATGATTAATCATTACGTATCCTTTGGTCATTACAATCTGCTTTCAGGGGAAAAATTTGATGTACATACATCATACTTACAATATACAAAATTTTATGAGTTAAATGTGGTTTGGTCTATTCAGAAACATTCCATGCATCTACACTAATGTAATCTATTTTTTAATAATGAGAACTTGGAAAATAAATCTGAATTGTTTATATTTAGCATTTTACAGTAAATTGAATAACCAATATTGAGTTTCTAAAGACATTCTAATATTCTCCAAAGAGTTATCTTTCCTCTTGCATTTTTAATGTTTATGTTTAATTCAAATTGCTTTTTTTTTAACTTTTACTTTTAACTTCATAAGTTCTGACAATGTATGACTCAGTACGGGATTATTTTTTTTATATAATTTATGCAATCTATTTTATTGGAAAGTGGTCTGCAAATGTAAGGCCTTATAATTAAATGGTGACCTTCATTTGATACCTAGAAATTCTTACATCCCTTTGTTTTTAAATATCAACCATTACTTTTCTTATTCACTTTGCAATTTTTATGAAAAAGCTTTCTTTCATAAATTAAAGGTAAATATTTATTTAAATATATATGTTTGAGAAAATGCAACTAATATCTAAGTCATATATTAAAAGGCTTTTCAGAAAAAAATTGACTATGATATTTTTTGTTTTTTTTTTAACTTAGACCTCTACTACCTGGTCCATTTGTGCTAGTAAGTAGTCTATGGGTGTTGAAACTAAAAATTTGTCTAATTCAATTTCTATAAGGCTTTAGTCGGAAATAAAATATTTTCCCCTTATTACATAAAAATTCTATTTCAAACTATATGTGTGTGTATGTATGTATAATTTTGATAGTTGAAAACTTAAAACATTTAGTTTGATTTATTAATTAACAGATAAAACAACAATGTGATCTAGTTTTCAATTAAAAATATGTGGCACACCCAACAAAATTTCTTTTATATATAGTTTAGATTACAGATACGATGAATTTAATAAAATTGATAATCCATTATGAATTAAGCGGCATTGATGGTATTAATATTTTAAAAATGCATACGGTTTTATTACTTGGAAGTTCATAAGAGGGTCAGGCACCACACCTATGAATACCAGAATTGATCCTGGGACCTCACAATACCAAGTTAGTCAACCAACTGTGCTAAATTGTGCAGTGCATGGTATTAGTAATTTTAAGAGAAATAATATTTGGTTTGTAGAAAAAAAAAAAAAGGGGGGGAGGGGGGGCTTATTAATCAATAATATTAGAAGTTCATTTTTAAAAAATTATAAAAGCTTTCCAGAAATTGTGTAAAAGGCAATGATTCTAATCTACTTATAAATTAGGAAATAATATCGTAGTTTATTTTATGAAAAAAATTGGAAGTAAATAATGCAATTACTATAGAATCTTAATCATAAAGACAGGATAAGAAAAATTAACTTTTGCTCAGAAAAGAAATATATTCCATGTTATTCTTTCATTTGATCTAGAACACTCTATAACATCTTGTGTTCTCAATAGTTGTTCTTTTTTGTTCACTCATAAATCTTCCTGAAAATTTTCTGTCTTTAATTTTTCTATTTATTCCATTTACCACCTTCTTTTGGGGTCCTACTGATATCCCAGTTTAATATTTGCTTTGGGTAATTCCTCTGTACATATCTATACCATTCCAAATGTCTTTTCTGACATTTTCTATAGTGCATTTTCGATATTTATTACTTATCACATTCTTTTATTGCTTACACACTTTCTCTCTCTCTCTCTCTCTCTCTCATTGAATTTCCTGCAGATCTTTGCCAATAATTCATTTTTGTAGGCATCAATTCTCTTTCCATTCTTTGCCAAATCTCACTTCCCTATGTAATGATATGTTTTAATATATTCTCATCATTTAATTATTTTTTTATATATTGTGATACCACAATATTCCCATTTAATATCACTAAAGCTCTTCTACCCAGTACATTTACTTTTTATTGTTTCATCTCTTGTTCTCCACTGTGTGATCTTTATGTTTAGATACTTATATTCCTTACATTTTTTTTATTGTCATCTAATTATTTCTACAATACGTACATTTTTTGCTTTTATTATACTTATTTCCATGCACTATTTTCTAAATTTGTCTATTAATTTATATTACCCTCTATATAAATAAGAAAATAAATTAATACAAATCGTAAATCTATGGCATTTAAAATGCTTTAAAACTACTGAGTATTCATAAGATTTCTTCACCTAAATACTTACTTGAAATTTTCTCCATAAAGCAAAACTGCAATATTTGAATATTCAAAAAATTTAATCTTTTACTAAGGCAATAAACCTTTAAACATGTGTGCTTGAAAATATGAAGGTAGTGACCTCTACCCACAAGCATGTAGAATATGACAATTATATTTTAAATAAAATGGGAAAACGTTATATTTTATTAGAAAGTCAATTATTTTCTTAAGTTCTTGTACATTATTGAACCAATGTACTAGTTTCAAAAACCATTGCTCCATACCATGAGTCGGGCAGTTGATTTTTTTAAAGAACTTTTCAGAAAGCACAGCCATGTGAAATTTCTTCCGCAATATCTCTGAATTATAAATAGCATATGATAAAATTTTTAAAGCATGGGTTCTAACAAACTTTTGGTTACTAATGTATTCTAAAGGGCAATCTCTGATAGATTACTAGGTAAATTCAGAGAATATTTAATTCTTTTTTACAACTATCGAAAGCCTTGTAAGGTTATTTTGTTCTTTCTCCATCCTTTATGATAATAACCTTTATTAAATAGGACAGATAGAAATGAGAATCTAACATAATTAGTAATCAGAAATTTTGGCAGGATCCCACTCTAGTTTTCATTTCAAAGCATGTACCATTCTTTTACCTTTTTATATATAAAATTATTTGATGTTTTGTGAATGTCAGTATTAGTAAAGATAACAGCAGCATTAAAAAGATGAAAAAATAATAATATAATTAATTGATATAATGAAAACAATAAATCTTCATTTACATAAAGTAACAAAAAAAGCCTGGTGAACAGTAATAACATAAAGTTATACAATAAATAATATAATAATTTGCAGAAGCTTTCATTGAAATAAAAATGTGTTAATAACGGCAAATTGAAAATAGTCCAAATGAATTATAAAACATAGAGGCAAAACTCTCCATACAGTAGCGCCATTCAGGGAAAGCCAGAATAATCAGTGGATGCAGGAAAAATGGTAATCATGTGACATTTAGTGTGAATCATACAAATTACGAAAAAAAATTGTCCAAGAGATTTAGTTGATATTTGAAATTTATTGCTCTGGAAAGAAATTCAGTAAATAAAATATGTAGTTTAACATCACACTGTTAAAGTTTGAACTGAATCATTATCAGTACCAATCTAAAAAATGGAAGCATTACGAAACCATTGCTCTTTTTAAAAAACATTCTAAACAAACTATATAAAAACATATTAAATTAAAGACCAAAAATTTATACAGAGGAACATTTGAAGATAACAAATAGGCTGTTTTGAAAAAAGGTAAATATATCATATATACAATATTATCATTTTTACTCGTTTTAGATAAAGCTAGATAGACTAAAAATAGACTATATAATAAATCAATCTTCTAAAGTGGAAGTTTCCAACCTTTTTGGTTCCATCTCCCCTTGACTTTTAGTAAATTGTCTGATGATACCTATTCATTATAATAAAAAATAAGCAGTTGGAAAGTGTACCATGCAGTGGGTGACACTCGTGTGCAGATGCCACAGAAAGAATCCCCAAAGAGGTGCTGATCTGACAATTTGACTAGTTATCTTCAATCTTAATTGGGTGTTTTGAATTATCAGACCACGCATTAAGAAAAAAGTGTATGCAACATCACTGTGTCTATGTCTGAAAATGGATTTGAAATGTTACTGGTGTGACTGACAGACAGTACCAACATGGAATAGCCCAGAAATGTTGATAACATATCTATTTTTGGAATAAATTAATGCCATAATATGCTTATTTACCTGTTATTCACATTACCTTTTGGACAAACTTCCTGTACACTTGGGGATATGGATACCCCAGGTTGGAAATCAAGCATAAACATATGCATCAGAAAAATAATAATCAATATGAAAAAAAAAAAATACATAGGAATATTAATTTATAGTATGAAAATAAATAATTCATGTAGATGGTAAATGTCTCTTTGGAAAAGATAAATAAAAATTAAAATCAACATGGATTATAAACAAACATTGATGAAAAAAATAAAGATGCTTTGGAAACAAAAAAAAAATGGGGGAGGGAGGATATTTATGAAACTGACTTAGACAATATAGAAATAATTATATATTTTGTAAATGAAACTGATAGCACAGACTTTCAAAAAAATAAATTGAGAAAATCAAGCATATTGAGAAAATCAAGCATATTTACAAGATTTAAAAATGTAAGTAGAGGGTTTTGAACTTAGGATTTTTCATACTATATTCATCCTCCACTCCATCTTAAGCAACTCTTACACATAACTACATACATGCAAAAATAATAGATGATTCTCAATATATGTATTTTTTTAAAAACCAGAACTCATTAATTAGGCTAGATAACAATCTCCCACACATATATACAATCAGTGCTCGGTTTATATTAAGATAGCAATTCCTCAAACTTTAATGAACATTTTTCAATCTTCTCATCATTGCAATTATTCACCCATCCATTTCATTGGAAAACCGATAATGGAATGTTCAAAGCCTTATTGAATTTAATATTGTACTCATACTAATGTAGACATTATGTCAATCTAACCCCTCATATTGCCAGACCATTAAATATTTGTATATAATACTAGGAGAAAAATGGGATGAACTTATACCAAGATGTAATGCTGAATGTTTCTTATATATGTAAGTAAAGAAATTTGAAAAATCCTAAGTTCAAATCCCTCTACTTACACATATAATATTCAGTATAAGATTTAAAAATGTAAACATCAGTTACAACATATTAGATACTATTCAATTTATTAATGTATTACAGAAATATAGAAATGGATAATGGCAAAAATTGAGTGAGATGAGTTTTGAAAGGATATATTGAGAAAGTTAATGAGAATTGATTAGGTAAAGATTGTTTACAATGAAGAATTAATTGATAAAATGTAAAATGGAGAGGTGTTTTTTTTTTTTTTCTGAAGAAAATTATAGAAAGAAAATTTAAATCACTTGATCACATAAGACTAATGAAAAATGATTGAAAACTAAAAAATGTAATTCTCAATGAGGTGAAAACCTCATTTAATAAGAATAAATGATACGAAAAAAGGAATGGGTTTAACTCCTATCCACTCAGACTTTTTGAAAGAGTAGATAAAATTACAGAATTTGAAATAGAAATCATAATATATATATATGTTTAATGAAATAGTATTTTTTTTTCCTTAGGATAAATAAAAAAAACTAATAAAATTAGTAGCAAACATCGAATTAGAAATTTTTGAGCAGATTAGTGCTTCTAAATATTTGGACATTCATTAACTGATGATAAATGTCATGATAAAGACATTTTAATGACACTTTTAATAACAAACACATTTATAATGAGAGTAGATTATTTTGTGGCTCAATGTGAAATTAAATCTTAGAAAATAGCTGTTTATCTTGTTTGATATATCTTTACACAAAGCAAAAACATGATTTATTAGGGGGGGGGGGGTGAATAGAAAACATTGATATTTTTACAGTGATTGCTTTGGAAGAAAATGGAAAAGTTAAGTTGGAAGATAACAGTATAATAAAGAAGAGCTTAGAAAGATATGTGAAAAAAACTATTTTTAAAGCAATTGAGAAACGAATTAAAACCGAATTAGAATATATTTCGATCAAGGAAAAATATACTGGAAAAGCCAATAAAAAGTATGAAATAAGAAAAGGTGATGGATGATCTTAAAAAGAGTAATAGGTACAAGTTTTTGAAAAGAAAAACAAGAAATTGAGCAATGCTTAGGGAAAATGATTTGGATTATGGAATCCCTATTTTGTCAGCTAATAATGGTAATGACTTTTTAATTAAAAAATTATGTTTAATATGATTTTTTTATCCTTGGAATATATCATAACTAATACATATTTTATTTGAGAAAGATTTCATTATTTTTGTTGTTGTTATTGTTTAATACGACCTAAATATATTTTTGCACTTCTCCTTAATTAATATTTTTACAAATATATTAAATAACCTCAATATTATCACATATTCTTTTAAATTAATATAAACAACGATACAATAACTGAAACATAGGCTTATTATATACCTGTGTCTATATATATATGTAATATATAGGGTATATGAGCACAGACTTTCACACGACCCACCACTCTCCACTCCATCTAATAACACTGATACCCTTAAACACATATATGTGAAAACATAAATAATCACCAATTTCATGCTAAACCAGCAATCATCAGTTGGTCCAGATTATCATCTCTACACATATACACTATAAGTGCTCAGCTATATATATTAAGATAGACAATGAGAGTGGAGACTGGTGGGTCGTGTGAAAGTCTGTGCTCATATACCCTATATATTACAAAGATACAATAAAAGACAAATGACCCCCAAGATGCATTTCGTGCTGAACCAGCACTCAAAGATGTGGATTGAGTTAGTTTGACATTTCTAATTCAAAATGTAACTAATTAATATTTGTTAATAAATACAAATCGTTAATAATAGTGTTTCAATCCCCTACGGCGATTTTTACAAGTTTTTTTTATCTTTGTTGGTGGACAATTGTGATAAATTTATTAATTTTAAGACTATTTCTGATTAAAATTGAACTTTTTTGTGGCTCTTTTTTTTTAAAAAAATAGGGGGGAAAGGATAATCACAAAATTGATAAACTTCTGAGCCAAGCCTCGACTTCGACGTTTTTTTTTTTTAGTAGCATATACAATAACTGAACAATTAAATACATTAATAAACAAAGTTAGTTCATGGCAAAGTTAAGAAAATAAATGCTTATCTAAAAACGTGCTGCTTAACTTTCAATTTTTCTATTTTATTATTAACCCAAGATTAAAGCCTTATCTGTTGATTTTACTTAAATTTATTTAAATAACCTTTCGGTTTAATGCACAATCTCAGATTTAGAAGTACGTTCTCAATTTTAATTAAATAGTAATATATTTAATTAACAAACTTTTAAAATGAAATAGCAGCTTTTTAACAAGTTAAATTTAATTAATTATACATACAAACATGTAGACGAATTAGCATTTTAAGAATGTGATATATTAGAGAGTGGTATGTGTTGTTAATCGTAGCCGCGTTTTTCTACCGGAATTTAATAATAAAAAATTAATTTCGGTTTATAATATTCTAAAGTAAATAAATAATTTAACTTACTTTGATGTTCTTTTCGTGTAAATCCATGGTTATTTTGCAACTTCATTTTTAACTTTTAACTGATCCAGGAACGAAAGTAGATTTTGTTTATTTAAAATACATACACACAATAATCTTTGGCATTCTTATCAACAAATTAGTTAAATCATTTTATAAAGTGTGACGAGTTTCCGGCTGAAACTATCAAATAATGCTTTTTATAAATGGAAATAAAATTCTTATAATAGTAATTTTTATTGTATAATTTAAATGGTGATTTTTCAGTTTTTAATTAAAATTGTTGAAATAATTAAAATTTAATATTAATATACGCTAACCTAAAGGATTGCTTTATATATATATATTCGCAATTTAGCGAAAATATGCATATTTTTATAAAGGGAAAATAGATTTTATATACTCATTAAAGGCCGCGGCCTCTTAGGCAACATTTTTCAGAAGAACAACGATGAAGAAAATATTACTCATCAGTTAATTATATGCCGACTAATAAACTTTCTTATGGATTTTTTTTTTCCAGAACTCTCTAGCTAAGAATAGCTAGGTAATCTTTTAATAGAAATCAGATCAGTCAATTGACTCGTCATTCATTTAAACATCCACTGCAGCAGAGAATACCTAAAGACCCATTTACCAACCAATATTGAAATAACCGATTAAACTGACTGTGAACTGACTAATTGGAAAAAATTGTTGATTAGAATTATTCAACTTTTTGAAAAATGTTTGTTCCCTGGTTTTGATATTACTGGTAAATATCCCAATTGTTACATCACAAAACTTTCCCTGTATATATAGATCTACTGAAAAATGAGATCAGAACAATGATTATATCAAGTATATATCCCAGATTAGCTTTAGGCACTATTTTCGCTTATTATTTCTAAATAATACATGGGCAATTTAAAAGTATTGCATTAAATAATGTTTTAGATGACTATTTATTAGTCTGCATTATAGTGACATGTTTATTTCATGTTTAAAGAGGTTTTTTTAAACTTCATTGTAACAATATTTCATACTTTTTAGTAAAGTTGCAATCTTTAAGAGTTTATATATATTCTATGGATCATTAGTAATAATGGATTTCTATTCTTTTTTTTAAAGGGGGGGGGGGGGTTTGAAAGAAGTTGGGAGATATGGTTGTTTTTTTTTTTGGGTGTTTTTTGGTGGTGGTTTGTGGAAAAAAATTAATAATATTATTTTTTTTTATTTTGTTTTTATTTTTATAACAAGACCTACAATCTAAGCATTAATACCTCAAGTCCAAACATGCTTGAGATACATATGTCAGGAGCACCCATGAACTCTGCCCTGTTTGCCCATTCTCCAGATCCACCAACTCATGAATAACAATCCTGATGATACCCGATCTATTTTTATCTTTCACAGCTGGAGACACAGTGGAGAAGCAAGGAGATGCTATTTAGAAACTGACATCACAGTAAAGCCATTAGTATACTCATAATCACACAAATTTGAATGTATTTAAAAGATTGTAATCTTTCATGTTGTTTAACATGTAAATACTAGCGAGATCTTATCATCTAGTCATAGTCAACATAGTTTGCATATTTAAATATAATAGTATTTGATAAATAAAGAACAATGATTCGATAAGACTGCTTCAGTTATATCTATTTTAATCGACGTGATTTTAAACAAAATGATTCTTAACATTTATACAGTAATTCTTCGGTTATTCCTCATTAGCCTCCTTTTTACAGTTTTTTAATAGATAGAGAACTTTATTTTACACATTCGTAAATCATACATATATTAGCATGTTACTTTTATGTGGGCAGATTGATATGCCATTAACAGATTGATTATATAAAGTGAATATAATCCAATTATTCTTTAACTACCCCCTATTGATAAATAGCAGCACTTGATCGACTTTAAACCAGTAAATATCGTATGGCTTTATTATAAGATTACAGAAATTGTTGACTTTAACATAATGTAAATAATTTACCCCAGTTTATACTGAGCCATAAACATATATGGGAGAGTTCATTTTTGAGATAGGTAAATTGTGTCGCAGAATGGTGTACACACAAGGACACTAACAATTTAGAAAGAAATATGTTCAGTAAGATCACAACATCATGGCATACATACATTATCATTTATCAATATCACAACAATGATTTAAAATCTGTTTTGGCCATGAATATAAGGGACAAAACCTCAAAAGTGCTAGGCCTGCATTAATTTTATTTTGATTGATTTTACCATTAACAGCTTCTTCACACAGCACTTGTATATACTATTAAAACTAGTAATTTACAGCAGTGCAAGCATGATGGAAAATTTATTTGTGATCCAGTCTATGGATCTGAAGAAGTGCTTCATTCTTTTATTTTAGATATATAGACCAATTTTCTTTCCATGACTTTAGTAGAATTGGTTCATTTGATGAGAGTGACCCAGTGGGAAATGCAATGGGCTGGTTTTCTGGAATCATTCCATGCAGAGTTACCACACATGGGAAAAATAGCCCCAAGGGTTAACCATGCCCTTGTTCAAAGACCAGGATATGAAGAGATGGGGCTCAGTTTTCCAATGTGCCTGGTGGGATAAAGTGAATTTGAAGGAAGTGAGAAGGCCTCTGCTAGCAACACTTGGAATGATAATATAAAATTATAAATCAAAGTTATTTGAACTAATACCTATATATTTTGGAATATCCTGCATAATGGTATGACTGAATCACTGAACAGCATTGTATAATTTAATTTACATAGTGGAGAACCTGACCTAAAATCGAATTGAGATCCCCTTTCCTAATTTATTAACTATAATAGCAACTTCCAACAGACGTTAGAGAAAATACAAATTTGCGATCACAAGTGCGCATTAATAACTTAGAAGATAATAAAACTTATATACAGATAATGGATGACGGTCATTGAGATTCAATTGATATAGTAAACATAATCATTTAATTTCACATTAATATATTCATTATTTTAAAATTAGTGCTATTAATTTTCTAATTGATAAAATAAATTTCATCAAGTTATTTAATTGAGAAAACAGATTTCTGCTCTGGTATTAGTATAACATTAAAAACATAATTAACAAGGGTTCTACCAATCTGGCAAGTGTTAGCAGTAAAAAGAAAATAACAATATATATTTTTAGCTTACGATTAATTAGCCTCCCTTTGAAAAAGAGAGGGTTTAAGAAAAGGCGAACATGTTTGGGAGGTTATCAGCATATTAATTCAATTAAATATAAAACATATTAATCAATAAATAGTAATAAGAAAATACTGTTGCCACACCAAATAAAAAGGATTACATTACTGAGGCTTAATAATAGGAGAAATATTATAATAAGGGTTTTATAGAGAGTGGAGTACAAATTGAAAAAGAAAGAAAAATACAAATATTATTGAAAATTAATCAACGATCTCAACATCGGCTAAAAAAAATAACTATATTTATAAATTCTTTACATGGGGCAGTTAGATTAAGGTTTAGATTATTATAGAAAAGTTGATAAACTTTTGATGGCAGCATGGTTTTATTACCTTACTTATTAACTGGCGGTCCTCAATTGATTGAAGTATCCATAAAGTTTCCTTAAGTAATTCATATGCATACTAGATCTAGTTATCTCTCTCCTCTGCCAGGCAGGTAGCATTTCCATTATTTAGTTTTTAAGCATGGTAACATAATTCATAGGTTGGCAGGTCCAGGGCAACACCTTTTCAGGAGACGGCATTGGAACAAATAAGAAAGGTTGATTTTCTCTCTATTCAGTGCACATTGGATTAAAACTTCGACCAGTGTGGAGTATGTTGGCCATTGCTTTTCAAGTAAGACAATGAGCACCCTTGCATTCAATTTTTGCCCTATTTATATGTTTTACTAGTTTTGATGGAATGCTTTTTAGTTGCAATAACCCAAGGTAATTTAAATACCATTAATCTATATAATTATGGACCGTAGTCAGAAAAACAATACAAACCAGCCGAGAATTTCTCAATGGATTGTTTTGAAGTCTAATCTTAGATTTTAAAACCAACTTTAAAATGGATAAGTTTTCCATTAGTGGTTGCTATATTGTATTTATAAAAATCACACAATTTTTTAAATTTGATTAGTGGACTTTGGTACTGATTATTTTAACTGCATTCAAAAATATTTGACAGGATTGCATCAGCCCTTCTGACTGCCATTATAAAAAAAATAACTAATATTTAATAATATTTTAAATACCTAGTATAATATAAATCCTACATATGATATAGAATAAAATATCTTTATCTAACAACAAAATAATATATGACAATATCTGTAATATAATCATATAATTATAACATATAATTATTATTGTTATAATTATAACATATAATACATATTAAATTGAAATGGCTGTTAGTTTATATATCATCTCTCATCACCTACTATATATACATGTCATTTACACACATACATGACTCTTAATTATATTAATACTATTATTATTATTATTATTATTTATTTATGTGAGATATTTATAGATACCCCCATTAAGGTTATTTTTTTTTAGAAAAAGAAATTTTCAGTGAGGTGAGTGCGTATATTTGCTTAGCAGATGTGGTTTGAATTTGGTTTGGTGGTGAAAGGTTAGATGGAGCTGTGAAGCGCAATCTGACTCTCAGATTGACTGCTTCAATATACATTATATTTTATATATTGAAAAGCATATTCCATAAATGCATATATATATTAAAAATCATGGGATTAACAACTATTTTATTCCAAGAATTTTCTACATGTTATCATTATAATCATATTTTTTAATGCTGAATCCAGGTATAAAATTAGATTATTATTTTTTAGAAGACATAGTTATCTTATTGATATTTTCCCTATTTATAATATAGTATTACATATATATAATAATACCAGTGCATAACGTTATACTGAAATAAATATACAAATGTTAAGCATTAAATCACCCCACATGGTTAAGAAATCCAGTACTGCCCTCTGTGAACTAATATATAAAATACATTAGAGTTCGTATTTCAATATATATATATATATATATATATGTTAAGCTTCTTTTTTTAAATCAATACATTTTCTTGGACTTGGAGAAAACAATCTGATAAAAATGACAAAATAAATTAGACCAGAGTTATTGACTATTCATGTTAATCTATGATTAGATCTAGTCAGTCATGAGCCCAGTAACTTCTACTGCAGTGCTACACCTGTCATAGATGTCATAGAGTTACTATCTAACTGTGTTGTTTGATCATTTTGCATTAATGATGCATTCATTCAAATGTGTTGACATGTTAGTATTCTATATTCCGGTTGTTTATTAATTAGATAAAGTTATGAACATAAAAAAGGCTTATGGCTTTATTGCTCAGGGGTTCATAAGAAATTTGAGCACCAGAATCAATCCTGTGATCTTCCTATCCCAAATCAGGTGCTCTACTAGCTGCAACAAACTGTGCAGGGTGAAAAACAGCATATGGAATTACTGTTTGGGAGATCATAAGAAGTTGGAGCACCATAACCATGAGAACCAGAATGAATCCTGGGACTTCCTGATCCCAAAACAGATACTCTACCAGATGCATGAAACTGTGCAGAGAGAAAAAAGGCATATGGAATTACTGTTTTGGAGATTGTAAGAAGTTGGAGCGCCATAACCATGAGCACCAGAATGAATCCTGGGACCTCCCGATTCCCAAGTCAAATGCTCTACCAGCTATGCCAAACTACATAGGGTATTTTAAACATGATGCATATACATAATACAACTCTCTTCAAATTACCTTCATGGTTTATTATATCTTGCACAGACTGCTTTTATATCTCGCAAACTAGAAAAAGATAACAATTCATAAGTCAAAACATACTACTTATTGTATTTTTTCAATTTTAAACATCTTCATCCTTATTTCAGAGCTGGTGTCTAGAATTGATATTTTAGAAGGCATATTTAGAGATTGTATTAATGAAACATCATAAAAATAGAATATAGGTTAGCAAAAATTTAAATATTTAGTAACAAATAAGAATTTATTATTAAAAATGAAAACGTGAAAATGATTAGCAAATTGTCCACATAAAATCTGTTGAAGAACCGGCCATCAGTAATATGCGGTGAAATCTCCAATATATTTTCAATATTTATATGAAAGATTATTTTAAAAAGTAATATATTTGTGTAATTTATTCAAAGCACATATATTCATAAAAACATATTTAACAATAAATTGCTTAAATGCATTCAAAATTACAGCATAATTTAATGTTCATAAATAAAACAAAACTATTTTTCTATTTAATTAATTTCCAAATTCATGCAAGCACTATTCTATCTTGATATGTACGCTCACACTTTCATCAGAATAAATCTGCAATGTAGAGTGATTTAAAATATAGTGGTTTTATGAATAATTTTAATAAAATAAAAGTAAATTATATTTAATTACTTTATGAAAGTTATTTGTAACAATTATTAAAATTATTACATACTCCTAAATTTAAGACAGGAATAAAAATTAATTAATCAACAGTATTTTAAATTTTAATTGCAATAAGGCAATACTTAACCTCACATCTTGAAATATTTTCTTTTTTCTATAAATATAATCTGTAATAAAAATAATTCAGTTTATAAACAACAACAATGTAAAGCGATTAAAGAAGCATTTTACATTGATAAGTGCTAGTTCTACGATAACGTTGACGAGAGAAAGAAAATTTATTTATTAATTACATTTTGAATTACAAGTGTCAAATTTACTCAATCCATATCTTTGACACTATCCAATTTACATAAATATAGTCATGACAGTTATTAATCATTTACTAAACTAAAGATTGTATCTACCACAGATATAAACTTTGAATCTCAATTAAAGATTAATATATCTGAGTTTTTAAAATTAAACACACAATCACATGGAATTATTCAGACTTCTTTTTCCCATGTGTAATATCTTTATAAATATATTAAATAACCTCAATATTACCACATATTTTTTTAAATTCATATAAATAAAGATATAATAAAAGACAAATCTAAATGATAGAAATATATTCATTCATTAAAATCATAAAATAATCATAATAATAACGTTTTCAAAAATGGTTTCCATAAATGATCAAAAAAAGAACGCTAAAGTATAATACACAAATTAATTATAAAACAGTTTTAATAGAATTACGATTCAGTATCTTTGCTTAAAAAGGTATGTCACAAAAATGTTAAATTAATAGTTTTTATTATTATTATTTACAATGAAAATGCATATATAATATAGAAAGTCAGAGTTTAAAATATTAATAACTTAAATGAATGAAAGCATTAATTGACATAAAAAATAATTGTATTTAAAAAGCTAAAAATTTAATTTATATCATTTAAAAATATTATTTTGTACTAGATATAAAGTTACAAAAAAAAATTATGTCAGATGTCACATGACCTAATTTAATAAGCTTATATATATATAACAATAGATATAAAGTAAATGTTATATAATATGGATAAGAAGTTCAATGTATGTTTGATTTATTTAATTCATTTAATAAATCATATGTACATATACAAATCAATTACAGGATGTACTTCCAAGCCCTTGAATGGATATTAAAAATCATTAAAATATATGTGAAAACATTTTTAAAATGTAGAAACATTTCTATAATACAATTTAATTTTAAAATTATATACATTAAAAAATTAACTAAAACAATTAAAAAATAGAATAATACAATAATAAAATACAATCAAAAAAAAATTGTGAGAAAAAAAAACATATTTACATATATACGTTTGTACTCAAATCTAGATATACAGTGAATGTAAATCCCCAATCACTCTCAAAAAACCAAAACTTAGGGATAATTTTTCACTCTTCTTCTGATAGGAATTAATCTTTCATTTATTTAATACTTTTTCAATAAATAACCTAAATTATGATTTTTTTTGATGTATCAAATAAATAAAAAAAAGATTTCTTTATAGCACAGTATTATAAATATATATGTATATCCCAAAGAAATGGATTTACAATTGCTTTTTTTTTTTTTTCAGGAATATTAATAAAAAGGTAATGTCCTAATACTTATAAAAACAATTGTTTTTGTGAAATCTGTAATCTTTATGTTCAAAATAATTATAAAAATTGTCTTAGAAATGATACATTTTCTAAAAAGCCTTATAAAAATTATGTAGGATTTGAATTTGGAACTGCTAAAATCAAAATTCATTCCTTTTTCTATTAGACTATTTACAATGTTATATTTTATAAAAACAATTGTTTTTATAAATTTTAAATAAAATTCAACATCTACGAACTATTTGTAAATATATCAACTAATAAAATATTACATATGTGAAATGTATTTAAGCCTTGTTAAGTTTATATTAGCATTAAATATTGTTATAAAAATAATTATTTTTATGAAATTTACAATTTCTATATTCAAGGTAGTTATAGAAATAGTTGTAGAAGTGATAAACTTTATAAAAAGCTTTATAAAAATGTTATAGATGTTTGAACCTGAAAATATTCAAATTAGAATGCATTTTTTCTATTAGGCATATTCATAACATTCTGTTAACTTTATAATGAAATTCAACAGCCATATACTACCTAACAACATCAAAATTATAAATTAGCAATTAGAAAAAAATGTTCAGATTATATTTTTGAATTACCTACCTACATGGCAATTAAAAAAGTACATAAATATTATGAAAAAGTATAAAAAGAGTCAATCCTCTTTGAGTCATATATATATATACATGTGTGTGGTATGTTTATACATTATAAAACCTAAAATATTTTATTTTAAAAAAAGTGATGGATATAATGAAAAAAAACATTTAAACATGTATATTTATAACAAAAAAAAATGTGTTTTCAAAGTCTATTTACTTTTTTATTATTTTTTGAAATTCATTATTACAAATAATATTTATATGAATTAACAGTTTTGAATCATATATATTACAATTTTCAAAATATATTAAAAAATGAGAAAAACATTTGAATTCTAATATTTTCCGGTAAAAAAGGTAGTACATGCCTTTTAAAATCAATTGTAGAAAAGACCTACTTTTTATCAAAATCTACACAATAAAGAGAATCTTTTTCCTAAAATATTTTCTTTAAAAAAAAAAAAATCATAAGTAATTATTATGTAACTTTCTTGTTGTGATGAATTTAAAAAAATGCTGATAAAAATTGGATAATAACCACATGCACCTGTGTTCTTTTTTCAATTAGAGAGATAAATGCCAAAGAGATTCCAGGGAGAATCCAAAGAAAATTGATTATTTCATTAATAACAGCTGTCATCTCCAAAAAATGTCACAAACTAATATCAGAATACTACACATGTACTAAAATTTAAAAACCCAAGATTACAGTGCATACTGCTAAATAATATTAATTCAAACATCACAATGTAATCATGCATTAGAAATAAAATTAGAAAGGTGGCATATTGCTTTCTATTAAAAGATTAATAGTAATGATGATGAAATACAAAAGATAGTGTCTACATGCTATTAAATTTATAAAGTTCAGCATATTTGCCTTATGTTGTGATATTTTGTAATGATAACAGCAGTGTTGCACTATGAATTATAAAATTAAAATGATGGTTAATTTTTGGCAAGCTTTCAGATATCTCAGAGTGTTAGTAGTGATTAAATTTGCCAATCACATCTTAATTCATACAGAATTTGAAGAGTTAGAGTATTGATAATGGTATTGTAATTTTAGGAAAAATAATTGTAAATGAATAATAAATATTATTTATTTTAGTTTTCATTTTTATTAGTAGATGCAAAAGTTATAAATAAAAAATTAATTTTTTATAATTCAAATATTACATCACAGAATTCAACTTGATCACATTTTATTGTAAATCAAAAAAAATCTAAACATAACTTGAAGCCCTGTCAGACTATCTTTATCTACCCAATTACCATGCTTAATAACTTTAATACTATTGTCATTTTTAAAACTATATTAAATAAAAGTGATGTAGTTGGATTATCAAGTATCTGGGGGGGTTGTTTAAGGGTAAACAACCCCCCTTATTGTGCAACATTAATAATATTTAAAATTACTATGGTTATTTCCTGGAAACCATGTGATGCTAAAATTTTCAATTATTCACTTTTAGTTGTTTTTATTCATTTGAAATACTTTCTAATAAATACATGATAAATTTAATTTTTATATTATATGATTTTTAGCAAGATTTAAATGTTTATCTGTGAAAACAAGAATAAAAAATTGAGCTTTTCTTTTATAAAAAATATTTGTTTTTTATTTTATTTTCTTGAATAAATTTATAGCTTTAATAATTTTTTACTATGCCTTAATTTAAGCACATTATTTGGACACAGTATAATTAAAATGGCCCTATTCACAAAGTTAATAATGATAGTGATTCTGCCAAGCTTAAAAAATCAAGTATTTTATTATTAAATTAATACTGACTTTGCGATCTATTTTTTATTTGCAATAAAAAGCTTAATATTTCTTTTTTATGTTATTCTTTGTTAATTCTTTCTATGACTCAATGTTTTTTTAGAAATACTGTTAAAATATATATTTTTTATATTCTCCATCCAGAAATGTAATATTTTTTTATTTTATCAGCAATTTCAGACACACTAATAATCTTAAAGGGAATTTCTATTTTTTTACTATTTTATGATTTTACATTTTGATTTTATTTTTGAAAATAAAAATACTTCATGACTTCTTATAGATTTATAGAAATATTGTCATCATTAATTTTGTTCCTTGGTCCCATTTTAAATGAATTTTTAATTTTCAAATTCATAGCAGTAACCCATTCTACACTGATGTGAATGCAATGATCACAATAATTCTATTATGTAAGACAAGAAAATGACTGCTGTTATACAAGCACATAATATATGCATGATATTCACTTTAAACTACATAGTACATATGAATGCATCATATCCAAGTACATTATTAGGACAAATTGCAAACAGATTTGGATATGATTTTTCCATGAAGTATTTATATTTCCCAACATTACAAATTTGATCAGCTGTAAAAATCATTTACATGCAATTCAACATTATTAGTATTTAATTTAAAATTAATATTTGAAATAATAAGTTCACTTGATTGGTTTGTAAACTAAGAACCTTGCTATTGTAAAGTTTCAGCCTTTTTTGACTAACAATGCTTGATATGGTTGAAGGCAGGTGAAAGAGAATATTATCTTTTATCAGATAAAATGGATTGGGATTAACATATGAAAGAATAAACATATGTACAAGTTTATTTTAAAATGGCTCTTTCGACTCTGTTTGCAATTTATCCTAGAAATGCATTCGGACATGAGTGTTCCATGAAGTATTTATACCATATATACACAATCAGATGACAGGCTATGCATAGGAGTTCAAAATAGTTAATTTAAAAATAAAAATGCAAAATGTTAGTGAATGCTTAATACAGTATAAAAACAAACTTGCATATAAAAAAAAATAGATATAACATAAAATATAACAAAGGTTTTTTATTAAAAATAAGTATTTGTTTTTAATATACATTTATTAACTGTTTTAAATAAATTTTCAAAGATTTATAGATATAAATATTAGAAATTCCTTGTATTTTTATAAATAATTTTCTAAATATTATGTAATGAAGCGAAATGCCAATTAAAGACCAAATTATATCATCTAGTAATGATATTCTTGTCTAAAAAGAATACATTATTGATGAGGTAAGAATGTGATTATTAGATAAAGTAAATGTATAATTACCAAATGACATCATTTCAGCTAGTGATGTCTGTTTTGAATTGATACTTTGCTTCATTACGTCACGGTTGACAAATTATTTATAAAATTGCACTGAATGTTAAATTAAATTTATAGCATTTAAATATATTGTTTTAATATATAAAAAATACTTTAAACTAATAACTTTAAAATATTTTTAATTTTAGCCACATGGAAAAAAAATCATAATCATTTTATAGCCCCCCCCCCTCTCACGCGTTGGTTTTTAAAATTGAAAATAATTTAATTTTGATTATATTTTTTGTATAGCAGATAATAACACTTAATAACTTATGTAATGAATCAAATTAACTTTTTATTATTCCATTATATTACTGTAGATTTATGCGACATTTTGTTTAATGTATAATTTTTTCAAGTAATATTCTCAGCAGTTTATAAAAATGCCTATTATTCATCACATCACTATATCTATTGATTACTAAAAAAATAAATCATCATCATCCATTATCAATCCACTGCAGTGTGAAGGTCTCTCCAAGTTCAATTCATCTCCAATCTTTAGCTTCTCTTCTCCACATCACCCCTGCACACTTTCTTATTTCATCCATCCATCTCACATATTGTCTCTTTCTGGGTCTTTTACAATCTCTTGGAATCCAGTTTAAGATTTCAATTGTCCATCTATCACCATTTCTTTTAGAAATATGTCCAACCCAACTCCACTTTAGTCTTTTATTTTTTTCAATGAGGCAGTAACACCTGTTTGTTCTCTTACCCATATATTGCGTTTTCAATCTTCTTGTTACTCCTAACATGCATCTCTCCATACTTCTTTGAATGGTTTGAAGTCTCTGTATTGCTCTTTTATTAAGTGTTCAAGTCTCAGATCCATAAATAAGAACTGGTAAAACACATTATTAAAAAATCTTCATTTTCAAACACATATCCTATTTCTTTTTAATATCAAGTTATTTCTACAAAAAGCACTACAACCAAGTTTAATTCTATGATTAATTTGATCCATTATGTTACCATCTGTATTAATAAACTGACCATAGTATTTGTAGCTGTTTACTTCTTCTAACTCATCATAATCCATCTTTATTTTCATATTCTGAGAAAATCCATTGAACATTACTTTTGTCTTTTTAACATTTATTTTTAATCCTACTTTCCTACTTTCATCTGATAACTCCTGCAACATTTTCTGCAGCTCTAAAGCATTATTTGCAAAAAAAACTACATCATCTGCAAAATCTAAATAACTTAAATAATCTCCATTTATTTTCACTCCTTTAGCTTCCCATTTTAATCCATAAAATACTTCTTGCAGCACTGCTGTAAAAAGTTTTGGAGATATGGAGTCACTCTGTCTTACACCCTTCTCAATATTGTCTTTTAAAGTCATTAATCTTGGGTTTAGATTTGTAGAGGTATAATCTTAATATGTATTACTAGTATCATTATGTAATCAAATTGTTGTTGTCGCATTTTTATAAGTATTTTTTAAAATATGATAATATCCTGGATCTATACTTTGATGATCCAATGCTTTAATCACTGAAGAAATGTGTATAGAATCAAATGCCTTTTCATAATCTACAAATCCAAAGCATAATGGCAATTCATATTCATTTGCCCTTTTTATAACTTTTCTCAATACCTGGATATGATTTACTGTAATAAAATCACTTTTAAATCCAGCTTATTCTCTTGGTTGGTGAAAATCCAATGTTCTCTGTAAATAAGTTGTAATTATCCTGATAAAAATTTTGTATAAAACTGATAAAAGGCTGATAGGTCTGTAATTTCTAATATTTTCTTTATCATCTTTTTTAAATATTAATATTAATACTGCATTTTTCCAATCATCTGGTAAATATGTACGCGTATATCTGATTCTGATTAATAAATAAAAAAATTGTTTATCTGAGAAGTGGCTTTAAGTGAAAGACTGTGATCAAGTCCTGATTAAGAATTTTAAGATCATGGGCTTTATTATTCTGATTTTAATTAACCAATGAAAAGCATTATAAATGAAACTAAATAGTCACCAAAGCTGCTTAATGTATATTAGATCAATGGATTCCAATTTTTGAGACAGTCCATCTCCCTAGCATTAACAATGTCCACAATGCAGCAATAGCACATCTTTCAGTCATGCCTACAATTTAGGTTTGAATTTCTTTCAGGTAAATGCTCACAGTTGATATATCTAACTCAATATTGTTAATAAATGGAAGTTTACTAAAACTATCACTATTTGGTTATTGGCAAACCTAATGGATAAAAGCACTCATACAATCAGCTTCGCACACATCAAATGTTATTTAAATACTACTCACATAGTTAGCACTTTACAACCTCAAATGATATTTGATTATCCACGGAGTTAACAAACATCTAACAACATCAAATGATATTTGAGGATCGATTATTTATATAATCAGGATCTCAAAGCACCAAATAATATTTGAGCACGATAGTTTTACCTCAAGGAATCATCTATTTTTGTCACATTTTTTATTTCTAGAAAACGTACAATTAATTAATAGAATTTTAAAAAATAGTAAAATGATTAAGTTGATATATTAAAATTATGATAATACAAATATCTTTTAATAAATAAATTAAAATAAAAATTTAATGCAAGTAAATTTTAGAAAAGAAACTTAAATAGACTTTTTAAAAATAAATTTATTAACAAATATTGTATTTTAACATATGAATTTTTTTCTACAGTGCAGGCTATTTCATACTTACACTCCAATATGTAATATATAGAGGGTTTGAACTCAGACTTTCACGCGATCCTTAACTATCCACGCTATCTCATACTGCTGACACACTTAATCACACACATGTCGAAAAGATAAATAATCACCAATATATGTATTTCGTGCTAAGCCAGCACTCATCAGTTGGTCCAGATTATCATCTCCACACATATATATAATCAATGCTCAGCTTATAATATAAAAGTCTTATTCAAACTGCTTCTACGCCACAATTCAAAGGCATACTACAAAAGTTTAATGACTCCAAAGAATTGCTTAATTTAATCATCATAAAATATAATTTATTAACCGATTATTTTGACAATTTTAAAAATATTTTTAAAATATTAGTTTTATTGAGATTTTTAAGAATCTCATTTGTTTTGTTTTTCACGTAAGACTTAATATTAAATCTCAATAAGATGCTATGGCCAATAAAATGTCACATGATTTATCATGTGACTTTAGCTGCAGTATTCATTAAGTTTTATGTAACCATATGAATCATATAAAACCTGGTGAAGTACAAATTATGATGTGTCCTCACCTTTAAGGAAATATTTAAATTACTATTTCAGTCCAACTTTATTTTTCATATTTTGTCTTCTTTTTTACATCGGCATAATTATTCCTTAATATTCAATAACTTTTTTTTAAATTTGTTCTTTTTTTTAATGATTTTGATATCTTTCTTCATAATTATTTTTGTTTTTTCGTTATTCAATTTTTTTTATATGTTTGCATTTCTAATTTTTTTCTTATAATGTAGTATATGATTGATTTATTTTTTTGCTTTTATCTACTTTTCAAGATATTCATAATCAATTCTAAGAAGATTGGCAATTCAAAAATTTCAAATATCATCATTAGCAGGCTTCTGGAAACAATTTTTTAGAAATATGGCTGCCTTTAAATGGCAAAAAAGGAATTGAAATTATTTAATGAAATTTCATCAGTTTTGTTACAAGATCGGAGCTATCATTTAATAAAATCATTAATATAAATGAGGAAAAATTTAAACATTGTGACTAATTATTCCAAAGTATAAAATATAAAATGCGCTAAAACGCATGAACACACAAAGCTGAAGACAAAAATATTAATACAGATAGACACAAACTAAATATCTGTATCTACATATGTGGCTAAATGCTTTCGAGAGTCAGGATCCTCTTATTCATAGCCATCTTGTAAATAAATAAATTGATCATTTCACTACGTTTTTTAACTTATGTGAAAGGTAAAATATAGAATGAATAAAAAGAATATACAACAAAAGTTAAAGAATATAAAAATACAAAAATTTATTCAAGTTTTAAGTAACAAAAATTACATTTTATAAGTAAAATAATAAAGGATATAATCAAAAAGTATAAAAATAAATTTGTAATTGAACTAGTATATAAAAAAAGACAACTAGCCTAATATATGTATTTCATGCAGAACCAGTACTCATCAATTGGGCCAGATCATAATCCTCCACACATATATGTATGTGTGGCCGATTATGATCTGGCTCAACTAATAAGTTCTATTTTTGCATGAAATATGTATATCGGGGATCATTTATATTTTTCACGTGTGTATGGTCATGAGTAATGCTTTTTATTCAAAACTGGTTTTCTCATTCTTGTATATAAACTTTCTTCAACTAATCTTTCTTTGTAAGGTCTTGCATTTTTCAACATCTTTACTCCCAAATTTAAATGCTTAGATTTTTTCACTTGTAGGTATATATTAGAATTTTTATCCATTAAATGCTGTTTCAGTCTAGTTTTCATTTTATTTTCTGTTGTTTCTATATATAAGACATTTTTATTATTTCTCTTACAATCTAAGCCATTTACAACATAAATGCCATTCATATTTTCCAATTTCTTCTATTTTTTAACTTGGAAAATATGAACAGCATTTATGTTGTGATCAATTTGCATTCATTTATGTACACTTTGTTAATAGATATTTAGTGGACACTTAATAACTGTTCCAACATGTTTCCATAATAATTGATCATTAGTCATGTTACATCTGACAAGTCAATTCTAATAATCTGATATAATAGGCTGGATAATTGAATACAGTGATGAGCAGATTCTTGCATCAGAACTGTAGATTTTGGACCAATTTCCCATTAATTCCTCACCAGTTGGCTACTATTGTTTTATTTAAAATAATGATTTAACTCCTAAATATTTTTCTAGCAAGTGAATTAATTGCAAATTTTGCATTTCCTGTGATTACATTTTATTAATCTTTGTTATATTGTCAAGAGTAGATAACTTTTGACCTTTTGTAAGAAGAAGAATGTAAAGCAATAACTTATTTTGACTAATGGGTGACATATACTTTATATAAACATCTAATTTGAGTAAAATTTGAAACTTTAGATTGTAAAGCTAATACATTCATCATATAACCGTTGTTTTATAAACAAATTATTCCATAACTTTTTTCTCACCCTACTTTTATACTGTCATGTTTATTTTTCCTGATATCTTGTTTAATGTATATTGTTGAGGAGTCAATGTATAATAATCTCCAGTGATTAATCTCAACGTCTTGTGGTATTCTTAATTTACTTAAAGCCTAACAAATTGTTAGAATACTATATCACAATATTAAAAATGTATTTGTTTAGTTTATTTTTTATTGTTTTTTATATGTTAAATGTTTTTAACATTCACTCATTTTATGTCCTTGTCTTAGCTCCAAAAATACTATGTTCCAATTTAACTCTAATATTATAAGTTATTAAAGAAATGTTTTTAATAAACAAATTGATTTTTTATTATTATTATAGTATTGTTATCTGGTACTCAATTCAGATTGTCAACATAACTCTCAGGTCATAGTTTAATAGAATGATCTTTAAATGTTATGACTAAGTGAGAATAATCAACAATTAGTACCTGCTCAAACGTATTTCTGACTATTTCATCAAATATTAAATCTTGTTCAATAAAAACAAAATGTTTACTATCTTGTAAAGTAGTAGTGGCTCATAAAAGTCTAAGTGGTGCTTTAAGTAAAAGCAGATTTGTCTGCATTCTCTGTGCTCTTTTACTTATTCTTTCTCTCTCTTTTATTAATACTTTCACAAATATAGAGCCTAATAATGATGAATTTATCATTCCAATTGTTTTCTGACATCACTTTGTGCAACTACACTTCCATTTTTTAAATATTAATTCTTATTTGTAGTGCATTGGTGTCAAGAGGTCAGCACAGTTGCCTTACAAGTAGCTGTCCCGGGTTAGCAGGTTCACTTCCCTACCAATGCTATGACACATGAAATATATATATTATACGCCAACGAGGGGAGTCCCCACCACCGCACACCAGGGTGCCATCTAGGCATTTGAGCCAGAAAATTTATAAAGTAGGCAGATCGCGCTGCTAGGATTCCCTTTATTTACATATTTAGATCGTTAGCCCATTGTCACTAGCTCAGTGGAGCAGAGATAATAAAATATATAACCTTAGATATAAATATAAAAAAATAATAAAAGCCACTGCCAGAAATTAACACAGAAAAATATTTATTTACGCACATATAAAATCATTCTAAATTCGAGGAATAAGTTTAACATTTAGATTTTTTTATCTTAATTTTTAATTTTACATTTAAAATAGCTTGCTATAATGTTTAATATTTTATTTAGAGGGTCGGGTATGAATAGGCTACATAGATCTGCATTTGAAAAGACAATATTCTTCCCTTATTTAACCCTAGGCTAAAAGTTCAAAGTCAAACTGACGCCAATCATCCGATACATTTATGTATTCAATGTAGCATGAAAATACAACGGCACTAAATAGACTATACGTCAGGAATGCACATCTGAACAGTATAGTGAGAAGACATTGTTGCTCTCCACCACAGGAATGCTACTTCTGATGGCGAGTAGAACAATAAACATAAAACTCCATAGGAATGGATTGCGTCTTGCGTCTTACTATCCAATTCCATAGGCAACAGAGGGTGTGTGGCATATATATGTAATCCTGCATGTGGCGGATCTCCTGCTACATTTACTACCTACACAAATATATCAAAACCATTGAGCCAATTCAACCACGAAACAAATAACCTAAGATTACCCTCCCTTAATATAACCTTACAAAACTATATAGCCATTCACGCCCGACTTAAATTTATCATTTAGATATGTTCGCACAGATAACTTTTATACAATTTGTTTTAAAATGTTAAGTATAGATCGGCTGCACAGATTCCACAGTCAAAAACATCCAAATTAAACACAATCGATCAAAATACAAAATCATCGATAACGTCAATTGCAAAAAGGGAATACACAAAACCCATGGCACTCACCATAAGGTGCCTGCATTAACATCGTTGACCTATACATTCTAATCGACTGTGAAAATCTCAACATCATCAACCGCTAACGAATCTATGCAATGTCTATACCCAACTTTAAATTTTATGCATTTAAAATTTAAACAATAAATAATTTATACAATTAAAATGAATGGAAATGATTTTTTTATCAATAACAAACATATAAAATTAAACATCAATTGATTTTAAACTTAAAGGTCAAATAGAAATTCCATTTTAACATTTAAATTGCTTTCACAAAAGTTCTTAATTATTTAAAAAAATTTTTAAGTTCATTGTTAATAGCTTACAGTAGCAGAGTCCAGGTTCTTGTTTTATATTCCTGTGACGTCTCATTTGGAAGATAATGTTCTGGAGGTGGCATTAGCTGGTTCTTTTCGGTATCTCAATCAGTTCATTTTTAAAATAGAGAGAGAGTGAGGTATGTGCGTCCTACCCCATCTCTCAAAACAAACAGCTGGAACTGCCCAATACTCAATATTTCTCCTTTTTATATTATCCACACGGATTCAAACAACAAAACGTCACCAATCCATCACTTTCGTTAGGGTCCGAGCCAAGGCTTGGTGCTTCCATTGGTCAAGCTAATTTCTCTTATCCAATTTCCATCTGACCCTTTAATTACATAAGAGCCTTGAGGGCTAGCTTGTTTTTCAAATAATAAACAATCATTTCCATTTATAGATTACAGGAATTAATTAATACCTGTTTTTATTTTAACTTATATTAAATATTTTAATATTTAACTCTTGTATTTTTTTATCAAAAAAAAAATACGTTCAAATACTTTTTTTTATTTATATAAAAAAAAAATATTTTTAAAGTTTAGCATCTGTGCGAATATATATATTTAACAACATTTTAATTTTAGCGTTTAGTTTTTTTATAGATTTTTAATATATTTATTTTTATTTGCGAACTTTGTTTTTCTTTTAAATTAATGTAACGACATATTTATATATCGTTACAATATATTAATTCTGATTTAAAACTTTTCTTTTTTTAATATGAAAGTAGGTATAATTATGTAAAGTATTCAAGGCTCAAGGGATTAAGAAAATAGTAATGTAGTCAAGTTTAGAAGATAAATAAAAGCTTAATTATTATCTTGTATCATGCAAATACAATAAATAGTAAAATCACTAAAAACTGAATTGAAGATAAGATATATACTCAAATAGTATATTCAGTATTTGTGGTACTCTATGTAAGAACACCACATAATTGTAAAATGATCTAGAAGTGGGTTTTATTGGTCTTGTGAACTGTTAATTCAAATGGCAACAAAGATAAATAGTGTAATGGTGATAAAGAAGGAAGTAGTGGTGTTAATAAATGTAAATATTTCATTTTTAAAAAACATAGTTTTTTTCTTGAAATGGACAGTTAAAAACTAGCATTGGAGATCATGTAGTTAAAAGTTGTTCAATTTCAAAAATTTGACATACCTTCTCTTAACGAAATTATCTTGCAGAAAAGGGAAGTTTAATTAAATAGATAGTGAATTTATTATCAGAACTAATTTTATAATTTTTATTTTTAGAATTCCTACGTTCTAACAATAGATTTAGAAAATTTTTAAAAAAATAAGTCTTTTATTTCTTGTTGATAATGTTATTTCATCAATATCAATAAAATATTTTTTTGTGAATTGTGCTCTGTGGTGTGTCAGATGTAAAGTAATGATTGAAGGGATGAGAGACCCCCACGGTACTAAATTTAAGACCATCATGGAGAAAATCATGAAGAGGGACTGACTAATTGCTCCAAGCTATATCACAAGAGCAACATGGGAGAAGGTTGGATCTAATTTGCTTCAAATAGATATGTAATTGATGTCATTTTTGTATTTGTTAACATTCGATATAGCAATAGAATAAAATTTTTCTTTAAAAAAAAAATGTTTCTTTCATTCATCAATATGTATATTAAATGAATTTAAAACTCATCTTGGTAAACAGTAGCCTATGGTTTACAGATATTGAAAATAATTTTATCTATGTAAAATCGAGTGGTATGTTATGTAGAATTTCTGCATAATGTTATGAATTCACTATCACAAAATACTTTGTTGAACCAATAAAATCACTATAAAGAAATTAGAATGCATTTATACTTGTGTTACAGTTATGGCATCAGAATATAAAAAGGAGGTTAATACTACATAAGTACCTGACATTTTTCTAGGTTTAAGTTAATATTGGCATTATACTTTTGTCCTGTTTCCAACATATTGGTAAAAAATTTAACAGCAACTGTTAAACAATAAAATCATCAATTTGGATTTTTAAGCTGATTATATTAATGAGTCAAAACATCACATGATCACCATTTCATATGCTTACACATGCTCTTAATAAGAGTACCAAAATGTATGAATTATGAACTGAGTTTAGATCTATATGACTACAAAGGAATGAGCTTGAGTTGGAAATGTTACAGTGTTTTCTTCTTGGGCTTCTAGCTTTATAGTTAACCAAATAGATAAAAGGTGGCTTCTGGAATATTGCATTACATTCTAAGGTCTAGGTGCAATGCTCTAAAATCCAAGCTCCTCACTGATGAAAGCCACAAGCTAGAAATTAATCTGGGAATGTTGGATGAGGAGGCACTAGATTAGGATTTTATTCACAGATTTTCCTGCATCCATTGATTACAAAAGCTTTTACTTGGTGGTACTATGGTATAGAGAGTTTGGTACTCTTTATATTAATGAGTCCTGAAAATTTCTTAACCTTTTTGTCAAAAAAATAAACATTGCAATGTTAATTCTGATCTTAGAGTGATTTAATCATAAATTTCTGTAGTATTCATTTGAAGGCTTTACATTTGCTTAATAATTAAAATCTTGAATTAAAATATGTATTGACTGATTTTAATTCTAACCATATATATATATATACAATTGTAATAATGCTCAGGGATAAATCAATTTATAAGTAATTAAAACCAGACAAAACTTAGACAACCCCAATATCAATCAACAATCTCAAACAGTTGTCAAGTCAATGTCCTTTTAATACCTTTATTGTTAAAAGGTTACCTTGTCAACATTTTGAGATTGTTGATTAATATTGATATTGGGATTGTCTAAATGTTGACTGGTTTTAAGGATTATATATATATATCATTCGGTGAAAATTCAATTTAAATCAAGGGAATGGGTTTTTTTATGCTGGAAAGAATCCCAGCCTTTGTTAACATCTTGAAATCAAAAATATAAATTTACAAATAATTTGATTACATGTTCACTTTTATTTTTGTAAAATTAAATTAAATATTTGTTTCTCAGCAAATATATACTTGTATTCATATTTCAATTTAACATATTTGTTCTTTACAGAAAGTTAGTCAAATAAAAAAGAGTAACAACAACAGCAAGTGGATAGTGACAAGCAAGAAATGCCTACTAAGAGACTCTTATTGTTATTTTTTGTAATTATATATTGAATTTCAATATTTAAAAAATATTTTGTCATATGAATATATTCTTTGCTAAAAGATATCTTATTCATAGAAATTTAACGAAGATTTTTTTATTAAAAATATGTTTTTAACCTGAAAGCTAACATGAAATCTTTCACACTGATTATTTATTTCTGTTATTACTTTTTTTTTTATTTGAAAAGTTCATATACTTCAGATTTTTTTTTTCAAATCATGATTTTAATGAAGAAATTTTTTCATTAAAAATAAAATATGAAAAATAACTTCCAAATTGACCACATGAGACTATTCAAAAACCGATTATCAGAATAAATATTAAAAAAGTCATTATACGGAAAGTGGACTCTTGGTTTTTATGCTGGATTTGGAAAATGGTAAGAGGGATTTAAATATAAAATCCATAGAGTGAACAAAGATAATGTTGTGGAAATAAAATGGAGCAGGATAGAGAAGAATATGGGAAAAACATAAAGTGGGAATGGAAAGGAAAGGTAAGGTGGCTAACAGGTTTCTCTGGGCATAGTGGCTGAGAGATTTCTGACTCCAAGAAAGGAGAAGCCATGATACTTTGCATTGCATCAATAAGATGGTTCCTAAATTTATTAAAAAAGAAAAATCCATAAATATTCTTTTACACTTTAATGATGTTATTTTGAAAAGGCAGAAGAAATATTTTGATCTGTACTCGAATAACGATACAAAGAATTTAGGTGACTGAATTCAATTCTATATCTAGGCAAGATATCACATCTAGATCTTGGAATATTTAACTTGTTAAAGTTAAGTAACTCATTGTAATATTTTAAAGCAAAAATTGTACAGGTTGTAATAAAATGTCTAAAAAAATATTTAAAATATAATGATAATTAGATTTGCTCAAAAGTCATTGAAATGTTTTAAGAATATGTAATTCATTAAAGTTGTACCATCTGATGTTAAAAATCCTTTTTAATATTCTAATTTATAAAAGTAATGAGAATAAAATATATTCTAATAGTTATCACAATATATCAATTTTATTTCACTAAAAGCTTGTCTTTTTCAAAGATGTTTTTGAGTAGGTTGTTTCCTATCATAGATTCTATGTAGTTTTATAAAAACAAAAAAAAAACTACAAGTACAAATTTGTTAGGAAATGCATGCCATAGTCAAATGTGCGATTTATATATTATTTTTATCAATTTTATTACAGAATTTAAGACAGTTAATAAAGAAGATTTGTGACATAAAAGGAGTTAATTGTCCATGGAAGTTTATTTATATTATGAAAATACATTAGAAGTAATCTGTTCCAATTTCATTTTTCACTTTAATGATGTACATTTGGAATCATGGCAAACAAACATCAAGATGTGATATAAATTTAATGGTAAAGTTTTTAATCTGGATCATTTAAAGGAAAAGGCAAAATAAATCATCTTTTGACTCTCTTACTTACAATAAGTCTGTGCTCATATACCCTATATATTACATATATAGACACAGGTATATATAAGCCTGTGTGTTTCAGTTATTACATAGAAGAGATGTCTGCCCATCCCTTGTATATGTATTAAATGGATTATGTCCTATACATGATGGGTCAGACTGACCTTAGGTCAACATGAGGGTGACAAGAATCTCGGCCTCAGGGTGACCTTTGGGCATTCCATCATCAGATTTTCAATTGAATGGTTGTTGAAGAGTTGGAGTGTGGAGTAGATTGAAGCCTGTCCATTAAAGTATGAGGTTTGGCTATCTTAATATATATCTGAGACTTTATAGCATATGTGTGTAGAGATGGTAATCTGGACCAACTGATGATTGTTGGTTTAGTATGAAATATGTATAGTGATTATTTATCTTTTCAACATATATGTGTTCAGGTGTATCAGTGTTATGAGATAGTGTGGAGAGTGGTGGGTTGTATGAAAGTCTGTGCTCATATACCCTATATATTACATATATAGACACAGGTATATATAAGCCTGTGTGTTTCAGTTATTATAGTAGGTTAATAATTGTACTATTTTTGTCTCAATTTAAATGAAGATTTAAAAGCAGCAATTGATGTCTAAAAAGTTAGGTGCATTATTATCTAGTAATGGAAAAACAATCTTCACCAAACTTTGGCTTATATAGGCATTAGCTTGAAGAAATGAATCATTTTAAATATTGAACTGTCTATGCATGTATATGTGCAGACAGTATATGGATAAAATATTTCCTTAATATTATGCTACTCTAGAAAATCTACATATGCCAATCATACCATTATGCTAATGAGAAGTAATTATGCAAAAATGAACTCTTATAAACAAACCCCATTAAGACTTATTTGTGCATGTAAGAAAGCATCCTAAGTGTGCATAGGTTTTGCATACTACATTACCAGCAGATTGTCTGCTTAATGTTGATATGATAATTGCTATAGTTTAGGTTTTTATTCGTAACGTATATTGATATATTGCAGTCATACCGTTTTCCTTAATTAAGACATAATGCAATGGGTTATAATTATCTACAGTGCATATGTAGTGCAGAAATTGACTTAAATAAGCAGAAAGCTATTTTTAATTAATATTTACTCATTATTTCTTTTTCTATTTGGTATTTTGCATTGAATAAATTTGTAGTGTTATCTCAAATTGTACTTGAGTTTTATTTTAAAATACCGATAGTTTCAGGACTAGTAATGAGTTAATTAATTAATTAATTAATGAGTTAATTAATGGGAGATAGCAAATATCTTAGTTGCTTTTTGTGTAGAAAGATGAAGATGTATCTGAAAATGCAGCTAAGTTTCACCATACTACTGTTATATTCAACTAGTAAAAAGATGGAAAATTACATCGTAGTGATGTAAATAATTTACATATGAATTTGTTATTTTATTAAATTTATTATAAAGAATTGGGATATGGACTCCTACTTTGATTTTTTAAAGATTATTAATAGATATCTAATTAAAAAGTTTATATTTTTTGCAGATGAATGGCAAACTATTATCAAGGATAATGAAGCAATATCGTTTAGTAGTGATAATGCATTATTCAACTGACTTCATATAGAGAATGTAACCTACATGTTTGTATATACCTGTCCTTGATGATCTTTTGAGTTCATCAACAATGCATTTCTTATTTTTGTAACATATTTAATTAAAGCGATACTGAAAAACAATTTTGTTATTTTTTTTTATCTTCAGTTTATGAAAATTTTAGCTAGTATGTACATATTTAGTGGAGCAGATTCTAGTACGAAATTTTATGTGTCATTTTATTTTTTTAAATTGGTATTTGCTAAAATAAAGTATCAAATAACTATAGTTTTATTTAAAATGGAAAATTTTCTGCGCCCAATGAGTACTTTCACACCTCTAGTATACACGGCCTCTGCTCTAACCGGTATAATCTAAGTTCCAAACATGTAGATAGAGGTTCAAAAGAAAAATAATATTTACTTTTTAAATGGTGAAAGATAACTCTGTTTTTTTTTCCTTTACTTTATGAGAATTATAACTAGTATATAAATATTAAGCAGATGTAATACAAAATCATTTATTTTTTCTATATTGATATTTATTAAAGTAAAATAAACAATTATACTTTTATTAAAAATGGAAAATTTTCTGTATCGCATTTTCTAGTTTGCCCACTTCCGACCTAACCGGTATTATCAAAGTGCCAAACATATATAGAAATGGTTTCAAAAGAAAAATGTTTATTTTTAAAGTGTAAAATATAATCTACAAAAAGACCACCGGGAAGCATTAAATTTCAAATGTAGAGATATAATTAACCAAAAAATATATACATTTATTTGATATAATAATAAAATATATATGTCGGATTTAAAAATTAATTTTGATGTTTGTGGCAGTCGGAATTTCATCTTATTTCAACACATGCTTTCTAAATGACAATATGCTGTTTTAAATTTCAAATAAAGTTAATCTTTGTAATTATAAGATGTTCTAATTCTTTAATAAAATGTCATTTTAATACTTATCTATAATTAATTATACAAATTTAAAAATATTTCTTTCACGAAGCAACAAAATTCTTTAAATTTTGAAATTATGCGATTAGAATATTTCAACTATGAGCATTTTTAAAGAACTCCTATTAATAATTGTAACAAGTTCGTCAAGCGTTGTTAGCCGAGAGGTCATCGAAGCCGCCTTGCAAGCAAGTAGTTGGTTGCAGACGGTTGTGGGTTCGCAACCCGGCCGATGCTATGACATATGAAAAAAAAAGTACAGTTGTTAAAATAATAAAGTATATATGTCTTACAGATAATGCGCTTCAAATAATTATTATCCACGATAGAATTGTAAAATATTTACTAAGTATACATTTCCCTATTTTTAATATTAAATTCAAGTAATCCACAGTAGATGGAAAGTGAAATAGTCTTCAGATATAAATTAACTTTAAATTAATAGCAGTAACTAACCAAGTAATGACAGAATATTATAAGCTAGAGATTGTGTTTGGTATAAATTCTGTAACGTATTTTTTCCTTTTTTTAATCTTTAATTATTTTGTGCCAATGGTCCATCATCTCTCTGCATAAACTATGATAAAGGGATAATGTGTTTTAATCCTTTAATTACATACACTACAATTCTGACTTAAATTACTTTGTTTTTTGTATTTATATAATGGGCTATTTCCATCATCTAATATTAAGTATTGAATGTCTTTAGAAAAATTAAATGTTATTTAAATTTTCTAATTATATTCAACTATTAGTAATAGCACACAGTCGAATGTGATTAAATACAACCAAAGAACCATCATCACAAATCTTCAGGAAAATACTCTATTTTTTATTTTGTATTCATGTATTATGAGAATGAAACTGCTAATTCTTGAAGGGATTAAGTCGTATACAATGCTGGTAATCTGAATACTTTATTTTTTAAGTCATTAAAATTGGTTTTTTTAATTCTTCTATCCAAATACAAATTAAAATTTATACAATCCATCTTTAAAAATTAATTCTAACATAGCATCCATAATTTATAAAAGTGTTCATCATTTAATGGTCTCCCATCTTTTTTGTTCCTTTGAAATATTTACTGTTTGTAATAGTCCATCCCAAAGTGCAATAAAACCAACTAAATACTAAATGATCCTTGCCTATACCTTATTTTTAAGTCAGAAATCTGTTTCTCGTACTTCAGTCCTACTATCTTGTGTAACTTTGAGTGATCAAGAGATTCCAGATGTTAGTCCTTAATAATTTTTTATCCAGTACTATCCTGTCCAAACATCTGGATTAGTTCTTAGCTTATAGGTTTTTTTATGAAAACTGCATTACATCTAAAAGAAATCCACATGTGCTAAATCCAGATCCAAATTGCCCATTGATAAAAGCCATGCGCTAAAAACTAGTCTTCTAGCTGGAAAAACTGGAATAAAAGAAATATATTGTCTATTTAAAAGTAAGGGGTAAGTAGGGTTATTTGATGTTTTATTGATTTTATGAAAAAAAAAAATCCCTCAAAATGCAAGATTCAGTAAAACTATACTCATTATGAATATCATAATCAGATAATTTTTTGTCATCTACCAAATGTTCTTTGATGAAAATCAAGAACTTTTGGGTTGGAGAGATTACTTCTTTTTCTTGAATTTTCGTTTTAACATTTTCAGTGGTTAGCCACGGCTCTATTTTCAGGTTGATGGATTTTCTACCCATAGGTGTTCACAAATGTCTTCTATGTTAATTTTCTACTTATTTTCCTTCAAATTTTATATGCTGTTGATCTGGAATACATTTTCCCATAACTATTACATCAACTTCCATCTTTTTAGTCTTTATAGATTTTCAATTCTTTTTACTTTTTATATCAAGACAATTTTTTCTCCAACCTCATAAATTTATGGATTTTTTTTCTTTCTTAAGTATATTGTTCATTTCTGTTTATACTCTTTCATGCTTTTCAATATTGTTTTTATTTTCTTGCATTTATTTTTTCAAAGATTTTTTTATTCTTTCCAGGAGACATTTTTTTATATTTTCTTACTATTATCTAGTTTATTTTTGGTAAGTGAGTTGGGATAGTTAAACTATAAGCATTTGTTTTTCTGATTCTCTTCTTTTTATGATGTTTGCTTTAAGTTTTCTTTTTCAATTTTTACTGTCTATTCCATTAGTTTTGCTTATTGAATCATTCATCTTGACTCTTATGACCTTCAAGCATATTTCCTGCCTCTATCATTACATTAATTAAATTATTGTTTAGAATCTATTTTTTATTTTTCTTCTTTCAAGTTTAGATTATTCTATATTTTTTCTTCTTTAATATGTAGATGTGATGATTAGCTGTGATTAATTATTACTTATTTTTTTAATTTTTAAATTCGTTTTAATATTTGATATAGAACTATCTGTCTTCTCCTTTCTCCCACATATAGGAATATATAAATGCCTCACATGAGAATACCAAATATATAATAAGAGTAAGTGATGTGGAATATCAGCATGCATATATATATAGCAATCATCAAATCATTTTACATGCTTGATAAAACCCCATTTTTCTCTATATATAATTACATATTACAGTTTGCTTACTGAGGTCAATATATTATTTAATCATAATGACATTAATAACATATAGAGAGAGAAAGTAGGATTGAGAATAAAGCATTAAGAATGGATTTTTAGTAATAAAATAGTTAATAAAGTTAAAAATGTATGACAAGTAATGATTGATATAATAATACAAATTAAATAACTAAGTATAGATATTTGTTCAAATATGACAATATGTGTGTATGTATATAACTGTATTATATATATATATCATAGATAATACTTAATAAAATATAATCCTGCTTGGACAAAGATACTCTGCATTGAAAGCCTGGCTTAGCAAATTAACAAATATTGTTTTAGACCAAAGGTTTACTACTGTAATAGTTGATAATTATCTACATCAGTGGTCTTCAACTCTTGGTCCACAGACCGGCACCGGTCTGCAGAAGTTTTCTGCCGGTCCATGCTAGACTGGCAGGAAAGTTTGTAATAACAAAATAATAAGATTTTGAACTTTTAATTCATATAAACAATTTTTATTTATTTATTCATCACAATTCCTTAAATAAAATTAATTATAAATCAAAATTTTATTTAAATTATTAGATAATACTATAATTACTAAATAATAACCAAAGGAATTTATCGGAAAATGCAATTTTGAAAAGACAAAGCATCAATCTCATGATAATTGCACCACTCCTTAGACGTCAATTTCTATACCTAGTAGGCATTTCTGTATTGCATCAACTCATTTATTGATCACATGTAGCAAAATTTTTTATTGCATTTGTATCGCCTTTTTATTTTGTGTGTGATATTTCTTTTTGAAATTGTAAACTTCACAAAATGGAGACAGATCATTGAAGATGATTTACCTTCATCAAGAACATGAATCTATTATCTTTTTTTTTTAAGCAAAATGACATCTTTATAATGATTGTTTTATTTTTTTTAATCTCATTTTTACCCAATTAAAAAAACGAAACAGAAAACAAAATCTAATCAATCATACATAAATTAATTTATTTTTCTAGTTATCACAGATATTTATGGGGGGGGGGGGGGGTAGAATTAAACTTTATTATTTTTCTAATAAAAATTAAAAATTAAAAAAGTTTTTTATTATACAAACTCCATATATATATATATAACTTCATCTTGTATATTTAACATTAAATACAGATATTACATTTATCATAATCATTATCATGTAATTACACTAGCTGTGATATTTACCAACATTCAGGTGAATAACATTCTATTTTTGCATGTTTTAACAATGAAATAATAAATATAGCAATGCAGGCACAGTATGACTGTGCAACTCGAGAAAGAGTGTTCAGCATGTGAAGGTAAGCAACACCATTACAATACACAGTAACTGATGTTTTGTTTTAGTCAGTTATAACAATTATTCTCATCTAAGGCTAAGTAGTTTAAATCTTTAAAAAAATTTATCTGTAGACTTTTATCCGGTCCGCCAAATCTTATCCTCATTTTGCCAGTCCGGGAAATCTTATCCTTACTTTTGCTGGTCTGCAGGTGTGAAAAGGTTAAAGATCACTGATCTACATCATCTGAAGAATATATTTTATCTTATATAATAACCTTATTTAAGAGTTCTTTTAATATTAAGGGTGGATGGGAAGTGAATGGATTTGTGGGTAGTTTTTAATAGTATATATAATGTGTGTTTTTTTTTTTTTATTATTTCTTTACACTTGAGAAGTCTGCTTGTAGCAGTGAAACCTTAGGTTGTGTTTTAATATTATTTTTATTCTGGTCTGGTTTAATTTTAGATTTGGGGTAGTTTTGATTTTATATTGACTAGTTTAGCTTTATGCTTGTAATGTTTACATTTTAATGAGTTTTTTGAGTTTAAGAGTAGTTTTGCTGATGTAGTGTAAAGATTTTTTTTTTTTATTATTATTATTATTATTGATATTTTATTATTGATATTTATTATAGACATTTTATTATTGATATATTTATTTTTGTTTTTTGTTTTTAATTATTGATATATTTGAATGTCATTTATGTATATTATGTTTGTTGTGTGAGTTTGGGTTGAAAGAGTATATTTGTGTTTATTTAGTTATATTATATATATAGAAGTGTGTGTAGGTTTTATTGGGTTTTAATTTATAAGAGTATTGGTAATTTGGGTATTTAGTATGGGTTTGTGGAGCTTAATTTTTAATAATTTTCCATTTAATGATATTAGAAGGATTAAAAATTTGTCTAAATTGAGTGATAAGATAGAATCTTTACGATGGCAGATTTATTTTCTTAAAAAATGTAGGGGAATTTAGTGTTTTTCCTAGGTGTTGTGTTATTAATTTTAGTAAAAATAAAAAGTTGATTCAAAATAAAAATTTAGTTTTTAAGTTACAAACATATATATTGAATAGTTTTTTAAAAGATATTTTTGTAAGGTTTTATAAATTTATTTATCTATATAAAAGGAATAGATTTTATTTAGAAAGGAGGCAAGATTTTAATTATTCAATTTTGGATTTTTTTATGAGACAATTTAGACAGAATAGGTCAAATTTATATTGTAAAAAATATGAAAGAAAATTAAAGTGGTTGTTTGGGAAAGTTAATAAAGTTTATTGTAGTGATAAAGGTTATGAGAATAATGTTTCTGAGGATAGAGTTGTTAATCTTACGGATTTGAAGTTAAATGATAGAGAATTAGATATTCTTGGTAAAGGCCCAAATTTTGTTCCATTTCATTCAAAAAATATAGTTTTTGATACAATTTCGTCTATTGAATCTAGTAATTTGAGTGATGAGCAGAAAGTTGGTATTCAATCGATTTTGAATAAAAGTTTAAAAAGGAAAGAAAAATTTGTTATTAATCCTGCTGAGATTAAACATCTTAAAAATAGGTTAATTGCTAATGATGTAATCATTTCTCGTGAAGACAAAGCTGGTAGGTTTGTTATTATGAAAGGAGATGATTTCAAAGAGAAAATGGATAGAGAATTAAATAATGGTAAATATATGTTGTTAGATAAAAATCCAGGTAATTTGATTAAAAGAAAATTGATAGATATTATGAAGAAAATGGTTAATTTAAAAATTTTTAATAGAGTAGATTATTTAAAATGCTATCCTAATGATTTTACATCAGCTAAGATGTTTGTGAATATTAAAACTCATAAAGAGGGTTTTCCTTTAAGATTTATTTTTGATTTTACAGGTAGTGTTGTAGAAGGTATTTCTAGATTCTTGAATAATTTTTTAAAACAATTTGTTGATTTTGGTCAGTACACAGTTTCTTCTTCTTTTGAGGCTTTTGATAAGATTAATAATTTTAAAATGGAAAATAGCTGGGTATTTGGAAGTTTAGATATTGAAAATATGTATCAGTCTGTTAATAGGTTAAGCAGTATTGATGTTCTTTTGTCTGTATTGATTAAGAAAAGTTCTTTATCAAAAAATAAAATTAAGGTAATTAAAGATTTGCTTTTGTTATTGGAAGATTCTATGTATTTTACTTATAAAGGTAATTTTTATAAGATTAAGGAAGGGTGGATAATAGGTTATATTATTTCTCCTTTAGTATGTTCAGTTTATATTAGTTTTATGGAAGAGGAAATTATTATTAAAAAGAATTGTTTATATGTAAAATTATTTGTCAGATATGTTGATGATTGTTTATTTGTTGTTGAGAATGGTAAATTGAAGGAATTTGTAAATGAGTTTAATTGTTTTGATCCTTCTATAAAATTTGTGTTAGAAGGAGGGGGGGTTAGATTTTGGTAAGTTAAAATTTTTAGATCTTTTGGTGATTAGAAATAGAGAAACTAATTGTTTATTGTGCAGTCATTTAGTTAAAAGTAAAGAATTAAGATCTATAATTAAACCTGATAGCTATCAGTCTGTATCTCATAAAGTAGCTGCTTTAAGGAATTATTGTCATAGGAATATTAAATTAAATAATTCTAGTGGGGTAGCTTTGTTTCAGAAATATCAATTTTATAAAGATTATTTAAGTGTTGGTTACTCTGATAAATTTGTTAAAAGTATTTTATTTAATAGTAATATTTGTAAGGATGTAAAGGTTAAAGAAAAATATGATTTTATTTCTTTGCCATTTAAATTGTCTTCTTATAAAATTGTGTGTAGAAATAGTAAATTGTTTGGAAATAAGAAAATTGCTTGGAAAAGGGGTGTTACATTGAATAATTTATTGAATAATACAAAGGAAGTTTTTGATAGAAAGACTATTCCTGGTGTGGTATATTTTATTCCTTGTTTATTTTGTAAGAAGGTTTACATAGGTCAGAGTAGTTTGAGTTTAAATGAAAGAGTAAAGGTTCATAAAAGTAGAGTTAAAAATAGATATCTTAGTTCTGCTTTGTATGTCCATGAAAAAGATACAGGCCACACTATTGATTTTGATGAAGCTAAGGTTGTCTTCTTTGAGAGAAATGAAATCAAAAGAAGAATTAAAGAGTCTTTATTATTGAAAATTTATGATTCTGAAGCAATTAACTTATTTAAGAGTTCTTTTAATATTAAGGGTGGATGGGAAGTGAATGGATTTGTGGGTAGTTTTTAATAGTATATATAATGTGTGTTTTTTTTTTTTATTATTTCTTTACACTTGAGAAGTCTGCTTGTAGCAGTGAAACCTTAGGTTGTGTTTTAATATTATTTTTATTCTGGTCTGGTTTAATTTTAGATTTGGGGTAGTTTTGATCTTATATAATAAGTATAACAATGCTCAAGGCTAAATGGGTTTATAAATAACCATTAGAAACTAGTCAAAACTTACACAATCCCAATACAGATAACAATCAAGAATTCCAAACTATTGTCAATCAACCTTTTTTTAACAATAGAAGTGAAATCCCACTTCTATTAATGGTACCATATATTTATATAGACACTAAAGATTGCAACTTGACCACAGAGATTGAAATTATTGACAACAGTTTGAAATTCTTGATTGTTATCTGTATTAGGATTGTCTAAGTGTTGACTTGTTTCTAATGGTTACTTATAGATCCATTTAGCCTTGAGCATTATTACACTTATTATTTAAGTAATACTTTGGGTGCAATTTGAAAATTATAATTGCAGTTTGTATTGTTATAATTGACTATTTATTAGTCTGCATTCAGAACAGGTTATATTTCCTGTTTTAGGAGATTTTTTTAAACTTCTTTCTATTAATAATTTCAATCTCTGTTGTCAAATTGCAATCTTTAGTGTATATATAAATATATGGGATCATTAATAAAGGTGGAATTCCATCTCTATTGCTAAAAGGAGGTTGCCTTGACAACAGTTTAAAATTGTTGATTGTTTGATATATTGGGATTGTCTAGTGTTGACTAGTTTCTAATGCTTTATTGTATATATATAAATATTTGTTGATATGAAGATTTTCATTCTATGTTATGGATTCAGGTCACAATATTGATTTCTTTAATACCAGAACACTCTTGACCAATGTAAGATTAGAGAAATCATTGAGTTACTCAAAAGACCAAATTGTATTAACAAACATGATGACACACATGGATAAACTTGAAATATATAGAGAAAGAGATTGATCAAGATGTGTTTACATGTGAATATTATTTCCAATTACTTATTCAAATAATTTTACTTTATTAAAATATATTTTAGTATACAATAAAATAACATTGACATCATATGATTCTTTTACATGCTTTCTCATCTTTGGACTAGTTTCAGATTTTAATTTTCATCAGGGAAGACTGGAATTTAAATCTGTAATTAACACATTTGTATATTTAGAAGTCAGCCCATCCATGGAATATTATTCACTCAAACTTACAGAATAGGCTTTAGAGCAGGGTGAAGATAATTAATTTTGAAATCAGATGTATAAACATATGAGATAATCACAAAATGTTGATTGTCATATTAATCTCCATAGATAAAGAATATAAGAAGCTTATGGTTGATATAGAATTGAGGTTTCTAAAATATCCAGAAGTTTACCTGGTATCAGATCTATATAAGTATGCATATGAGTTAGCTTGGGTTTAAAATCTTATGGTTTTTAAATTTCAGATTATTAGCTTGAATAATATAAAAGAATAGATGACATCTGGCTACATTAATGAATCTATTCTTTCCAACCTTGAACCCTAGGCTTTGCTGACAAAAGAAACAGCCATAAACTGGTCTGGAGATGGTGAATTTATAACATATTTTTTGATATCCATTAATTATTCAAATTTATAGTATATAGTTTTAGAGAAGGATGAAGATAGATTTTGGAAACAAAACAACATTCTTAATTTAGTACATATTTTAAAATATTTATTTAAGATATAATTTCAAAAAGAGTTCTAATATATAAAAATTAAAAAATTAAAGTATTAAAAATATAAATTTAGATAGAATAAATAACTATATAGACAAAATATAACTTTTTTCTCACTTAGGCTTTGCATGCAAATCAGCTTGGATATACATTTGCATACAAATCAGTCTGGATATACATTTGCATGCAAATCAGTCTGGATATACATTTGCATACAAATCAGTCTGGATGTAGATTTGTTAACATTCCAGATCAACAAAATCTTTGCTTCATATGGAAATTTTTTGATGGCATATTATAATTTGCTACTTAGTAGTCAATTTAGTCGATGTACATTAAATCTATATTAAAACTCTCAATGATTGTATTTTATTTTTTGTGTTATTAGATTTTAGGCAGCTTTCTTTGTTTGTAGTAGAATTTTCTGGAGATTTTTATGTAGCTTTTAGTTTATGCTTGAGATAAAATTCAATGGGTGGTATTTTTAGTCATACATATATATGTGTGTGTAATGTTAAATAATATTTCAATATTGAATAATTATAATGTCATGTTAAATTTACCAAGTCTATTTTAAATAATAATTGAAGTGCCCTCTAGCGCATGGTCAATAACTTGTTACAGTAAAAAATAGACTACTTTCTATTGTATTTTAGTTCTTTTTTATTTAGAGTTATTTAGAACAATAACAACCAGAAAGCAAATTTAATTTAAGCATCCTATATATTTTAATGTAAATTGATTTTAAAAAACACGTTAAATTTATAGAGCAGAAATATCTCATTCATTTCTAAAACCCTATACTAAATAAACTTATGTTATATATTGTACCGTTTGAAAAAGCCACCAAAAGAACGCAAGTCGGATTCAAACTCAGGCGGTTCAAACTGAATTCAAACCCAACTCAACAACTCAGATAGTAGAAATCGATGGCACAGTGCTATGCGCCAAGAAACTAGCTCAACGGTTGGTGAGGACTAGAGACCCCTGAACTGACATTAATATCTGATAATTAATTAACAAAATAATTTTAAATCGAATCATATGTATATGTTCGGGTTGCCAACACAGACAGCGAGTATTAACATTAAAATAATTATAAAAGAATTATGAACTAAGAAACCAAGTGTGTTTAGAAAATATTTAATAATAATAATTTGTTTTTGTTTGAGCAAAATAATGATTGTATTAATTACCTCTAGTCTTTAATATAGTTTGCAATTATAATAAGAGTGGCGGTCCTTATCATATGCCAACAAGTATTACGCAATATTGGAATTCTATGTCTATGTCCCCAACAAGAAAATACAGGCAGATAAAGGTATTCATTAGTAAAGGAAATTATTACTCTAATTTTATTACGACAGAATGTGAGATTTATTTTCACATTCGCAAATTCATTCATGAAGAGCAAGATACGTATTTTAGGGCATAACTTTAATCTTTATTTGAAAACTTATTTAATTAAATATATTTGAGAATTTGTTCAACTTTAATTTAAATCACTTCGTCATGAATTACGAGCATCAGAGCGGGCTTTACTGGAACTGAGAAATAACGGTGCTGACGAATTATGAGCTAGAAAGTAAAATTGAAAGATGATCACTAGTCGATGATCGAAGTCCTATGGCGGCTTGCATCGAACAAGTCTTATGCCCTTTGACTAATATGAACAGGAGAGGAAGTGCTTTCTTCCTCAATAATTTAAATAACAGAAATATGATCACCGACCAGCCTAACGAAGCGGAAGATTGCCCTACGCCAGCAACATTCGACGACGATGACTTGATAGTCATCGTTTGAATACTAAAACCCCTATAGAATGCTCTACGTGATGACTTGATCAATTAATTAAAGTCAAATGAGCTTATAACGAACTATTTTAAAGTATTTGTAAATTCATATTAATTATGCCCCAATCATCATGCCCTTCCTGAATCTTAATAGAAAATAACAAAGTGGAATTAAAATATATTTAATCCTTTATTGGCCCTTTTTGCAATAAAAACATTTTAAGATTATATTTGAATAAATAAATATTAGTGGAACGAGAAAATAGTGGTGGCATAGATTAGAAACGGAGCTAATAATTTATTATTAGCCAATTATAAAAATAGTAAACATGTAATAATTTCTTTCGACTCGATGATTGATAGAACTTATAAATTTAGTTCTAATGGGCGAGAACTACTATTAGAATTAATATTATGTTTGTATAAAGCAAAGGAAACAAAGGAGCTCATCGAGTCGAAAGATTATTGGCATATAATTAAAAATAACAACATTAATAAATCACACGCAAAATATATATAATATAATAAATGAACTGCCATCATAAGAAAGGAAAGTTAAATTTAAAGACTAGAGATTGAGAGAATTACTAAGTTAAAATAGCATAAATAAATAGTTTTACAAAGAGATTATTACATTATAAATGAGAATAAAAGAGCTCTAAAAGGGAATGTAAGATAAAGTTTGAACTGGCCAGAAAGTTTAAAGTTCATTATGGAAATATATATTACCCATTTCTTCCGGGCTGGTTCTTAGATTATACGTCCGGGTGAGGAAAAATGTAGGCATACATTTAGTTGATTACTTGGACAGCATTTTATTTGATTTTTGCAGCATGATTGGTCTGGAAAAGATTCAGGAACTGATAGCCAGATTCCTGACATTTAGTCCCTTACCATGATCGAAATACAATTTAATTTCATAATTTTTAAAGGCATAGAGTTTGCTGGCACTTCACTACAACAAAGATGGATTCTCCCTTCTCCCAACTTTTCAGAGCTATATATGCTGTCCACTCATGCCTTCAGGCTCGCACTTCTTTTATTATCAATGTTTTTAGATTTACTGGTTGTTTTTAGATACATTCCTTCGATAAGGCTTTCAAACTCATTAACTTGAGTTCATTTTCTAATTAGAAAATGAATTCTTAAAATCTGAAAATGATTTTAATTAGGAAATCCTTATCTTTTTTCTAATTAATACAACTTTAACTGTTGTTTTTGGAAAAGGGAAAATCTGAAAGCTTATCAAAAGAATGTAGCTTTTAATCATTAAAACTTTAACAAATTATTTAAAAGTAAAAACAAATATTCCTGACGCAATGAAACTTTTGAACAATTATATATATTTAAATATTTACAAATATATACGCACAATCCACGCAGTTGTAATATATATAAATTCATGAATAATTTTATCATGAATTTATTAATAGAATTGATCAATTTAATCTGAAAGAATTAATTTTAAACACGTTTATGTAATAGTTTTTCTTTATGGACATTAGCGTGGATTGAACGTATAAAGCCCCATTGCATCGGAAATTTAAGGTTAGTACTAGGGTTTGAAGTGGGCTTATGGCTAGATATCATGAAGCTAGGATCGAACTCAGATCCGAATGCTTCAATATGTAGTGTTAAATAATATTTTAATATTGAATAAACATAATGTCATGTGAATTTTACCTCACGTATATGCAGGAGTGTGTATAACATCGGAGAGTGGCAGAATGAATGATTTAAAAAGTTTCATAGCTGATTATAAATTATAATGGCTAGAACTAATGGTGCATTGGTTCCTCCATGAACTGTGAATCCATCTTGTTCTTTTTCCCTCCAAAATCAATGTTCCCACTACAACTATCATTTCTTCTTACTGTTGATTTTTGAAAGCTGCATAATTTCTTGTATACCCAGTATATTATTTTTAAAAAATGACATTTGAAAACAAAAGTAACATCAAATTCCTCAATCAGATTAACTCAGAAATTCATTAAACATTATAATTTATTATAAACTTGTACAATTTAATAAATTGCTGTAAAATTTTACTAACGTTTATTTTGTGTATTACTATAAATTTATGTCAAATCAACATTGTATATGATAAAAGATTTAAAATAATGTTGGTAAATGATATTAAGAGAAACTAGGCTATATTGTCTCAATATATAATGTGCAAGTCCTACTCTCTATCACATTAAACTGCCAAATGCTGAAAGTAAAATAAGAATATATATATATACGGTAATAATAAAACCTTACAAAATAAGCCAAATTTACCTTTTCCAATTCTGTAAAAATGTTAGAGATTAAAAATATTCAGCACACATGCCCTTGGTTTATTTATATCATCTTTGAAAAACCTCCCAACTTGTGCTTTTCTCAATATTTCTTTATTTCTCATCCTTTCTTCAATCTTTGATTTTTTATAAATATTTTGCTTTTTCAAGTATTATGTTTTGTTCTAGAATTTAATTTTTTATTGCATAAATAATTTCGAATTTTGGTTTTAGCATCTCTCTTCATTAAATTCTAAATAGTTGCATCTAAGACTTTTAATTTTATGTTCTTCCAAAAACAATCGTTTTACTTTCTTTCTATTTATCTGTAATACTATCCGCCTTATAGTCACAAGCATTTCTTCAAATATCTCTGAAAATCATTTTAGAATCCAATAATAACGATAGTGTTACTCTATTAGATTATTAACAATTTAATAATTATATTATTTTTGGAACGTCTATAATGTCTTCAATAGTATTCCATCACATTAATTCAACGAATTGTGAGGCGTCACTTCTTTTATAGTTTGTATTTTTATTTTGAATTCGTTAATCATTTTTGATTTATATAAAATAAAGAGATTTATCTTTTTAACACTTAAAAGAATGCAGTGAAAATTAATTTTCCTCATTAGAACTTCGTTTGACAAAAACTAAAATTAAAAATAACTGACTTGACTCAGAAATTAATGTTTTTAAATAAATAAATAAAAATGGTTCGTGTTCTTTTGCCAATTTGTAATTAATTGTATAATTTGTTTGTTGGACTAACCTCTTATCTCTTAATGTCAAATAATTGTGATATGTAATGCTAGAAGCTAGCGTAGCATTATTTTTTAATTGCTATAACTTGCTGTATATAGTCATCTTTAATTTTAGCCATGTTTTTTATCCACATAGCATAACATTTTACAATAAAATATTTAATTATTGAACTTTATAATATTACCAGACAGTAAAGTATATATACTTTACGGTCCGGTAATATTATTATATTATAAAATATATAGTTATAGATATTTTTATATACGATGTTAGCTTAATAAGTAAGCATAATAATAGAAATAAAAATTACCTCTATGTTGGATTCTTCCCTTTCTACAGTTGACTAAAGCAATTTGATACCTGTTAAACTGCATTTACATTACAGCCTGCTAAACAGAGTAAACATTAAATGATCGATATTAAATTTCTTAATTTTTCCTCAATTTAGTTGTTATAAAAAAAAAAGTATTACAAGCTTTATAATTCTGATTTGTTGAACTATCATGTACGCTGTCAAATTGTTTCCTAGAATGTTTTCCTAAGAGAGAAATGAATTAAATTTGCAGACCTACTTGTCCACAAATTCTGCGCGGCTATATTAAATAGAAAATGGAAATAAAATGTCAAGTTATCCTAATTTTTTTCCAATTCACTATTAAATACTACACGAACAAAATGTTATACAGTAATGGAATAAATATAAAACAGACCACTTGATGTTATTTATATATATGTCAAAGCATCGGCCAGGAGGCGACTCCCGGGACAACTGCTTAGAAATCAGCTATGCTAGCCACTAGGCCACCAACGGTTGACTTCTTTTTTGTTGTTTTTGGTAGAGCAAAAACCGTTGCAATCAAATAACTAAAGTGAAAAATATATATTTCTTTCCCTTCAGCTTTAAACATTTATAAAATTAATAGAGGCGGCAAATATAAAACGTTTCTTTTGAATGTGTTTCAGTTTATCAACGCGTATTAACAACTTAATATAAAAACAAAAGATTTTTCTCTAACTTTCCTCTCCCTCGCCGTTTTTGCATTGAACATCATAAACAAATAATTAATTCCGAATATGAAACGATTCAATAGAGAATATAAAAACTAATTGAATATATATCAATTCAACAACAAACATACAAAAAATCACCATCTTAGTGTTTTAAGATGATAAGATTGTTTTCATAGTTACTAGGTTTTTGGCTAGTAGGAAGTTGCGAAGTTAACATAACATGGTATTTCTTTTCAAAGAGATCTAATACATGAACAAATATTTCTTTAAGAGAAATCTATGAGCGTCTTCTAACCAATATTGACTTATTGGGATTATTTGATCTCGTCATACTTGACATCCATCGATTACTAAGGCTTGTACTTGGTGGCGCTACTGTAAGAAGAATTTGCTTAGGAAGGTGTAGAAAATATTAGGCATCTGTTGATTGAATGTAAATCCTTGAGAGCAGAAAGGGTACAGATAATGAAGTTATGGGGGAATAGATATGAACAAAGTGATTATACAGAAAGTGAGTTATTGGTTTTTATGCTGGGTTTGCGAAAAGATAAAAGTGAGTTATTGGTTTTTATGCTGGGTTTGCAAAAAGATAAGGGGAATTTAGATATAAAGGCCATAGAGTTGACAAAGATTATGTTGTGGAAATGGGATGGGGCAGAATATGGGAAGACTTGGAGTGGGGAATGGAAAATAAAGTGGCTAACAGGTTTATCTGGGCATAATTACTGAGATATTCTTGACTTCGTTTAAGGAGAAGCCAAAATACATCACATCACATCACATACCATTATTAACAGCCTGTGTAAGCATATAATAAAATGATGATCACATAATACATTGAATTTTCATGACAGATTCCTCTGAGAAAAAAAAAACAACTTTTTTTGTTTTTCAAAGATCAAAATTGAAAGCTCATGTGAATCAAATCTACCGCAATAATTATTTAAAACAAACTTCGAATATTGACGAATATACTGAGAAAAGGATAAATTTAAGATGAAAACTATGTTGATAGTGGCCTAGTGGTTAGCATAGCTGCCTTCCAAGCATCTGACTCGGGTTTGCTTCCCAGTCAAAAGCCTTGACATCTGAAAAAAAAAAAAAACTATGTTGATAGATACTGATTATTGCATAAATTTTGTTTTCCCTGCAGTAACAATTATTAAACATTCTCAACCAAATTTATTTCTTTCATCCTTCAAAAGAATGATTCATTGATAATGCCCAGAAAAAAAATATATTTTTTGTTTGTAGCAGATCAAGACCAAAGCCCAAGAAAATTAATATTTCATAATTTTTAATTATGTAAAACAAAATAACATTTACTGTTGCAATAATTTCACTGTTTATGAGAGTGTAAATGGAGTATGCATGTTAAGAAAATAGTAATATTAAAGATAAGGTCTAAACTAATGCAATTCTATCAGAGAGTTCTATATTTCCTTATTTGAGAAAATTGATGCATTGGGGGACTTGTTGCTGCTGATAGTTCCTGTAAGAGTTTACATTCACACTTAAAATATAAATATATATATAAAAGATGATTATTTAATAATATCAACATCAACTAAAAATAAACATTTATTAAAATCACTCTACTTACGTTTTACACCCTTATCTCTGAATATCTAATGCAATTATATTTTCTACATAGTAATTACTATCAAAAGTAATCAATAATATGTAGCTATAAACTTCATTAACACTCCTTTAACACTTTAAGCAAATATTTATTTATAACAGTTTCAACTGTCCTAGCAGTCTTCTTCAGATCTACAACAAAAAAATTATACAATTTGTGAATATGTTGCTACTTAAGTGAATTTCAACATCATCTCAAAGATATTTTTAAAACTTGGATTTAAACATGGTAACATTTTTTGTATTTCATCAACAATCTGTATATGGCTTCAAAATAAACTGAATACAGTTGGAGTATTTTTTTTAACAATATAATAATTTTTTGTTAATTTATTATAATCCTAATATACAGCAAGTTTTTTTTTTTTAATACTGTTGTGTATTCAGCTATGAAGCTGACTACTAACAATTACCACAAAATTATAAATTACCAAAACATTATTATACATACACATAAATTAAAAGTTTAATGAAGTAACAATCATATTTACTTTATTTACACATATAACAAATAGTCCTTGATTTTAAAGTTCTACATTCATTGCCCATATCACCACTGAGTAACTAATCCTGCCACTATACTAGTGGTAACATTAAGTGAATACTAAAATTTATACTCATGGTTTTTACACAAAACACAATCCTATCCGGTGTGCTCTAATAACATTTTCCCTAGCCACTTACCTTTAATCTTCAGAGGCACAGGCTCTAGGACATATTCATCATTGCAGAAAAGTTAGAGCACTTTCCCCTAGCTTTTCTCAAGGTCCTTATGACATCCATGACACAGCAACAATAGTAGTTTATGATGATTAGAGAAAAACTGATGACGACACTTTCTCTTTTTAGTGCACACTATTTATACTCTTTTTTTTTTGCTTGATATCATTAACAAATTCTTAACATTCCAATGTAACTGTACTTCCATTTGGCTAATGCTTCTTTACAATGATGATTAGGATCCAGCTTTTAATTATGTCCGTTCACATTCCTTAGGAATTAGCTTCAAATATTTCATCACTTTGTTTGCTTCCAAAATTAGTTTAATGTTTGATTTTAAACAATACACAGTTTTTCTGTCTCTTAAAACATTAGTTATATCCGGTCTTGTAATTAACAATTTGGTTTATCTTTCGGTAATCTTTTGTAGAATGTTTTTAACCTACAATCTTTGTCTGTTTAACTTTAATTTAACTGCCAATCATCTTTCTTTGTTGCTATTAAACTTAAACTAAAATTTATTTAAAAGTTTCTTTATTTTTTTTAACAAATCTATTTTTCATTTCTTTTTAAACTTATTAGCAATATTTTTATTGCTTTTAAAACTTAGATACCTATTTACATTTCATTATTATTTTTCTTTGAAGTAAACTTAACTTTATAACTTATAACTATTGAGTTACTAAAACTTATATATATTTTCTGCAAAACATAGCAAATACAAAAATACCTATTAAAAAGTAGTAATAGCAGCAAGCTATAGCCACAATACCTATATTGCTTATGAGGTCAAAGTCAAAAAAATTTGTCTTAACTAAATATAGTAGGGGGAAAATAATTTATTTCTCTTTTAAATGGAATTTTCTAAATGGTGATATAATTTATAGTTGGTTTTTTTACAAATTTTTTATAAAAGTTATATTTTAAAAAAAAAATTATAGAACAAAGCATGGAAAATTCATGTATAAGAATTTTAAAGAAAAATGATAGACATTTTCAGGCTATGTATAATATTAACAATTACATTTTACACTGTATTGAAATGAATTGTCTTGATAAATTATTTCAAATTTTTTTTTCAAACAGTAAAACTACTTTTAATTATATAAAAAAATTATCATTATGGTATCAATTACAAGTTTTAGTATTAATTTGTAAAAAAAAAAAAACCAGTCATATGAAATATCTCATTATATCTATTTGCTAAGACAATAAAGCCAATTATTCAAGGCTTATAAATGTTTAAGGAGGTTGCCTTGACAACAGGTTGAGATTGTTGATAGCTTAAATGTTGATTGTTATCATCTACACTATATTTATTTTTGCATGTAATGTATATGCATGTGCACATGTGTTTAAATTGGCCAAATTCATTTAGAAATTTATAATTGCTTTTCCCATCTTTATCAGTGCTATCATTAAATAAGTATTTACAAAGAAATAATTATATATTGTAATATTTGTTTTATTAGGAAAGAAATACCCTAAATAGTTGTCTTTTATCTAGGATTTGAATCTGACTGAACAAATATAGTAAACTGATTTTTTTTAAAAAAAAAAAATTGCTATCAATAAAATCAATAAATATTTTTATATATTACTTTGTTTAAAATTTTATATAGAATAATTTAAAACTAATAAAAAGAAAAAAATCATTTTAAAATTTACCAAAATTTATAATTTATAAATAAATTTCAATTAAATAACTTGAAAATGTTTAAATTATTTATTTTTGTTTTATTATAATAATTATAGTTTATAAGATTTATTGTTTTTATAATGTGCTAGTTTTATAAAGCATATAGTATTTCACCTTTATTATGGTTGTTTCTTTAACAAAATGTATAAAAAAAAATCAATATTGTACACCAACAATATTAAGCTCTTGTAAATATTTGATGATGATGTGATGTGATGTGATGTACTGTAGTTTCTCCTTAAACGAAGTCAAGAATCTCTCAGCAATTATGACCAGAGAAACCTGTTAGCTACTTTATTTTACATTCCCCAGTCAAAGTTTTTCCATATTCTGCTCCATCCCATTTCCACAACATAATCTTTGTCAACTCTATAGCCTTTATATCTAAATCTCCCTTATCTTTTCCCATAACCCGACATAAAAACCAATAATCCACGTTCTGTATAATCACTTTTTTCATATTTATTCTTCCATAACTTCATTATATGTGCCCTTTCTGTTTTCAAGTATTTACATTCAATTAACAGATGCCTAATATTTTCTATTTCTTTCTTATGTAATTTACAGACTAAATGACCCATATTTTTCCATTTACATGTATATCCTCTTGTTGCTAAAGATCCTGTTCGAGCCTTAAACAATAAACTACTTTCCTTACTATTATCATATATTAACTCGCACCTAATATTCTGTTTATTTCTATATATATTTAAACTCTTTTTACTCTCCATACTAGTTCTCCATCTCTCTAACTCCCTATTCTTTATTAATAAATCTATTCTTTTATCCCATTCCTTACCACTATAACACTCAACAATCCTCCTAACACAATTATCCCATCTTTTGTACAAATATACTGATATAAATTGTTTATTCAAATCTTTTGCATACCGCATTACCTTTCTCACCCATCATGCTGCCTGCCCTTTACTCGTAACCCAATTAAATACTATTTTGGCTATTCTTTTATTATTCATAAACTACAATCTACCAAACATTTTCATTTTACTTTTTGCATCTCTCATATGAAAACTTGACCATCCCATTTCTCCTTGAATTGCCTCCCTTGCTGTCCATACATCTGCATCCAATGCATGTCTCTTATGAATAAAATTCTCAAACAAAAAGAAATTTACAATTTTTAATCTTTATCAACTTTAACTGTGTTTGTTCTTTTCCTTATAATTTACACAATTGTTAAAAATAAATTATTCATTTGGCTTATTATTTGCATATTTTTTTATTTAATTTTTCAACATTGAAGATTTGAAGTGTAAATAAACTTGTTTTATCATTTATTTCTTGAAGTATTTTTTCACCTAAGAATTTTAACTGTTATTATTACTTTTCTTAATAATTCTTATTTCTTGTTTATATATATAATTAACTTTATTATTAGTAAATTATATACAAATAGTAACATATAAACAAAAAAAAATTAAATTACTTAACCTAAGAAACATGGCATGTGATTTCTTTAATCTTGCAGTGAAAGTTTTTGTATAAAATTTTATATCTTGATATTCACATTTTCTGATACTCAGAATATAATTTAATTCATTTTCTCTTTAAATTTTCTTCAAAAAGAAATTCATAAAATATTTTTCCTCCTTCATATATATGCACAATCTTATAAGTCTAATTTCTTTCATATTTTTATCTTTTATACAAATTGAATTAACTATCCAGATATTTTTCAAATGTTTCTTAATTCTAAAGTTTTCCTGAAGATTTGTGATGATGAAGTTTAGATGCATGTATATATTGGACTATTTCCATCATCTAATATGAGTACTGAATGTCTTAAGAAAAATTTAACTTTATTTAAATAATCCAAATGCATTCAATTGTTAGTAATAGCACATCAAACAGGTCAGTATATGCACAACATTTTGAGAGGCATTATTCTCCTCTCTTCTTCAGGTGTTGCTGGTCTGACCGGTGACAGTATTAGCTTAGGAATAGAATCTGAACCCTTAGATTCTTGAGTATTGAATTTTGATGGCTCCGTTGCTTAGAATTTTACCTTAAATTTTAACACTCAAGAATCTGAAAAGTCAGGTTCAATTCCCAAGCTAGTACTGTCACTGGTGAGGCCAGCAATACCTGATGAAGAGGGACAAATAATACCTCTCAAAACATGGTGCATGTACTAAGGTTTTAGCCTTATATAAGTATTACGTGCTCACATCATGCTTAATAAGAATTAATATTTAACCTATTTGATGAGCTATTACTAACAGTTAAATGTATTTGGAATATTTAAATAAAGTTAAATGTTTCTAAAGACATTCAATACTCATGTCACAAATGAAAATTTTAATGCTGTTAAATCTATGTTATTACATAAAATTCCTCTATTTTTTTATAACAAAAACTTGTTGGGGCATAAATCTCAAATAGTAACAGTTATAATATCTTCTAGAAAGTTCAATAACTAATGTTAATATCTACAATATTTATCTTTCATTTTTTATTTATAATAAAAACCCACTGGACTTGTATTTTTATAGTAAAATAATAGCATTTTCAATAATTATTGCTATTACATATTTAATATATATAGAAGGGATTTGAACTCAGACTTTCAAGCTTCCTACATCTATTCAATCCATCTTAAACATGTGAAAAAGGTAAATTATCTCCAATATATGTATTTTGTGCTGAACCAGAAATCATCAATTGGTCCAGATCATCTCCCGCACATATATATAATCAGTGGTCAGTTTATATTAAGATAGCTCATCTTCAATCTTTAATGGTCAGGCTTCAATATTCTTCACCCTCCAACTCTTCAGCCATCCATATCATTGAAAATCTGATGACAGAATGCTCAAAACCTTTGTTGATGCCAATATTATTGTCATACTCATGTCCCTTACATATGAGACCTTAATATGTACATAAAGATACACAGAAGAGGGATGGGCAGAACAGAGACTGAATATGTAATATTTAAATATAAATATATTGTCTATACTAAACATAATGCAATTAGAAGAGATTTGAACTCAGACTTTCAAATCCATTTTAATTACCTTAAGTTCAGTATAGACAATATACTTGTATTTAAGTATTAAATATATATGTATGTGTAGATATATATATTATAATGGCTGAAGAGAGAAGTCATTGGTCTGGCTACAATCTTCACTAACGGGCATTACTGAATTCACAATCTAAACTCCTGTATCTCAAATTAAAGATGGTACAAATGTCATGGTATATAAACCCTATAGCAACCTAGAATTTTGTATACCTATTTAGCTACAACATTTGCAGTTACCTGGGAAAGTGATTCAACGCCAATCTTATACAGTCTCTTCAACCATTACTAGCATCAGTATTTTACTTTCCTTAAGTCTCAGAGAACTTTGAGATTCCTGTTAGTTTCCTGCAATAAGATGAATTACCACTTCCCACTTTGGTCCATAATAACAAGTGCTCAATGATCTTGAAACAAATGAATTGTCAAGACAAATAAATAAAATTTATTACAAATCAGCAATAATTAAATTCAAGACTTTAATATGAAAATTTCATTGGGTATTGAAGTTTAGTTTTAAATCAGCTTTCTCCAGTTTAACATTTATTCAATAACATAATGTGGTGAAACCCATATGTATATAATATTGTCCTAATATTTGGATATCCTATCCTGAATGAGGTAATACAATAATAACCATCTCTAACACAGTTGGTTCTACATATAAATATAAAGTCAGATATGTGCAGGAAAATATTATTTTATGATTCAATATGATAATATTAGACCATCTTCTTTAAACCCCTAAACATCCCATGATCACCATTTCTTATGCTTGCTCATAACTTATATTAAAACAGGTAAAACTCTCCATACAATAGTACTACTCAGTGCAAGTCAGAGTAATCAATGAATTCCAGAAGGCTTGTGCATAAAATCCCTATCTAGTGCCTACTCATTCCAAAATCCCCAGACTAGTTCCTAAGATTTAGGTGTAGTGCTCTCAGATCCAAGGCTCCTCACTGATGAAAGCCATAAGCTAGAAACTAGTCTGGGGATATTGGATGAGTAGACACAAGATGTGATTTTTTGCACAAGCCTTCTGGCATCCATTGATTACTCTGGCTGGCACTGTGTCACACTACACTTTGGAGAGTATTGCCTGTTTTAATACCATCTTTTTTATTAATCATCTAAAGAAAAACATAAATACTATGAGCAAATTAATCCCAACACATGGAAATCAACATAAAAATACCTAAATAACTTGAGCACATACCTAAAATAATTTATGGGCATATTTCATTGGTAATCTATAAACCATTTCTTTGCAATACTATAATATAAATAATATGTCACTCAAAATACAGAATCTGGTTTAAAAGTTTTGATTTATAAATTTAAGCCTATTCTTCATTCTTTAATCCTATAACATTTCACTTTAGCTTCAATGTGTTCCAACAGATCCTTACACCCTATCTTACATTCTCTGCTCCTAGCATAACAATCAGATGATATTTAATAACCTTACAATATTATTCTGTCAAGAACACCAATTCTTCACTTTATATTTTAACACATACATTAATTTGTTTTATGTTCCATCATGGAATCACATAAATATTTATTCTCATTAGTTCTATTTTTAAAATTTTTAGATCATTGATTATGCATACTATAAATATTATTCCATGCCATAGAACTATAAAAATTTCATTATTTCAGTTTTCTAGAAACAACAAGTGATCTTCAAAGGCTAAATTGATTTGATTTTTATCAAAGATTATAGGGAAAGAAAGGTAATTACATGCATAGTTCAATTCCCCTAAAGTTTGACCTCTTATTTTGAAACCTAATAATCAGTAGCTTTCATTTAAATATTTTATTAATTACCCCTATAATCATCAACTCAAGCATTTAAATAGAAATATTCACTATTTCCAAGTCCTAAATTGTAAACAAACAAGTTATAAATACAAATCAACATATATCAATTACCATATACAGAGGCAATATTGAGATTAATCAGAGGTTTATGCATCAGTAATTTAGTATAGAATAAATTACATGAGAGAAAAAATAAACTTAACAACTAGAGTTTATTTACTCTATAATATGAAATATTAATTAGTAGCACACTTCCTCAATCCATCAATCATTGTTTGATTCTGCAGATACATCAATAGGATTTAATCTTGAAGAATCTGGGTAACTCTTCTGCTTGCGTCACTCATCATTTTCATTTTTCTTTGAAAAATCAGACATGATAGATACAAGAAAACTCATCTTTTTATTTATTTTATCAAACGAATCATTAAAACATCATCTAACATGGTCAATATGTCTTTACTATCAACCAATTATATTGCATTTAACTGTTTGAAGAAGGTCCTATTTGTAATTTCTTTTGTACCATATCATATATCCAAACGGTTTTTCTTAGATTGAACTTGACATTTTCTAACTTTGTCTCACTCTTCCATTCTTTTATGGGGGGGGGGGATATAATAGAGATGTGAGTTCTACATTTCCAATTCATCAACATTTCCATTGGTGTTTTAGTAGTGACTGTCCTCAACATAAAATGCTGATAGAACATGATGGCTGTCAACTCTTCATGAATATCTGTACATTTCATCTTATTCAATGTAAACTTCAGTTGATGAATGGCTTTTTCAGTTAACCTGTTGGATTCAGAATGATATGGTAATATGTCATATCTCCCCTTATAAATTATTCCAATTGTAATGATATGAATCTTGTGCCTTTATCAAAAACAATTAATTCAGGATGTCCATAAGTAGCAAACAGTTCATTTAACATTTTTATTGTATTCTCTGCATTTGTCTTTTCCACCACTTGGTATTCTATCCATTTGGCATATGAGTTGATGACAATTAGAAATATGTGTCCATGAAATAGTCCAGCATGATCTATATGAATTCTCTGCAAAGCTTGGTAGTTTTTGGCCACAGTTCCAACTCTTTCATGGTTAATCATGCCATTGATTAACATGCTTTGTATCTCTTTATTGCTTGCTCTTTATCTTGGTTCATATTAGTCCACCACATATATGATCTAACCAACTTGGTTCTAACTATTCCAGGATGTTCCTCCTATAATAAATTCAACATGTTTCTTTTCTCAATCAGAATAAGCATGTGGTCTCTCATTAATATACATCCATTATACATGGACAGACTTTCACAGATGTTCCAGATGAGCTTTCCCAGGCCTTTCACTTTGAATCCATCATCTGAATAGCTGGTATCCAGAATCATGCTTGGTTTATTTAGCCACAATTCTACTGTTCAACACTTCAGATTTTATTAAGTGTATATAGTTTATTTTAGTGATTTTTGGTTCACATTCTCTCACCTATCCAGTATTCTTGATAAAGCATCAGCATGAGTAATTAATTATGCTTTCCTGATGATTCAAAATCACAGAAAGCTAGAATGTTTATTCATTTTAACCATTAATTTGCATAGTCTAGAATCCTTTTAAATTTCCCATAATTCCCATTAAAGATTTGTTGTCTATATGATTTTGAATTATGTAAATAACAGGAGAGAAATCATCAATAAATAAACAAATGATTCATATTTTAGTTAAGTCACTCCAGGAGTAACAAACCCTTCCCATTATTATTGAACCGATGTTTTTAGACCAATCGTAAATATGTATCCAATTTGATTCTGTCAAATTAAATATTTTAGTTTGTTGCAATATCAATCATAGATCATCAGTTTATTTTATATATTCTAAAGGAATCTACTTTGATAACTTCTTATAGTCTATATTTTGAAATATGATTTTTTTCTACAATACAGGCTTTTTCATACCTGCACTTGTATATGTAATAAATAGGGGGTTTGAACTCAGACTTTTACATGATCCTCAATCATCCATGCTATCTCATACCGCTGATACACTTGATCACACACATGTCGAAGAGACCAATAGATGTATTTTGTGCTAAACTAGCACTCGTCAGTTGTTCCAGATTATCATCTCCACACATATATACAATCAACGCTCAGCTTATATTAAAATAGCCAATCTTAATACTTTAATGGACAGGCTTTGTAAATCATTATTCTATTGTTAAAATTATAATTGAAACTGTTTTTATGTGGTGGACTTGTTTTTACTATAAATAAGCCATAAAAAAACTATAACTCTATGAATATATATATCTTTGGTCATTAATAAATATCGTATTTCCATCAGTATTTTCATAAAAATGGTAGATATTAAAATATACATTTTAAAAAACTTTAAAGTGATTTAATTAAATTCTTAGAAAGTGATGTAGTAATGCAGTAGGATGATTTCAATGTAGAAGATAAAATGTGAGAAATGTTTTTAAAAATACTTATAAAAACAAAACTTACATTAAATCTGAAGAGATGAGATGAATTAATCTAGTAACATTATCTGAAGTAAACCTTGTCAAAACTAGATTTATATGTAAAAACAATAGTAATAATAAAATGGGGATAATATTAAATCAAATAAGAATCTCCCTAAGACTTGAACCAGATCAAATACAAATTATTAGTGAAGAATATAGATATAGCATCCATGAAGAAATAGGTACAGAATATATTAGTGATAAGTTATGAATAGAATCACTTCAGAATGAAACTCAAAATATTTAAAAACATGATTAGGACAGAAAATAAGATAGCATTGTTTTTTAGGTTTGCTAATTGATGTGCTTTAATCAAAAATATTTTGCTATTCTCTTACTACTAATGCCGGATGATTAGTTGATCTAGATAATAAAAGAAAAATTTCCAATATGATTGAAAGATGAACAAGTTCTCCATGTTGCGATTCGAATACCAGGTCATGATTATGAAAGGAGAATACTCTACTTAATACGATACAAAGAAGCATTTGCAAAAATTAAAATCAAATTATGAAGAAAAGAAAATTTTAATTACAGTATTAACTGTCAATGAGAAAATTTATTTTATAAAGATAATTTTTATTAATATTTAGTTTATCTTTTGACAGATATATTGCTTTATAAAGTAGTGTTTGATTAATAAAATTACTTATCTTTTTCCGAGAATACTTAAAAGATATTGACCTTAACCTTTAACTCCAAAAATTTGATTGGGGGGGTTGACGTTTTGGCTTCATAAACTTATTGTTTGTTTATTTAAAAAAAGATTGTTAACAAAAATTCATTTTAATGTTTCATTCTTTAAGATAATTAATCAAAATTAAGGAACATATTTTAAAAAGTAATCTCATAAATGAAGTCTATAAATTTAATCAAATCTTTTATTATTTACAGTTCTAGAAACTAACGTTAATATTTTTTCAATCTATTTGTTGAAACAAACTGAAAAGGTTTTTGCTCTTCTCAAATAAATCCATACTAATGTTGATTATATATGACGCACGGTAGTTGTTTCTTGCCATTGAAATATTATTAGGGATCACTGTAATATACAAAACTAAATTAACATTTAAATAATCACAGATACATTTATTATAATTTAACTATTCCGTTTAACTATTAATCAGCAAAACTGATATTAGTTATTTTTAATCAGAGGCTAAACTAAACCAAAAACCATTATTGACTGTCTGTTAGAGGGCCTAAAAATATCTTAATTTTTAAGGTTCTTTTGGGAAAGAATACTTAAGAAATATTTGCATTGTAGTGAGCTATTTAACTAAGGTCGTTTAATTTTTTCCTTTATACATTCTAAGGAATATATGTAAAGTTATTCATAACCATCTACTGTATATAGATTTAATAATGTGGCTAAAACCAAATTTTTGTTCTAAACATAAATATTTTGGGGATCTCAAAAAAGTGATATATTTTTAAATGTTCTTTAAAAGGTAATCCCGCAATTCAAATAATGAAAAATTGAAAGTTTTATCACCAAGTCACAAAGATAATACCAGATGTATATTTTCATAGACATCTTTTCTACTTATTAAATAAGTATTGATTTGTTAAAAGTTGAGTAAAACTTATTTAGGTCGTCACTATTTATTTACTGAGAGCCCTAAATATATGATTTTTATCAAATAACATTAATAGACAGATGTATTAATAGGTGGAGAAATAAATAGGTGATAAACACACAAAACAAATTATAGATAGTTAGATAGATAAATAGATGTATGTGGGTATGAATAGGTAGGTAGGTAGGTAGGTAAGCAGGCAGGCAGGCAGGTAGGTAGGTAGATAGACAGGCAGACAGGCGGACAGGCAGACAGACAGGCAGATAGATAGATAGATAGATAGATAGATAGATAGATAGATAGATAGATAGATAGATAGATAGATAGATAGATAGATAGATAGATAGATAGATAGATAGATAGATAGATAGATAGATAGATAGATAGACAGACAGACAGACAGACAGACAGACAGACAGACAGACAGACAGACAGATAGATAGATAGATAGATAGACAGACAGACAGACAGACAGACAGACAGACAGACAGACAGACAGACAGATAGATAGATAGATAGATAGATAGATAGATAGATAGATAGATAGATAGATAGATAGATAGATAGATAGATAGATAGATAGATAGATAGATAGATAGATAGATAGATAGATAGATAGACAGATAGATAGACAGGTAGGTAGATAAGTAGGTAGATAGATAGTCAACAATAAAATAGCAATGTTTAGTTACTAATTATAAAGTATAATTGGACAAAACTATAAATAATTATATATCAGTATCTGATCTTAACTAATGTATCTGACATTTTTATATAGACTATAAAAGAATAACAGTAAGTCTGGTGAATAATGTCTACTTTTCCACTGATCTAAGAGAAACTCCTGCAAATGACTTTTTCATAGAGAAAGCTATTTAAAAGATATTTTAATTTACTTTTTATATTAGTAACACAAGTAAGCAAACAAAGCGGAATAAAATTATAATACTGAAAAAAGTATTCTTTGAATATAAAGTCACTAAAGAAGTGTCAAAAATACTATCTACTATTGTTAGCCTTATAATAAAGATAGATTAAAGCAAATTAAGACATCTAATTATTCATATTGATGTATAAAAAAATGAGGCAACAAGGAATGCACCATTAGAACATGAAGTATTCAATGCATGTCCAATGAAAGCCTGATGGAGTAAAAGATAGCAATAAATGGTTGATGACATGAGATGCACTGAACTAGAATATTTTATATATTTAGGACACAAATTAGTATGGTTTTCATTGATAAGCGAAATATCATAGGAATTTCATTGGATATAATCTTGTAAACAATCAATATATAAAAATGTGATTTTATAAAAATTCGCTTTTGGTGAACTTCACCAAAAATGCCCTCAGCTTTAGATTATAAGGAAGAAATAAAAAACTTCATTACACAGACAAACAAACATATGCAAATTTGAATTAATATTGTTATAATACTCATCCATGCTGGGGAATAATTCAAAGCAAATTTTAAAAAAATATTTTACAGTGAGGTAATGATGGAATTCAAACAATTGCATACAGACTTCCAAAGTCAGAACTGAAAATAAATTCATTCAGTAATGTAGATTAAGTCAATGAACATCACATGACCACCATCTCTTATGCTTGTGTATAACTGTTGTTAAAACAGGCAAAAACTCACTATACATATTGTCACACACAGCAAGCTAGAGTAATCAATGGATGCCAGAAAGCTTGTGCATAAAATCCCCATCTAGCGCCTACTAATCCAATATCCCCAGACTAGTTTTTGTCTTGTGGCCTTCATCAGTGAGAAACCTTAGATCTGAGAGCACTGCTCCTAGATCTTAGGATCTAATAACAACAGTTATACACAAGTATAAGAGATGGTGGTCATGTGATGTTCATTGGCATAAAACCAATCCTGCCTAATAGGATAGTGGTGGCTATGGTTATTAAAAAACCAAAGACACCAAAATGTATGGGTACTGAACTGAGTTCGGACCCTTATGACTACATAAGATAATAGGCTTGGATTGAAAACATTAAGGTGTTTTCAGTTTAAGACTCATAGTTTTATAGTTAAATGGAGATAAAAGGTGGTTGCTGTAGGGTTGCATTAGATTCTAAGATCTAGATGCAATGCTCTGAGATCCAAGGGTCCTCACAGATGAAGGCCACAAGCCAGAAACTAGTCTGGGGATATTGGATGAGTAGGCGCTAAATGGGGATTTTATGCACAAGCTTTTTGACATCCATTGATTATTCTAGCTTGCTGTGTGTGGCAATACGTATAGTGAGCTTTTGCCTGTTTTAGTAATGTAGATTACCAGAAATTAAGGAGAAGAATAGTCTCTTTATTATTCTTATATTTTTCAAGAATTCAAAATAGATTTTAGAGATGCTTACATATTGAATGATGTTTACAAAATCAAGTAGACTCCATTTTTCACTTCAAATGACAGAAAATGTTTATTCTAGAATAAAAACATGAAAACAAGCTTATAGAAACAATTACTCATGAGCAAATATTTTAGATATAATTTACAGAGCATGTCTTCTTAGCATCAGAATCAATTTAAGACTTTCAATGCTTTATAATGAACAGAAAGATGAAAATATAACAGTAACTAAAGCTGAATCTATGTATTATTTGACTAACTCAAATTGAATGTTTAAAAATAGAGATAATTGCAAAGCAATGAAACAAAAAGGGCACCTTTAAAAATAAAAAAGAACTTTTACAGAAACTAAATAGAATTTTTTCAAGGAGTATATATAAAAGGCAAAAAATAATATTAAAAAAAAATTTGGAAAAAAAATCATTTACAAAAAAATAAGCTTAGATATATAGACCATGTTGAGTTGTCTTTTTTAGCTTAATAACATCAAAAGAAAATCTCAATGTTGGGTAGATTTTCAGTAAAATGCTGATGGTATTTAGTAATAATGATAAAGATGAAATTATTATACAAGCCAACTATACCTGAATCAGCACTGTAGACCCTTTTAATGAAATCATTCACATAGAGAAATTATAAGTAAAAAGTTTATTAGATTAATCACAAAGTAATGTAATTAGAATTGATAGCATTACAGAAAATAAACAATAAAGGTGCTGATAAAATAAGTCCAATTAATTTATAAACTTAACTATGATATACATATTAAAAGAATCATTTTATATTTCTATATTAGTATGATATCTTTTATACTACATGCAAGAAATATTATATTGAAAGGCATTCAGAACAAATAAGATCTTTACATTGGAAACAAATTGTGAAAATTGATTTCAAGCAAAATCAAAAACCAAAACAGATTATTTTATATACACTAGATAATTAAAAGGGATTTGAACCCAGACTTACAAGTTCCCTACAGTCATCCACTCTATCCAATATAACTGATACAAATGACCACATACATGTAAAAAAGATCCATTCTATCCAATATAACTGACTCACATGTGAAAAAGATCATCTTTTTCACATGTGTCCATGAGTTTTAGTTATATTGGATAGAGTGGATGAATGTATGGAGTTTGAAAATTTGAATGCAAATTCCATTAATTACATCTTGGTTAAGTAATGCTTGTATTTTAATATTCTATACCCTACATAAGTAAAAAGGGTATTATATGATTTTATTGGTTTTAACTAGACCTTTGATTTCATTTTCCATGCTGAAATTTGAATTATTCTAATAAAAATGAGTACTTAGCCAAATAGTAAAAATCTCTGATTTAGCTATTCATAGTATTTTCATATTAGTTAGGTAAAAGATTAGTATGTTTGCAGAACTAATATTGTGATATTTAACTTAATATCCTGAGAAGTATCAGAGCTCTGAAGAAGGTTTTTTAGCAGATCATAAAGGATTTTTAATAAAAAGCCTGGAAACTCATACAAATAATTTTTATGAGGAATCTTTATTTGGGCTAAAAGTTATAGTAAACAGTTTATAGTAGAAAAGATTGATCGAAAAAATTGAATTAATCTCTATAGCAATATATACAAATTGTCCTACCTATTTAAGGTGTATATTAAAATATGTAATATGATAAAATTGGATCAGTTGGGAATGAATATGGATTAACACATTATTAAACAAATATCAACATGCTTAGATAAGCTGATGACACCTCTCTTAGAAATGAAAATGATAAAAATTTAAAGAAAAGTCAAATAATTGACATATCATTGTAAAATGATTATTGTAACCACATCTGTAATTGGTGATTTGGAAACAACTAAATGTTCCCTGAATTTTTTTTTTTTAGAAGGTCATTATTTGTTTAATAAATAAATATATTGTTATTATTGTTTGGAGAATAAAGATTTCAGGTTAATCAAAATGATTTTTTACTTTGAAATTTGTACTCATAATTAAAAATCAGAATTATTTTGCTTCTCCACAGATGTGCAATATTTGGAAAATATGATATTTTTGAACTGTGTTAGATGAAGACTTTTGAGAACTCCTGAGCTAACAAAAAATGAACTAACTGATCCGTTTAAATTAGATTTTTTTTTAGCATATCTACCTTTCAGCAATTATTTTATTGGACTTTATAATTCTTTATATATGAAATAGAATAATTTTTATATGGTCAAAATAGAAAGGTATGTTCTTGGGAGAAAAGAGGAAAGCAGGCACTGTTCCAATATCTGAGAAGAAAAAACTCAATTATCACCTTACTCTGTCGCACATCATTTAATTTTGATTGTGATTTTTATTCACTTAAGTTTATTAAAGATTGTGCCACCCACTCATATATATATATATATATATATATATGAGTGGGTGGGTATGCAACTAATGCATCAAAGGACAAACAAAATGAAAATCATTAGATGAATAATAGAAAAGCGAACCTGAGAAAAGTTAACAAGTAGTAGTATGATTGACTTTTGATGAAAGAGCAATGTGCATTCTATTCCAAGTTGTCTGTAAGCTTATGAGATTTTAAAATCATGATGAGAGTTCATAATGCATAAAATATCTGGGTTGTAAAAGAAGAGAAATATTAGTATTAAAATGAATGGTCATCAACAGCACAAGAGTAAATGAATTTTGAGAATCCTTAAAAGAAAATGTGCCTGATCATTATGGAAACAAAAGAAGTTTAAAGAATCCTATAGCAAAGATCATTTTGATGGTATATATTGTAATAAGTAGAATATTCAATTCTGAGCATTATATTTAATTGATATATATTTAATTTTTAAATCTTGCATAATATTCTGACAGTTAAAATATCTTACTAATTAGAGAGGGATTTGATCTCAGACTTTCAAGCTCCCTTCAGTCATCTGCTCTACCTTATACAACCGATACCCATGACCACATACATATAGAAAAGATAAATGATCTCCAATATATGTATTTTGTGCTGAACCAGCACTCATCAGTTGGTCTGAATCATCATCTCCCACACATCTATATAGTCAGTGCTTTATTTATATTAAGATAGCAAATCTTCATGTCTTAATGGACAGCCCTCAGTCTTCTGCACTCTCCAACTTTTCAGCTTTCCATATCATTGAAAATTCTGATGACGGCATGTTTAAAATCCCTGTTTTCCAATTTTGTTGTCATATCCATGTTGACTGTAAGTTGATTTGATCCCTCATATGTAAGTCTTTAAGACCATTTAAATACACAGCAGAGCGATGGGCAAAAAAACAGGCCAATTCTGTAATATTTAAAGTGTCATACCATTTTCAACCTTCTTATACACTTAACAATACTATTTTTTACACCCAAACTTTACTTTTACTGTTTCGACCACCCTCAGTCATCATGAGGGCTCCAATATCCAAATATATATTCATACAATTAATACATTTTATGCATATATTTATATACATAAACAAAACATACATCTTAACTTGACAATTATAAATATTCATTTTCCATTTTATTATTCTACTCATAACTAATTTTATTTTTTATTTATATTATTTTATTATTAAATTATTCTAAATCTATTATAATTTTAAAACTTTAATTTTAAACTCTACTATTCAATCTATCATTTTATTATCATCTTTTTACTTATACTTTCTTAATTATTTCTAAATTTGTTTGTTATTATTATATATTTTTAGCTATTAACTTTTTTACATTATAAATTACTCTATTTTTATTACATTATTAAATAATCACATCTTTATAATCCTATTTCCAAAAACCAATTGACAAATTTTCAAAAATTCTTATACTTGTTTAACATCTCCCTCTATCATCATTTTCTTTAACTTTATTTTTAAATATTCAAACTATTATTATTAATAATAATAACTATAGTTATTCAGAAATTATTGTCTTCACCCCAAAATTCCTATTAAGATTTGGTTTTATATTTTCAATCAATATTGTCTCTTTAATTTTCCTACCCCTTCTATTATTTGTATAATTAATCATTTTATACTATCTTTTTCAAACCTATGACCTGTTTTTATGTGATGTGATGTGATGTATTTGGCTTCTCCTTAAACGAAGACAAGAATATCTCAGCAACTATGCCCAGATAAACCTGTTAGCCTCTTTATTTTCCATTCCCCACTCTAAGTCTTCCCATATTCTGCCCCATCCCATTTCCACAATATAATCTTTGTCAACTCTATGACCTTTAAATCTAAATCCGCCTTATCTTTTCGCAAACCCAGCATAAAAACTAATAACTCACTTTCTGTATTGTCACTTTGTTCATACCTATTCTCCCATAACTTCATTATCTATACCCTTTCTGCTTTCAAGCATTTACATTCAATCAACAGATACCTAATATTTTCTATACCTTCCTTACACAATTTTCACGCTGAATCACCCATAGTTTTTCATTTACATGTATATTCTCTTGTTGCTAAAGATCCCGTTCGAGCCTTAAACAATAAACTACTTTCCTTATTATTATCATAAATTAACTCGCTTCCAATATTCCGTTTATTTCTATATATAGTTAAACTCTTCTTACCCTCCATACTACTTCTCCATCTCTCCAACTCCCTATTTTTTATTAATGCTTCTGTTCTTTTATCCCATTCCTTACCACTATAACACTCAACAATCCTACAAATGCAAATAAATAGGTAACATCTATCATACTTATGTTGGACTAATCTTGTATAAATTGAATTCTTTGTCTCACCTACATAATTAATTTTTATGTTTTTACTTTTACATGACTTACATTCAATATTATATACCCCATTTATGTATTTTTCTACTTGTTTTACATATTTATTATCTAATATATTAAGTATTTTTTCTTTTATTTACTATCTTAAATTTTATTACATTAATAAACTTTTTATTAATTTTAATAATTATTTTATTCATCCTTTTTACAATACTATTATTATAAGTTTTAATATCTATTTTTTATTATTATCTGTTTTATCTTTTCTACAAACTATCTCATTTTTATTAAATTTTTCTTCTGACTTCCTTATACTTTCTTCTATAACTTTCTCTGAATATTCATTATCTTTAAATATCAATTCTTTCTGTTTACTATAATCTTCTTCATCTGTTCAATAATTTCTAGCTCTATATATTTTTGAATTTATACTACTTATTTTACATTTTATATCTATATATGAATTCCAATTACTTATATTACTATCCATATTAGATTTTTTATATATAGATGTTTCTATTTTGCATTAAAGAGACAATATTGATTAAAAATATGAAATCAAATCTTAATAGGGATTTTGGGGTAAAGACAATAATTTTATGAATAATTATAGTTATTATTATTATAATAGTTTGAATATAAAAAGTTTATAAAATAAAGTTTAAGAAAATGATGATAGAGGGAGGTATTAAGCAAGTATAAGAATTTTTGAAAATTTGTCAGTTGATTTTTGGAAATAGGATTATAAAGATATGAGTACAGTACTTAGTAATATAATAAAAAAAAAAGAGTAATTTATAATGTAAAAAAGTTAATAGTTAAAAATATATAATAAAAACAAAAAAAAGTTTAGAAGTAATTAAGAAAATGTAAGTAAAAAGATAATAATAAAATGATAGGTTAAATAGTAGAGTTTAAAAATTAAAGTTTTAAAATTATAATAGATTTAGAATAATTTAATAATAAAATAATATAAATAAAAAATACAATTACTTAAGAGTAGAATAATAAAATGGAAAATGATTATCTATAATGGTCAGGTTAAGATATATGTTTTGATTATGTATATAAAGGTGCATATAAAATATAATAATTGTATGATTATATATTTGGATATTGTAGTTCTGATGATGACTGCAGGACAATCGAAACTGTAAGAATAAAGTTTTGGTATAAAAAATAGTATTGTTAAATGTATAAGAAGGTTGAAAATGGTAAATATAGAAATCAATACATAAGAAAAGGAGGAAAAAGACAAAAAATGTAATATTTTAAATGCAAATGTAGTATATATATCCAAGCTAGATATAATGAGGGAATTTGAACCCAGAAATCTAGCTTGAATATATATACTATACTTTTATTTTAAATATTACAGATTCAGCCAGTATTCTGACCATTCTGCCTTCTAAGTATTTAAATGGCCTTAAGGTCCTACATATGAGTGGTATGAGAACAAAATTGAAAAACAAAGGCTTTGAGCATGCCATCATCAGATTTTCAATGATATGGAAAGCTGAAAACTTGGAGATTGGAGGCTGTCCGTTAACGTTTGAAGATTTACCATTTTAATATAAACTAAGCCCTGGCTATATGCATGTGTGGAAGATATTGATCTGGACTAACTGATGAGTGCTGGTTCAGCACGTAAAACATATATTGGAGATTATTTATCTTTTCCATATGTATTTGGTAATGTGTATTGATTACATAAGATAGAGTGGATGACTGAAGGGATCTTGAAAGTCAGGTTCAAACCCCTTTAATTACATCTAGCTTGGTAGATATACTTGTATTTAAAATATTATATCTTCCTAAGTTCAATTTTTTAATAATTTAAATAATGTAAAATCTATAATTATATATTTTTTAAAACAAATTTAATTTAAAAATTTTATTAGCCATGTAATTTAAAAAAAAAAAACTATCTGAGAATAAATTGTGTCAATAACCCTTATTAAGATTTAATATGATTTTCATTTATTTTTTATTTGTTTCCACTTTTTTGTTTTGATTTCTTTTTTTTTTTAATCATTTTGTAAAATCCATTATTACCTATTTTTAACACATGGATAAATTTTATATACACATATTTATTCATCAACAACATACACCAAACTGACTCATCTGATTTTGACCATTAACGTCATTGTCGTCGTCGAACGCATGCTTTGCAAATTGTAACAATAGTAAAACTGGATTACCTTTTCTTGGTCAAACGTTCAAAATGTTTATATATATATCTGCGGTTATTACAGTAATTATTTCTAATATTTTTTAAAGCCGAACTAAATTTTATAATTTAAATATATCTTCATTAAATACAAGAAATAATATTTTATATTCTCTTAACATTTAAAAAAAAAAACCTTTTCTATAATCAATAATTCATTATTTTAATTTAACAAAAAATATACTGTATATATAATTATATTATATTGTTAACAATGTAATTTTTCTTCAAAAATTAAAAGACATCAAAGAAAGAGATTTGAAGTTAGCTCCTCACTTTATAGTAAATTCCACATGGCATCTTATTAATATTGGATATTCCACTCTAAAAGAGTGAGTTTTTTCCTCATTTTTAAGTAAATTAATGGTTTATAAATGGATTACCAAATTTAATAAGTTATTTTACCATTTTCTTTTATTGTAAACATAGTTGAATAAACCTGTTTTTGATAATAATAATAAATAAATAAATAAAACAATATATATTTAAGAGCTTTATTTACACTATGGCGGAAAAATAAAATAAATATTACAAATTTAAATAAACTCATTCTGAATGATTTGAACTACCACTCAATAAATTAAAAAGTCTTAAGTGACAGTATTTCATATTATGACCTAAACGTCTTAATAAATGAAAATTTCTTTCATTTTACATATGATGATAAATATACGGGATTTGAACACAGACTTTCAAACATCCTTCAACTATTCACACTATCTTATATCACTAATACACATGACCACTCACAAGTAGAAAATATAAATAATCGCCAATATATGCGTACTTTGTACTGAACCAGCATTCATCAGTTGGTCCAGAAAAGTCTGTGTTCAAATCCTGTGTATTCACGATTAAGCTCCAGGTATATGAAGAATGCCTGTATTTCAAATATTATATAATGATAAGAATATCTGAGTCCTAATTTTAATGGGTGTTATTTGAGAAAAAAATTAACAACCATTAACGTTTTACTAAATATACATATATTCTTTATCTGTAAGTTTAAAAATAATAAAAATATCAATTATTAGTATTAATAATGTTATTAATTTTAATAAAATACAGTTCACTTTTCGTCAGATTTTTAAACAATGCTTAATAAAGATCCTTCAAAATTCGCTCCTGTCATTATTATTATTAAAATTTTTATTGTCACTTTTTTTTTTCAAATGAATAATTCTTACATATATATTAATATACTTTCATTAAGTGATTTGTGACAAAGTTTTCAGGGCAGCATATTTGACACTCATCAATTAAACTGTAGTAATTTGCTATCTATATGTATACTAAGCAATGATAAAGATATGTGTACGAGATTGTGATCTGGGTCAACTGTTGAGTGCTGATTCAGCACAAAATCTGCATCTTGGAGATCATACTTCCATTAAGTGTGTTGTGTCAAAGTTGTGGAGTTGTAAGTTTGATACTTATCAATTAAATTGTAATGATTTACTATCTCTATATACTAAACAATGATAAAGATATGTGTAAGAGATTGTGATCTGGGTCAACTGATGAGCGCTAGTTCAGCGTGAAATGTGCATTTTGTGAATCATAGATCTTTTTCATAGTCTTTGTTCATATATTTACGATTACATTCTTCCACAAGGTGTTAAAAGTGAATAGAAACCAGTCCTCTACCTTGTGTGAGAGTGGTGTAGTGAAAGTTACACTACAGAAATATTATTCATTATTATATAATCTTTAGTATAATGAATGACTAATAAATATTATTATACTTTCATTAAGTGATTTGTATCAAGATTGTGATGGCAGCATGTTTGACACATCAATTAAACTAGTAATTTATTATATATATATATATATATTAAACAATGATGAAGATATGTATAAGAGATTCTGGTATGGGCCAACTGATGAGTGCTCTTTTAGCATGAAATGTGCATTTTGGGAATCATAGATTGTTTTCATATGTCTTTGGTCATATTTTTATGATTAGATTCTTCCACAAGGTGTTAAAACTGGACACAAGCCAGTCCCTACCTTGTTTGAGAGTGATGTAGTGAAAATTACATTACAGAAATATTATTCATCATTGAATAATTCTTACAGTTATACTTGTTGTTATAAATAACTTAATAAATAAAAATAAGTACCTAACAATATATCTCCAAAATTATATTTATCACAATAAAGTCTTGCTTAATATTAAAGGAATACCATCTTGTTACATTGGTGTATATGATGTATATTTATAAATTGGAAATATGACAAATTATATATACAAATAATTTGAACATATATTTATCTTATAGTGAAATATTTGTAATTAAAAATACATATATATATAAGACTAATTAAAAGTTGTTATAAATAAAGGAATTAAATATATTAAAACCTAGTCAAGAGCACAGAGAATAGTTATGAAAGAACTTAAAGAGGCTAATTTGCAGGTTGTTTTGACAATTCATAAGTCAGATAAAGATAATGTCTTCTCCCTCCAAGATCATATAATTATTCATTATTAGGCTATAAAAAGCTTAACAGGGTAAATAGGATAAGTAGGTTAAGCAATAGTTCTAGGTTTAGTACAGCTAATCAAGATTTTTTGTTTTATAAGCCTTCAGGTAAAATGATATTGAATATATATGATTTGTTTACATTATACATGCAGAAATACTAATACATATCTTAAATTATATCAAATAATATTAATATCTTTTATGTTTTTTATTATTTTTTACAATACTTTTTACAATCCACTATTGATCATTTCAATTGTCCCAGCAATCTTCTTTAGAACTTTTACTTATATTTTTAAAAGTTATAAAGAACATAAATGATATTAATATCATCTGTATTTGGCAATGAAATGAGAAAGATAAAGTTATAAATTATATTAGAGTTGTCCATGCTATTAATATTTGTCCTATATTCTTTTCTGTGAGCAAAATATAATAAACCATTCTCTTTTTGAATTATGTTCTTTTATGATATTTATGATTATTTGATTAGTGACCAATTCACCCATGAATCTTTTTTGTTGGAGAAATTAAACTTCTAATGTGTTGATTATTTCTACATGTAGCAAACAGCACTTACATTGCTACATAAAGTTAGTCACATTTGTATATTGTAATTGGCACAATTGTCAATTTCACAGTTATATCAGTCATGATGTTAAAAACTACAGCAACTTTAGAAATTAAACCACTAAACATCACATGATCACCATTTTTTATGCTTGTTCATAACTGTTGTTAAAACAGGAAAAACTCTCCATATAGTAGTGTCATTCAGTGCAAGCCAGAGTAATGAATGAATGTCAGAAGGCTTGTGTATAAAATGCCTATCTAGTGCCTACCCATCCAATATCCCCAGACTAGTTTTTGGTTTGTAGGCTTCATCAGTTAGGAGCCTTGGATCTGAGAGCACTGCACCTAGATCTTAGGATATAATGTAACCCTCCAGCAGCCATTTTTTTATCTCTACTTAACTACAAAACTATGAGAATAAAATTGAAAACACAATAATATTTTCAATCCAAGCTCATTCGCTTATATAGTCATATAGGTCTGAACTCTAGTTCAGTACTCATACATTTTGGTCTCTTTTGTTCTTTAATAACCATAGTCACCACTATCATAATAAGCAGTATTGATATTAAATCACTAAACATTGCATGTTGTTAAAACAGGCAAAACTCTCCATATAGTAGTGCCACTAAGTTCAAGCCAAAGTAATCAATGGATGCCAGAAGGCTTGTGCATAAAATCCCTATCTAGTGCCTACTCATCCAATAGTCCCAGACTAATTTCTGGCTTGTGGTATTCATCAGTGAGAAACCTTGGATCTGCAAGCACTGTGCCTAGATCTTAGGATCTAATGCAACCCTCCAGCTAATAATCGTTCTGCAAAAAAAAATTTATTGTGAAGTTTGAAGTAAATAATCCAACATGGTGAAAAATATAATTTTCCCATGTAAAAAGATATATGTTAATAAATAAATATATATATATGTGTGTGTTTTGCGCACAGATAATGAAGCTATTTAAAATTAAATGTTGCTGCCAAGTGTGCTTTCGAGATATTTCATAGTCCCATATTCATGGCTACTGGAATTTGGTATTTAGAAAGGTAAAGATGTGGACAAAAAACTCTTCCAGGTGGCTCACTGAGTTCAAATCCTAAAGTCTCTGAAGATGCACTTTATAATTAATTAATATAGAAGTTAAATAAGACTTTAAGTTAGGTATGTAGTGAATTGTGATACAGGATTAGATGCCAAGCAAAAAATGAAAATATAAAAGATTGTGGTATGAGATGTTTTTCTTGCCTATAGTTTTATTTTAATACTAGATTAGAGAAGATGCTTAGACTAGAGAAGATGCTGGGGAATCAATTATTATGAAAGATATTCAATAGTAAGCTTTTGCAGCAGTTGTTGGATGAAACTGAAATATGGAAAAATATTTTCCTGTGAAATTGTAATAGAACAAGTATGTGGATTTCAAAAGTGTTGCAGAATTTATAAAACCGAAATGATTGTTAATAATCTCAATTCACAGAAACTAAAAAGGAAGATTCTACTCGCCTGATAGCATCACACATTTTAAAAAAAATCAATGAAGCTGTAGAAGTGAACTCTATTATATATGTGGTATTGTGGATCATTTCTTTTGAGTTTGTATAAAAATCAAAAAATTAAACATAAAAGCAACTAACAATCTAGAGGGAACAATAATAAAACAAAAACTAATTTCAAAAACAGAAATGTCTAAGAAAATGTTCAAATCTCATTTGATTTATGAAAAGAAAGTTGAAATGTAAGATTGATAGTGGAATGGATGTGCTGTTTTTATTAGAAAAAAATTAAAAATTACAAAAGAAAATAAAAAATTATTCTGATGTCTAAAACAGATTTAGTATCAAGAGATGTGAATGGAAATTCCCAAGATACAGTTGGGATCATAAATGTAGCAGTAAAAGTGAATAAACAAGTGGAAAAATGTAAAGTCAACATTAGGTAGAAATTTTATACACCATTAGGCATAAAAATAAAATAGCCAAACAACTCAAATTGAGGGTTCAGGGGCTATTTTCAGAATCATTTAAGTCTAGACAGCAATGAAAAAAAAAGAATGTTTCTCATTATTATTAATATCAGATGTGCCTAGTCTTGTAAAAGCCCATGTTTTTTTAATTGGTTGCTTTAATATTTTTTTTAAGATTTAATGTAATTTAAACAAGCAATTTTAAATATGAGAATTGTATACCAGTCTGAAAGACCATTGTTATGGCAGAATACAAAACCTACAGGCTTTCAGCATGTTGTAGTTATAATACTTGATGCTTTAACAACTTTTTTTTTAAGAATTTAATGTAAATTAAACAAAACATTTTATTATTATATAAATAAATTTTTGAATTTTAATAAAGCTAAATCAAAATTTACATTTTTAAATATACCTGTTATATTTGACAATGTTAAAGTGCAAATATATATTTATTGGAGTGTCTTCTGAGTAAAAAATTTAATTTTTTTTTTCCAATTTTTCAAGAGCATCAAGACTAATCATAACAATTTTTTAGCTTTATTAATAGTTACCATTTATTAATGCATTGGTAGTCGAGAGGTCAGCATGACTGACTGCCTTACAAGCAGTTGCCCGGGTTACGGGTTCGCATCCCGGCCAATGCTATGACACTTGAAAAAAAAAAAAATGCAAAAACGCCAGTCATTTTTGTAGTATTTTTTTATTAAATATTTGTAATATTTTTTTAATTGGTTGTTTTAATAATTTTATTTTAAAATTTTAATGTAAATGTTTTTTTTAAACACACTATTCATCTAAACTATATTAGGGAATTAACAAACTATGAAAGCCTGGAGCGCTTTAATGCTGATTATGAATGCAAAATATATACTATATCTCTGTAGTTAAAAGCACTCATACTGATTTTTTCCCAGCATTTTTTATTTAATGGTAAAATTATTTCCTTGCATAAATGTAGTGGTTCTGAATTTGACATGTGACATCGGACAAGCATACATTCAGCAATCAGAAAACAGAGAAAATATGGATTTTACACATAAGATTATTACTAATTGCTTCATTGAATAAACATATTATATGCATATTATTACAATTTTAATATACCAGATTAAATATTTTTATTTAAATAATTTATTTTTAAATAATTAGAAAGCAAAACAAAATCTTATTGTCAACTTTTGACATTGAATCTTATATTCCAGAGTATAGTACTTTACATTGCAAAAAAAATATCAAAACTTAATTTGTGTTATAAGTAGATATATATATAATGTAGTAATAGAAAATAAAACAAAAGTTTAAAATAATATACTCACATCGTTATTGGTTCAGCCAAACTAAATGTGATTTTAATTCTAAAAAACAAACGGACCACATCTTTCATTAGTTAAATGTACTATAACATGATGAATTGTACGATGAAGGGCAGTGAAATTACAAAATGCTGCACCATGTATTTGGGAAGTGAATTATCACATCTCAGTCAAGCATTGGTGGTCGAGTGGTCAGCACAGTAGCCTTACAGGTAGTCGTCCTGAGTTCATGGGTTCACTTCCTGGCTGATGCTTTGACACATGAAAAAAAAAATTATCACAACTCATCCACACTCTCTCACTAAACTTTATTATAAATGATTACTGGGTTTAAACTTAGCTTACAAAAATATAAATGAACCATTAATTTTTTATCATATCAGTTAAAAATTTTAAAAATAATTGTTCTTCTTAGTAAGGAATATTTTCATAACTAATGTATTAAACTATATTTATACTATATTGTATTCATATGTCTTCATTCTAGCTACCTATAGTTGGTATTATGCATATACTATTCATGAAAATAATTGAGGATTCCAAAGCTAGATTTAGTTATTAAATATAACTATATCAGACACTTTTGTTAATCATCATTAAAAGATGTAAATAAGACTTCGTTATATCACAGGTATAAATTTTAACATAATTGAATTCAACAAGTACTCAAAAAAAAAAAAAACACACACAAACAGACATTTACAAAAATTTAATGATAAAATTATAAAAAGAAAGACAAATTCAAACTCCGAACGAAAAAGCTTGCAATCAATTAATGAAGTGATCAAAATATCATGTTTCTGATCTATATAAAATATGACAAACAATTTGAAACGTTTCTTCTAGATATCTTACTATAATAAAATAAAAAATTATATATGATCATTATAGCATCCACTCTGAAATTTAGTCCTATCAATATACATGAAAAATGTATCTAAGGATTCTACTTATTATCTACTATGCTATGGTCTAAGCATTTAAATATATGCCTGCATGTGTATTAACATAATATACAAAAGTGTTTAATGACTACATTAAAGCAAGCGTATATTAACTATAAAATATATACTGGGATGAATGGATGACAAGAATATTAAGAGAAAATATTGTTTATAAACTACATAAAGGATTTTAAAGATTGCCTTGCCTCAATATCAAAAAATGTAAGATATAACAAGCATAAATATTCTACAGTTCCATGTGGTGCGATGGTCATCATTTCTATATTGTAAAGCATGGTAAATACTTATTGCTGCTGATGAAGATAAATATAATTTTATTTCATTTTAAAACATTTCACTGCTCTCAGTTCTATCATATTACACTTGAGAGAAAAATTCTTTTTTGTCAAAATATCCTGGAAATAATTTCTTTGCAAGGCAAGCACCTTTATCATAAAATCTGGATTTCTTATCACTAAAATACTAAATGCAAAATTTTACTAACTCGTTTACAACTGTTCTCAAGTAAAGGCAAGACATGTTAAAAACTCTGAAATGTGAGGCAGAAATATAAAAGCTTATAGCTTACAACCATGAGCTTCCAGAAAGACATCCTATAATATGTTTTCTCCATTTTGTGGACTATTGCAAGTTTTAGCAATAAATATTTAAATATGGAATATAATATAGGAATATTCTGATGAGGAAGGAACCCATTAGATTAACACTTTACCCATGCATGTCAAAATACTTATAAAATTTAATTGGTTGATTTTGGATGTATATTATACATAAAAATTAAAAAAAAAAAAGTTCATTTTTAACACTTGGCTAAGAGTCATATGAGATTTAAATCATATCTGTTTCAAACAGGAAGTCTGAATAACTTCAGTGGGAATTACAGGAAGTCGGAATAACTTAAATTGAATAAATTAATGAAAATCTATATTTACTAAATTTTAAAATAATCTTAGGATTTCCATTTTTTGATTATTTTTATATAAATATATAGTTTAATGAAAGGTTATTTACATACCAATAAATGAGATAGTTTTTCTGTCATAAACTTGTAACCTGTTAAGATGGGTGAGCTTTAAATAAGTGAAAATTTCAATGTCCGTCGTGCAATATATCATTTCTTGAATAAGTATCTGTTTGAACAATTTATGTTTTAAAATTATTAAAATAAAATTTTCTCCATCTTATATAACCGATATACATGACCACGTACATGTAAAAAAGATAAATGATCTTAAATATTGTATTTTGTGCTGAATCAGCACTCATCAGTTGGTAGCAAGAAATATGTAATGTATATTGAAGAACATTTATCTTTTTCACATATATGTGGTCATGGGTATAGGTTATATAAGATGGAGTGAAAAACTGAAGGGAATTTGAAAGTTTGTGTTCAAATCCTCTCTAATTACACCTAAAGTTCACCATATATGTACTTGAATCTAAATAAAATAGAAATTCATATATATATATATTTCAGTCTTATATGCATTAAAAATGTGTGACGTGAATAAGTGATGTTTTATTATCTGGCATGTGTGTGTCTATTTATATAAGTGTGTGTTTGCCTATAATAGATTAAGATAAATTTACCTTTTTTATTTAATTTCTTTTCAGCTATTTGATCAATTTGATCATTTCTCATTTAACAAAGAATTGAAGAGGAAGACTTGTGAAATTTCAAAGGTATTTTCTGAGTGAAATATTCTTTTTCAATGAGTGAATTAACCAATGATTACATTATATATATAAAATGGATAACTCTTTGTCTTCTTTATCAATATTTAGATGATATATCAATAATATTTTACTCTGATTGATTTGATGCAGTGGTAGGTTGATGAATTTAGGATCTAAAGCTTCCTGGGTCACAGTTCAATTCTATCACTTTCTAAACTCAAATGTCACATGACTTTCTAAATGATAATGGTTCCTGGATTGTAACTGAACAGCCATTTTTCTTGAGTGAATGTTAGGTAACTTTCTAATGTATCTAACTATTTGGTTGATAAACAAAAATACCTTGTACCAACATTGTTTTCACTTTATGAAGTATTATAACTTTGTTTTTCTTATTGCATTGTCAAATCCATATAATATTAATTGCTATGTTCTTAATTACTTTTTACAATGTTTTTTTACAAACCACTATGATGGCTTTGATTGCCCCAGCAATCTTCTTCAGAAAAAATTGCTGGGGCTTGTTCTGAAGAAGATTTCTGGAGCAATCGAAACTGTCATAATAGGTTGTAAAAAAGCATTGTAAAAAGTAATAAAGAACATAAGTGTGGAACTGCTTATATAAAACTTAACAAAAAAAGAATCAAAATGTGATACAGATTTATGGAGAAGTTCTAATTTGATTCAATTAAAAGCAAAACCAATAACTTATTGTTATTGGATTCTGAATTTACAGCATGCTCAAGATAATGCTACATTAGAGAATTCAAGAGATGATCTACAGAATGTGCTTAAAATTTTGAATGTAACATTTAAAGATTTTGTTTGAATAACTAACATTCAAAAACACAAGTCCTTATCAGCTGATTACAAAAAAAAAATTCTAAGCAGCTTTTAATTTGAATGATCATCAACTTGAAAATATAAACCAATTTAAATGTCTTTTCAGTTTTGAGGATGAACTTTAATGCTGAACTGCAGCAACATAGATGCCAATGTGCTACTATTTAAAAACTTATAAGATAGGGTATTCCATCATTGGAAAATATATATTGCAATTAAGTTAGCTGTATATAAAAAGCTGTTATTTTATCCAATATATTGGATGAAAGTGAGAGTTGGACAACCTATCAATGCATCATAAAAGCATTAGAAAAATTTTATTTAAGAATGTCTCACAAAATTTTAAAAATTTTATGACAAATATAAAATTAATTGATGTATTTTTTAACTTGCTGGATAAGATATCATAGAGTTCACTACTGTAAAATCACATCTTCATTGAGTTGAATATGTAAAACAAAAGTTCAATGCAAGATTTTTTAAAAGGACATTTTATGGTAATCTTGAGCAGATAGACAGTTTATACTTTATAAGAATTATCTCAGAGAGTTCTAAAAAAATGCACTTTTGATTTTTTTCCACTGAAAAAATATGGCAGAAAAGATAAGACATTGGAGAGTTATAATTATACAGGGTCTAAACTTTCCATATAGTAACACCACTCAGTGCAACCCAAGTAATCAATGGATGCAAGAAGGTTTGTGCATAAAATCCCTATCTTGTGCCTACTTATCCAATGTCCTCAGATATTTTCTAGCTTGTGGCTTTCATCAGAGAGGAGTCTTGAATGAAAGCCACAAGCTAGAAACTAGTCTGGGGATATTGGATGAGTAGGCACTAGATAGGTATTTTATGCACAAACCTTCTTGCATCCATTGATTACTCTGGCTTGCACTGAGTGGCACAACTGTATGGTGAATTTAGCCCCTGTGTAACAGCTTATGTAAGGATAAAAAATGGTGATCATATGGTTATATAGGTTGTTGAAGAATTTTAGAAAGAAATGCTTTCTGCTGCAGAAATTAAAAAATAGTGTTGCAAAATATCAAATAAACCAAAAAATAGGGCAGAATATTCTGTATATGGACATATTTGAGCTTCGCAGATTAGTTTGTATAACCAGTGCAAAACTCCTCTTTAGAGCAGTTTTTTATTATTATTATTTCCATGTCATAGCTGAAATAGTCATATTCATTTATAAATGTTAATACCCAAAGTTATTAATTTGAATCTTAAGATAAAAGTAATTAATTGGATAGCCTTTTAATCAAAACATCATAGAATTTACATTTACTTGAATAATGAATTCTGCGAATTAATAAGCATTTTCAAAAGTATTTCCTAAAAAAGATTTTTTGCATCTTTGCTACTTAATATTTTTCAATAAACGTAAGCACAAATATAAAAGATTCAAAAATTTTACCTTAGACCCGATTACTAAAATATTTATAGTATTAAATAATCAATATGATGTAATTATAAGATATCTTGAATAATTTTGAACACTGGTATATTAAAAAGTGATAAGCAAATTAATCATTGAGAAATTTTGTGTTGTATCTTTCACTAGAAACTCTACTACTTACATATATACTGTGTTCTATAGGCAGTGTGACACACTGCAAGTAGTTTATTAATTTTAAATTGTATGGAATTCGTAAGTAAATCGAATTGCTTTGAATTATTATTCTTATAATTATTATTATTACAAAATATATAAAAATATATATAATAATGTAAATTAGCAGTGAATTAATATCTCAAACTAACAGGAAAAAAAAATGTGCAAGATTTTTAAAGGATTATCTTGTAAAAAGGAAATCCTTAACAAGGAATTAAAAAAGGATATATTTAAATTTAAAATTATTTTTTATGCTAATAAATTTAATTATTTAAAATCAAGCAAATTTATGAATTTATGTTCCATCGGTTAATAAATATATTATTTTTTAAAAAAAGATGTTTACAGTTTTCAACAATGAATAAATATAGGCTCATTGCAAAAAAAAATAATGAATTGGGGTATTAACCCTCGTGAGGTTTTTCCATGCTATTTTTTTATTATTCAATATTGCATCCATAGTATGAAACTGTTAATGAACAATTTTTTCAATAAATATAGACTTCAATAAATCACTGATTATAGAAATACTATCATAAACTTTTTTTGTTTTTAGAGAGATTGGAGAAATTGAGATATTAGATATTAAAAGTGGGTAGATTTAGATAGGATTTCTCTCAAAATATTAAAATACTTTTATTTTTTTACTATTATTAGATTTTTTTATCTAATTTTTCTGAACATTCAAGAATATTTCCACATTATTTAAAATCTTCAGTGGTTATTCCAATTCTAAAAATAAGAATAAAAAATTGTTGATAAACTATAGACTAATTCAATTTTATTCATACAATCTCAAATTTTGGAAATGTGTATTCATGATAAAATAGTTTGTTTTTGTTTTCATTAAACATAATTTATTTTCAAAAAAGAAAATTGTTTTTTCGTTTTCTGAAAACTCCACAAGTCTATGTCCTCTCTCATTTCTATCACCAAAACCAAATTTACTTACAGTACTTTCATCTTTCATTTGTTTACCAATTCTAGCATTAAGCCTCTCATAATAATTTTAAAATGTTTAGTGTAATCAAAAGCCTTTTGTACATCTTTATAAAAATCTTTTTAAACTTCATCACTATGAGAACTTGTGGGGACATAAATCTGAATTATCTGCATTTGGTATATACTATTAAGTTGAATAACTAATCTTGCCACTCTGTCTGATACACCATTAATCTCCATAATGTTGTTCTTCCATTTTTTTATTTATAATGAATCCTACTCCACTTGTACTTCCAATATTTGTGCCTTTGTAGTAGAGTACATGTCCTCTTTTTAAATCAATTGTCTCTTTACCTTTTCTTCTAAGTTCACAAAGTCCTATAATATCACATTTAATATGAGACCGTTCTTCCAATCTTCCTTCACTTGAAAGCAATCTGCAGTTGTAAGTACCTAAATAAAAAATTATCATCAAATGGCAGCCTGGGTCCACAATCATGGGATTCTTAGCACCATCCATCTTCAGCCACCAATTGCTGTTTTGATTCATGACTTTACAGCTTTCTGGGAATAAGGGCCACAATTTATTTTTGTCTGTTCATGATTGCATATATCCATTGGAAAAAATTTTTTCATTCACACACATTCATTCTGCCTTATCAAGCAACTGAGAAGAAAGACCATGGTATTTCTTGATCTTAAACTGAGGTAAAAAGCCAATAAACTTGCCATGCTGGCTAATGCATGTTGGTGAACAGCCACCTTTGTTCTTATACTATATGAATAATTATATTGTTATAACAGCTGCAACAACAAGAATGTATGGAATGGACATTAGGAATTAACCCTGCTCAGTTCCTTTAAGATCTACAAGAAGAATCAAAGGGTTCCCTTTCAATTAACAGCAAACAAATCAATCAGCATAAGGTAAATAAAAGGAAAAGAAAAAATTCATGGGGATTCTTCTCTAAGATGAATGAAGAAGAAATCATTGTTTGAATTCATAGTGAGATGATTTTAATTATATTAATAGTAATATAATTTATCTAAAAATTAATTCAAAAACTTGTGAACATTCATGTGGTTAAAACTGATATAACAAAAGATTTTTAAATATCTCCTTGAGAAAAAAAATCTCATTTGAATTTTGATACCTAATACACAAATATGTATGTATTGTTGTACAGCAAAAGGTATAGTAAAAAATTTATTATTTATTTTAATAAAGATTTATGTAATATTAATTTGTGTTTTATTGCATATAATTTTGTAAAGTATTATATATCTATGTGTGTTGCATCTTGATATCTAAATCTACCTATCTACTTAAAACTAAATTGGTATTAGTTGCTGAGAATTTTTGTTCTGGTGCTGACTGATAAACCACTTGAAAGTTGAATCTATATTAATATAATCAACAGGTAAATAAATTTAGATATTCAGGTAGTTGATTGAAAAAGGTTGGAAGAAGTGAAGATGAAGTTAAAAGAAGAATATTGGCAAATGGGGAATTTATTAGGAGAAAGAAGACTTTGAAGAGAGAAGTAAAAGATTAATTAAATGCTATAAGGTAAGTGTACTATTGTATGGTTGTGAAAAGTGGACAATGAGTAAAAAAATAAGAATATATTGGAAGCCTTTGAGATGTAGTCATGAATACGGATGGAAAAAATCAATTGAATGAATAAAATAATAAATGAAGAAGTTTTGAATAAAGCAAATGAAAAATTGATTGTGGAAATTAGAGATAGAAAGATAAACTGGATTGGACATATATTAAGAAGAAAAAATAGTGTAATGAAAAAAGTTTTGGATAGAATGGTGAGTGGCACAAGAAAGATGAAAAAGATTAATCTTGCTGGATTTTACAAGACATGGGAAGAATTACATGGAATTGAAGAGCTGAGCAATGAAGACAATGGAATGTAAAAATGGATGCATTTGTGATGTGACTACTCTCTGGACCTGTCCATAGAACAATATTAATTGATTAAAACAACTTGAATTTTTTTTTGAAAAGTAATTATTAAATTAAAGTATTTATATGTTGCATTCAAAACATTAAGTATATTCTGTGGATCATCTTTTCAGTTGACTAAAACAGTACAATCATCAGCATACTTTGAATCTAAGAAAGTGACGGTCTTGTTTTCATTTTTAATTGATCCAAATTAATAATTCCACTATCAAACTTATATTACATTTTGATCCCTGCTCTATTTAGCTGCTTGTAAAAAATTCCAAAGATCATTGTAATACAAATTGAAAACAATATTAATGTAAATACACATCCTTGTTTAATATCAGTTTTCATTTCAAATACCTCAAGACTTTTTACCTGTATTATTACACTCCATCATGGAGAAACTGCATATGAATAAATGTTTATGATACATTTTTCACATTTGTGTGGTGATACAAACCACGTATATTCTCTAAAACTACATAGAGCCTTTGATAATCATTCTTTGATGAATGGAAGCAATATCTTTGCTGTAATAAATAATAATATTTCATGATAATTATTGTAATCTTGTCTACTTCCTTTATTTTTTTTTTAAAGCAATGATGGAATCATCCTTAATATCAGGACACAATTTCATGAATCCACATATTTCTAAAAAAAAAAAAAATTCAATATTTTTGAAGTCAACATATCTCGACCATAATTTTAAAATTTCTTCTGTATTTCATCAGGAATTACAGGTTTTTCATTTTAATGACTACAAAAATATGTCTTAACTAAATTGGATAACTTCATCCAAATCAGTAGATAAAATGAATATATCATTAAAAGTCATCATCTCAATTCTTGTATCATCATTCAAAAGATGACCAAAAGACCTTTGCCACCTATTCAAAATAACATTGCTATTTTTAATAGAATGCCATTTTTGAATTTAACGGGATTGTGATATCATTTTTAGATCCATATGTTGTTTTCCAGGCATCAAGAAAAGATCGTGTGATCACAATCAGTGACTGTCCTAATCTTCTTAATTAACCAATGATTTTTGAGATTACTCATCATTAATTGATTTTTTGTTTTTAAATTTTATGCAAAAAATGTCACATTTATCCTTTTAATCAATCATTAATAATAAGATCATTGTCAGAAAATCAGTCAGGATTCTTTTTTGCAGTAATTTCAAGAATAAATTTATTCGAATCTCTAATTATTCCACTCCTTCAAAAAAAATTCATATCTCATTAATGTGACAATCGTGAAGATTCAAATTATCGATTTTAGTGTAAATTAAGCACATATAGAAAATACTTATGAAAAACAAAAATTGATTCTCTTGTGAATGTGAGTGAAATAGGACTTTTAAATACAACTATCATTTTAATGTTGGAACATACTATTCTATGATATTTCCAACAGTCTGCACTTGTGGGTGCAAATTGTAAAACTTCCTCTTCTATTCTAACTCTTAATTATAAAGTAATCTATTTAATACCATTATTTCAAATGTGGATTCATCCATGTTCCTTTATTGTGATAAAAATACAATTACATTAAACCATTTGAGTTTATTGCACTAATACTATTATATCTCTCAGTTTTTAACCAAAGCCTACTATTTTATTTGCATTAATGTCATCAAACAGACAAATCTTTGAATGATTTTTTAATGATATTTCTCTCTCGTTCTCTGAATTATTGGGAAAATGAATTTTATTAAGGGCAGCTAATATGATATATGAAATTTGTGAACTTTATTTAGCAGAAACTCTCCAAGACCAGCATGGAAGAACACTGATAAAGGAACTAACAATTGCACTATCTCCTTCTTTACTGTACTAATATTACTTCTATCACTTTAATGAGTAGTCTACCAGGCACAACAGCCTCCAAAGACTATATGAGACAAGCTATTTTTAGATACATTTCTAGAACTCTTTCATTTCCATGATAAACAATGATCAGCTAAATAAAACTGCCTAAACATACAATCTTTGCCAGCTAAAATTCCTATCTTAAATCCAGTTCTCAATTAGCTTATTAGTGATTTTCCTGTCTCAGTTCAAGATCACAACTAAGGGCTGTCAGACTACTAAGCCTATCACAATCCTTGCTTTTTTTAATTTTTGAGCTTTTGAGTTGAAGAGGGGTATTCCTATAGTGAAATGTTGATACACAAACTCACAATGTTATTCTCAGTATAGGGAAATGATTTAATAACATAAGGACCATGTTCTACGCTAATTTAAAAGAGACTGAAAACACTATATCACAAACAATATTAGGTTTTGATGAACCAACATTCTATCCTACATGGCAGCAGGAGTATTTTTGTTTGTGTATTATTTTTATTATTCACAATTAATTCTCATATATGAAGCTCATTCCACCAGCCACCATGTGTGGAGCCTGTTGGAAGGCTGAGTACAGCATCTGACATAATTACAAATAGGCATATATGTTGCTAGAGAAGATGACATTTAATATATAAATTCTTTTGACTCACTTGAATTTCTCAAAGATATCCAACTTGAGAAAGTTAAAACCATTCCATGCAATCTCAAATAGAAAGAATATGGTTCCTGATAGAATTCCTGATAAAATTTTAAAGTATGAAAGTGATATAGTTACTTCAAAATTATTGTATTCTTTAGCATTATCAGAATTCTTCTATTAATTCAATTTATAAAACTAAAGATAATAGTAATAGCAACAAGTCAGATGTCACATGACTTATATATAGCTTGCACTTACAAATATGTAAAATTAAGAGCGTGCTAATAGCTCTAAACAAGCTTTTTTTTTTTTATTTATGATAAATGCTACTACAAGAGAAGGCATTCAAATCATTTTTATTTTAAATGGTCCCCATCCCCAGACCGGTTTCGACCTATGGGTCTCTTCAGTGAGGAGTTGGGACATTAGATCTAAAAAACCAACTCAAGATAAAAAATACTGTAGTAAATATGTAAAAAGTCATTGTCATCCATTACGGTTACAGTACTGGCAAAGATATTTTTTAATATACATTTTATTGTTCAATAAATTCAAAAAAATGTCAAGAGCAAATGTAATGCATATACTAATTTTATTGATTTTGTTAAGGCATTTGATTTAGTTAATGCAACAGTGGTTGAAAACAGTTTCACATGATTTTATGAGTCTTATTGGTGGAGATGAGATATATGACACAAATTGGAATAGCGACTGATGGTAAATAGTATTTTACTAGCACCTTATATGGTTTACCACTTTATACAGTGTCTGTTAGAATAGTTTATAGATGATTTCATGAAATGGGTATCAAAATGTTATGAACTTCTAATAATAGTGTTTTAAATAGGAACTGACTAAAAGCAAACCTAATGGTTTATCTTTTTGGTGTCTATATATACATTATGTTTTCACAATACCATTTTAGTGAATTCAAATCATGATCTAAATAATATTTATATTTTAACATAACTTTTAAATATTTTAATAAGTAATGTCCAAAACTTTGGGTGCTTATCTGCAGAAGTATAAAAAAAAATATTCAGCAAATTTTGGCTTGTATAGTTATCTGAACTTTGACAGTATTTTGATATTAAGATTACAATCTTACATAATTTTTACACTTTTGACTTCTGAGATGTCATTCTGTTTTAATTCCAAAATTACAATCTCTATTTTGCATCGAATTAAATAAAGTAAAAATTAGAAACTAGGATCTATTGCAATGACATGAGATTTATTCTTATTGCTAGCACCATTATAGTTAAAACAGGCAAAATTCTCCATACAGTAGTGCCACTCAGTGCAAGCCAGAATAATCAATGGATGCCAGAAGGCTTATGCATAAAATCCCTAGCTAGTGCCTACTCATCCAATATCTCCAGACTAGTTTTTTGCTTGTGGACTTCGTCAGTGAGGATCCTTGGATCTGAGAGCACTGCACCCATTGGTTACTCTGGCTTGCACTTAATGGCACTACTGTATGGAGAGTTTTGCCTGTTCTAATAACAGTTATGAGCAAGCATAAGAAATGGCGATCATGTGATCATTATAGTTGTTTTTAAAAACATTTCTTATTTTTAAATGAATACTTTGTTGTTGTTATATATATAAACACACATGAAACAATAAGAAAAAAGTAGCAATGTATAGTGTACATAAACTTCTTTATACTTTATAACGATTATTATTAACACGACATACTCTAAACTTGATATTTTAACAAATAATTATTCTATATAAAATATGACTATCTACGTAATTGTTTTTTTTTTTTCTAATATAATCAAGAAACGTGGTTTTACGACTAAATATTAAACAATGTAAATATTACCAGACGTTTTGGTTATATTTTACAGTATTTTTCAAAACATTTTTGAAAAAGTCTATAGGAATAGTGCAAAACTCTACTTATGTGATACAATTATTAAACAAATGTATAAGAATAGTGACGTTTATATATATATGGATGAAATTTTATGTGAAATGACGTGAAGAATTATTAAAATATTATCAGCCAAGTTACTTTTCAAAGCATGGTAAGAAGATAAGGGAGTACAATTTACTTTTAGGAAAAGCTATTTAATAATTTTAAAATTAATTGATTAATTTTAAACAGCTTAAAGTGTTTAATAACTATGCAATTACTCTCACGAGATTATTTAAAAGGCAGTTAATTTAAAATATTCATTTTTATCTATATTTGTTTAAAGCCTTAATTAATTTCCAACCATTTGAACTAATAATAATTATTAATCTATATAAATATTTCTTTAAAAAGAACAAATATATCAATTTCAACAAGAAAATAAGATAACAACAAAAAAAAAGTAGCCAGAAAAACTTTAAATGTTTTTTCTAAAATTCACTCACCTGTTTATCCTCTCTAGATAAACTATTATTAAGTAAACAAATATGAAAAACAGTTTATTATTAATTTTTCATCTGCTCTAAGTCAAATTACAAAGATTATATATACATTTAATATATATAGGGATACAATTACGAGATCAGCAATAATAGGTACTCACAAATGAGTATAACTATCCCTATTTCAAAAAAGACAGGTAAATAATGACATGGGACAGATGATTTTACAATGATTATATAAACAATTTCATAGACCATAAACAGAGCCACCAACATAACATGCTGCTCTATTAAACTATTAATTTGATATTTTGCAATTTTGTCTTTTGACTTTTTTTTTCTTAAAAAATTTACCATCATGTCTAATTATAACTCTCCATTGTATTTTATTGTATATACAGTATATATTAACATACTTAATTTATGATGGCAAAAATATTACTCAGAGATGTGTTTATGTGATGATTGATATCAGAAAACCAAATTAAATGTTGTCATAGATTTCATATTTATATGTGCTATTATACAAGTCCATGCATTACACCCATAAATTATAAGTTATAATAATAATAATACATATAATTATATACCTATATATATAGACGATAACTTAATTGGAATATAGATAAGGTCATTTTTACTTAATTGTATAACATATTTTATCAAAAATAAAATTTCTACAAGTTCCAACATCTCATTAAAATGTTGTTACACATGTCAAAATAAAAATATTTATCTTCAATAAAAATTGTTTCAGTGTGCTTTATCAATGCACATGGGTTGCTGGCTTTCCCGTCAATCTTTATAACTCTGATAACATTATAATTATATTTTGCTTTATTTAATATTTTGTGATTCAAACACAATGAAACATGCAATCAACATATTTTGCTGATGCAGTGCGCTGTGGCTTTTCCTTTATTGAAATCAGGAATCTCTGTCACTATGCCCAGAAAAACCTGTTAGCCACCTTACCTTACCTTTCCATTTCCCACCCTAAGTTTTTGCCATATTCTTCTCTACCTTGCTCCATCCCATTTCCCCAACATCATCTTTGTTCACTTTATGCCCTTTATATTTAGATCTGCCTAAACCCAGCATAAAAACTAAGAACTCACTTTCTGTATAAGCACTTCATTTATATTTATTCTCTCACAACTTCATTATTTGTACCCTTTATGCTTGTAAGCATTTACATTCAATTAGCAGATGCCTAATAGTTTTCATGTCTTCCTTACATAACTTACAGATTAAATCCACATTTTTCCATTTGTGTGTATATCCCATTGTTGCTAACAATGGAGCTTTAAACATTAAATTACTTTCCTTGCTATTATTGTAAATTAACTCACACTTAATATTCTGTTTACTTCTATATATACTTAAACTCTTTTTACTCTCCATACTAGTTCTCCATTTCTCCAACTTCCTATTTTTTAACATATCTATTCTTTTCTTTACCACTTTAACACTCTAACTTCTAACACAATCATCCCACCTTTAGTATAAGTATACTGACATAGTCTTTATCCAAATCTTCTGCATATTGTACTGCCTGTCCTTTACTCATAATCCAATTAAATAATATTTTGGTTATTCTCTTACTATCCATTGCAATCTGCCAAACATTTTCATTTTGCATCTCTCTCATATAAAACTTAATCCCATTTCTCTTAGAACTGCCTACTTTACTGTCCACACGTCTTCTTACTTCTCTTTTACTTTTTCTAAGTAATCTAACACCCCTTTACTAACACATAATGCATCATTACTCTTAAGTTAATCCTGCTACTGCCACTCTCTTCCATACAATTCTTACTACATCATATTTATTATATGAAAACACTGCTAATTTCTTTATCAGTCACTTTCTTTTCCCATGCACGTATTTCATCTTGTGTAAATATTTGGATTTAAGCATTTTATTTGTCTTATTTAATTTTAACAATTTAATCCTTTAGTAACTGATTTAACTTCAATATTGTTTCTTTTTTAGATAGATAATCTTGACCAATGAAGTATTATAATCAATAAAATTTTAATTTTAATTGTAATAAAACATATTTCAATTTGTGCTAAGCATTACCATTTTTTTAGTGAGTTAGAAGCCTAATTCTCACTTTGATGACCTTTTTTTGAGATATCCTTTCTGTATTAATCAATTAATGACAATGTTTGATCATGATATATATAATTAACTGATTATGTCAATGTAAACAAAAACAAATAAATTTTAAACAAAAAATATTATTAAACATTTATATCCTTTTTTTTTTTAATTTAATGCTACTGTAGAGTGGCGAATTGTAGAGCTCGAAACATGTGGATTAACTATCACTCACTTTGTCACTTCCTGTTGTTGAACTTCTTGTGAACTCTTGTGCAATATAGCACTCAATTATTTATTTATTGTATTATAACCTCTGCTACATATTTTCAACAAGAGCAATAAATTCTGTACTTTTTTAGATTGTCTGAAATAATGTTCCCAACATAAATAGGGTCTGCTATTCCCCAAAATCCTCACTCAACTTTCCCATAAAAGTCTATCATGATTCATTCACTTTATACATCCAATCAAGACACGATTTTACAATAGCAGACTATATAGTATCACATCCAAAAAAAACTGAAGAACATTTTGACTGGTTTTACCATCTTATCATATTTTCTAGAATTTTGTAGAACATCCTTAAATATTAGTTTTCCCTTTGTTTGACTATGTTATTTTTTTTTTTTTTTTGCATATGTGAAATGCAGCGGTTTCTTTCTTTTCTTTGAATCATACAGCTGAGTGCAATTTCGGTGGTGAGCAACATAATCGTAGCTCTAATGTTACGCATACGAACTAATGTAGCAAAAGAAGAACATCCTTAAATATTTTTTTAATGCCTTTATATTCAAGAAATTCAAATCTCACTGTGGTACAATAAACTAGACAAACTAACAGGCCTATGTACAAATAATTTGGTTGCAATGTTTATACTATTATGATGAATCAGTTTATATTCTAACCTTTTAAATGCATCAGAAACATATTAGTTTGTACTGTATCATAACTATTTTATTTAAAAAGATGTTAAGTAAATTGATTCTCCTTTTCAAGTTGACAACTATCCAATCAGAGCCCCCCCCCCCGAGAAAAAGTGGAGCCCAGAAGCAATGTTTTCGTGCAAGGGAGAAGTGATCTTTTACACATGATAAAAAATGATTAAATGTTTAAAAAAAATTATCATCGTATTTACAGATATAGATATATTGCTTTACAAGTAGTGTAAATCAAATCAAGATTGTATTTATTTTGAATGAGAATTCGTTAAAAAGAAAACATTCAAGCAAACAAAATAATTTGTTGCATTATATGCATTTTATTTTCTTAAGAAAATATTGATTCAATGAAATTTCACAAATTGCTACCTATAAGGTATAAATAATTACTTATTTATTACTATTTATAAATAAAAGATAACAACTGTTACAAAGAAGTTTATTAAAAAATTAAAGTAGAATTCCTTTCACAAATAAAGTATACATGTGTAACAAAAATAAACTTTAAAAGATTAAATGCATAATATTGAGACATCTAACTCTATATACAAAATCATAAGAGAAATAGATATTGAACCAAATGAAATAGTTCCCTAAAAATCCTGGATGTAAATCTGTTAATAAAAGACTAAAAATTTTTCTGTCTTACTACTTTTATATAAAAAAATAAGCTGTTACTAAAATTCTCACAGAAACAAAACATTAGTAATAAAATAATATATTCTGAAATGGTATTAATAATTATTTATTTAACAATAAACTTTCTCTGCCCCGATTAAATATGTGTTAAAGAAAAAAAGTTGCATTTTATGAAATAGTAAATTCAGACTTATTTAACAATGGGGAAAATAGAAGTTAATTTTGTAAGTAATTTTATAGTTTTTGTTAAAATATATAAATGTAACTTATAGGTTTTTTCTTTAATTTCTTTAAATTAAATGTTCTTCTAGAGTCTTTATGTAGATGATATATGTGATGATTTTATATAATACATTAAATCATTGTAGAAAGATGGAAAAAACTTGAGATATTTTAATCTTTCAGCATTTGTTTTGTCTTTGAAAAGAAATGTTTTTAAAGCATAGATATTAGACTTTGTCATTACATTCTTTTAATCTTTCTTTCTTTGACAATAAATAATCTGCTTTCACAAATAGAATTAGAAATACATGTCTACCCTAAAAATTTTTGCAAGAAATCATAAGTGACAATTTTATTTAATGAATTACATCAGAGGGAATTTTAAACCCTTCACATACATATTTGGTGTTCTTTTCTAATTTTATCCAACTTCTATGTAATAATGTTAGACTTTCAAAAATACCCTACATATATATATATTGTGTGGTAAGAAATGTTAGAAATATTTTGTATAAGCTCTGTTGAAGGAGTGTGGGTGAGGGGAGCAAGCTCTGAACATTTGAATGTTGAAAGTGACAAGGGTGTGTGCCCCTCTAGTTTTACAATATAAATTCACCATAAAAAATACACTTTTTTATGGAATTTAAAAAACATTTTTTATCTAATTATTCATTTTAAAAAGTTTTCAAATAGGTTTGCAATTCGTAATTATTGACTTTTATTTGATTTTTCTCCTAGATAGCCACAACCCTTAATCTGACAAGATAAGGTCTAGGGATACTATTAACAAACAATATAAAATAATGATAGTGATAAATAAAAACTTGTGTGACAAGAAATTATAACATTTGATTTAACTTAATTACTGAAACATTAATCTATTACATTATCATTTTTTTTAAATTAATGATTTTTAAAAACTATTTTATAACATAACTACCAAAAACACAGACTCTGATTTCTATATTAATAGCAGAATCAAAATAAGATACTGATAATGTGCACAATTTACTTACTATACATGAAATCATATATCAGTGATTATATAAAAAAGTAATTGATAATGTATTGTAAGGTATGGGCTTACATCCCTTCAGTACCATTAAAAACACCCTTTGCCTAACTTAAATACAAGATCTATATCAGCATTCTTCACTAACCACAACATTAATGAGAATGAAAATCAATTGTATTTCGTTACAGTAAAAAAAAATTAAACTAATCACAAGACTGGGCTAAAAAATAATCAATTGTTTTCTCCAATTAAACATCTAATTTACTTTTACGATAAATACATTATCTTAATTAAATCACAAAACAGAAATAAATACTAACCTTTGTTAAAAAAACATCTCGTGTAATTCATATATATTATAACAATATGAGGGAAACATGATTAGATGTAAGCATGAAATGAAAAATTATTTAAAAGAAAAAATTTCATTGTTATTAATATATTATATATATATAATAATTACAGCTAATGATATAAATAATTAATCTAAGTCATAACCACAAACCTTCATCAAAAATCATATTATATCAAACATCTTTGTTTTGGTAATTAGAAAAATATAAAAACCAATAACCTTCTTCTAAAAGATCAGATAAAAAAATATCATTGGCTGAACAACCTGCATGAAGTTTAAGTGGAGAAATTGAACTTGCAATTGAATAGAAAATTCAGCCACCATTAAAGTGAAATATTAAAGAAAATAACTCTTTGGATATTAATTAAAGGTAAATAAAAAGGCATATGGATTCAAACTTAACTAACTGAGAGATTGTAAAGTGAAATCTCCAAAATTAACTTTAAATTATTCAACATTTCTAAAGTGTTTCTAATTTTAAGCCAGATATTGAATTAACTTTAATTTGGGATATCTAATAAGTAAAGATATCACTTTTAATTCACTCAAGACATTCTACTAAACAGATATAAATAGCAATACATACAATCACACATTCCTAATTGCAAAGTGTCATCAGGAGAAGAAAGTAGTCACCCATGGAGCTTTAACTGCCAAAATTGAAATGAATTTGACCTAGAATCTATTCATAAAGGTTTAGCTTTTCATGTTATTATTATGTCATCTGCTTGCACTTAATAAATTTAATATATTTACATTTGTTACTATCATTTCATTAGATTTGAAAATTACTTCATAGTAAATATAAAGATTTTGCATTGTTTATTTATATATAATATTTAGTGAATTAAATGTAAAGGTGTTTTAAGCTTCACGCTCTTGGTTCAAAATACTTGAGTCTGACTTATTTATATAGAAATTTAAGTAGAGAAGGTGGTTCCATTTTTTTCTCGTAAAATCTCTGCCTTGGGTTTTTGAATTAAGAGTTCCATGTGCAGTCATTATTATATCTGATTGGCTGTCACATAAGCATTTTTAAGGTGCATCTGTCAAAGGTTTCAGCCTTTCATGTTATTATTAGGTCATCTGTCTGCACTTAATAAATTTAATATATTTACATTTGTTACTATCATTTCATTAGATTTGAAAATTATTTTGTAGTAAATCGAAAGATTTTGCATTGTTTATTTATATATAATATTTAGTGAATTGAATGTGAAGGTGTTTTAAGCTTCAAACTCTTGGTTCAAAATGTTTGAGTCTGGCTTATTTATATATAAATTTAAGTAGAGAAGAAGGTGGTTTCATCTTTTTTTCATAAAATTTCTGCCTTGTGTTTTTGAATTAAGAGTTCCATGTGCAGTCATTATTACATCTGATTGGCTACCACCTAAGCATTTTTAAGGCAAATCTGTCAAAGGTTTCAGCCTTTCATGTTATTAACATCTATGCTATAAAACATCAACGTTACTATTGAAAAATGAATTGGAAAACTCTACATCTCAAAAAAGGAATTCTTAAGAGAGAAATTATGTGAGAAAATGAATGTTCTAGAACTCTCGAATCTTATCACCTATAATCTGAAATGAATTAAGGAGGACAATTATAATCTTTTAATATGACGTTTTCCTTATAAACTATCAAGTTACTTTTAGGTTGACATCATAATTTTTATTTATTTATGTAAATTGTTTTATCTCTTTCTTTTAATATGAATTGGAAGGGGTAATAGAAGAAATAAGTATTATTAGCCTTATTATAAATTAAATAAAGTATTGGTTCAGATGAGAATTTGCTTGCATATAGGTCTGATCATTACCAAAGAAGAGGTAAGATTCTATCTTAATATATATTAATTTGGTACAGTGACATAATTTATGTTATTTTTTATTATTAATCATTTAGTTAATTGTTTTTGGTGTACTTGACTAATTATTTCTAGTACAAATAGTCTTTCCAGTCTTTATAATAATCAAACACCATAGAAGGCAATTCCATATCACCAACATATGATTGGTATGAATTATCCAATCAAATTATCGAAGATAGTAAATTATTTTATTTTGAGAAAATAAATTAGCAAGCAAGAGTAATTTAAATAATCATAAGTTGTAAAATAATTTTCCTTTGTGGTAATATTGACATCATATGATTATTCTTTGAATGAAACAAAGGGTTGGAACAAAAATTAATAGTAATAATAATCAAAGAATATCCATCAACATTAAATTATTTATATTTGCTATAACTTCATTATCACATTTGTGCCAATTGTAAATAAACTTGTTAAATATATATAATTTTTAAATTAAAGGTTATCATTTGTATTTTTATATATTCAGTTCTCAATGTCATATTTTCTCACACACTCACCTACCCTTATATACTTATACATATATTCACATACCTGCACATTAAGTAATATTGATATACCCTGAACTAGATGACTATGCATATTCTTACCGAGTTCAAAATCTGGGAATAACAGAAACTAAAGATGGTAAGAATGAGATGAGTATATGGATATAGTATGACACTTGTTTAAGTATTAATATCTAATCTCCCAGGAATGAGATTGAAGTAGGCATGGTATATACATTTAGAAACCCCAAATAGACTCTTTGACCCATTGTGATGACCTAGCTAGTCTACTATTATATAAGATATAGACCCATCCCATTGCAATATATATGTATATACTGCATGTAAATAATTTATTTAGCAATGAAATTTGCAATAATAATAAAACCCATATATTTCCCAACCAAAACAGAATCAATAATTCATATTTAATATTTTGAATAATAAAAACATGATTTATTTATGAGAACATACTCACTTATTTTCTCATGGACAACTGTATTATAGACATTTTACCAGGCACTACAATACATAAAAAAAAGTTAAAAGGGAGGTTGCCTTGACAACAGGTTGAAATTATTGTTATTGATATTGGGATTGTTTAACTAAAATATTCTATATGTAATTATTAAAATGCTTAATGTAGAAAACACAAATAATATTAAATATAGTTTTAATGTGATTTATTATTGTCATTAAAATACATCATTAATGTTGTATATTTAATATTGTTTATATTTTTTCCATTTAAGAAGTATTTTCATAATTGCAAATATAATATTATATTATAATTATAAAGTTTTTCATTATTTATTAAAACATATAAAAAACTTGAAACAATAACTATTAATTCTGTATTGGTTAGTGTGCTAAGTGACTTATTTCCACATTTTTTATTTATTACACTAATGCTTAAATTTTACTTCTTTGCTAAGTAAATTATTTTCATGAAGTACAAATATTTGTATTTTATTTTCTTATAAATGAGATTTATCTCTGGTGATGTGATGTGATGTGATGTATTATGGCTTCTCCTTGAACGAAGTCAAGAATATCTCAGCAATTATGCCCAGATAAACCTGTTAGCCACTTTCTTTTACATTCCCCACTCTAAATTTACCCATAATCTGCTCTATCCCATTTCCACAACATAATTTTTGTCAACTCTATAACCTTTATATCTAAATCCCCCTTATCTTTTCCCAAACCCAGCATAAAAACCAATAATTCACTTTCTGTATAATCACTCTTTTCATATTTATTTTTCCACAACTTCATTATATGTACCCTTTCTGTTTTCAAACATTTACATTCAATTAACAAATGCCTAATATTTTCAATTCCTTCCTTACATAATTTACAAAATAAATCACCCATATTTTTCCATTTACATGTATATTCTTTTGTAGCTAAAGATCCCGTTCGAGCCTTAAACAATAAACTACTTTCCTTACTATTATCATATATTAACTCACACCTAATATTCTGTTTATTTCTATATATATTTAAACTCTTTTTACTCTCCATACTATTTCTCCATCTCTCTAACTCCCTAGTCTTTATTAATAAATTTATTCTTTTATCCCATTCCTTACTACTATAACACTCAATAATCCTCTTAACACAATCATCCCATCTTTTGTACAAATATACTGATATAAATTCTTTATCCAAATCTTTTGCATAGCGCATTACCTTTCTCACCCATCTTGTTACCTGCCCTTTACTCATAACCCAATTAAATACTATTTTATGTGTTTTAGCACGAAAACAGCGCCATCCAGTGGGATATGGTGGCTCATCGACGACAACCCATTTTTCTTTTGCTAAAAGTAGATTACAATTGACAAAAGGTTTTTTTCTTTTTTTGATAAATCAATATTAATTACCAACCATCTCATTCAAATAAATATAAAATTTAAATTCTAATAAGTACAAAATTTAAACTCTATTTAAACAATTTTTAGGAAAAAGAAAAAATACATTTCTATATACATGTATTGAAACATTTACAAATGATAATAAACTTAAATACAAAAAAAAAACTGTTCCACACATAAACAAATGTTACAAGCTTAGTTTTGCTTTTATGATATAGATTTGCTGTGACAATAAATTTATTAACATATATACTACATACACTTGTATTGTGGATGTAAATAGGAATAGACCAAACTCATTTATTTATGTACCATATATAAGTACCTCCAAATACACATCTAAATTATGATTTAATAGATCTGTTAAAAATTACAATTTTAATATGATACATTTTAGCTGTGCTGAATCTTCAGCAACAGCCATTTTGTGCATGGTCGTTATACACAGTCTGGCACAATATCAAATGAATGTCAAAATCAGGCAAAAGTGTTTTTTGGTAAGAAGGTAATTATACTGTGGTGAAAAATTTAGATTAATTAAAATTATTATTTTATCTTATTGAGAAATCTATACTTTTTTCATACATATGAATTACTATTAATATTTATGGAGCTTTTAAGCAAATATTTTGCCATTTGATATGTGGCTCCACACGGTGATTAGATTTCTCACTCTATCTGTACCAATATAATTACTTATTACCAAATACTAAAAATAAAATAATATTAAATAACAAAACAAAAACAATTCTTAAAAGTATCAAATATGAAAAACTAAGCCTAAATTCTCAGGGTAACATTCAGGGTTACACTAACTAGTGCAGACATATTTACATTTTCAAATAAATAATCAAATATAAGCATAAGTGATATTATTAATTTTAATTAAGTCATTGATAAAAAAACATTTATTTTCTTTTAATGTAGAAAGTCTGCTGTTTATCTTTTAGGATATAATTCTTTCTAATTCAATATTTAAAAAACTTCTATAAATATAATGCTCAAAATGCCTTTGCTAAAATGAACTTTTTCTTAGCAAACAATTAGCTAAATTAATATCCAAAACACAAATTTTCTGCCATCTTAACTAGATGAACATATTTCAATCTAATTGTAAAATCTACCTTTGGGCATTAATTATTTAAAATCTGAAGTTAAATTTAAATTAGTAAAATTTACTTATAATACCCATATGGTAATAAGGTTGCATGATTCTCACAGAAGGTATATTCTTTTATAATTTTTGAAGAATGATCATATAAAACAAATCTGGAACTTTCAGATAAGACATATTTTAAAATCTAGTGAAGATCTGTTTATATTAATTTTGATTTGTTTAACTTTTTTGTCAACAGAATACATTTAAATTCTTAAATGATATTTAATTCTCTTTTCTTTAAGTCATATAATTATTACCAACTTGTTATAATGGAGTATTAAAAGGTAAAATAATAGTTGAAATTCAAGACTTTTAAGCATGATTTTAGAAGACCACTGCCAGAGTCATTACGATTTTAATTTAGCACTTGAAATTATGCCTACATATGGATGTAATTTATTATGCAAATGAGGCTTATTCCATTTTTTTGACAATGAAATGAATAAATCCTGTTTGTTGATTGCATTTGAATCGTTTGCAATTACCCATGTCTCTTTGTATTTTCATTTTCTATTGTCTCTTTCAGCACAAAGTATTTTTTATTATAGACTTATAATAATTATTTAAATTTTGTAGAGATAATTGAAGATTAGAAGTATGAAAATGTTATAAAAACTAAGAATTAATTCAATTCATTTATTCTCTTAAAACATTTAACATTTGTCTATTTGATTTTATGGTGATAATATGTAACTATAAGAATTTCTTTGTATATCACATCTGTTTGTTATGCTCTGATCTGGAATTGGAGTTGAATTACATAAATCTAACCATTTTTTCAGGGCACAAGCAAGCTTAAAGATTTTTTAGGCTATTGGCCTATAATCAATTTTACTATTTATATAGAAATTGGTTAGAAAATGAATATTTAACTACTATTAGCATAAACATATGTAATGATCAGATGACTGTTAAAAGAAAAATCAAAATTCGCCACTAGGAGACCAAGATGTTATGCTTCTATAGTCAGTGAGCTAATGATTGATGTTTATTTTTTATATATAACTGCATGTTTTAAATTTGAATAATTAAAAACAGAGCTGAAATAGTAATTTATTTTTTTACTATTTTAGCATAAATAACAGCCTTCCAATTTCACCCAAATTCAGATTGAGAATTTTCATTTCTTTTTCTTTATAAAATCTGATGCAATTTCTCAGAATTGGGGGAGGGGGGTATAATTATTTATTTCTAAGATTCTCAAAGATGGTAGGGAGGGGAGAATGTATTCACATATTAACATTAATGCTTGTTTATATCTATATACAGAATGTTTATAATAAATAAAATATATATAAGAGCTTGTAAATGTATAGAAACTACTCACTATCTTGTGCAAGACTGGTATAATGAAAGACAACAATTTGTCAATCGGTGTATATAGATTTGGGTATTTGATACTTCTAATTAATTTGCGAAGTGAAATGTAAACATAGTGAGAGAGGAAGGTCTCCGTTTTGTTGCTTGTGGATAGTAGTGACATATTGGAGTTAAAATGGTAGTGCTCTAATATAAACCTTTGGAAATCCGTGTCTTAAAAGTGGAAATTAATCCTTACCCTGTGCAAGAGTGGGTAATGACAATATCAGATTGTTTATGATTTGGCTTCTTTTTTCTAAACACTACATTTCATTGGCATTTACTTGGCATCAGTGACACAAGTGGAGATCAAGATGGACTAGTGCCATTTTGATTACTGAGAATAATTAAAATCTGGTATTACATGTATTTTTCTTGAATTTACTAGTTGTTATGCCATTCAGGTTGGAACCTATGGGTTATTTACTCCTATATACCCAATAAGTGTATCATTTCTTAATTTTGTTTCAGATCTATCTGTTTAGGGTGTTTTTACTTTCCATTTTTTGTTCTGGAGGCTCATATTGATGGTGTTCAAGAATTCGCTACCTCTATCATTTTGCATTCTGTATTCAAAAATCATTTGCTCAATTCTGAATAATAAATTGTGACATATTATACTGATTTCTTCCTCTGCCACATTGCATGCAGTTCAAGTCCATAATTTTGCCATCTACCTATGAAAGAACTGTAAGTGGCTTCTCCCACTATTCATTCTAAATTTTTCTTGCATGACTTGGTAATGTATTTCTTCTTATCTTTCTTTTTCCCAAAAATTATTTATGATTGCTTCTTGGTAACCTACTTATGAAATTGATTTCTGTATCAAGGACTTCAACCAATCTTTGGCTGGGTCTTGTAAATATTTGAGGCAACTGCTACCCAATCATTTTCTGTCAATTGGTTTACTAAGAAGTAATTCTCTGGGCTGTCTAAATGCTCTATGGGTGTTGTTGTGCCAGCATTTTTTGGGGGGAATCATTATTTTTATAAATGGGTTGATACAAGTAATCATTTTTGTACTTTTCATTTGTCGTATTCTCACAATATCACTCTCATTATATTTCAATAGATTTTGCTTCCTTTACAATATTTCCTTATTCTCTTTAATTTTTTTCTCTCATTCCATAATCTAAATCTAGCTTTCAGTTCCTTCTTTCATCTTCCTATAATCTGCTTGTATTTTTTTTTGTTGAGATAACCAGTCTTTTTTATTTTCCACCACCTCTTTCTGGACTTCAACCATCTTTTCTTATGTATTTTTCCAGTTGTGAATTTTCAATTATTATGTCTTGAATACCATCTTTATCATCATTATTTTTTTAAATGCCTCAGACTTCCAAATTTTCAGTTCTCTCCATCATGTTTTGCATATATACTTGTATTTCACTTGTATTAACATTATCAGCTGTGTACAATTTCTTCTAAATCTACATTTAGTTTTCTTTCTGTAATTTCCATTTCCTGCTGCATTTGCTTACACACTAGGCCTGCCATTTCTTCTTTGATATTGTTCTCTATTTGTTTGCACTTTTCGTCCATATATTTCCTATGCTGTACACCTCTGAATTCTTGCAGTCTTCAATCACTCACTTTTTGCATTTCTTCACTTTATTTGCATCTTTTTCATCATCTCTTGTTTATAATACACTGAAAAATTAATTTAAGAAAATTAGTCACTTCTAAAAAACCTGGAAATAATAAATATACTGAAAATGTTATTAAATACTGACATTCAACATTATAAATATGGTAAATTAAAATGAATTATTTAAAGATGTACTATTCTAAATATCTGTTGATTAGACTGATGAAAGTAATATGGTTTAATAAAAAAAAAACTACTTTTCTGAAAAATATTAAGAAGTTCCAGACACACAAAGAATGAAATAAGAGAAGACCTAACTCAATCCCCATCAGATTTACTTATAAAGTCAGCAATATAAAAAAAAATTACTATTCTGAATATTGCATTTTTTAATGAATTAAACAGGCATATTTTAAAACAAAATAGTAGTAATAATAATTGTATTATGTAACATAGTATAAACTTACTCTTAAAACGTTTAACATACCTGCTTAATCACAATATTAGTAAACAAAACTTAAAACCTTCACTAAATATTGGGAAATCTAAAAAAAATAATGGCATAAAACTTTTTATTTCATCTGTACTGGTCCAAAATTGTAGTAATAATTATACTCCACCTGACTAATTTAAACAAAAAATCAATCACAAAAACTTAAGTAAAATTGAATAACTTTGAAAAATAATATTGTTGGAGAATATCCTGTATTCCAAGTAAATAGTACTATTTTTTTTTTAAAGAAAAAAACTAATTTTAAGTTCAGTCATTATTTTTCATACAAGACTTTCTTTCAGTTATTAATAATAGTGAGAATAAAATATATTTTACATGTTAATGCAAACATTTACAAGGATCAGAGTAAAAAAAAATTATTTACCTCTATAAAAAAAATAAATGAATGATTAATTGCTCAGGAGGTCGTAAAAAATTTGAAATGAAAATTATATCTGGAATGTGATCCACAGATTTTGAATTCCAGAATCTCCCATTGTATCACTGCATTAAACCAATCAGAATAAAAATAATCTATTAAGGCCTATCAATACTCCAAAATTTACACTATATAATGAAAATAAAAAAGAAATACTCACAAGATACGAGTTTATCTTAGCAACTGGTTTCAATTTTTCTTCAAATTTATGAATATTATCACAGGCCATTTGGGTACATTATATTTACATATTATATGAAAAAAATTAAATGACTTTCTTTCTCAATATTATTTTCTATAGTAAGAAAAGCAACAAAACCATATTACAAGAATCATACTAAAAAATATAATGCTGCAACAGTACTAAAATTCCTTCATGTTTATCATGTTATGATTGACTACAATATAGTTTTACAAGTACAAGAAACCATATTCTAAACAAAAAATAAAACTTATTGTCTACTTAGTCTTAAAATAGATTATAAGTTAGCATTTGATCATGTCCAATGAAATCACTTTTTATCATACTGGTGAGGCTGATTTTCTTAAACAATCCATTCTAATTTTGGTAACACAATATTATGTCACCAACCAGAAAAACAATAGTAAAAAGTACATGTGCTTATCTGCCTTTTTTTTTTTTCATTAAGTTCTTTGTCAAGTTTTCATAGATCATCATTATCAAAAAGCCCAAGCAAGTAATTCACTGGCTAAGTCACTCATCCTGGAGTAACAACAGTAATAATCGGACATATGAATGGCTCTTGCTTTTCAAAACATTGTTAACTCTCAACGCATTATTAGTTCGTTTAAAGGCTTTCAGACACACTCTTTCTCAGGACTACAAATCAAATATTATTCTATTAAGTTTATGCTAGTGGTAATATGATAAGTTTAGAGATTGAAAAATCCTGGAATTCTAACTGCAACTGTATGCATTTGGATGTCATATGATTAATCAAATAATAACCACACAATTATTTTACATATGCAGACATAAATTTGAAGAGATGTGCTGCTTTGTTAGGTTTCCACACATCCGCTTACTGATGACTAAGTACTAGAAAAAAAATCCCTTTTACACTCAGATATTACAAGACAGCTTTCCTTGGCCTTTTAGCTGAGAAAGTAAAATGATTTATTACTTAACAAATTACTAATAGCCAGAAATTACAAAACTAAACTACTTAATACTGTTGTCAAAAAGTTACTGAGTAAATGTTTACGACTCAAAAATCATGAGTGGTTTCCATTCTGACTATAAAGTTGTAATCCCTAATATATAAAACTAAATAAAATCTTTATGATCAGGTGTGTATAAATCAATCATCAGACAATAAAAAATAAAATAGCATGCTAGAAAATTTAATACATACAACAATAAAGTTGTGCGAATATGAAAATTAATTAAAGTATGCTAATTTGCAAAAAATAAAAAATATGAACTAATTATGCAAATTAAGCAATGCCAAATTCACAATGAGCCGTATATGTGCAATATTGTATGGGCAATATTAAGTGGCAAGTGCAATACTAATTGAGTAAAATCATGTACATAAATTAATGCAGATTTGATAAGATAGTACAGTATTGAGAAAGTGCAAGAAGTTTCCCTATTTAAGGTTCAATCGACCAGCAAGCCACTAGTTGAAGTTATTAATATTTCTACTAAATCATTATACATTTATATTTAGACTAAATAAACTCTTGTTGTTAAGTAAACTTTGATTTGTGTATTTATTTTCTAAAAATAAATTAGTGTGAATACAGGTGGCTAAGATCAATCTTGCCCAAGTATACATCAATTTCTAGAACTGGAAATGGTTTTGATATTATATCCTTTAGTGTTTCTATTTGCTTACTTGTTATGCAACATTTGATGTAATTTGTTTTAAATAATCTCTAACTTATATAAAAGCTAACACATATATTGCAGCCAAAAAACAAAAGTATTTTTCTAAACTAATATGCAAATAATAGTAAAAATTTCTAAATTTAAATCTTTTCTTTCTTTTTAATGACTGGAAATCACTAGCAAAAATCTTCAAGATGACTCCAATGTAATTTCTCTAATTCCTGTCATGTGCATAATTTTATATATCATTAAAAACCAGTCAATGCTTACACACAGAATCCCACCTTTATTTATGGTTCAATATATTTATATAGACACTTAAAATTGCAACTTGTCCACAGACTGAAGTTATTGATGCAAAGAAGGTTAATTAAACCTTCTTAATCAGGTAAATATAACTGTCCTGAATGCAAATATAATTTTCAAACTGCCCCCAAAATTACTTAAATAATAAGTGTAATAATGCTCAAGAGTAAATGGATTTATAAATAATCCATTGAAAACCAATCACCAATACTAATGCCATAATTTATTTAGTTTTTTAATAAAGTAGGTTTCATTTTTTTATTGATTAGTAATGAGGATTTTTTCAAAAATAAAAAATAATATATATTGTAAAAACTTTAAAACCAATCATATTTATTTCTTATTTCAGACTATCAATCAACTTTTTCCTTTATCAAACTATGTAAGAGATTTCTAATGTATCCCTCATAATTCTTCTGTTTCAAAGCATATGCAGTATTTAAGTAACTGTTTTTTATTATTAAAATAATGTTTGGTATTATATATAGCCAAAATATAAAATTATTATTGATTTCATCTCTTAATAGAGTTTTCATCCTCTATTTCCTTTTAAAAAAAAATTTAGGACTAAAAAATATATCATAAAAAAGTTAGAAAAACTAAGATTATATGGCGAATTATTTTACAAATATTTGTAATATTTTTTTATAAAGATATGTAAATAAATAAAATGTTCAATATGGTTTAATTAAAATTAACGAGCATAAAATTAAAATATATATATTAAATACAGCGTTAGAAATTTATTTTCAGAACAATTTTAAAACTACAGTAAAAAAAAAACTTAATTAAGCATATAAGGGGCTCGTTTATATTTTACTACGTAGTTCTAAATAATAAAATTTATATTAAAAAGGATGATAAATAATAGCAACTATCATTAACGAGGATCAAGTATTATCGCCTGGTTATAGGTTTTTGACAGAAAACTTAACTCACATATATTCTACTAGAAATTAATCATTAACGTTATTCAACATTGTTAATATTTACCTAATGCTTTTTTTTTTTTTTTAGAGAGATGTTTTCAGATCGCTTCGCTAGAGGGCCATTTATATTTTTTGAAATAGTTTAAGCGGTGTAAATATTTTGTCCCGCTTTAAAATAATATAACTCTAAACGGATTACGTAGAAGTTCCCGTTTTCAGAATTTTAGTTTGTATCCTATCCATTAAGAAGTTTTATTGTAGTTGTAAACGTTAATCATGTGCCTTATAAAATTGAATGTTTTCAAGAAAAAGTTTAGACTTTCATTTGTTAATAAATAAACCAATGCCTTTACATACTGTCCCAGCTCCCAGTCTGTGAGTTTAGTAATTTATGGATGCCGCTGGGCTAGAATTATAGCCAAAAGCTTTCCTGCTGTATGTTCGTGACCATCGTAGGAAATTAAGCTCGGTATTGGCAAATATTTCTTTTCTAAAATTTATATGTGTAAAAGATTGCAGGTTTTCTTATACAACATCAATATTTTCCGAAGAAACGAACAAACATTACGTAAGCTGGATGTAAAAAATTTTAAAGAGAGAAATGGCAAATATTTTTTTTGCAACATTTAATATTTATAATTAAAGATGCATTGCATATATTACACTTCATAGTAATGAATGGGATTAATAAATATAAATATATTTTTATTATGTAAATATAAGATATTTCCAGTTATTAATATTATAATACAAAAAACTAAGATAATGAAAATTATTCTTCACGTATAAATCGCTTTCGGTACAATATACCAAAATCTTGGCAAATTGTTCGTTGTGATTAATATTTTTTGAATTTTTGGCTGCTCTGTTTTGTCGAAATTAATAATCAAACTACTGGTTTATTAAGTAAATGAAATACTCTCAAGTCAAAGTACATGACAAAACTTTTATAGAGAAAAGAATGGACAGTATATAAAGAAATATTGAGAAAGAATCATTTCTAAAATATCACATTTTAAATTCTTTAGAAACAATTTAAAGAAGACTAGATACGATTGTAACATTTGGGCCACCAAAACAAAATGAAGTGTGTTGATAACTCAATAAACAAATAAAAAATACATATTTTTTATAACCAAAAGGCACATCAGAATTATAATTTGAGATGCCTATGACATTATTTTCTATACCTTTAATAAGCTTCCCTGCTGAAGCAGATAAATGGTGTGGGTGGATAGATGATACTAAATCATATGCTTGCTAGATCACCTTAATTATAATTTCATATGTCTAAATGGCCATCTTAGAAAAATTAATTTATATTTCCTCTTGCCATCCTAGGAGTAATGGGAAAATGGTTATTTGTCTTTACAATTAATGATGCAAGGTGTATACCACCTATTAACTTGATTATAAAGTCATGTCTGTTATATAACCAATCTACTTATTTTAGACTACCATTTTCTAAAATGTTTTATATATGACAGTAACTAATTACCATAAGCTAAACTCGAAAAAATCTTCATATCTGTTTACTACAACATCGCTTAGTATTATATAATGCATTGCATAGTATTATATAACTCTAACTAGTGAATAGAATTGAGAATAAGTAATTGCAAAAACTTTAAACATTAAAAAACAAATACTTTAATAAAAATACAGTTTGGACATGGTAGAAGTGAATACTTGCATTTCATAAATCAAGTAATTGTTGTTCATATTAATTTTGAAATAAATAATTTTAAGATTAACAGCTACTTATGGTATTTCTTTTTCTATTAAGATAGACATCAGTCTGATATATGTATAAAACATACAATTCGTAAAAGAAACAGTTTATACGAAAGCATACTAAGCATATCATGCTGTATTATGATTAAATCAAGCTTTTTTCTATATATACCTTGTATGTATTTATTTTGAATAACATATGGTTTATAGTATATAAATAAATAAATGTGATTCAAATTTTATTCTCCATTCTAAAATTGAAATACGAGTTTCTAATCTTCTTAAATACAAATGCATGCAATGTGGCGAAAAAAACAAAATATTGCATTTCAGATATTAATAAAACATTAAATGCTATCCAATAATATACACAAAGAGAATAAATAAAAAAAACACTTTCAAACATAAATAAAATTAGTAATAAAAAATATAAATAAATTGAGTTAATTGAATACATAGATCCTTATCCAGGTAGCTTTTTTTAGAGTCTAAATTCTAATGCGATTTGCAAGTTTGTATATGACTTTTTCAATCTTGTAGGTTAATTTGAACACCTGATCTGCATAAGAAGACTGTTTAAATTCTTTCTAATATATATATTTTTACTGAAATGTTATCCTTATGCTGACAAATTCCTGCTTCTTTGACATTTTTTTCTTGAACAACAGTTACAATTTTATAACATTTTCACCATTATTACATATGGTGATTTATCAGTTAGGTCATTTATATTCAATTTCTCACAAAGACATATTCAAAAATTGAAGACAATACTTTAGAAGTTCAGACAGATTACATCTCAATAGGACCAACTACAGAAACAGTGATTTCCAAACTGCTAGGGTATAATACAACTTTAGCTTTTGCTTGGATTATTAGAATTTTTTTGTTTGATATAGATTTTGTGTTGCCACCAAAGCTATTTATGAAAGCAGCCTGCATAAATTTAATATGCAATTATTAAATGATGGAATATCAATCTTCAATGTTCAAAAATTCTCTTAAATAGTCTCCAAACTTATGATGAAATTAAAGCCAAATATTAAAACCATAGTTTCGTAATTAAGTGGCTATGTACTAATCAACTAAGTCCAGTGCACTAATTAATGAAATGCACATATTTTATATGTATGGGTAAACAAACTTTATTGACTACTTCATGCTTGTTGGTTAAATTGTTTACCAAATTTCTAAACAACTTAATCCAAAATTTTGATCAGTTAAAAATATATGTATACATGAATTTATGTTTTACGATCAAAAACCATCCAAATTTTTAAGCATTATAAATTTTGAATAATAACATTTATACTTATAAAAAATATTTTGATCATTATTATAGTGTATTATATATTTTTAATATTAATTATTTATAATTTATTAGTAAACAAAAATTATTAATTCTATTAAAGATTTTGTTTCAATCACTTCCTAAATTTTTTAATAAAACAACCACATGAATTTATTGTTCAACTTTCTTTTACCCCAAATAAAGAACTAAAAACACTCATTTTAACTATTTCTCCAATTGCCATTTGTAATATGCACAATTAGAGTAAAAATGTCATAACTTTATTAATTTTATAATTATTACTTTTGACAAGGGGACTCAATGCCAAAAATGCATATAGGTTGTATATTACTTTATATTTGAAATTCATATCCCTTAGGGTTGCATTTATTCTTTTGTAAAGGAGTTTTTTTTTAATTGAAGTTTATAAGTTTTATTAATTCTCATATATGTACTTTGGTAGATTAATATTCATATTATCCATGTTTTTTCAATACTTTTACAATGTTTTTTACAATCTAATATCACAGTTTTGATTGCCTCAGCAACCTTCTTCAGAACTTCTACTTTCTCCAAATCAGGAGATATAAGCAGAAATTCTGAAGAAGATTGCTGGTATAATCAAAACCATCATATTAGGTTGTAAAAAAGCATTGTAAAAGTAATAAGGAATATTGATGATATTAATATTATATGGATTTGGCAATGCAATAGAAAAGATAAAGTTATAATACTTAGGTAGATTTTTGAAATAAGGAAACATATAGTAATGGCTTAAAATTTAATCAACGTATGACTATTTGATAAACACTGTTCATTCTATTTATATACTTTTTCTCACCGAATTGAGTTTAACAGACAATTATATATTTTAATTATATATTTATTTTTATCTAATCAACTTCTCTTCAAAATTGAATCTTGTCAAGATATGTAAATTTAAAATGTCATGTGGTTTACCTACCATCTTAGCACACCCTCTGTTCACCAATATCAACCCTAAAAAATGTTTTTATATTTTTCAATTCTTATTTAATGCCCATTTTCCTCCCAACTTTATTGAGCTTTATACTAAATTCATACATTTCTCTTTATTTTTTTCATATATACATTGTCTCGTATGCTTTCTTTTCTTTATAATTTCTACAATATTTGATGACTTCAGTACCATTTCATAACTTGCCCTGTAGATGAAACTAAATATATAGTTGTCTATTAAATTAATTATGTTTACATATTTATTTCAATGTGAAAAGTATATAAGAAAGATAACAATAACGGTTTTAAAAGAAATAAACATCAAGATAATATATATATATATTGTTAAAAGGAGGTTGCCTTGGCAGCAGTTTTAAATTGTTGAGCGTTATTGATATTGAGATTGTCCAAGTGTTGACTAATTTTTAATGATATATCTGTATAGTCTGACATTCATTTGTGATGATTTTTATAGTAATTTACATAGATAAACCAGCTAGATAATTAGCTAAAATAAAATTATGACAACAAAATTATATTATGAGCAGAGACTGTAAACTTACCAACCAAGACTTGTTGGCAATCAAAGATGGAGAATGCTAAGATTCCGCGACCTCAGGCATCATTCAATGACAACTTTTTTAACATTACATTGAACATTGCTGGATTAAACATAAAGAGACAGTTGATTTAAAAATTGAATGTATACTTTACTAGAAAGTCACAAATATTGGAGGCATGAGTGGAGTAGGATTCATTATAAAAGTGGAAGAATATAACATTGTGAACTTAATGATGTATTAGTTATTCGACTTAATGAAAAATATCAAATGTAAGATAATTCAGATTTATGTCCTAATAAATTATCCTTATGATCAAGAAGTAGAAGATTTTTATATGGATATACAAAAGACTTTTAATCAGACCAAACAACATTTTAAAATTATCATGTGAGACATTAATGCTTGAATTGGCAAATGGTTAAAAGATAAAAATGCTGTGGGTAAATGTGTTTATAGTAATAGAAATAGAAGAGGATAAAGACTTGTGAATTCACATAAATAGATAAACTAATTATTATGAATTCTTCCTTTGAAAAAAATGCTAAATGGGGCTGGAAGTATCCAAATAAAGTATAGTAAAAATGAATTATACTGTCACTAAAAAAGAAACTATATATTTCAAGAATGTAATGCTTTTAATAAATTTAACACAGGAAGTAATCAACTATTAATGAGATGTAAGAGACAGGTAAATGTGAAACTAGAAAGACAAAAATTCTTAAGAAGAACAATATTCACAGTTAATATTCTTAATCTTTGGAAACATTCCAATAAATTTAATTTAGAACTTGCAAATCATTTTAGAATATGAACAGATTTTGAAGATGATTCAGAATTGAATAAAATCAATAAGAAGATAAGTGATATATTATTGCAAATGTCAATAGATGGCTTATATAAAAATGCAGCAATTTATCAACTGAGACTAGACAATATATATATATATATAGAAAAGTAGGAATATTGAAATATATAAAAATGGCCCTTTAAGAAGGATTGAATATCTAGAGGTTTGTAAAATGATATAAGAAAATATAATTATAAATTAGCAAAGAAAGGTATAAAAGTATCAAAATTGTAAAACAATAAGAAAAAGAAGCTTAACTAAAAAGAGAGATGGTATCATGAAATTATGGAAGAGTTTTATATTGAATTATATAGTAATAAAAAAGGAAGCAAATCCCCTATGACTACCATATCCTCTGAATTGTCCAGCATTTTAAATGAAGAAGTGAGACAATCAATTAAATCAATGAAAAAAGGAAATGTTCCAAAGTACTGATAAAATTATAATTGGAACTGTAAAAGCAGGTGAATAAATAAAAAAATTATTGGCAAAATTATATACCATATTTCTAAATGATAAAGATATACCAGATGATTGTAAGAATGTAATAATAATATTAATATTTAGAAAAGGTGATAAAGATACAAATTTCTTTGGCTACAAATTATAACTTAATAAAAATAAATACTTCTGTTGTTATTTAGCAGAAATAATATCATTAATATATATAATTAAAATAATTGCTAAGTTCTTTCAACACTAACGTGTCCTTATCAAGGCAAATTCTGTAAAACATGGACTCCTTAAAAACTTGTAAAAAATCGCTTTAACAACCACATCACTAATCACAACTAGTTTGTTTAGCATTAATTGCATCTTGAGATTTTTTAATTAAATATGATTCTTTAATCTTTCATTTCTTAAAACAGGCAAAACTCTCTATACATATTGCCACTCAGTGCAAGCCAGAGTAATCAATGGATGCCAGAAGGCTTGTGCAGAAAATCCCCATATAGTGCCTACTCATCCAATATCCTCAGACTAGTTTTTGGCTTGTGGCCTTCATCACATACAAGGCTCCCCACTGACAAAGGCCACAGGCCAGAAAGTAGTCTAGGGATATTGGATGAAATCTGATGAAGGCCACAAGCCAGAAACTAGTCTGGGGATATTGGATGAGTAGGCACTAGATGGGGATTTTATTCACAAGCCTTCTGGCATCCATTGATTACTCTGGCTTGCACTGAGTGGCAATACATATAGACAGTTTTTCCTTTTTTAATAACAGTTATAAGCAAGCATAAGAAATGGTAATCATGCGATGTTTATTGTCTTTCATTTCTTGTCAGGTCGTTCATACATCAATATATTAAACTTATGCAGAGTAAAAATATGACCCATTGCACACTGATGATTATAAAATGCTGAATATACCATACTATCTTCAATTGCTTTTTATTTGAATAATTATGTTGTTTGCAATTATTCACATAAAAAAGTGACTAAAGATAGTATGGTATATTCAGGAATTTTATATTCATCAGTGTGCAACGGGTCATACTTTTATTCCGCAAAAGTTTAACATATTAAGTATGAGCTACATGACAAGAAGCGAAAGATTAAGAAATCATATTTAATTAAGAAATCCCAAGATGCAATTAATGGTAAACAAACTAATTCCTGATTAGTGATGTCTGGTTGGTAAATGATTTTTTAAGTTTTTAAGGAGTTCATGTTTTACAAAGTTTGCATTGATAAGGACATGTTAGTGTTGAAAGGGTTTGGTAATTATTTTAATTAGATATATTAATAATATTATCTCTTCTAAATAATAACAGAAGTGTTGGTTTTTATTAAAAGGTAATAAATTTTAAATTGCGCTTTAAGCAAAAAAGTGAAGCTTATTATTAAAAAAGAATTATACGGATGAGTATTGATTGCACACCTATTAGTATTTTATCAGTTCTATACAAAATTTTTACAAAGATAACTACAACTTGTCTACAGAAAACATTATGTTTTAACAAATTAAAAGAATGAATTGGATTTAAAAATAGTTTTAGCACTGTTGATCATATCCATATATTGAGAGAAGTTATAGAAATCAATAAGTTTGCCATTATGTTTAATTTACACACTATGAAAGACACTTGATTCTATAAGTATTTCTACAGGGATAAAGCTATATCAAAGATGTATTTTAAGATATTGCCATATTCTGAAAAATATATCAAAATGCCACACCAATGATTAGATTACAGAATGATCCTAAGAAAAGTAGCATTGAGAAGACTATATGACAGGATGATTTCATATCTCAAATACTTTTTGCAGTAGTTTTATACAATAAGTATTTTGTGGATTAAAATTCTTTAACCGCCTCTTATGAGGCATCTCGTCGACATCTGACGTCACTCTAATTCTGCTAGTTTTAATGGTAGAATATTCGTTTGACAATTATTGATTAGATTTTTAAAAGTTCTGTAAGATGGTGCCCTCTTCCGAATTATTTTACAAGTAAAAAATCAAAAAAACCGCATTTAAAACTAAACAAAGAAGAACCTTGTCGGTGATTGGCTGTCAGCCGGCTCTCAGCTGAAAAAGACATTCTGATTGGCTGGAAAGAACAAAGAAACCGCCTGATCAAAGAAAATAAAGAAAAACGCTGAGATTTTCATTTCAAATGTAATTTAAGTATTAAAAAAATATAAAATGAGAAATTAAAATAGTTTTTTAAAAAATATACTAAAAAAACAAAATTATTTTCGAAAAATATTGAAGATTTTAGTAAAAATATTTAAGATTTAGCAAAAAGAAATCTTTACTTTTCCATAATGTAAAATTGAAAAAAGCGTTTGCATCAGCACTTTTTTGTTTAGACATTCGCTTTATATTTGCCGAAATTGAATATATTTTATAATAAATAAATAGCAATTTATTTTTGAAAGAACTTTCATTCTCTTTCATAACCTGAAAAATTAGTAATATACTTTTTATAAATGTATCTGAGTTGAATTTAATATTATAGGCGAATATGTTTTAACAATAGGCTTTGTCTTCAGTTTGTGAGTTGGCCAATTAAAAGATTTGATTTTTACCTCATACAACCAATAATATAATTAGTGGTTAAAGGGTTAACATGAGAAGCTAATAATTTCAAATTAAATGGACATTATTTAAATGATCTACATTTTGCAGATGATATGACTGTTTATACAAATAATGCTTGTAAAGTTCAAAAAATATTGCAGGAGTTGTTAGATAAAAGTAAGACAGTAAGATATATGCTAAAATGACTAAAGTAATGTTCAATAGATTTTCTTAAAAGAAAAAATAAATATTGATAATAATTAATTATATGGATATATAATGGATGAAATCACTCTATCAAAGTCTAATTACTTTTGGTAGAACTAATTTGGTATCAAAAGGAAATATGCTTATGTGCTGAAAAGAAAACTTTTAAATAGATGTTTTGCCTGTTCTTACTTATGGATGTTTAAAAGAAGAGCAATTTTAGAGACTTCAGATTACTTAATGAAGTGTGGAAAGATGTATTTTAGGAGTAACATGAATGAATAAAATTAAAATACAGTTGATGAGAGACAAACAGGTATTATAAACATTATTGAAAGGATTAAGAGACTAAAGTGGATCTGGGGTTGACATGTTGCTAGAAGATAATAGATGGACAATTAAAATCTTAAACTGGATCCCAAGAGATTATAAAAGACCTTGACAGAGATTTCATGTGAGAAGAATGGATGAAATATGGAAAATTGCTGGCATAATGTGGAGAAGAAATTCTAGAGTTTGAGAAGAATGGATGAAATATGGAAAATTGCTGGCATAATGTGGAGAAGAAATTCTAGAGTTAGGAGAAAATAAACCATTATGCAGTGGATAAATGAGGTTGAAAATGACACCAATTTACAATTAATTACTCGCCAAAATTATCTTACAAAACTTTACAGTTTCCTTGCCAAGACAAATTTTGTATATTGATTTATAATTTATTTTTAACTAGTGACTAATTATAAAATGATGTATTTAGTTTATTATATAGTTTCGTTTCACTTTTGATACATGATATTTTACATTTTAAGAAGTTACTTTTCAAGTTTTACATTGAAAAGTCTGACTTGTTAGAAAAATCATTACTATGGATTTGTAATTTAATTTTAACTAATGATTTAATTATAAATTAAAGCCACAAGCTAGAAACTAGTCTGGGTATATTAGATGAGTAAGCACTAGATAAGGACCTTCTGACATCCATTGCACTGGATGTCTCCACTATATAGAGAGTTTGTCATAGTTTTAACAGCTCGTGTAAACATAGAAAGTGGTGGTCATGTAGTGTTTAGTGGTTTAATAATATGTGTGTGTGCGTATGGGTGTGTGTATTACAAGACGTGAGTACTATATTGTGTTAAACCGAGTAATTATACTATGAAATATTAATAGTAAGCATATTTTTGTGAAGTATAAATTAATGTCAGTCAACTACCTAACCTAATTGATGGCTGTAAATTTGATTTATTGCACCTAAAACACGCTTCCCTTTTACTATTTTTAATATAATTACTCTGTTAGATGTATTGTATGTTTTGTTATTAAAAGATTATATATAGAATTTATTTTTATTTATACACAGAATAAGAAATAAACATCATAATGATTTAATGTTTGTTGATCTATCTATTCTTCTCTGAGTTTAGATTCCATCTAAGAAGATTTAAACAATGAGCATTGCCAATTGCTCAACAATCTTTGTGATAAATGCTTAGCCAGAAAAAGCATTTAAAATATCTCTGTCAGAAAACCTCCCCAAATCTATGACCATGGTTTCATGCTTTGGCACTCCTCAGAGAGGCGCTAGGATAGCTTCAGACACAATCTAAAAATACCAACCCAAAGCCAGCATTTATATAAAAGTCATCTATTGAGTGGAAAATCTGAAATTTTCAGACACCTACATGTCTTCAAACCCAGCTATCCAACTCAAATAGCTATATGGGGATTATATGATGTTATATTGCTAAGACTGTCAATATATGGTTTGGCTGAAAATCTTTCAGCCCCATATAGCTATTTGAGTTGGATAGATGGGTTTGAAGACATGTAGGTATTTGAAAATTTCAGACTTTCCACTCAATAGATAACTTTTAGATGAATGCTGGCTTTGGGTTGGTATTTTTAGATCTAGTGTCTGAAGCTAGCCTAGCGCCTCTCTGAGGAGTGCCAAAATACAAAACCATGATCAGAGGTTGGGGGGGGGGGATCCTGACAGAGATATTTTAAATGCTTTCTCTGGCTGAGCATTTATCACAAAGCTTGTTGAGCAATTGGCAATGCTCATTGTTTATATCTTGCAAGCTTAAAAGAATGGGGTCATGTGATCTATGACTCTGTTTTTTATTTGACTAAGAAGATTTAAAAAATTTTAAATTCAGATATAATCTTAGAACTTTTTCTAGACAGCAAAGCCAGTATTAAACGGGTGTCTTACTTCTAGAGGTAGCAAAATAAAGATGAAAAACTGATTTTACTCTCATACATGAAAATTAGCAAAGTTGGTGAATAATGTCTTTCTTCTCATTATTCCTCTACTAGGGGATGTTTTGAGAAACGTTAGCTAAGCATCTAGCAATTTAAAGCCCTTTTTTTTTCAGAAAGAAAGGAGAAATAACGTAGTTTACATCTAAAAAATGTGCTTTATTTAGCAAAAATATTTTTAAAATAGTAAATAAATATTTCAAACATCCATAACGACAATAATTTATTTAAACACTATCTACTAAAAGTTTAGTTGATACTTTTCGACTTGAATTAATATTATCTCGTTTTGAAATACGCAATTGTTCTAATACTGTTTTTCTAAAAGTTTTACAAAATATAAAATATACATAAAATGTTACAATAATATAAATCGTGCTTATGGAACTTAATGTTAAATTTAAAGCATCGTTGTAATTGCAATAAATACATTGGCATACTATATAATAAAATGATTTGGGGAACGTACTAAGACAAAACATAACTGCAGTTATTATGAGTAGAGTTGTAGTTCGTTTTTCTTCCTTTTTAAAGTTTTCATAACCCGCGGTGAGGGCTTTTCTTTTTTCCATTGCCCTTAAATAGAGTAAAACAGATCCTATATTAAATATAGTAATGAATATTGATGACAGCATTTGAAGCATTACGTAATTAACGGTATTAATGATGTTAACTTTGCTCCAAATAGAGTCTTCAAGATTGTTTTTGAGGAAATAAGCTTGCATGTAATAAGGAAACTTAGCAGCTGGGATAGATAGTGAAATACTGATAAGTATAATATGTAAAATTACAAATAATCTCTTATTATTGATTTTACTATTCGCTTGTAAAGGACAGTAAATTGAAAAAAAACGTTCTAATGATACTACAATGATTGTAACACTACTCCAGTTGATCAAAGCAGAATTTATAATCATGAATACTGAAATTAATAAATGTTTGGAGTATGAAACTTCATAAGTTAATGGTTTAATAAAGGAAATAATCACATAAAAAATTATCACTAGCAGATCTATAACCGATAAAGATTTTAACCACAAATATGTAGATGTTTTCCATTTGGGATTAAAAAAAACAATAACATTTAAGACATTTCCTGGTAACCCTAGCGTGATGAATGCAATTTGAAATGATTTTGACAAAACTTTTTCTAAATAGTTGTGATTATCGTAGTCTTCAGATAATACACTATTATTGTAAATGTGTCCAGACCCAGAGTAGTTGGTCAATGAAGAGATATTAATGGTGCTTGAAGTATCATCATTCATGATACCTGCAAAATAAATAAAAGTACATAGTAATGCAGTTATAATAACATATTAAAAAAATAAAATATATTTAGATTATACTATAAGAATTTATAAGACCTAACTATTCCTCAAATAATCATAGATAAACGTATTTTTTGTTTTTATCAAATTCTTTTCATTTTCTAGATACCATTACAGTTTATTCTTCATAAATTGTCTAGCAATTTCCTTTTTTTTTTCCTTTATACTTTATTTTAGTAAAAATATATTTTTATTTCACCACACACCATAATGATATAGAGATCTCAATAAATTTTAGTTCTTATCAATAAATTTTGAGAAGCTACAAGTTGTATTAAACAAGAAGAGGTAATAGTAAATAACTAATCACTATCTATTGCCTAACCATCTATATTTTTTTAACTTCTTTCAACTTTTTTTTCCTAAATGGCCAGGTTTTATCTCAATATAAATTAAATCATTAAACATCACATGATCAGCATTCTCTATGCATACACAAGCTGTTAAAACAGAGCCAAAACTCTCCATGATAGTCCCACACAGTGCAAACCAAAGTAACAAATGGCAGGGGACATTGAATGAGTAGGCACTAGATAAGATTTTTATGCAGAAACCTTCTTGCATCCATTAATTACTGTGGCTTGCACTGGATAGCACTACTGTATAGAGATTTGCCTCTGTCTTAATATAAATTACTTTTTTAAGAAAAACATTCATCATGCATCATTTTAATTCCAAGACAAAAAAATTTGCTCTCATTAAAAATCGATTTAGATATTGTAATTTTAACTCTAATATTTTTTTTTCATAATCAAATAGGCAACTTTCTAAATGCTTAAAAATATTAATTTCCTTAATAAGTTTGATCAACAATTATATTTAATCTTTTATTATAGTCATCTATATCAGTGTTTTAGATTTAGATGTTTTTGCTTTTATCCATTACTTCTCACAAATTATCATTCTGTTATGCTTATTACTATTTGAAATCATTTCTATATTAGCCATTAAATGGATGTAATAAATCTTTCCGTTCAACGCCATTAATTAAACCAATATTCATTTCACAATTAAGATAAATAAAATATAAAACTTCTACATATATCAAATTCTTCCACAGAAATTATTTAATGTTACAATATCTTTTCATTAATATGCAAATCATTTAATAATCATCTTTCTTCCCAATATCATTTCTTAAAAAAAATGTCCATAAAATTATTCACTTGATGTTAATCCCACTTTATCTTCAACTAATGAACTAGTCCAGATTCCATAAAAGTCATCACCGCAGACTAATAAATATATGAATAGATAAGCTATATTAAATAATAGAAACAAGTCAATGGGTTGTGATATTCAGTGAATCTGATTGCTTTAAATACAGATGGAGATGTGGTTATAAATAGTCAGTCCAATTGGAAGTTAAGTTAGAATAAGGTCTGAATGGCAGATCACACATAATCCACTACATGGATTAATGGATTAAAGCAATGAAAAAAATTCATATTAGAACTGGACGCTTCTACATCATAATCATACATGAGTCAAGACTGGAAGTGTTGGGTAAACGTAGAAGTCCCTTACAGTAATAGTTTCATGGCAACTAAATGCTATATCTTAGCCAACATATCAGGAATACGATATAGCAAACATATTCTACATAATATGTATATTATATATATGCCACTAGATTTAAACAGACTTGTATAAATTTGTAAATATTGTATATATGTTAAATAAATACTCAATCGTTTGTATATGAGTCTTTGTTTATTATTATCACACACAACTTGATTTTATTAAATATTTTTAAGGTCAATAAAGCAAGTATTAATTATTATTTTTCTATATATATATGTCTCAACATTAATTCTTATCACTTCAGTTGTTCTTTTTGTTAATGCATTCTTTCTTAATCCAGGCAGCTCTTCAAATACAAGTACTTATCAAAAACGTTTTCATTTATTACTTCGTACCTTGTGTGATTGCTTTAAATACAGATGGAGATGTGGTTATAAATAGTCAGTCCAATTGGAAGTTAAGTTAGAATAAGGTCTGAATGGCAGATCACACATAATCCACTACATGGATTAATGGATTAAAGCAATGAAAAAAAATTCATATTAGAACTGGACGCTTCTACATCATAATCATACATGAGTCAAGACTGGAAGTGTTGGGTAAACGTAGAAGTCCCTTACAGTAATAGTTTCATGGCAACTAAATGCTATACCTTAGCCAACATATCAGGAATACGATATAGCAAACATATTCTACATAATATGTATATTATATATATGCCACTAGATTTAAACAGACTTGTATAAATTTGTAAATATTGTATATATGTTAAATAAATACTCAATCGTTTGTATATGAGTCTTTGTTTATTATTATCACACACAACTTGATTTTATTAAATATTTTTAAGGTCAATAAAGCAAGTATTAATTATTATTTTTCTATATATATATGTCTCAACATTAATTCTTATCACTTCAGTTGTTCTTTTTGTTAATGCATTCTTTCTTAATCCAGGCAGCTCTTCAAATACAAGTACTTATCAAAAACGTTTTCATTTATTACTTCGTACCTTGTGTGATTGCTTTAAATACAGATGGAGATGTGGTTATAAATAGTCAGTCCAATTGGAAGTTAAGTTAGAATAAGGTCTGAATGGCAGATCACACATAATCCACTACATGGATTAATGGATTAAAACAATGAAAAAAATTCATATTAGAACTGGACGCTTCTACATCATAATCATACATGAGTCAAGACTGGAAGTGTTGGGTAAACGTAGAAGTCCCTTACAGTAATAGTTTCATGGCAACTAAATGCTATACCTTAGCCAACATATCAGGAATACGATATAGCAAACATATTCTACATAATATGTATATTATATATATGCCACTAGATTTAAACAGACTTGTATAAATTTGTAAATATTGTATATATGTTAAATAAATACTCAATCGTTTGTATACGAGTCTTTGTTTATTATTATCACACACAACTTGATTTTATTAAATATTTTTAAGGTCAATAAAGCAAGTATTAATTATTATTTTTCTATATATATGTCTCAACATTAATTCTTATCACTTCAGTTGTTCTTTTTGTTAATGCATTCTTTCATAATCCAGGCAGCTCTTCAAATACAAGTACTTATCAAAAACGTTTTCATTTATTACTTCGTACCTTGTCCATCCTCAATATGGCTACTGCTTTTACAAACACATTTTTTTTCACAATCTATTTCATTTTTATATCATACTTTTCTTCTATTAACATAGATAGAATATTATTATATCTACTATACAAATTATTTACATATTTCCTTCATCTTTTCAACACTTGTGTCTCTATAATTATCCAATCTTTAATTCAATTGTTGTTTCATTGTTACAATGCTTATTTTGTCAGAATAATTTTATTCTACTATTAAATTTCTCTCTCTCTCTCTCTCTCTCTCTCTCTCTCTCTCTCTCTCTCTCTCTCTCTCTCTCTCTCTCTCTCTCTCTCTCTCTCTCTCTCTCTCTTTTGTGATTCTACCAGTGTATTTACTTTCTAATTACACTTGCCTTTGTTTTAATTTATTTTAATTTATATATATATTTCATTACTTTACATTTTTTCGTCTTTTTATTTCTTTCATTTTATTAATCTTCACGTATATGTAATTGTTGTTTTTTTTCCACTCTTTTCATAAATTACTGATTATATTGAGATTTCCTTAAATTTTACTGTAATATTTTTTTTACTTTTCATAATTTACATAACATGTCTATTACTATTTGCATATACTTTATCAACTACTTTTGAATTTTAATCTGAAACTAAATGAGAGGTATTTTTAGATCTAGTGTCTGAACCTATCCTGGCACCTCTCTGAGGAGTGCCAAAGCACAAACCATGGTCAGGGATTGGGGGGGGGGGGTTTCCTGACAGAGATATTTTAAGTGCTGGTTCTGGCTAAGCATTTATCACAAAGCTTGTTGAGGAATTGGCAATCCTTGCTGTTTATAACTTACAAGCTTAAGAGATAGGGTCATGTGATCTATGACTCTTATTTTGAATGATATATACATCCTACATTAGTTTCATATCTTTTTTTTAAATTTAAACTTACTCATTTTATACAGAATTAAGAAATGCATAAAATTTAATGAAAGTAATTAAGCATTTGGTGATTTCAAGAGTATATATTTTTCATGGAAAACATATGTATTATACAATTATAACAGTTGTTATAATATAATTTTTTTTTTGTAAGAATGTAAAAATATTAGGTTACTTTTGGATTATTTATTTAAAGTGCCTATCAGATGAGTAATATTCCTAAAGATGTCTGTTACTTACTCAATTTCCTTATGTTTGTTATCTTAAAAATAAGCAATTAAATTTTTTTCTGTTGTTTTAAAAAGCCATAACTTTTCTCTTAAGAACTAACTTACATCAAACATTGCGTCTTCATATCTTCTAATTTACTAGTTAAAAAGTAAATTATGCTAACTATTGTTAAAGGATATATTTTTGAATAATAAAAACGTTTTTCATCATAAACAATTCATTTTTATTTCAAAGCATATGGGTATGTACATATATAATAATATATTCTCTGAAGTCCTCACAGCACAATAAGATATTAAATTACGTATAATTGCCTCTTTTTGAATTATATATTTTAGTCACAATAAATTCAAGTAGAGGGTGTCTTTAAATTGTAATTTAATAAATTATATCATTCATTATATATATACACAAACTGTAGTACAAATGTATGAGATAATTATCTAATGATAAAAAGACATTAATGTAAAGAATCATATAAATAATGGGACTTTGTGTAGTAAATGTTTAAGAAATTTGATAACATCTTTGACAAAGAGAATCGGTCATGTGATTTCCAATTACGATAGTATTTAATACTAGAAATTTGCATGATCCAATAAATAGGGGCTTTTTTGTCTTATAATAAAACTATCTTTTTTCCTCTGTCTGTTTTACACATACTAAATTATAATAAACATAAGGAATATCAACAACAATAATCACATTCCACATGCATGGCATTTTTTTTAGATTTTATACTTACTTTGGGCAGCTTTAATTGTTCAATAGTTTACTCAAACTTATAGTGAAAATATTACACAAGCTTAATCTTTTGTTTTTCACAGAAACTGTCCTTTATCATAGCAATCAATAATGTATTTATAATGGCTAGGATCTATTTTGAACATCTGATGTAAACATTTTAATTTAAAAGTGGATAGAGAGAATTTAAAACCAATTAGAAACAATATAAAATTTTCTATCCATATTATGCAGAATTGAAAATACCTATTGTGCTTGCATGGTTTTGACTTTGTTAATATTATGAAACTAAAAATAGAAGATTACATATTATCTATTTATTCTGTTTAGAAGATAATAAACCTTTCTCACTGGTGCTGTATGTAATATTAAATCAGCAGTGCTAAATGCAAGGATACACTCATTATAGCCACTAGATAGTCTTTGAGAAAATAGTTCTTATTTTCTCAAAGTATTAATCCTGTGGCTGGAATGAGAGTATCCTCACATTTAACATCCCTGATATATGTACAGCTCTAGTGAGGAGGATTTATTACCTTCTAAATAGAATTACAATCTGATATGCACTAATAAAATAAATTGATCATTACATAATCTATTTATCATCTTATTATTTATTTCTTGCAAAATTATTAAATACTTATTTTTAAATAGTATATAAAATTTTAAGCTATTTAAAACAAATTTATTTGACAATTCCATTATTATGATTATAAGAAATGAAGATATTTTTTCTATAATATTTTCTAAAAATTGTTATTAAAGAAATCCATTTTTAAAATCATTATTCCTATATCCAAACCTTTGCATTTTTTAACATAATTTTTTTTTAATTTTATCTACTTACAAACTACAGTATTAAAAAATATATCAAAATTTAATATGTGCAAATATTAATTTAATATATGGATCGTGTTTTAGTTAACATGGATATATAGACCTTCATTCTGTAAACAGATCTTTACTGTAAAGATTAATAATGTTAATTCTATTATTCTCATGAATAAATAAAGAATTCATAATATTATTATCCAGGAGCTTCCATGTAATAAAAATATAATAGCTATATAACTGATGTTTCAGTACAATAACAAGTACTTTCCTCAGAGCTTCTCAAATCATACAAATAGGTGTGATGAGATTTAAAGTCATTATTTTTTCTTTTGTTATTTTCTTCTCATTCACAAATTCTGTTGGTTCAGTAATTCTAAAAAATATTTTATCTTCCAATAGCTTTTTGTTAATTTTCTTTATTTCACACATCATTTATGCTCTTATGCTTTTTAAAAATCTCTATAGCTTCCCTTAACTGTCTCTGATCATATTGTTTAATTTTTGCCAGAATATATGTTCTATTAAAATTGATGTTATGATTAGTTAACTTAATGTGTGAATAAATAAAGTATGAATAAGATTTTTCTCTAATTTCCAAAATGTATTCTTCCTTTTTTATATTTACAATTGGTCAGTCCAATGTATGAATGTAAACAAACTCCACATGGGATTTCATATACACCATGAGATTCCAAAGGAATTTTCTCTTTAGGGTATGGAAATACTTCTTAATTTTTTTTAATATAGTATAAATTGTGTTGATATTATTTTTCTTTAAAACATTACCAATTTTATCAGTTACTCCCTCCTTTATATATGACATAACAGTCTTAATTTTTGAAGTATCAAAAATCTTTTTTCTTATTATATAAAAAAGCTCTATTAATAATCCTGTGATCAAAACTATTATGAAGAACCATTTTTTTAGTAGCATAGATTGATATCAGAAAGTTTCTTAGTTCTATCTAACAATGACTTTGCCAATGAAAATAAATGTGTTGGGCAATGATGAGAAGCAAAAAAAGATATCTCCGAGTGCTTGTTTGCTATCTATGTATACCATGCTCTTGATGAGTTTTTAATTTTCTTAAATTCTTTTCACAAACAACATCAAAATTACTATGGAAGTAGAAAATAATAACCAACTTCCACTTTTAAATATTTTAATTGAAAAAAAAAATAGTTTTTTTATTTCATGGTATATAATAGAAAGCATACACACACTGGGAGATATCTACATTTTTCTTCTCATCACTGTCCAGCACAATTATTTTCAGTGACAAAGATATTGTTAGATAGAACTAAGAGACTTTCTGATAACAGCCATTTTCACCAAAATAATGCTTCTAAAAAAATGCTTCTTCATAATAGTTTTGATCATAGGATTATTAATATGGCTTTTTTATATAATAAGAAAAAGATTTTGACATTTCAAAAATTAAGACTGGTCTGACATATATAAAGAGAGTAATTAATAAAATAGGTAATGTTTTAAAGAAAAATAATATCCAAACAATTTATATTATATTTTAAAAAATTAGTGAAGTATTTTCATGCTTTAAGAATAAAATTCCTCTGGAGACTCATGGTGTATATAAAATTCCAAGTAAAGTTTGTTTATGTTCATACATCAACAGACCAATTGTAGAATAAACATAAGAAAGGCAGAACACATTTTGGTAGTTAGGCAGAAATCTAATTCGTTAGTCATTTATTCACACATTAAATTAACTAGCCATGATGTCAATTTTATAAAAATACATATTCTGGCAAAATTCGAACAATATGATCAGAGACTGTTAAGGAAAGCTATGGAGATTTTTAAAGGATTTAAGAGCATAAATAAAAAGTGTGAATTAAAGAAAATTAACAATATTTGGAAAAAGCTGTTGGAGGATAAAATATTTTTTAAAACTTCACAAACAATAAAATTTGAGAATGAGGAGAAAATAATGAAATAAAAATAATGAGTTTAAATCTCATCACACACATTCTTAGGATTTGAGAAAGATGTTCTGGGGAAAGTGTTTGTTATTATATTGAAATGTCAACTATTTATCTATTATATTTTTATTACATGGAAGTTTCTGGAAATAATACTATGAATATATATATATATATAATTAAAGGGAATTTATATATATATATATAATTAAAGGGAATTTGAACCCAGACTTTCAAGCTCCCTTCAGTCATTCACACTTATCTTATACAACCAATACACATGTCCACATGTGAAAAGAATAAATGATTTCCGATATACATATTTTATATTGAACCAGCACTCATCAGTTGGTATCATCATCTCCTACCCACATATATAATCAGTGCTTGGTTTATATTAAGATAGCAAATCTACAAACTTTAATGGACAGGTTTCAATCTTCTCCATTCTCCAACTCTTCAACCATCCATATCATGGAAAAACTAATGATGGATTTCTCCAAGCCCTTGTTGATACCAATATTACTGTCATACTCATGTTAACCTTAAGTAATTCTGACTGTTATATTGTACCATCCACCTTTTTTCTTTGTAAACAAAAATGAGGAAAATTCTATTCTTTTATATTTATTTATTTTTATCCTTTTTTTTGGTCTCTATCACTATCTTTGAAGGCTTCTGGTCACTTAGGTAGAGATAATAATATCACTGGTATCAAGCTATCAATAGTACCAACTCTCTGCTACTAAATTATAACACTGGTCACCTAAGCACTTTATTGGTCACCCAAGCACTTTATTTATTTTAATGAAAAACCTTTAGATGCCAGTTAATTACTATTTAATGAATGTGCTTGCTCAACCAGCTACTAATTTAATACCTGACCTTCTGCCAGCTAGCTCATCGGACTCTAACTATTCCCAATTCTCCACCTACAGTATGAATCTCTAAAATAAACATTTATATCACACATATTTTATTAATTAAAATATGAAAAATATTTAACTAATAGAATACTTATGCATTATTTAATTCTTCTGCATAAGCCCCTCCCTTATCTTTAACATTACCTCAAATTATCTACCTAATGATAAATAAAATGTTTTATATCCAGCTTTCTTTAAATGCTCACTCTTGCCTTATATTATAAATGCATACACACATTCTATTAAAGTATAACTTTTAATATGTTTCAAATCACACACATATACATTTAAATAATAAATAAAATAAACACACGTTTAATCATATGACACACACACACACACAATTAATGAGTTATTTGATTTCAAAATCTTAATACAAAAGCTAATGCATGTAGTTATATCATGGAAATTAATAGCTCTATACTTGATTAAACCTAACTTATAGTTCTTGAGATGTTTAAAAGTTTCTCTCACTTATTTATGGCTATGAATCAATATTTGGAGACAAAAAATGAATGATTTACCTACAATTTGAATACCTTCATACATGTATAAGGCAACTTTTAGCTTTCTGCTGATTCTTCTGATTCCTTGTAGACCTTTTGTACTTATTTTATGATGAGCAAGATGAATTACTTATGGATCTTGGCATGGACACTCTGATTATTCCCAGTTTTCACAGTAACATGATTTTTCTCTTGAACTAACTGCTGATGTTACTGCAGAAAAGGTTCAGGCCAGCTGCATGATCTGATGGGTTCAGCAATGCATAGTTATTTCAATATTTTTTGGATCAAATTTTGATAAATTCTGATTAATTATTAATTAATATTTTTTAATGAATGCCCATAACAAATATGATATCTCCCTTATATAGACAGTGTTCCTTATCTGATGATCAATCGAGCAATCTGCTGCAATCCTATTCGGTTTTTATACCTTTTATTTAAGAGTTTGATTCGTTATAGTCTTTCCATTGGCCTTTTATTTTAATCTAACAATAGTACTTAGAGATAGGGTCATGTGATCTACGACTCTTATTTTGACTATTTATAGTCTCTGCCATAAGTCTTATGCAATTTTATATTGCTAAGACTACTAATATATGGTATGGCTGAAGATCTATCAGCCCCAAATAGCTATTTGAGTCAGATAGCTGGGTTTGAAGACATGTAGATGACTGAAAATTTCAGATTTTCCACTCAATAGGTAACTTTTAGATAAGTGCTTGGCTTTGGGTTGGTAATTTTAGATCTAGTGTCTGAACCTATCCTGACACCTCTCTGAGGAGTGCCAAATCACAAAACCATGGTCAGGGGTTTGGGGGGGGGGTCCTGACAGAGATATTTTAAGTGCTGGCTCTGGATAAGCATTTATCATAAAGCTTGTTGGAGGAATTGGCAATCCTCATTGTTTATAACTTACAAGCTTAAGAGATAGGGTCATGTGATCAATAGTACTTAATCTCTTTGTTTGTTGATTACATTTCCTTTGTTTTGATTTTAAGTTTTCATTTCTTTTATTTGCATTGCATTAGCTTTCAATTTTATCATTTTAAGAAAATTCCTTTCTTTTAAATTTTATTTATAGAAGCACACATTCCATATTATAAGACAAAAACAAGATATTTATATTATACATTAATTTTTTTAAAAAAAATAACTATGCTAATTATTTTCCCCTTAATTGTTATTCATTATCGAAATCTTTTCTCCTCCCTTTTCTTTTGTTCGTTTCTTTTTCTCAAACCTTTATGAAAATCTTTATTTTTTTAAACTTTAAAAATAATATTTTCTTAAAATTTCTTTCAATAAAATTCACTCTTGATAAATACTAGAAATATTGTGTAATGACCAACATTGGTACATCTCCTCTGCCCCCACTCCCTTGGGAGTAAATGTCATTCTGAGCACTTTATCTCTAATGCCTAAATTAAAAAAATTTTGTATTACACTTCATTACAATTGTGATCTGTTTTCTTACATTCTTGTGTAATTATGATGGATTTTATTTGCTAAACTTTATCCTATCCATTTTATTAATTGCAATGATTTAGAATTGAACCTTCCCTTTTTTTCTGTCCCCTGAGTGATCTCAAATGCATTGTTTCCAATTTCTCATATGATTTTATATGGCCCATCATATATTGGCTGAAACTTTTTATATATTCCCTTCTCAGGATGGCTTACTGGATTTACCCTCACCATGACTTCATCACCCAACTTAAACACATACCTGACTCTCCCCTGTCTTTTTTGTCTTATATTGCCCATCCTTCTGAGCCTACAGCATGCTTTGTCAGTATCTTTTTAATACATTGTGTTCTGACCAGAAAAATGGTTTTAAATGGGTATGGAATATTTTTTCCATGATGTAGTCTGATGGAATCAACCCCTGTTGATTTGTTCTTTGACCAATTTATCATGCAGGTGACTATTGTTGCCTCCTTCACCCATCTTTGATGATTATTCTGTAGATATACATGAAATAAGCATCCCAACTCTCTCATAATATGCTCGCAGGAATTGGATTGCAGGTTGTGAATCGAAGTGAGGATATGTCTTATTCTGTGATGTTCCATCCATATTTTTCATTCTTCAGACAGAAAGGGTGTTCCATGATCTGATATTATTTGATTTGGGATTCCCACATCTCAAAAATGTTGTTGTTCCAGTACTCGTATAGTCTGTCTGGCATTAGCCTGCATCACTGGATAAACAGACACAAATTTGGAAAAGACATCATAGGCCACAATGAGATATTTCTTTGTATTAAACTGGGGTAGTGATCTGTAGAAATATATTTTCAACAAACTGTTGGGCTGATATGCATATATAGGTCTCATGGCCCTGCACTTTGATGTTTTAGGGTGCTTGGTCTTTGTGCATATAGTACATTCCTCAATGCTGTTTAAAATATTCTTATACATTCCTGGCCAATAAAACCAATGGCCTATTCACCCTTTAGTTTTGCACTTAATCACCTGTTTCCATATGGCTGCCAGAAGAACGACTCATGTATGTTCACCCTCTCTCACCTTGCGCTGCAAATGCTCTTCCTTTAAGCAATACCATTTTCTCTCCTTCCATAATGAACCATTTATAATGGGTCTACTCATAAGTTGGTGAAGTAAATAACATATCAATTGTCTACAATTTGCATCCTATTCTTGCAGCTACTTTAGTCTTTTTAAACTATGTTCCTCTTCACATCTGGGAACTTCCACTGTTGTTATGTACGCATTGTTGCAATTCAGATGTTGTTGCTTATGTGCTGTTGGATGGCAGCTTAGAGCATCAGCCACCATATTATCTTTGCCTTGGCAGTATTGTACATTATAATTGAACTGCAAGAATAGACTCCACTGGATCAACTTACTATTTGTGAGAAAGCTGTGATTAGGGAACTCAAGACTCCTAAGGTCAGTGATCACTATCACCTGTGATCCTATAAAGTACTGTCTAAACTTCTTAAATGCCCACATGATCACTAAAGCCTCTCTTGGTTACTGTATAATTCTTTTTGAGCCAATTTAACAAATGACTCACAAAGAAAAACACCCCATCCCATCCATCTTTCTGTATCTGGTACAGTGTGGCTACCAATCTGATTCCACTGCTGTCGGTTTGCATATCAAATGGTTTACTAAAATCTGGATATGAGAGCATAACTTCACTTAGAAAACTCTTTTTTTACATTTATAAAGCTGTGCTCATGTTGATCTTCCCACGCCCATTTTTTTTCTTTTTTCAATAGTCATAACAGAGGCTCCATGTCTGAGAAAAAAATTTTATAAAACCAATTGAAGATATTGCACAATCCGAAGAAAGATTTAATGTCCTTTTTCTTCGTTGGCCTCAGAAAATCTTGTATCACTTGGATTTTCTCTGGATTTGGAGATATTCTTTGCTCATTAATAACACATCCTAAAAACTTTATCTCTGTAGTCATTAAATGACTTTTGCCCAAATTTATTTTAATTCCCTTCTTTTTACATTCCCAAAAAAAATCGTTCAAATGCTCAAAGTGTTCTTCCAAGCTTTTTGAAGTTAGAATTATATCATCTACATACATAGTAATCAGGCCCTCAAGCTCCTCTGACAATACATAGTCAAGGCACTGTATCTGTCCTACCCCATTGGTTTTTAGACCAAAGAGAATTTGGTTGAAACTATACACCCATCTGTTATACCAGAGAGTGATGTATTTCCAGTCCTCAGGATACAGCCTGATCTGCGAGTAGCTGGCTGTTAAATCAAATGTTGAAAATATCTTTTTTTTTTGAAAATTTCATTAGTAACTCACTCATGGGTGTCTTGCATTGGTGGTCAAGAGGTCAGCGCAACTGCCTTGCAATTGCAGGCAGTCACCTGGTTTGTGGGTTCATGTCCTGGATGATGCTATGACACTTAAATAAAAAAAACTCACTCATCAGTGGTGAGGCATTAATGTCTAACACTGTTATTTTGTTTAATTGCCATGCATCTTGTCATTTACCATCACTAACAGATTATTGTATGGAGACGCACTTAGAAGATAATCCCCCATTTCAACATATTCTCTAGTTGTTCTTCCATGGCATTTCTATATTCATACAGTATAGGACAGTGGTCTTCAACCTTTTCACACCTGCAGACCGGTAAAAATAAGGATAAGGTTTCGCAGACCAGCAGAAGTCTATAGATAAATTTTCTTAAAGATGACCATAATTGTTATAACTGATCAAAACAACAATGTTAAATATATAAGATAAAGTTATATATATATATGGAGTAAGCTTCTTTTTTTTTAATTTTGATTTTTTTTTAGAAAAGTAATAAAAAATTTAATTCTACCCCCCTCCCCATAAACATCTGTGATAACTAGAAAAACAAATTAATTTATTTGATTAGATTTTGTTTTTGTTCTGTTTTCTTTTTTTTTAATTGGGTAAAAATGAGATGAAAAAATAAATAAAAATTGATTATATTAATTCAAAGTTTAAACTCTTATTATTTTGTTATTACAAACTTTCCTGCTAGTCTAGCGCGCGGACCAAGGGTTGAAGACCAGTGGAATAGGATATGCTCAAGCTTGATATGGTTGATCTTTTGTGAGTCTAATCCTATGCTCATATTCCTTGATAACTCCAGGGACTTTTCATATGTGTCCAACAACTTCTTCAACCGTTCCTTTTGCTCCTTACTCCCACATCCATTTTCTCTCACTTTTTCTCTATTTCTATCCCTGCACTTTCTGCATTGCACTCCACATTACCATCATTTGCCTCACAAACTTCAAATCAAATCTCTGCCTGTTTACCCTCACCTGTCAATGTTCATAATCCAACAAATTGCTTTGCACATAAAATCTGTCCCCAGGATAGCATCATGTATTATTCTCTCTAGGATTAACGTGACATGATTGTATTGCTTTCCTGCTATATACCTACTCACTCAAACTTGTTCCGATGCCAGCTTTGCTCTTTTTTTCATTTGCCAACATTATGTATGCCTTCTTTAGTGGTAAGGTTTTATTTCAAATTGCTCTGACTTATCTCATTAAAGGTTTTCTGCAACATCACTGATACTTGACTCCCTGAGTCAAGCAATGTGTTAACTACTATTCCTTCGATTTTTATCTATATTTTAGGACAGGATTGAGGTGCCATTCTCAGATCCTCCCTTTCTTCATTCTGTACTAAGTTTGCTACTTGCACGCAAGTATCCTCAGCATTTACTTCCTTATTCTGGCTTTCCCCATGCTGTTTATCACTGTCTAGGGTCATAAGTATCTCTGTGGTTTGTTCTACCATATCCTTCCCCATTTACTATTTGTTGAATGTTTTCTAGAAAACCCTCCTTACTATACACAGAATCTGTTGTTCAGATAGCTTGCATGTTTTAATCATTCTTAATTTCATTACTTTTCTGTGAAAAAATATAATCAGCAACCACCCTGGTCACCATTTATCCTATGCTACCTGAAACTTAACCTTCTCTTGATGTCCCTCCCCTCAATAATTCATTAATAGTGCTTGTTTGTACTCATCAAAGTTTGTCAGTTTTACTCCCATTTACTCCCACCAAATTTGAGCATCATCATGTATATAACTACTAGCTATGCTAACCTTGAGTGATTCTCTAAATGCATTACATGAGAAAAATCATTCCAAGATCTCTAAGTGCCTATTTGGTACTACCCCTGTGTTTCCTACAAAAGTTTTTATTTTTATAACCCGGCTTGCCACTTCCATTTTATAATTGAGTGCTCTACCTATTTTTATTTAAACAACACAAAAAAAAATTATTTTCTCTTATCTTATTCTTTATTTTAAATGAACGCATGAGCAACCCCAACCCTCTTAGTTCTATTGTTTGTTCTGCTTATCCTTCTATTGTAATTCACCCAGAGTGTCCCTTTTTTGATAATTATGTATCCATATTTACATTGTCATATGAAATCTCAACCATCTATTGGTTGCACCAATTTGACATATCCAGTTAAACTGAATATTAGCAGGTTCTTCAAATGCAACCTAGTTGTTTTCAGATGTTTTCCCCTCTAATTGGCACCTGTGTCAGTTATGGCCCACATTGACTATGCCATTGTATCATACGCCTTCTTTCTTTATAAACAAAAATGAGTAAAATTCTATTCTTTTAGATTTATTTACTTCTACCCTTTTGTTTGGTCATTATCACTATCTTTGAAGGCTTCTGGTCACTCAGGTAGAGATAACAATATCACTTGTAGCAAGATACCAATAATACCAATTCTCTGCTACTAAATTATAACACTGTTCACCCAAGCACTTTATTTATTTTAAGGAAAAACCTTTAGGTGCCAGTTAATTACTATGTAACTAATATGTTTGCTTAACTAGCTACAAATTTAGTAGCTGACTCCCCCAGCTAGCTCATCAGACTCTAACTATTCCCAATTCTCCACCTACGCTATGAATCTCTATTTTTAAACATTTATATCACACATATTTGATTAATTAAAATATGAAAAATATTTGACTAATAAAATACTTATGCCTTATTTAATTCTTCCATATAAATCCCTCTCTTACCTTTAACATTAACTCCAATTATCTACCTAATGATAATTAAAATGTTTTATATTCAGCTTTCTTTAAATTCTCACTCTTGCCTTATAATATAAATGCGTACACACATTCTATTAAAGTGTGCATTTTAATATGTTTCAAATCACACACATATACATTTAAATAATAAATAAAATAAACACATATTTAATCATATCATATAACACACATAATTAATGAGATATTTGATTTCAAAGTCTTATTACAAAAGCTAATGCATGGAGTAATATAATCATGGAAATTAACAGTTTAATACTTGATTAAATCTAACTAGTAGTTCTTGAGATTTATTTATGGCTATAAATCAAGATTTTGGAGACAAAAAATGAATGATTTACCTAGGATTCGAACACCATATGCATATAAGGCAATGTAGCTTTCTGCTGATTTTTCTGATTCCTCATAGGCCTTTTGTCTTTATTTTATGATGAGCAGGTGAATTACTTATGGATCTTGGCATGGACACTGATGATTCCCAGTTTTCACACTAACATATGATTGTTTTAGAATATTTTCATTTGTAAATTTTCAATTTTTTAGTTTTAATATAAATAGAGTATATATAAAAATGAAATGTTGAAGATTTTTCAAGAACTTCCACCAGATATAAAAATTAAAAGTCCATATTTAAGCTGCTTTTATTTTTATATTTATATATAGGTATGTGTGTATATATATTGGTATATATATATAGATAGATAGGTATTAATTGTATATGTTTTAATGTTGTAGCTCTGATGATGACTGCTGGACGGTTGAAACTGTAGGCAAGAGGAGATAAAATATATGTTAAACTGCACTTTAGAGGGTCAATTGCGGTGTATATGGTATATTATATTAACAATAGAAAATGTCAGAATTAATAAAGGTTTAATTACGGTGTATATGGTGTATTATATTAACAATAGAAAATGTCAGAATTAATAAAGGTTCAAAATGGGTTTACAAGATTTGATTCAAATAAACAAAAGTCTTAAGTTAAACAAAAGCATTTTTTTAAAAAAACTTACAAATAACATTAGAATTTTTTTTTTTAGGGATGGAGTTAAATAAAAGTTGGTGTGTAAATACTATTTCTCACACAATTATAAAGAAATTACAAATATTCTGAAATTTTAGCTGAACTCAAAACTTTAATAATTTAATTTTTAATAGTAAACTAAATTGATAATAAAAATGTTTTTTTTTTGTTTATTTTTGATACTGATTGAGTTTTTCTTAAAATAAATGTTAACTTTATAATAAATTGTGGTGTTAAAACTAGGATGTTACTGTAGATTTGGAATAACCCAAAAATATCTTGCCATAGATATACAAACATAAAATCTGTCATATTAACTGATTTTATTGTTTGAAAAAATATTAGTGGTATCTTATTCATGAATATCATAACTAATATTATGCCCAGATTTCTATTCTTGTCTAAAGTTACAATCAGAATAGTATCCAACTTTATATAACATCAAGGGTATATGAAGAATATAAATAATTTCTCAGGAAAGATACTTAATAAGTGTGCTTTTACCAATAAAAAATTAATCTTTGGAAATGCTTATTTTTTTACAGTCTAATCTTAGAACATAGTTTTTTATGCATTTTTTTCCTGGTTTTTATCAATACATCATTCATCTCAGTTCCATTTTATCACAACCATCCATCATTAAAGAAACCCATACTATCTTCTCTAACTATGTTTGCATTTTGGCAAGAACCTTCACTTAGCACATCTGAATTAGCATGCCTGTACTGTCAGCTTGATACTTCTACACTATTATCATTAGGGACTGGGTTCTATCTATGTTTAAATCTTTTATGGAAGATGAAAATTTATTATACTGCACAGATATTTACAGTATTTTTGTAAACATATATATATATATGGTAAGATTAACCATAGGTCCAAGCACTCATAGGTGTACGAAATCTTCCCATCAGGTGTAAAGATAACTTGATAATATACTTTTATATATGTACATTCATATATTCATCTGATTAATTCATGTTAACCTATAATTTTTATTTTCTAGATAATAATAACTAAATATGCAATTTCTGACCAACACTGAATAGTAAGTTGATCTCTCTATTGGTGGATTATCCTAGATAAACTTAAACCCTGCTTATGATCTGAAAAAAAATCTCAATCGTAAGCACAGCAGGCAAATAAATTATTAGAAGATAATGAATATATATATATATTATGTTTGATGTTTTAAATATGTATATGTATGTTATATAAATAACTTATTCACATTATAATAAAGCTCCAAATACTAAAGTGTTAATATTATTTTAAACTCCATTTTTAAAAAGGACAACTCATGTCAAGATTATTTTGAAAAATTATCTATTACCTAGGTACATCAATCTATGATCCAACAGAGAACTTATCATAAACAAACATAACTATTAAAATTTAAATAATATATTTAGATGTAAAGAAAATGCAATGACTTATGAATAAATATTTTTTCTCTTTCATTTATTTATTATTTTAACAAAACAAATAACAAAATCTGTATTTAAACCACTAAACATCACATGATCACTATCTCATACTAGCACACAATTGTTATTAAACAATTCAAAACAAAGCAAAACTCTCCATACAGTAGTGCCATCTTGTGTCAACAAGAGCAATCAGGGGATTGATTGCTCTTGTTGGCACAAGATGGCACTACTGTATGGAGAGGTTTGCTTTGTTTTGAATTGTTTAAAATCTGTATTTCAAGCTATCTAGCATAGCTATATGCTAATTCTTTAGCTTTTACTATTCTTAGATGTTTTTCATGTTGCAACTTTAAAATTTTGCCTCTAACTTTAAACACGGTTACTACTAGATTGTCCATTATTAAGTATCATGGCCACTCTAAAAAGTCAATGGAAGAAAGACAGATTGTTTGCTTAGCCAACTCACTCTAGATTGTAATGCATCAATATTATTAGTCTATTTTTTTTGTGATTCTTTGATTTATAAGGAATATAGAACAAAGCATCAATATGGCTGAAAAAAAGATCAATTCACTCAATACTAAATCTACAGAAAAAAGGATTTTGGCATTTAGCATCAGGAAAGTTCAGAAACATGTGAAATTCGATGGACTTTGCACCTTCCCTTTTTATTTCCAGAGAACAATGAATAAACTAGCTAATTTCTTTAATAACTTAACTCATATTGTATAATTTAATCTCAGAAACTCAGTAGTTGTCACTAGTTAACACCTCCTTTTGTATGAAGGAATTTGAAGAGTAGGAGAGCAAACATAAAGTTAAATATAGAATAGACGACTTAAAAAATAAGGAATATGGATTGCATTTGTATCCCACAATGTATATATAATGGTCAGAAAAAAATTAGATGTGCTGTGGAAGAGTGTACTGATGTGTTAAGGTTCATCATTTGAAATGATTAAATAAGACTAGGAAGGATATGAAAAAGTGGTTTCTAAGTGTAGATAGTTTAAAGAGAAAGTCAGAAGAAATTGAGCAAAATGTAATTGAGAAAGATAGTATAAAGTATGGTTTTAGTGGAGTGGCAAGAGATATGGATGAAAAAATGGGTAATGCAATGGTGATGGTTAGCCAAAGAATAAGTAAGATATAGGAATAGGTAAATAATGTAGAAAAAAAATTAAAATTATTAGAAATGAAGTGTAAGCAGATAAAGGAATTGTTGAATAGAAATCATAAGGAAGAATTAGATAAGGAAGTCCAGAAGGTAGTAAAGGATGTTACGGATGAAGTAAGGAAAGTAAACTATGAGACAATATTGATAGGAGATTCACTAATTATAGAATGAGGAGATATAATTGCAAGGGAAAATAGAAACAGGTATGTACGAATTTGTCTGCCTGGAGTTAGAATTAGGGATGTTACAGATAAGATAAAGAAACAAGAGATTAGAGATGTGTATGTTATGGTAGGAATAAATAATTTGTCAGAGCTATTAGAGAGAATAATGGATAAGTACATAGAATTGATTAACAGTTTGAGTAAGATTAAAGGAAGAATAGGAATAGTTGAATTATTATTAAGATTTAACAATAGGTATATATTAGATAGAGCATGTTCTATAATTGAAAGATTGAAAATATTGTGTGAGAAAAATGATGTTGTAGTTGTGAATGTGTGGGATTTTTTTATTAGTAAGAGAGAGTTATATAATAAAGATGGATTGCACTTAGAAAAACAAAGAAGTGAACTATTAGGGAGTTTGATTAATAAAGAATATAGTTTGGAAAATTTATAAAGGGGGCTGGGTTTTTGAACTGCAGGGTTATCAGAAAGAAGAAGAATGGATGGGATGTAAGAAATAAACAAAGGATAACTGATTTAGATAAATGTAGATGTAAAGAGTGAATAGGTTTGTAAAATTAATGGTTAGAAAGTTATTTATAAATATAATGAAGAAAAAAAAGTCAAAAGAATTTATAAGAGAGTAGTTAAGATAGAAGAAATTTGTAAAAAATTGATATTTGAATATGCAAGGTGGTAGGAGACCAGAAAAGTTGCTGGAATTAAACAAAGCAGTTAAAAATAAAGACTTTGAAGTACTAGAAGTAGTGGAAACACATCTAAGAGAAGGACTTGGCATGGGAGGGCATAAATAAAAAAGAAAAAAGAAATGGTTTTATAGGAATTATGCCAAAAAAATTATTAAATACTGTTAAATGTCGAGAACATTTGTGGTTTGAAATAAGATTAGAAAGACAAAAGTGGATGGTGGCTATAGTGTATATGAATTCTGGAGATAGTCAAACTAAAATGGAGTGGAACAATAGTATATATGAATTCTTACATAAGAATATACAAAGTTTCAAAAAAGGGGAAGAGAATAATGGTTATAGGGATATGAATGGGCATATTGAAGAAATTGAAGATCTAAATAACAAGAATAGACAGCTTTTGAAGAATTTTTGTCAGAGAGTAAATTTGAGCATTGGAAATTGGTCAAATATTTATGATGGACAATACGCATGGGTTAGAAATAATACATTTCACACAATAGTATATATTAGTAGAGAAAGAGGGAATAAATAAAGTACAGAAAATTAAAGTTTTTAATACCAAAAAGAGAGTATGTAATAGTGATCATAATTTCTTTATAATAGAAATTGTTAGTAATGAGATGCAAAATAGTAATAAAAGTAAAAAGGATAGTGAAAGATGTGGATGAAAAATGAATTATAAGAAAAAGTTAGAAGAATATAAACCAAAAGTTGAAGAAACCACAGAATAGATGGCTGGGGATTAATATAAGCACTGGTATGATGAAGTGGAAAAAGTAGCAAATAGGGTTTTAGGGGAGAATATTCAGAAAAATAAAAGTAATTGGAAAGTGAGAGTTAGTAAAAGTTTAAAACAGAGGAAAAAAGCATGTGGAGAATATAAGTGTGCTATTAAGAACAAAGAAATTCAAAGAGATGTTAATGTTAAATGGGAAAAGTATTTAAAGAATACAAAGTTGGCTAAAATAGATAGAGAAATAGAGAGAAAATGAAAATAAATAGTAAATTGTTGGAGAGTGTTAATAAAAATGGAAGAGATGGGAGTAAAAAATTTTGAAGAATATATTAAAAGAAAAAAATTAAGGAAGAGAGAAATAATATTATTAGATAATGAGGGATAGGGTGTAGCTCTAGAGAAGAATTGAAGACAATCTTAAATAAGTATGTAATGTATAAAAAAAGATGTTAATGTGAAGGACAAAATGATGGCAAACATGACAACATATAGTAATAAGAATATTACATTTACAGAAAATGCCCTGAATGAAGCAGAAAAAAAGTGAAAAATGGAAAGGCAAAAGGTTTGGTTGAATGGGCAGAAGAGGTGGTAATGAACTTAAGACATAGGACAAAATTGAGCCTATTATCATGTTTTAATAAGATGGCACAGAAAAGACATTTTCCAGATAGTTGGAGTAATACAAAAGTAAGGCTACTATTTAAAGGAAAGGGTAAGAATCATAGAAAGCTAAATAATTATAGAACAATAGCAGTAACATCAGTATTATAAAAAGTGCTCACATATACGATGGCTGGAAAGATCACAAAATGAATGGAAGAAAACAATATAGGGGAGAAATGCAAGGAGGTTTCAATCGTATGGGCATATAGGAGATCATTTATTTATAGTTACACAACTTATAGATATGAGTAGAAATATAGGTAAACAGTTATATATAGTTTTTACAGATATAGACAAGACATGTGATAGAGTAAATAGAAATATATTATGAGTAAGTTTAGTAAATTTAGAAATGGATGGAACTTAAGTGAATATTATTAAAAGAAAGTAATTAGTATACATATCAGTTAGGGAATATAGAAACAGTTAACATTAAAAATGGGGTGGGATTAAGGCAAGGATGTCCTGTGTCAACTATTTTGTTTTTATTGTATTTGAGAGAAATGGAGAGAGCAATAGAAAGACTAGAAAGAGGGGTTAGAGATACAATTAATAGGTGGTAATGAAGTATATACACTATGGGGTCTTTTATTTGTGGATGAAGTCTTCTTGTGCACAGAAAGAAGTGAAGACATGGAAGTTATGTTGAAGTCATGTACAAGACTGGGTAAAGAGATGGGGATTAAATTTAATGAAGAAAAATCAAACATAATGATGATTAACACTGGGGAAAGTGAAGTCAAACAATTTTTATTAGGTGATATAAATTTAAGTGTGGTGAATAGATATAACTATGTGGGAATCATCTTAAGTAATCAGTGAAATTGCTTGGATGAATGGGAGAAAAAATTGATTAATAAAGCAAAGAAAAGAAAAAGACTGATCAAGAAATTAACAGTGTTTTCATATAATAAATAAGATGCAGCTAGAATTGTTTGGAAGGGAGTGGCAGTAGCAGGTTTAACATATGGTAACAATGCATTATATGTTAGTAAAGAGATGTTATATTACTTAGAAAAAGAACAAAGAGAACTAGGAAGACATGCATTAGATGCAGATATGTGAATGGCAGAGGAGGCAACTCAAAAGAAATGGGATGGTCAAGTTTTTTATATGAAAGATGCAAAAAGAAAAATGAAAATTTTCAGTAGATTTCAGTTTATGGATAATAAGAGAATAGCCAAAATAATACTTAACTAAGCTATGAGTAAAGGGCAGGCAACAAGATGAGTGAGAAAGGTATTACAGTATGCAGAAGATTTGAATAAAGAATTTATGTATTTATGTCAGTATACTTATACAAAAGGTGGAATGATTGTGTTAGGAGAATTATTGAGAGTTATAGTGGCAAGAAATGGGATAGAAGAATAGATGCATTAATACAGAATAGGAGGTTGGAAAGATAAAGAACTAGTATGGAGAGTAAAAAGAGTTCAATATACAGAAGTAAATGTAATATTGGGTGTGAGTTAATTTATGATAATAGCAATGAAATTAGTTTACTGTTTAAGGCTTGAACAGGAGTCTTTAACAACAAAGGAATATACACATAAATGAAAAAATGTGAGTGAATAAATCTGCAAGTTGTGAAAAAAAGACATAGAAAATATTAAGCATCTGCTAATTGAAGGTAAATGCTTGAAAACAGAAAGGGTACAAATATTGAAATTGTGGAAGAATGAATGAAGTTGGTTGTTGGTGTTTATGCTGGGTTTGGAAAAGGGAAAGGGTGTTTAGATATAAAAGCCATAGAGTTGACAAAGATTATGTTATGGAAATGGGATGGATCAGAATAGAGAATGTGGGAAAACCTGGGGTAGGAAATGGAAAGCTAAGGTAAAGTGGCTAAGAGGTTTTCTTGGGAATGGTGGCTGAGAGATTTCCAACTCCATATAAGGAGGTCACAGTGCATCAGATTGCATAAAAAAGAATACACATAAATAAAAAATAGGAAATTGGAGATATGGACAACTTGTATGTAGAGTAATAAGAGTTTATATATATATTGAAATGGGAACCTCCTAATCCCTTGCCGTTTCATCATCAATCTAATAGCCCACTTGTCTGTGTTACATTCGAATCTCATTTAAACTATAATATGTAAAATAAAACTACAATTTGCTGTCATGGCTGTCTGAACAGCATTATATATTTACATATGAAAGGACGCTATAATTAGATAGGCTTGATAGAATTATAGCGTATTATTATTAATATCACGTTTATTTGAATAAAATACTTTTATTATGTTAAATAATGATAAGGTTCAATTTATTAATAAATTTATTATTTTAATTCGTATGTGGATATATAATCCAACCTATATTTGTAATGTATATAGGGGTGGCGTGATTTAAAACATTAAAATGTGTTATATATTTAAAATGTTAAAAGATGAAAATATTTTAAAATGTTTATTTAAAAATGTTAAAAAGGTTTTCTTTCAAATGTGCTGAGAAGTCTTCTTTAAAAATTAAGTGTTATTTTTTTCTTAGAATTAAAAGTTGGTTAGAAACAGATTTGTTGTAAACAAGTATTTAATTTATGACCACACCTACCTTTGGTCAAATTAAAAAGTCATTTTAAAATCTGGCTAATTGAAATTGCGTCAGATATAAACATTTAAGTTATTTTTGGATTAAAATTGTTTATGGCAAAATAGTTTTACAAAATAACCATAAAAGTTATAACTGAAATACTTTAATAGTTTATCAAATATTTAAGATCAAAATTACATGTTTTTAGAATTTAATTAAAACGGAATTAAGGAAAAAGTTATAACACCTCAGAAACTTATCAGCATATTTGGAATCAGATTGTATGTTAACAAAATTAATTAAAATTGTAATCATGAAGCAAAGAAAATTTCTTAAAGGTGTTAAGCTGATAAGAAAAAGATATAAATGGGCCATATTTTGAGCGGGAGAATAGACTGGCTGAGATCTATAATACTGGGAGACTTTACATACTGAGAAGAGACTCTATTTTGAATCGCATTTATATTTAAAAATCAAATCTAGTTTTGAACTGAGATGTCCGGCTAGTTTGGCCATCTTAGCTGTCACTCCATAAGGAGGCGACGGGTTCGTTTCCATCCGACACCGTTTATAAGCAAGAATGCCGCTATAACATCTACAACCTAACCGAAAAGAAGAAGAATGCCACTATAATATCTACCATCTAACTAAAAAAAAGAAGAATGCTGCTATAATATTTACAGACCACCCGTAAAAGAAGAGCATGCCACAAGCCACCCAGGAAACTCACCAAGCTCCAGCTCAAGCACCTACTAATACCGGTAAATCACTTTAAACTGCAGAGCTCTGTATATTTTCCATATATTTTATGTATAATTTCATACTACCTTTTAAATTCTAGTTAGCTAACTAACCACTTAATATATTTTTAATGTTAAAGCTTTTCTTTTATTGTTTTAAAATCTGTAAATGATTCACTTGCTTTTAAAATTTCCTTCCTTAAGAAATTAATTAATGTTTCTACTTTAAACTATCACTGCAGTCATGTCTCTAGTTATTTTTTTTATCACATAGTTTTTAATATTTGTTATATTTATTTTATGATATGCTGATGCTTCGAAACAGCGAATACTAAATTTTAATATTTCAAGAAGAGATTAATTAAAACCTCTTCACGTAATTATTTATAATCTTATTTCTGTGCGCTGTTTCGAAACCCTCTTAAGAAAATAGTAAGGGCTCGCTCGTTATTATTTAAATTTTTTTTGATAATTGTTTGATTGGAAATTTTTGCAATGTGGCTTGATTTAGTGAGGTTTAAATTTTAAATACTAAGAAATAGACTAACCTTGATAAATATTTATAAGTATATTTGCTATTTAAGTTATTTATTAAACCCCATCAAATATACTTTCCCTCCTTTTAAATACTTGTCATTTGATCAATAACAAATTAGAATTAGCTGGAACAGCAAAGATTATCTGTAATTATTCCCGTCTATAGCATATATTTTATCATGCTACCTAAGAGTTGGCTTCTATTTGATTAAGCTAATAAGCTATTGTTCTTGCCTATAGAATATTAAATTTTATAAAATGCTTTGCTTGGCAGATGTGATTCATTCACTTTAATATTTTCTCGTTTTGCTGCCACATATATTTACGTAAATAAGATGGAGCCTCAGTTAAGCCAGCACATCTTCCTCTCATAGGGTAGAGCAGCCGCGAAGCCTGAGTTTAAGGCCAGGTTAGCACGTAAGTCCCCTGCCTTTATGAACTATTTGTTCCTTTTCATGCAGCTTAATGATCGGTTTTCAGGGTACCGGCATTGGTCACAGAAACCCTTGATCTACCAATCCATCTGCAGAGTGACTTTATTATTGTATTGCTGGTGCTATAGTGCATTAGTACATCCAGAGCAGCCAACTCTACCCCCCTATTTTAGTTCTTTCAGCAATTGTCTGAAATATTCTTAAAAGTCCGGTCAATCTAAGTTATTGTAGCCCATTTTAGGCTAACTAAATAAATATAAACAGACGAGAATGTCTACCATAAGTGTTGCCCAAGGTTTAGTTTAATTACTAGTATTCAGCCACACATTAAGAGGAGTCCGCATATGTTACATGATAGACATGGCATAGTGATAAGCTATTTATTTAAATGCCTGCATGCATTTATTATATATAAATCCATAAAATAATTGTATACAAATTGTAAGATGAATAACTGCTGCGTTCATCTTACTTAAATGTAAATTTATTTATTAATCTTATCAAAGAATCTGTCCAAACTCTTCAGCCATTAAATGCCTGCATGCATTTTTACATGTTTAAAATTTGTAATATATATATATTTTAGATAAAACTTATTATTGAAGAAATTAAACTTTAGTAAATTAACCTAGTCCACTCTCAGTTTCATTATTCAATCCAATTCTCATTATTATTATGTTATAGAATATGCATTATTAAAGGTCTCCATTAAGTTAACTATTCGTTAGATACGATCAATTTGTAATTTAATTATGAGTCTCATTGTTTCTCCCTGACCTATGTTGGCCACGAATAAAGGAGTATGCTACGTGTAATTTCAAGGTGGTCATTCATAGGGTCTTGAGTCTTGGAGTACTGGCTTATGAGTTGAAGTGTGGTCGGACTTGGGATGTCACAGTCCTAGTCTGGTCAGCTTCGGTCTCTTTTGCTTGGATTCTGAATTCTGTTACACGAATGTACAAACTTGACCGTTACATAGTATTTTTTTCTCGCATTTGGCCACCCAAAACATGGGGCCTGTAACTTATTTCCACCCCTGAGGAGATTATTGAGTATAGAGATAAAATTCTTTGTTTAAAATTAATGATTTTAAATTAGTTTTTCATTGTCCAAAATAATGTCTATGTATAGATTTTTTTCCTGCGTTTGGACGCCCATCTGTTGGGACTTTGTTAATTATTCCCACACTCTGCAATACCCTGTATAGTATTTAAGTATATAGTGTTGTTTTTTTTCTTTTCTAAATAACACTAAAAGAAAAATATGTATATGTATAAGATTTTTTTTCCGGGTTTGTTTCTCTTGACCTATCGCAAAAAAATATTTGTAATTCATGTAGAGTATTTTTTTCTGGATATAATATAATAAAAAAAAAGTAAATTAGTAAATAAATCAGGAGACATGTCAATCAATCAATTCCATGCACTGAATAGGTCATTATATATATATATATGTGTGTGTGTGTGTGTGTGCAAATGCATAGTAAAAATTAAGTTTTTTTTTATTAAAAATTTTATGAATTTTATGTAATCTTTCCTGCCTACTGGTGACTGGCACCCGAGGATGATTTGAACAAGCTATAAGTCATCCTCATATAAATTTGTCATCAGAGGTGGAGAAGGAAATGTTCTAAGTTTAAAAGAAAAAGGGGACCCATTTGATTTGTTTTTTTTAAAAAAAAAGTAGAATTGGATTTGATGAAAATGAGAATGGAATAAAGTATAGAGTCAAATCAAAAGTTTGAGGTTTGAAACTGGCACAGACATGTAAACTGAATTATATTATAATCATGAACCACTGAAGTCTAGTTAAAAGCAGCTGGAAGAAGAGACCGATGGTGAGTTACCTTTATTGATTTAGTTATTTTAGTAAATTTTAATCATTTGTTAAATATTTTGTAGTCAGATTTTAAAGATGGGCGGATCTTAGCAAATTTAAATAAAATATAGTGGTATCATTTATAGGCATCTTTAGTAGAGTTAGGCATAGGAATAGGATGGAAAGTGGACAGGTCATTTTCATTTGCAGAGTACAGCTATTTGCCGTATTATAAAAAGTCAAGTCAAAGTAAATTAATTTAGCTTCGTAAAATATATTTGATAAATAAAATAGAATAAAACAATAATATGGAAGAGGAAAGGGAAATAATGAATGAAGGAGAGGAAGTGAGGAATGAAAAGGAAGGGATCACATTAAGGTCTGGGAGAAAAATAACAGAAGATATCAGCAGCATGGACGATGACACAGAAGAGGTGTATACAGAAGAAGCTGTCACTATATCAAAAAAACTAGTCCCACAGATGTTCAGAGTCTGGAGATGAGTTCAATATGTGAACAAATTAAAACAGAAATAATGAAAATGTGCGAGCAGCATAGACAGGAAGCAATAGAAAGGGATGAAAAACATAGAAGGGAGGTTGAGGCAAGGGATCAGAAGTGGGAAGAAAGAAATAGACAGTTCAAGGATAGAATATGCAAAAAAACTGCAGGAATTAAAAATCAGCTGCCAGCTAAAATCCGAAGAAGTTCGGGTGGAACTGACGGAAAGGGTAGATAAAAATCAAGAAGAAAATAGCAAGGAAATAGGGGCAATTAAGGAGCAAATTATGGCCATCAGAGTACAGACAGAGCATCAAGAAGTAAATCTAGAGGAGAAGGTCACCAAAATGGGAACAGATATGAACCTCAAAATTAAGGAATGTCAAGATATACACAGAGAGATCAGAGAGGAGATGTCTGAATTGAGGGAAAACCACCGAACATATAAAAGTCAGGTAGCAGCCCAAGAAGAAATTACCATTGCCAAATCTATTCAGGAACTCAATCTAATGGATGAGACAGAGGACCTACAATTTAATAGGGAAATCATAGATCAAGGCATCGAAGGGCAAGTAGCAGGTCATGAAGTGGAGAACGAATTAGAAGTGTTAAAAACAGAGGAAATAAAGATGTCAGAAGAGGATAACAAAGACTGGAAGGTTTTGGAGGTTAACAATGTGCCAATATTTGAGAACAAGGAAAGGTCAAGTACCGAAGTGAGCGAGGATGAAGAGCCAGTAGACAGAGAACTTAAAATGAGAGAATGGGTTAAAAATTTTAGTCGGGAGCTCTGAATGGATAGGATAGCCTTGGATGAGGAACTCTGGGGACCAGATGGAATATATGGAAAGAGAAAGGAGAAATGGAAAACAAGCAGAGGAGCAGAAAGTAAGATAAAAGGAAAGAAAAGAAAAAGACGAGACCCATATACCAATGAGAAGAGGGCGAGGTTCAAAGAGACAGAAAGCATGCTTGAGACAATATATAAGAAAGCCGGAGAAGATCGACAGAACCAGATAAAAATAGAGAATAAGGGACGGAATCGAACCCTGTCTCTAAATAATGAAGTATTAGGAAAATACAGTAAACAACCACCTTGGAGTGTGACAAGAGATTATCAGGAATCAGGTGATACTTCCGATGATGATGATGATCTGTTAGGATATTACTTTAATCCCAGCATGGAAGAGCAAATTGTGAAACAACCTACAGATCCAACTTAAAGTTATAGTAGTAGTATGATGAAGGATCTGCCCCTCCCCAAACATTATATATATATATATATAAAAAAAACTAAACTAACATTCTAACCATGACAGATATTCAATCGGATATAACAGTGTATACTATAATATTGAAGGATTCGTATTTTATTATTTTGTGTTATTATATATATATATATTGCAAATTGCCACTATTTTAGTGTTCGTGGGTGATTGTGACTGGAGAGTTTATGTAAGCTGTGTATCAATTGTTTTAGTGGATGCATAAAAAATAAGTTTTTTTTTTGTGCTCAGTTAAACAGGTCATTTGGATGTATATAAAAAATGATGAATCAAAAGTTCATGATTATAATTACATGTAAGCAAAGTCATTTGTTTTTATTGTTGTTGTTTTTTGCAAGTTGACGGATATGAAATGGGAACCTCCTAATCCCTTGCCGTTTCATCATCAATCTAATAGCCCACTCATCTGTGTTAGATTCGAATCTCATTTAAACTATAATATGTAAAATAAAACTACAATTTGCTGTCATGGCTGTCTGAACAGCATTATATATTTACATATGAAAGGACGCTATAATTAGATAGGCTTGATAGAATTATAGCGTATTATTATTAATATCGCGTTTATTTGAATAAAATACTTTTATTATGTTAAATAATGATAAGGTTCAATTTATTAATAAATTTATTATTTTAATTCGTATGTGGATATATAATCCAACCTATATTTGTAATGTATATAGGGGTGGCGTGATTTAAAACATTAAAATGTGTTATATATTTAAAATGTTAAAAGATGAAAATATTTTAAAATGTTTATTTAAAAATGTTAAAAAGGTTTTCTTTCAAATGTGCTGAGAAGTCTTCTTTAAAAATTAAGTGTTATTTTTTTTCTTAGAATTAAAAGTTGGTTAGAAACAGATTTGTCGTAAACAAGTATTTAATTAGTGACCACACCTACCTTTGGTCAAGTTAAAAAGTCATTTTAAAATCTGGCTAATTGAAATTGCGTCAGATATAAACATTTAAGTTATTTTTGGATTAAAATTGTTTATGGCAAAATAGTTTTACAAAATAACCATAAAAGTTATAACTGAAATACTTTAATAGTTTATCAAATATTTAAGATCAAAATTACATGTTTTTAGAATTTAATTAAAACGGAATAAAGGAAAAAGTTATAACACCTCAGAAACTTATCAGCATATTTGGAATCAGATTGTATGTTAACAAAATTAATTAAAATTGTAATCATGAAGCAAAGAAAATTTCTTAAAGGTGTTAAGCTGATAAGAAAAAGATATAAATGGGCCATATTTTGAGCGGGAGAATAGACTGGCTGAGATCTATAATACTGGAAGACTGACTGAAATCTATATACTGAGAAGAGACTCTATTTTGAATCGCATTTATATTTAAAAATCAAATCTAGTTTTGAACTGAGATGTCTGGCTAGTTTGGCCATCTTAGCTGCCACTCTGTAAGGAGGCGACGGGTTCGTTTCCATCCGACACCGTTTATAAGCAAGAATGCCACTATAACATCTACAACCTAACCGAAAAGAAGAAGAATGCCACTATAATATCTACCATCTAACTAAAAAAAAGAAGAATGCTGCCATAATATTTACAGACCACCCGTAAAAGAAGAGCATGCCACAAGCCACCCAGGAAACTCACCAAGCTCCAGCTCAAGCACCTACTAATACCGGTAAATCACTTTAAACTGCAGAGCTCTGTATATTTTCTGTATAATTTCATACTACCTTTTAAATTCTAGTTAGCTAACTAACCACTTAATATATTTTTAATGTTAAAGCTTTTCTTTTATTGTTTTAAAATCTGTAAATGATTCACTTGCTTTTAAAATTTCCTTCCTTAAGAAATTAATTAATGTTTCTACTTTAAACTATCACTGCAGTCATGTCTCTAGTTATTTTTTTTTATTACATAGTTTTTAATATTTGTTATATTTATTTTATGATATGCTGACACTTTGAAACAGCGAAAACTAAATTTTAATATTTCAAGAAGAGATTAATTAAAACCTCTTCACGTAATTATTTATAATCTTATTTCTGTGTGCTGTTTCGGAACCCTCTTAAGAAAATAGTAATGGCTTGCTCGTTATTATTTTTTTTTTTTTTGATAATTGTTTGATTGGAAATTTTTGCAATGTGGCTTGATTTAGTGAGGTTTAAATTTTAAATACTAAGAAATAGACTAACCTTGATAAATATTTATAAGTATATTTGCTATTTAAGTTATTTATTAAACCCCATCAAATATACTTTCCCTCCTTTTAAATACTTGTCATTTGATCAATAACAAATTAGAATTAGCTGGAACAGCAAAGATTATCTGTAATTATTCCTGTCTATAGCATATATTTTATCATGCTACCTAAGAGTTGGCTTCTATTTGATTAAGCTAATAAGCTATTGTTCTTGCCTATAGAATATAAATTTTATAAAATGCTTTGCTTGGCGGATGTGATTCATTCACTTTAATATTTTCTTGTTTTGCTGCCACGTATATTTACGTAAATAAGATGGAGCCTCGGTTAAGCCAGCACATCTTCCTCTCATAGGGTAGAGCAGTCGCGAAGCCTGAGTTTAAGGCCAGGTTAGCACGTAAGTCCCCTGCCTTTCTGAACTATTTGTTCCTTTTCATGCAGCTTAACGATCAGTTTTCAGGGTACCGGCGTTGGTCACAGAAACCCTTGATCTACCAATCCATCCACAGAGTGACTTTATTATTATATTGCTGGTGCTATAGTGCATTAGTACATCCAGAGCAGCCAACTCTACCCTCCTATTTTAGTTCTTTCAGCAATTGTCTGAAATATTCTTAAAAGTCCGGTCAATCTAAGTTATTGTAGCCCATTTTAGGCTAACTAAATAAATATAAACAGACGAGAATGTCTACCATAAGTGTTGCCCAAGGTTTAGTTTAATTACTAGTATTCAGCCACACATTAAGAGGAGTCCGCATATGTTACACGATAGACATGGCGTAGTGATAAGCTATTTATTTAAATGCCTGCGTGCATTTATTATATATAAATCCGTAAAATAATCGTATACAAATTGTAAGATGAATAACTGCTGCGTTCATCTTACTTAAATGTAATTTATTTATTAATCTTACCAAAGAATCTGGCCAAACTCTTCAGCCATTAAATGCCTGCGTGCATTTTTACATGTTTAAATAATATATATATATTGTAACAGTCAAGTTTGTACATTCGCGTAACAGAATTCAGAATCCAAGCAAAAGAGACCGAAGCTGACCAGACTAGGACTGTAACATCCCGAGTCCGACCGCACTTCAACTCGTAAGCCAGGATTCCAAGACTCAAGACCCTACGAATGACCACCTTGAAATTACACGTAGTATACCTCTTTCCACACGGCCGACATAGGTCACGGAGAAGCAATAAGACTCTGATGAATAAAAGAAAGGTTCTTAATTGACTAAAATATCACTAAATTTAATTTAACCTAATGCATAGTTTTCACATATATAGACTATAAATAGTAATTAGAATTGGATTGAATTAGATCAATAACGAAACAGAGAACGAAATACATTAAATTAATTATATATTTATTTACAATTGGCATGAAATTGATCAGTTTTACACATTTCAGCGTCGAATGTACAAACATTTGATAATTCAAAATCACTTTACATAAGTAATCATTAAATTTCATAGATGAGTTTAACATGTGCCCATCCTAGGAATTGTTTACAATTGATACATAATTAATCACTACGTTATGTCTATAAATCTCGATAAGCCAAATCCTATTACATTTGTGGCTGGAAGATACATAATTATATCGAACTTTGATCATGAATTTATTTACTAAAATACCCATATATAATTTAATAACGAGCGCATAAACCAGCTCAAGTAATGATCGATCGAACATGGCTTTCGAGAGAAAATTTCAGAATGCTGAAAGCGTTATATAAAGGTGGGAGAGTTGGCTGCATAAGATTTTACCAATGCGCTATGGCACAGGTAAACAATAATAGGAAAAGTCGCTCTGCGGATGGATGAAATAACTTCAGGGTTCTTGCGACAAACGCCGGTACCCTGTAACCGATCGCAATGCTGCGTGAAAAGGAACATTGTGTTCAGGAATGGCGGGGGTCTTACGTGCTAACCTGGCCTTGGCTCAGGCTTCGCTACTGCTCTACCCTATAAGAGAAGATGTGCTGGCAACGCCGTGGCTCCATCTTAAGATACGTATATTACGTATAGCAGCAAAACGAGAATATTTTTATAAAATAAGATCACATCCGCCAAGCAAAGAATGGTATATTTCATACTATGAAATACGAGTTAATAGCATATTAGCTCTATCAAATTGGGACCAACTCTTGCGTAGCCTGATAATAAATGTCTATGCTACTAAAGGGAATATTATTACATCTGTACTTTGACATGTTCGATCTATTAAGTTACTTATAGATAATAAATATTTAAGGAGGAAAAGTATATTTCTATGGACTTAAGAATTTAAATGTCAAATATACTTATATGATCAAGGCTAAATTTAATTCTAAATAAACTTATCAAGTTAAGTTTTTTTAAATGGTTGATTATAAAAGAGCCACATTTCACATATTAAATCATTTAAATAATAAAAAAAAATAGGATTTCGAAACAGCGTAGAAAGTTGATGCTATAAATAAATTACGCGAAGATTTTCAAATAATATCTTCTTAAAACATACATGAAATTAAGTGCTCACTGTTTCGAAATTTTGGCATATAAAATATAATAAGCATTTAAAATAAGCAAAGAAATATAGACACAACCGCAGTGATATAACTTTAAATTAGACGCTTATAATGTACTTTAAATGAAAGGAAAATATAAATAAGTCAGATTATTTAAACTTTAACACATTAAATTTTGATAGCAAGTGACATATTTAAAATATTAAATGGATTTTAAGTTTTGATTACATTTTAGCTTTATCATTATTTTAAAAAGAAAGTTAGCTAACTTATATAGATATTATTTACATTTACACAGAATTACACAGAGCTCTGCGGTTTGAAAAATAAAACGGTACCGGTATGATTTATCTGGACTGCAAGTTCTTGGCTGTTGGTTTGGTTTAGTTTGACTGGGCGGCATCATCTTTCCCATTATGTTAGGCTCGTCTCTTCTATCGGCATGATGGTGGTTTAGGCATTTCGACGAGAGAAACCCCGTTCTCCCGCGGAGTAACAGCAACAAGATGCCCGCTTTTAGCCGGACATGTTAAACATTAACAATTGTGAAGACTGGCTGCAATTCTCACTAACAATATGGCTGTCTATCTCTAACAATATGGCTCTCTCTCTCTAACAATATGGCTCTCTCGTTAAAAATACAGAGTATTTATCTGTTTTCCTTATCGGAATCTCCCGCCTCAAGACTCACTAAACTCAGGAATTTAATTAAATATTTTTCAATTTATAATCCAGATCTTAGATAACTTATGTTAGAAACATTCCATAAGCTATTATTATAATTAAGATTTTTCGTTGCAAACAATTGTCCAATTTAGATTTTAAAATAACTTAAATCTTATCTAAGGAGATTTTAATTAGTAAATTTTGAACTAGTTTTACTTTTTACGAATTCCAGGTGTGGTCGTTAATGACACTTGTTTACAATCAAAAATCTTTTAATTACTTGACCAGCTTTTATTTTTAATCTTACATATAATAGAAACTCTTTCTATTTAAAAACAACCTTTTAACATTTTTTTAAAACGAAAACATTTTTAACATATTTATTAAAAATAATTTACAAACATATTTTGATATAGCTTTTAAATATATTTTCGAGAAACTTTTCCCTGAAATATATTTAAAACAAGAAATCTTTTAACAATTTTTAAACATATTCAATATTATTTTTAGATAATGGCTTTTACATATTTTAAATCATGTCCTTCTATATAGCACAGATTATATATCCACATACGAAATTACAATATTAAACAACAAAATTAATAATTTACTCTTAACTTAAATAATATAATAACCATTTTTAGAAATATTAAATAACTTTAGTACGCTATAATTTTACTAATCCTATCTAATTATAGCGTTGGTTCGCACGTAAATATATAATGCTGTTTAGACAGACATGAACTAATTTTAAATTTATTAACATTTAAATAGGTTCGAACTTAGCACAGATGAGAGTGTCATTAGGTTTGATGGTGAAACGATAGGGGCTTGGAAAGTTATCATTTCAATATATTAGATAAAACTTAGTATTGAAGAAATTAAACTTTAGTAAATTAACCTAGTCCACTCTCAGTTTCATTATTCAATCCAATTCTCATTATTATTATGTTATAGAATATGCATTATGAAAGGTCTCCATTAAGTTAACTATTCGTTAGATACGATCAATTTGTAATTTAATTATGAGTCTCATTGTTTCTCCCTGACCTATGTCAGCTGCGAATAAAGGAGTATGCTATGTGTAATTTCAAGGTGGTCATTTGTAAGGTCTTGAGTCTTGTAGTACTGGCTTACGAGTTGAAGCGTGGTCAGATTTGGGATGTCACAGTCTCAGCTTCGGTCTCTTTTGCTTGGATTCTGAATTCTGTTACGCAAATGTACAAACTTTACTGTTACAATATATATATAAACAGAATATTGGGTATGAATTAATTTATGTAAATACCAAGGAAAATAGTTTACTGTTTAAAGCTTGAACAGGATCATTAGCAACAAAACAATATACACATAAATGGAAAAATGTGGGTGATTTAGTTAAGTTATGAAATGAAAGAATAGAAAATATTAGGCATCCGCTAATTTAATGTAAATGCTTATAAGCAGAAAGGTACAAATACTGAAGTGATGGGAAAATAAATATAAACAAAATGATTATAGAGAAAGTGAGTTCTTGATTTATATGCTGGATTTGGAAAAAGATAAAGGGGGATTTAGATATAAAGGCCATAGATTGGACAAAGATGGAGCAGAATAAAGAATATGGGAAAAACTTAGGATGGGGAATAGAAAGGGAAAATCAAGTGGCTAAAAGATTTCTCTGTGCATAGTGGCTGAGAGATGTTGGCTTTAATAAAAGAGAAGCCATAGTGTATCACATCACATCAACATAAAAGCTCAAACTATTTCCAATTGTACACTCTTTAATTCATGGGCTTCTCTAAAATGCAAATTAAATATTGTTAGGTATATAAATTGGCAAGCAGATATGAAATAGTTTAATGATCAGAGTTTGTATATCTCGTTAACCAGTTGCATCTTTCCTCCACTACAGTCAAAGAACAGCACTACAGGTGGGTTCAGGGCCTGCAATGCTGAGTTCAAATCTAGTAGATTGACTACACAACATATAACTACAGGATAACATATTTGCCACTACATTAGCAAACATCTTTTAGGCCACGGGAGTCAGGAAGACACAAGAGACTCGATCTAATTCGGTTACAATTAATATTATTCTAAATCTAACGAATGGCCTAGTTATATCTGATTGATTCTGACATGAGACACTATGGCTATAAGGCGTTAAGGAAATAGACATGTAGAGATAAGTTTAAGTTATATTTAATATTAATATAAATTTATTTACAGACATGGAGTTTGATCTTAATCAATATTCCTAATATGGCATGAATTTACATTGTTAACATGTTAAGCATTCAACCTATCCCTTTGGGTATTTAATGGTAGCAAGCTGTCATTTCATACCCCAGACTAAGTACATTAGCTATCATGTGCAGTAAGAGCTGAACGTTGATATATGGCTGTGAATCAACTTATCCCAACAATAGATTATATATATATATAAAGTTTTATATTAATGATTAATTCTACAGGGGGGGGGGCATTATTTGAGGGCAAATGATGTGAGAAGCTTGGAAGTAAAATCATAAGCATAGAATAAAAGAATAGTTAACTAGACGAGAGGTAGTATTGATAGAGATGCCATATAGTAATATAATGGAGCAAACTTTGAGATGTAAGCCAGGAGGGAAATATAAACTTGTGGGCAGGATTTCTACTGGGGACCCTACAAGACTGGGTCATAAACACAAGTACAGATGTATTGGAACTTCTGCCACTATTATTACCCAACCGCATGACGGACTCAGCTTTCCATGGGAGCATTTTGAATTATGCCCTTTCATATGGAGTGGAACGATACCTTTAATATAGATATTTGGTGATTTCCCTGGCTTAAAATAAGAGAAATCCATTAGCATCACTCAGTAATAACACCTATCATTTATAATAAAATGAGATTTATATTTAATTGCTAAAATGATGACTCACTCCAAAGGCCCACATTTATGAATGATTAACTTACAAATCCTCAATTAACATTAGATTGGTTTAATTATAAAGTCAAATTCAATGAATACCAATCGAACTTAATAATAAAGGACAAAGATTACAATTATAGCATTTTTCTATTGTTAAGCTAAGATATCCACCTGCACAAATTAAGGGACACCCACACCCATAGCTAAACATGAAAGCCAGATGCATCTCTGACGTTAAGCTAATTTATTAAAATATGACAATACAAAAGCATATAAATGAGATGCATCTGAAAAATAATTTATAAAATATAAAGATTATATAATTCCCAAGATAGCCACTCTATAAATAAAAGATTAGTTTACTATAAATATATTATTTAATAACTCTGCGCATTTTGGTGAAGCCTAACATTTAATATAATTAAGAGGCTAGGTCGGAAATTATTGAAGCATGAAATTAATTACATCAATAAATAAATATAGAATTGAATACCCGAAGAAAAGAAAAGATCATGGAGTCATTAAACATTACAAGGTTACATATTTTAAGAAGTTTGATGATTTAGAAGAATTTACATGAGGAGAAATAATAGTAAGATATTATACATTAAAGATACGAGTTCTAGTTTGAATAAAAGAGCATGAAAGTTCTTAAAGAGATTTGGGTACCAGTTACCTTGGATTTAAGCAGAACATGCACATTTCCAAATGGTCTTCTCATTCAGGAATGATAGCAAAGTAGTTTTCCATTTATAGTTCATTCAATGATCATAAATGTAAGTAGCAGTTGATTAGGCAGCAGTATATGGATCAGCAAATGATTTTAAGTTATTTCAAAGCAACTAGGAAATCCAGTGCATCTCCCACTCAGAGGAGAATAGCTAATGCCTACTACTGGAGCATCACAATGTTATACATGAAAAACATATTTTTAATAAGAAGCAGATGGCAGATTTGACATTTAACATTAACTTAGCTCGACATTGGGAGACTCAAACAGATAGATAGATAGCCACCCATTTTCCTTTAAACCAGACTTTATATACCTTTGCTCTTTATCTCACAGATCCATCGAACATTGTGTATTTGTTCGCCTTTCAGGTCCGCTTAAAATACCTGCAGGTAAAACAGTGCATTAAGAGCACATGTTCCATTTGTCATTTCAATCCGAACATTTCACTTTACTTTATTATGTATTTTACCTATCACCTCATTATACTGCAGATGTTTTTTTAAAACTAATTAAAAGGTTTTAGGAACATTTCTCTCTCTTCTATTGTCTCTCTCCCCACCCATTATGACTTACAAGAATACTTAGTAGGGGAATTTCTATTTTTAATACATTTAAATATTTAAAAGTTTAAAAACAACTTTTCTAGATTTTATAAATTAAAATGCTATATAACTTTGACCTAAATAATATTAACACAAAATATTAAATATTCTAAATGTAATAAATTAATTTCAGTGCATTAATATCTCATATTGGAGTGTGTGTGCATTAAGCATATTTAACAAGCTTTTTATACATATAACTAATAATATATATGCACACAGTCCAATATTGAGGGTTTAAATTTAGGTGGGATGGGGGATGGGTAGGAGACGATAGAACAAATATGACTGAGGTGAAGCTAAGATTCAAACTCGAATCTTACAGTTTCAATAGTAAATAATTTTCAATTCTTTCCCTTCTTAACAGCAGGTATTTCATTCAATGATTATTGATAGTTGGAGCTGAAATACATGGATTTTCTGACTGACATTAAAACTATTCCTACAAATTCTTTTTTTTTTTTACCAATAAAATGACTTTCACTGATTTTAATATCATTGGTTTTCTATGTCCTAATGGAAAAAAAATTCTAGAACATTTCCTCAAAGAAAGTTCCATTCTTTAAACTTATACCTTAATCATCTCAATCACATGTTCTTGTGTGCATTCACTCAAGATTTTACCAATATTTGGATGACTACTTTCTTCTTTATTATTTTCTGATTTATGTCACTTTGATTTAACTGCATTCTATTCTTAAACTAATTAGAGAAAATTAAAATTGAAGATGAGACCCATGCTGCTACCAGTAGGCTATTCTCAATCACAGTAGCACAATAATTGCTGGATTTGATTTTTTTGATATAAAAAACCTAAATTTTTGTTCACTTTTGCTCTTACTTTTCAGTATCTAAATTTCTATTGTTTTTGCTTTGATTTTTCAATATTTAAATTATTTTTTTTTAGTTTCCTTTTTTTTTAAAACCTGGTGTTCGTAATTCCACATAGTATTAATATTCTATATTTAATATTTTATAAAACTTTTATTTTCCCATTTTATTTATTTTTTATAAGGAGACTCATATATTTTATTTATCCCTTTTCTTTTTACACATGTGTATATTTGTGTCATTCAGAGGGGAAAATTTGATGATGATGGGAAAAATGATGATGATAATAATAATAATAATAATAATAATCATCATCATGGTGAACAAATGAAAATGATTAGTTTATATTCACCTCAAATCTGGTACAGTACTGAATGCGAGCTTGGCTAAATATCAAATTTTCTTCTCTGTATAACACATAGATTTACATGTGGGTGTAATTTACATTGAAAATGGAGTTATTGGTTTATTTATTTATTTACACTTTTATTATGTAACCTGTTTATATTCTCAATAAAATTTATTTAAGAAGTAGTAGTAGTTGTATCATTATCAATATTTTATTATTTAACATGCAAACTGTATTTATACTTATTTGCAAAATTAGACATCAGAAGTATACGTAGAAATTTATTTTGCATTATTATTTATTTTATCAGATGTTTGTTTTCAAAAAATGGAAATGATTTTCTGACATTATCTAGGTGGTCAAAAATTGGAAAACACTGAAGGAGCCATTAATTCTTTGGTCCACCACTCTTGCCACTACATGAACATATGCATGGCATTAGATGATGGTTTCCATGAGATGACATATAGTATCATATTAATAATTATCTTTGTAGTTATTGAATACTGTATGTTTAAATTATTTTAGAAAATGATGCTATTTTTACAATATTGACATTTAAGAATATTCTACAATACTGCCATCTGGAAAAATTCTATTTGAAGAGATGATAGAGAAACTAAGAAGCAAAAAAAAAAAATATTGACATGTTTTAAAAGTGATGGGAAGTAAAGAAATCTAATATATAAACAGTATGTTTAACATGATGGAATTACATAGTAGCTGATCACTTTGAAGATGTCATGTGACTAGAATAATAATATAATATTTACAAAAGCTAAGATTATTCATGTATACAGATATATTCTGCTAAATTATATTCTTAGGTGTTTGATATTTGATTAATATTCCATAGCTACAAGATAATAAATAATATGAACATCAAATATCCTAATATAACAATAAAGATCCTATTGTTTCATTACATAAGGTAGTTTGACTAGGGTGACCAGACATCCCGATTCTTTGGGATTTGTCCTTATTTTTGGTTAGATGTCTCAGTGTTTCAGGACTGTTGTATGTCCCAATTTTCAAATATTCATAATTATTATTTGTTTTACATAAGTAATTCATTGCAAAAATGATAGTTTTTTGGCCCTCTCTGTCCACTTTAGCCTCTACAGCAATATTATAAAAACTTAATTCCAACATCAAAACAAAGATTGCTATTACATTGTATAGCTGGGTTCTCAAGCTAGATGCATTCTTGCATCCAACCTCACCTTGGAGCATGTGCAGTTGGATTTTTTGGCTAAATTTTGAACTACACTTGCACCTGCTTTGATTGGCAGGGTAATTTTTCTATTTCATTGTTGATACTAATTTTCTACAGTGATAAAATTAATAGGAATACTAATAACCCTAAACAATAGACAACATGCCAAAGAGGAAGTGTACTTACAATGATGAATATACACAGAAATGGAGTTTTACAAAAAAAGGACACAATCCCATAAAAATTATTGGTTGTCATGTCCTGATTTTTGATTGAACTGGTCTAGTCACCCTAAGTTTGACATTATATGTTAGAGAGATAAATAATTATATTGACCATAACTTATAAGAATAAACTGCTTGCTATGGTAATCTCCTAATGTGAAATGATAATAATAAACTTATCATTCGTAAAGTATCTATTTGAGATAATTACTTGGAATTATATAAAAAAGGATGGCATTGCATTCTAAAAAAAAAAAACAAATTAAAGCCATTACATAAATGACTTAGATATTTTATTGATTTTAATATGCATTTCAAATGTTTGCTTTAAAAAAAAAGAGATGTGATCTCCAGAAATTTCCAAGTATAAATAAGAGCAGCTCTCTCCTCTAGTATCCTCTATTGTAAAGTTAAATAAATAGTAATTATTCATGGTAATGTGTTTAAATGTTTATCCCCTAGCAGTTATTTGACTTTTACCTTTATCAGTAAAACTTAGGATTCAAAGTTGGAACAAATGCAATTATGTATTATCATCTTGTAGCCACTGCAATGCTCAAATTTACAACAGAGGGCATTATCATAGACATTTAATCTTGGTTTATAATATATTGTAATAAGCTAAAGAATCATAGAGGAAAAACTCTCTTATAGCAGCACTACTCAGTGCAAGTCAGAATAATCAATGGATGCAGTAAGGTTTGTGCATAAAATCTTTACCTATTGCCTATTCATCCAATATCCCCAGACTAGTTTCTAGCTTGTGGATTTCATCGGTGAAGAGCCTTGGATTTGAGAGCACTGCTCCTAGATCTTAGGATCTAATGCAACCACCCAACAGCCATCTTTTACCTTATTAGCTAACTATAAAGCTTTAAATCCAAATGAAAAACTTTGTAATTATATAATAAGATAAAAGGTGGCTGCTGGAGGGTTGTATTAGATCCTAAGATCTAGGTGCAGTGCTTTCAGATCCAAGGCTCCCCACTGATGTAAGCCACAAACTAGAAACTGGTCTGGAGATATTGGATGAATAGGCAATAGATAGGGATTTTATGCACCCACCTTCCCGGATTTTATGCACCCACCTTCCTGAATTCATTAAATACTTTGGCTTGCATGAAGTGGCACTATAGTATGGAGGGTTTTGCCTCCATGTACATAGCTTGTGTAAGCTTAAAGAATGAATGATCATGTGATGTTTAGTGGTTTAAAGTTAAAGAATCATATGATATTATATTAATGTATACATCACATGATCACATGCTCAAAATTTAATTCACAGATATAATAATCTATAAATAGCTCATTGTAAGGTAAAAGCTTTACAACATCCTTTCACTGCCTTCAAAGAGGAATAGCAAAAAAAAAAAAAGACATTATTTATCAGATTTGCCAGTTTCCTGGTAATGAGGATTCAAATGTTTTTTTTATTCTCATTTTAACTCTTTTCCTTAGTCAAGTAAATCATAAGCTTGATTAAAATTAGAAAAAAATGGCCTAGATTCAAACCTCAGATTACAGGCATGTTAGGTAGATTTTCATTACATAATGGCAGTTTCAAAAGTACAAAAATTATTTTTTAAATCATTACAATTTTAGCTTGTTGCCTAATCCAATTGCTTGTGAATCTTTTCATTTATGAAACAAATCTTTTATGAGGTTCCAAACAAATTTTCCAAATCCATCCATAAAGCATGAATGTGACCTTCCTAAAGGATATTGTAGAATCAGCTACAGATTCGGAGCAAACTTACTAAAAAGAATTTAAGATCCTACAGGTCTTTGTGGATGTGGTCAAAAACAAAACTATGAATGGCATAGCTAATGCTTAAATCTCATGATTCAGCTGAAACATTGGAGGACTTGAATCTAATATCCTAACTTCTCACTAAAGAGAGCCATAGCTCAAAACCGGTCTGGAGATGGGGACCATCATAGATAAAGGCTTCAGGTACTTTCTCTTATAGCATTTATTATAAAAATAAAATAACATTGGAGGACTTAGTAAAGTCACTGATTAATTTATCTCCTGGTTGGAACCTCTGCAGTTTCTTTTATGACATTTTGTTAATAGTTCAGCTGCCTAAAAACAATTCACAAGATGAATAAATAATAAAAGGTTTTAAAATATTTTCTTTAATATGAAAAAAAAAGTTACGTGACAATTCATAAAAAATTCAAAATTACTTTATGCTTTCTCGAATAAATAGCATCTGGAAATAGATCAAATCTTAACTACTATTTTTTTTTTTTTTGCAAATAAAAACTCTTTCAATATAAATGAAATAAATATTGCTGTATATTTTAGAAGCTGTACTACAAATTAAGATATAAATCATACTTCTAAGTACTAATATTCTGCATTTTTTTATCTAAGATTTTTACTATAAATATTTTACAACTAGATCAATAATATCAAAAAATTAAATAATTATAATAAAAACATTTATATCACAATATATACCTCTCTCTGTTAGCAAAATTTCCTTTTAGATTTTATCATATCCTTTTTAACTTCTTAAACAATGTAAATCATTATTATAGTTCAAACAATAATTATTTTTTCAAGTTTTAAACTAACTACATTTCCGCGGTCAGAAGTAACGTTTCCTGCTTCTTCTTTTTTTAATTAAAAAAAAAAAGCTCTGCAGACGTTACTAGGATACCGTTTATCATTCAATTCATGAATGAGATCTTTAATAGATTTACATTTAACTTACTAAATTCACATAATAAATAAACGTGTTTGTTGCTTCTTAACGAAATAATGTTGCTTAATTAATTATACTGAAATAAATTATCGTTTAAGATCGTGTTAGAAGTTGACATTTTTATATCTCCGATTTCTAACAATGTCTTGGAAAGATCGAAGATTAAATAAACAATCGAAAATGTCAACAGCTATCAATGTGAACAATATTGGCAAAATATTTTTAATTATTAAAAGAATAATATAAACAACTAATTAAATTTGTTTCAAATTAAGCAAATTATCTCTTTTACATATATATATATGTTGGTTTTAAGACGACGTCTTCTATACATAGAGTTAATTAAACTGGTGTTATCTTAGTAAATGATTATATATGAGGTAATGTTACAAATAAGGTTAAAGCAACATCCCAAATAGGAATGTTAAAATATTACTTAATTTTTAAAGTAATATATTTGATACACTAAAATACAGACTCGATGTTATAGCACAGGGGTCCCCAACCCTATGTCCGCGGTCACAATGGCGCCCGCAGACCATTTTACGTGTGCCCACCGCTATCCGAACATGATAAAAAATTATTTATCTGATACAAATAAATTTAATTTTTAAAATTTCTTATAAATTATTGTATTATATTGTAATCAAATTGTAGGGCAAAATACTATACTTTTACAGCGTAAAAATATAAACGTTAATTATATGTTAAAATTTTATTTTTGAAATAAATATTTTTTTATACATTATGTGTATTATTAACAATATCCAACTATAAATTTATATAAATTCAACATTCCTTTTCTTTTTAAAACTTGTTTTTATTCCAACTATAATTTTCTTTCTCCTTCCAATACAACGTTTCAACTACATTCTGTAGTCATTATCAAGTTTCCTTAAAAAATAATAATAATAAAATAAATAAATAAAAATAAAAAACAAAAATAATAACACAAATAAATAAAATATTAATACATTCCAAATATATAACATTCAATTAAAACCATAATATTATTATAATCTACAAATACAATTATTTACCTTCTTCCCTATCTTTAATTATTTCTTTTAAATTACCTTTATAAATTAATACTCTTCTTATATAAATTTATTATCTTTTCACTAAATCTTTACCCATTAATATAAATTTATATTGAAAAAATAAATGGTGCCCGCCACCTGGTTGAAAAAAATAAATGGTGCACGCCACCTGGCCGGTATTATAGAATGTGCTCTTAAGTACAAAAAGATTGGGGACCCCTGTTACAGATAGTATTTTGTGAAATTATCATATTCTAATTCTCAACCAGAAAGATATTATGTGCCAAGGTTTGAGATATTATTTTCACACAGTATTTGTTATCAAAATTTGATAATAAAAAAACAATCTCAAATAGTGTTTATTCACTATGCTTCAAACTTAAATTTAAATTCAGGCTGAGTGAAACCAGGGATTTTTTTTTTAAAAAACTACAAAAATGCATAATCAACCTATTTATTTTTTTAAATAAAAAAATTTTAAACCTCACAATAAACAGATATCTGGCCTGGAAAATTAAATTAAATGCTTTTTTTTGTTATTTTTTTATGTAGGATGTTTGAGAAGCTTTTACTCTGTATAGGATTATTTAATAGATTTTTTTTTTATAAAAGAAATATTTATTCTATACAACATTTTTTGAAAATATAATTGACCTAACAAAGAAAAAAATTCTTCAATTTGCAGTATATATGTACAATAGAAATTATAAAAATCATAGATAAATATATTAATACAAAAATACTAAAGTTCATAAATAATAAGATATTAGTAATAACAGCCAAAAAAAATACCTAAAACTAATCAAGGGCAGAAAAGTTTTACCTATTACAAATCAAATTAGGATGTATGTTAGTGTACATGTAGAATTAAAATCATGGTTCCAGATTTTATCAAATACTCTTTTTTTTTTGCATATATCTCATGCCACATGTATAAAACTTTTTTTATTATTATGATGAAGTGTATTTCGATGAAATGTAATCACATTTCATCAAGAATTTTTAAAACAGTGAAAAGATGTTAGCCAAAGAAACAAGTTATATCTAACCAACCGCATTGATTTAAGAGCATAGAATATGTTTTTGTTGGAATAAATTATATCAAAAAACCTGCCAAAAAGAATTTTTTAAGATCAATAGTTAAAAAATCAAAAATAAGTCTGCAAGCATAATAATAATAGTAATTTCTTAAAAGTGCATTAGCAAATGATAATACAATACACATTCTTTTCCAGATACCGCAGCATAATAAATAATCAAATCATTGTCATGTTGAATGCAAAGCAAAGTCCTGGCCAAGAAGAAATTATGCTACAAGTTTTTATAACAGAATAGATCAATGAGATTATGTCAATATGAAAATACATCAGGTTGTTTTTTGTTGTTTTTAATTTATAACAAAAAAATTAGATCATTGTTGTGCCTGAAATTGCTGAATACCAAATCATTAATATTATAGAACAATGAAGCTAAACTACAATGAGACATCCATGTTTGTCTTGCAGTTATCAACAATAAAATAAAATGAAACTTATATATACTATTCAATTTGAAACAACTGAGTTAGTTAAAACCATAAATTTTTCAACTTGTAAAAAAAAACATCTTTTATTATCCAATTTCATTTTAGTTCTTCACATTTCTCAGCACTTTTCTTTATAGATTTTTATAATTATGTCCTGAATTGTATCCATTTCCTCTTTCACTTTCAGCAGTTTGCTCTCAATCTTATTACTGAAATTTATTTCCATTTCAACTACTCTTTCTATTTCATATTACTTTTTATGCCCAACATTTGTTACTCCTTTACAACTTTATTCTACATCTCTAATAATTTTCCAAACTTTCATAACATCCACACATATTTCACATAATGTCAAAATTCTTTTGTCCCATTTTTCCAATATTTATACATTTGAAATGGATTTTTTTTTTTGCATATTACATATTTTATCATAACTTTTCTATCTTCATTTTTTGTTGACAATTATCTAATAATATAACATTCTTTTATGATATTATTTGTATTAAATTTGGTTCTTATAACGTAATCGGGCTTGGCCACTTGATGGCATTCTAGCTCACCAAAACACCTAATAAATGCCGTTTACAAGGCCTGACTTACGGCAATAGAAAACATCTATGTTTGTCTTAGCCATTAGAAGGCCGTTGATGATGACGTAACACAGAAATAATATGACCTATTTCTGCTTCATGACAGTTTCTGTGAATCCACACACTTATCTTTCATGTACAGTTTGATATATATGTGTGTATAGTTTGATTAGTCAAATTTTTACAATATACGTTACACAATCTTTGTATTTGTAATGAATTTAAGAAACCTGACTTTATAGTAATTTTTCAAATGGCCACACCCTTATTTAGAGAAGGTGTAATGTGTAAAAGCTTGCCGAGGGTATGTCAAAACGAATTCGGCCGAGTTTGCATGCGAAATCTCATTTTCACGTGAAATACCACGTAGTTCATAAAATGGCTGGTTATCGCGTAACTTTTTCCACAGTTGCTGAAAACAGAAGCCAAGTATTTCTGCTGTCCAATAAAAATATACATGTTTTTTTGTAAATTTCATAGAAAGCATATATTATAAACATGTTTAATAAGTAAAGAAGACATTTATATGTGTTTGTTGTTGTTTAAAAAAGTTTGAGTTTCTTTCTTTTGTCCCACTACGGTTACGATTTTGATATTTTTTATTTTAGCATTACAAACAATAGAACACTAACCCTAACCCTAAAACTAACCCTAAACCTAACCCTAAAACTAACCCTAAAACTAACCTTAAAACTAACCTAACCCTAAAACTAACCCAAAACTAACCCTAACCCTACACAGTTGTTTTGTTATGTCGGAAGCAATAATTAAGTGAAAGACATCGCTAAATAGACATCGCAGAGTAGCAGCAATCATTGAATCAATCCCCTAAATCCACCCCTCCCCCCACAAAAGTTTAAATGTATGTTTAAAAAATGCAAAAAGGTTGTTGTTTTGTAAAGACAAAATTAAAATTAAACGTTTTATTTTTAAAAAAGACAGGGGAAAAAAAAGTTCTAGCAATCAATCAATTAATAAGTAAAAAGGAGGAATGATGATAATTTGTCCAAAAACAGCGATTTAAAAATAAAAAAAAAGGTTATTGTTTACTAAATACAAAATTAAAAATGCATGAAAAAAAAGTTATAGCAATCAATAAATTAATAACCAAAAAAAAAAACAGCGATTTAAAAATCACATGGCCCCAAAAACTGTACATTGTATTGTTTTTGACTGCCAACAATGCCATCAAGTGGCCAAGCCCGATTACGTTATAATTACCAGAATTAATGTGGAAGTACTGAAAAACCACAGCAAGTTATATGTAAACTAACTCAGTAATTGTAAAATGTAGAATGAGTCTGCCTATACTTTAGCTTTGATCATATATGAGGATATCATTTACTGATATACTCACATGCAGAGCATAATTTATATATACTAATATAATTTCTAGACAACTATACGCTATTCTAAAATCACTATACATTAGTATATGTAAATCATGCTCTGTGCATATGTTAGTGAATGGGTATGCTTATATATGAACATGGCTAAAATGTAGGTGGACTCACTCTATATTTTCTGTTTAGTTTACATATAACTCCCTGGGAGTTTGCAATACTTCTTTATTATTTCATTTATATCCAAGCTGGTATTTGATATAATTATTCTCATGAAAATTATTAGAATCAGTTTATGATTATTATTTACTCTGTAGTTTAATAATATTATTTTAATAGCATCAAAAATGAAAATTAATGAATTCCATTATGCTGTTCATTCATATAAAGTAAAATGTATTATTTATTCAGCATATTGTATCACTTTGTCCAGAAAGTGGAATATGGAAATCAACAAATTTACATATTAACTACATTTTATTAAGTCACTGTTTTCTCTCAATAACTGTTATCCACTGAGTTTGATTGTTATCAATATGACCTAGGTTGAAAGCACTGCTTAACTATGTATTGTTTAAAATTTAAATATATATATATATATTTTTTAAAAGTGAATAAATACTTATCATATAATTACATAGGAAAAGAAAAGAAGCAAAAATTATTGTAGAATTGCATATTATTATGTTATATATTCAATTCTTTGAAGTTATATTAAACCTTTATATGAAGATTTTATTCTATTTTACTGTTTTATTTTGTTATTATTATTTTACTCCCATTATGGAACACTAGATGGTGTTACATATGCAATAATTGGTAAGAAATGGGATAAAAGAATAGATTTATTAATAAAGAATAGGGAGTTAAAGAGATGGAGAACTAGTATGGCTAGTAAAAAGTTTAAATATATATAGAAGTAAACAGAATATTAGGTGCAAGTTAATATATGATAATAGTAAGGAAAGTAGTTTATTGTTTAAGACTAGAATGGGATCTTTAGCAACAAGAGAATATACATGTAAATGGAAAAATATGGGTGATTTAGTTTGTAAATTGTGTAAGGAAGGAATATAAAATATTAGGCATTTTTTAATTGAATGTAAATGCTTGAAAACAGAAAGGGCACATATAATGAAGTTATGGAAGAATAAATATAAAAAAGTGATTATACAGAAAGTGGATTATTGGTTTTTATGCTGTGTTTGGGAAAAGATAAAGGGGATTTAGTTATAAAGGCCATAGAGTTGACAAAGATTATGTTGTGGAAATGGGATGGAGCAGAATATGGAAAAATTTATAGTGGGAAATGAAAGATAAAGTGGCTAACAGGTTTCTCTGAACATAGTTGCTGAGAGATTTCTGACTCCATATAAGGTGAAGTCACAGTGCATCACATCACATAATGTTAAAATAAATGATTAACATTCAAAAAGAGTATGAAACGATGTGTCAAAAAGGCTTTTTATGTATAATTATTTTTAATATATTTAATATATGGTAATCTGGACCACCTGATGATTTCTGGTTTAGCATGAAATACATATATTGGTGATTTGTCTTTTCAACATATATGTGTTCAAGTGTATCAGTGTTATGAGATGGTGTGGAGAGTGGTGGGTCATGTGAAAGTTTGTACTCATATATCCTATATATTAATATAGCTATTGTATTTTTTTTTATTCATCATAATTACTCTAAAGGTTAATCATTTCATGTTATTACTGCATATAATATTATTGTAGGAGATAACAAGTCAATAAACATCACATGACCACCATCTCTTATGCTTGTGTATAACTGTTGTTAAAACAGGCAAAACTCACTATATGTATGCCACACACAGCAAGCTAGAGCAATCAATGGATGCCAGAAGGCTTGTGCATAAAATCCCCATCTAATGCCTACTCATCCAATATCCCCAGCCTTCGTCAGTGAGAAGCCTTGGATCTGAGAGCACTGCATCTATATCTTAGGCATAAGAGATGGTGGTCTTGTGATGTTTATTGGCTTAAAACCAATCCTGCCTAATAGGATATTGGTGGCTATGGTTATAAAAGAACCAAAGACACCAAATGTATGGAAACTAAACTGGGTTCAGACCCATATAACTATATAAGCTGATGGGCTTGAATTGTAAATATTAAGGTGTTTTCAGTTTAAGACTCATAGTTTTGTAGTTAAATGGAGATAAAAGGTGATTGCTGGAGGGTTGCATTAGATCCTAAGATCTAGATGCAGTGCTCTTAGATCCAAGGCTCCTCACTGACGAAGCCAGAAACTAGTCTGGGGATATTGGATGAATAGGCACTAGATGTGGATTTTATGCACAAGCCTTCTGGCATCCATTGATTGCTCTAGATTGCTGTGTGTGGCATATGTATAGTGAGTTTTGCCTGAGATAACAATATATTATTGTAAAAAAAAATCATAATTTCCAAATATGTAAACATGTGCCATACCCATTAATTATGTGAAACATTTACATAAATATATTATTGTTTATTAGATTGTTGATAGAAGTATATAAATAGATAAATACTAATTGTATCTGTATAATGAAGATAAATAATATATAGAATAATACAAACCAATTAATATATTCACATATTCTTTATAAATAATAGTTATATTCTATGTACATAATGAGATGAGTAATAACATATTTGTCAACAGTTTTAATTCAGCATTATTATCAATATATACATTGGATAGTGTAATCATCATTATCAACCATTGTTGATCAACTGCAGGATGAAGATCTCTTCAAGTTCAAGCCATCTTTTCTTATCTCTAGCCTCTCTTCTCCACATCATGCCAGCACACTTCCTTATTTAATCCATCCATCTCATCTGTGGGTTTTTTCTAGATCTTTTACATCATCATAGATTTATATGTAGATAATATAACTATTAATAATTCTATGAAGGGAATCTAATGAAAGTTAAAGAAATTTATTTTGTTTGTTCTAGTAATACTATTGTTTATTGTTTGCCATTAAAATAAAATAATTGTTGTTTGTTTATTTTTGTGCATGATTCATTTATTAGTACTTCTACCAGAATAATATTCATATATCCAAATTTGCAATCACATTATAGAAGGAAATTTATTGAACATGGACATTATAATATAATTTGGATTAAGTTCACTACAGATCCCATTATATCTAACAGTGACTTTTGACTTAGCATAGGACTATTAACGATGAACTGTGCACATGATGCCAAAGTATCTATGTTATTATCATTGACACTATAATGCTCAGTACAAATTTGAGTTTCTCACATTCTTACAATAGAAAGTTAGTTGCCGAATTAAATCATTTTCTCTATTCCACGCACACACACATTCTTCTGAATTACACTATCATTGACTATTATGATTTACATAGATAGACATATATCAGTTGATTCTTTAATTTACACAATACAACAAATCATGATATCCATTATATTTTGTTCTACACCACAGTACTAATTCATGTTTTGCTAGTAAGCTTTGGTGCTACACAACATGTATTGTTTACTATTCCGCACGTGTGCAGTATTTTTCAACATGCACGTATGTATAATATCGTTATTTTTTATGTATATAAGGTACATTTATAAATTAAAATTATAGAATACGAAAAATTTTTAAAAAGTAATCACGTACCCACTAATAATAAATAGAAAAAACATATTTACATATATATTTAGTGTGCATATTCATTTATTCACATACATTCAAAAAATAAAAATAATAAACTTATTGTATTTTACCTTTAATGTTTTTTCAAATAAAATGAATTAAGAAATATCAAACTTTTATTACAATTAAATATGCTTTGATTGATATATTTTTTGTCAATAATTTCTCCCTCTTCCAGGAAGTGAAGTAGCAGTCTTTTTATCGGCAGACTATAATCTCTTAATTTTTTTGATAATTTTAAATCCAAATCGATTTCAGAATCTATACAGTCATCCCTATTTTCCATTATTTCATTTCAGATTATTAGATAAGCTCTTCAAATATAATGCTTTTTGATACAATATAAGAATGTTTCATATATATATTTCCCACTACTAAATTGTTAACTTTATTGTTTATTACAGATATTTTATAAATTTTCTTAAATTTCATAAAACTTATAGCTCTATATTTAAAAAATATTTCATTACATAAAATAATATACCATATCAAATTTTTGGAAAGATAAGCAAAAATGAAAAATAAAATTGTTCTTTCTCTGAAAAACTTTATTAATAAATATGATCACAGAAAGTAATTCAAAATAAAAATGGCTGCCGCCATATCATAAAATTCTTCAATTTACAAATTTTAATGGCTTTATATTTTATTTATTTACATTTTTCTTTGTTTATTTATAGTTTGTTTTTTTTTGGGGGGGGGGGATATTACATAATTATAGTAGCAAATATTGATATGGTGCATATTATGGCTTCACTGTACAATACAAACAGGGTAACTATATGTTCTAAGTACCATATATGATAAATTGGAAAATATAATATCTACTAAATGGTATTGCAGTTAAATTTGCATTTCAAACCAGTTCCTGACTTTGCTTTTATAAATGAGAACTTGTGATTCAAAATTAAACCAATTCTGTTATAAATTGGTCAAATACATTTAACTCCTTTTCTATTATCAATCTAGAAATCTAAAATTAAAAACCTCATACAAACCAATATGTTATATAATTATATACATTGTAGTAATCAGTTCATTTCTATATGCAGGTATCTTTTTATTAAGGGAACATAATATTACTCAATTCTTTAGCTTACACAATATATTAACAAGCACAGATCTCCACTTTAGTGCCATCTATAGTGAGCTTGAGTAATAAATGATTATCATTTGATAGAATATTACCTCTATTTTTGGTTTTTCCTTTAAAAATGAGGACTAGAATTAAAGCTGGAACCAATGAATACATCTGGCAACATCCTTCTAATTTCTTATCTACTATCTAGCTAAAAACCTGACATTTAATAAACATACTTTTCATCAAAAAAAGAAGTCTTTTAGTTAAAAATAAACTGAGACTGCTATAATATGCAGCCATTGACTGGTTTGCTTCAAAATTTTAAGTCTTTTTCAATTTCAATCTTTTATCTTGATAATGAATAAAAAAAAATTAAAGATGGCAGCCAGATGCATAACTGAATTGATTCCTACTTTGAATTCCCAAGCCCTTATTGATAATGGCAAAAATCAAGGCAGGTTTGGAGTAAGGATTTAAGTGCTTTAGCATCTACTATTCTTTGAATACTGAAACTCACTGTAGATGGCATTAGATCTTAGGACTACTCTTGTTTATGTATGTACATATATATTGAGACTAAAAGATCTCTTTTGAAAATAATAAATAAGTTTAATGGTTTGAATCTACAAATAAAAATATATTTAAAATGGTCAATAGTTGTTGTTTTTTTAATTTATAAATTTATATGTTTGTTATTTTTAAACCAAAATCTAATTATGTTTTTAATTAAGAAATAAAAGATGGATGCTAGATATATAAGTAAATTAGTTCTGGATCTATACTGATGAAGGTAAAAGTCAGAAACTGATCTGGAAATAAAGCTTTCATTGACTATACCATTTAATGTCTTTACTCAAATTTACAGTAGATGTCTCTGTTAAGTAGGAGTATGAAAAGTTTAATACAGTGTTGGCATTACTTTCTAGACAAAAAAAAAGAGCCTTAAAGTTATCATAGAATGGAAGTCTCTATAATACACAAAAACTTACCTGGTGTCAGGTGTTTGTTTTGAAGTCCAGTCCCATTGTTGAAAGCAAAAACTAAAAGCTAGTCTAGAGATTGGTAATTTTATAGCAATATATAATATGCTATATAAGTCTGGAGCAGAGTGAAGATAATGACTATTGAAAGCAGATGATTAAGCTTACAAGAAAATCATGATACTTTTAGCATTATAATTACAGATTTGTTTAATTTTTACAATCATTAAAAGCCTTAAATAATAATATACTAAGTTAAATACATAAAGAATATATTCTGATAACTTCAATTTTTGATTAAGAAGAAAATTTAGTTAACTAATTGAATATTATTTTAGTTCTCTGTCCTCCATAATCTTGATTAATCTTGTGATTAATGCGATTTCATATTTCTATGTTGATTTTAGTTGACATTATGAGTGTGCATGCATGGTTGATTAACTTTTACATATTATCACTTAGTACTGTATTACCATAATACTCTATAAAACAAATATCATTTGAGTAGTATTAAAAAACAATATAAAGTGGCAATATTTAAGAAAAGTATTCCTATCAGCAACTTCATCATATTTAGGGGTGCAAGCTAAATGTCCAAGTACATCAAATTGACAATCTAGTATGAAATTCTGAATATACCATTGCAATTAATATATAAAATTATGAAAATTTAATTCTTTATATAGTGGTATTTGGATTAACTACATTAGATATGAGCCCATTTAAAGATTAATACTACAAAATTAGCAAGAAAGGTATTTTTTATTTCTTCCAAAAGATGTGTGTGCACATTAAAATATATGTGAAGACAGGTTTAATGTAGGAATAAAGTACTACGATCCTATTATCGATATATAATACTTGATTATGATTGTATGATATTTTGCATTGCGGGAAAATACTCTTAACACAATTTATTTTATTTATATATAATAGTGATTTGATTTATAAATTTTATGTAATCAGAGTAATTAATCCATTAGCATTAAATCCGGTATTCAATTATTCAGATAAGATAACTGAATCTAATATACTTATAGTACAAGAGTTTAAAGTTATATTACTACTATTTTATTTCATTTATTGGGTCAGTTAGCTAGCTCGGAAATTAAAATGTTAGCCAACTCTCGCTATGATTAATGCAAATTCAAAAAATTATTAAAAATAAACATGATTTAAGACATCAATAAAAAACAGCATTAACTGTTATTTAGAAACATTTAGATGTAATTACGAATACAATTTTTAACCAATATTGTTCAAAAAAACAAAAACATTAATTAATTAAACTCACAAGAGAGTTATTTATCAATATTTTTCCCTCCCACTCTCTACGTATATATATGTGTGTGTGCGAATGTATGTATCTATGTAATAATAAATGATTATAAAGTAGAACACATTTAACCAATCTGATTTATCATTTTTGTTGGCATGCGTTTAATATATAATCACTATCCATCCTTAATATCCTCGCGCAGAAGTTGGGATAATTTCTATTCACTATACCGTATACACGAAAGCAAACAACACAAACAAAATCATTGTCAATAACAATCAACAATCTCAATTTGTTGTCAAGGCTACCTTATTTTACTAGAAAGATTGGCAGCTACCTTAATCTATGATTCACACTATGTTTAAATATACACTAAAGATAGCAACTTTATTAAAGAGAGTGAGATAAATAAACCTCATTAAATAGGCAAATATAACCTGTTCTGAAAGCAGACTAACAACTAGTTAATTATAACTTCAAAATTTCACTGAAACATATATTATTTAGATAATAAAGCTAATAATACTAAAGACTAAAAAGGTTTACAAATGTAAATACATGAAAGCAATAAACACTAAAAGAATATCAATAACAATAAACAATCTTAATCTGGTTATCAAGACAATCTCCTATTACAATAAAGGGATATAGGCATAGATAGATAGATAGATAGATAGATAGATAGATAGATAGATAGATAGATAGATAGATAGATAGATAGATAGATAGATAGATAGATAGATAGATAGATAGATAGATAGATAGATAGATAGATAGGTAGGTAGGTAGGTAGGTAGGTAGATAGGTAGGTAGGTAGATAGGTAGGTAGGTAGGTAGGTGGGTGGGTGGGTGGGTGGGTGGGTGGGTGGGTGGGTGGGTGGGTGGGTGGGTGGGTGGGTGGGTGGGTGGGTGGGTGGGTGGGTGGGTGGATGGATGGATGGATGGATGGATGGATGGATGGATGGATAGATAGATAGATAGATAGATAGATAGATAGATAGATAGATAGATAGATAGATAGATAGATAGATAGATAGATAGATAGATAGATAGATAGATAGATAGATAGATAGATAGATAGATAGATAGATAGATGGGTGGGTGGGTGGGTAGGTAGGTAGGTAGAGAGGCAGAGGCAGACAGACAGACAGATAGGTAGATAGATATAAAATAAAAACTGCATAATGCATTGTTTCTTTTTATTATAATAAAGTTTGGAGAGTAAAAATGACTATTGTATAGTCTTTATAAGTAAATTACAAATTAAACATGTTTATTTGCAATTTAATATCTTTGCTTACTTAGTTTCACACCCATTATTTAAATTCATTTGAATTTTAATATATATATAATATATTTTGTGGGTTCATCCAGTAGTTGAAATGTTGGAATATCTAGTAAAAATTTTACATGGATGAACCCACAAAATATGTCTTTTATAACTGTAACCTGTGAAAACATTTGCATTAATATATTTATATCTAAGATCACCGTAAAATTCAAAATTCAAGCTTTTCTTTATTTAAAAAGAGAGTGTGGTTGAAAAAATATAGCTATGGAGCATTTGAAATATATATGTATACATTAAAAGCATAAAGCTAAACTAGTCAATAAATAATGAAAATTATCCCAAATTCACAACTCAACTGGACTTATCAAGAAAACAAACTCTAACACCCTTCCAATGGTTTCACTGCTGCAACCATATTTTTCAAGTGGAAGGAAATACAAAATAACATATTTAAACTAAACATTATCAACAATTCCATTTATTTTCTATACACCCATAATATTAAAAGAACTTTTAAATAAGTTAATTGCTTCAGAATCATAAATTTTTAATAATAAATATTCTTTAATTCTTTTTAATTTTCTTTCTTTCAAAAAAGACAACCTTAGTTTTACCAAAATTAATAATATGGCTTGTATCATTTTCACAGATATATAAAGCAGAACTGAAATATTTATTTCTAACCTACTTTTATATACTTTTATTCTTTCATTTAAGTTCAAACTACTCTGACCTGCATAGGCTTTTTTTACAAAAACAAGGATAATATACACTTTTCCTGGAGTAATGTATATTATCTCTTGTTTTTGTAAAAAGTATATATAGGTCAGAGTAGTTTGAGCTTAAATGAAAGGACAAAGATACATAAAAGTAGTGTTAGATATAAATATCTTAGTTCCGTTTTATACATCCATGAAAAAGTTACAGGCCACACTATTAATTTTGATGAAGCTAAGATTGTCTTCTTTGAGAAAAATGAAAATAAAAAAAGAATTAAAGAATCTTTATTATTAAAAATGTATGATTCTGAAGCAATTAACTTATTTAAAAGTTATTTTAATATTAAGGGTGTATGGGAAGTATGTGGAATTGTCGGTAATGTTTTGTTTAAATATGTTATTTTATAGTTCTTTACATTTAAGAAGTCTGCTTATAGCAGTAAAACTATTGGTAGTGTTTTAGAGTTTATTTTCTTGGCTAGTCAGGTTTAGTTGTGAATTTGAGGTAATTTGATTATATATGTATATATGTAATATTTTGAAGCAAGCGACTCTCATAGAGAAGCAACCTACATTAAATTTTTAGTTTTATCTAATTGCAAAGCAGAAAAAAAGAATTTATTTTCAACTGATTCTGATCTTTATATTAATTAGTGCTGTTAAATATGCATACGCAATAGAGAATAAAGAAGTACTTTGTACAACTATAGCAAATAAATATTTTTTAAAGTGTATCTGATTAAATAACAGAAACTTTTCACCTAGAATTCAAATTTCTACCAGGACATTCACAATCCAATAATAGTAGTAGTAGTAGTAGTAGTAGTAGTAGTAGTAGTAGTAGTAGTAGTAGTAGTAGTAGTAGTAGTAGTAGTAGTAGTAGTAGTAGTAGTAGTAGTAGTAGTAGTAGTGGTACTAGTGGTAGTAGTGGTAGTAGTGGTAGTTGTGGTGGTGGTGGTAGGTGATGGTGGTGGTGGTAGGTGGTGATGGTGGTGGTGGTGGTGGCAGTGGCAGCGGTGGTGGTAGTAGTAGTAGTAGTAGTAGTAGTAGTAGTAGTAGTAGTAGTAGTGGCAGTGTAGTGGTAGTGGTAGTAGTAGCAGTAGTAGTAGTAGCAGTAGCAGCAGTAATAGAGGCAATGGTGGTGGTGGTAGTAGTAGTAGTAGTAGTAGTAGTAGTAGTAGTAGTAGTAGTAGTAGTCATAGTAGTAGTAACAAGAAGAATCTTTCATAAATCAGTATTTGATATCTAAAACAGAATATAAAATTGTTATAAATTTACACTGTAAATCACATCTTGTTTAAATAATTACAACTAAAAACATCAGATCCAATCATACAAGGTAGAAATAATAATTACATTTTTATTTTTTAAGCCACTTTCGATGCTGTGAATTTTGTTTAAACATCATTTGAATTTCAGCAAATTTAAAATATATTTTTTTCTCTGTGAATATACATATAATTCTAGAGTTTGTATCAACTATTACAATAATAAATGTAAACCACGAGAAAAAATTTGACCATTTCTTTAAACCTGCTGATACTAAAATACTTTAATTAGAAAGTAATAATAATAAAAATGAAAAATAAAAGAAGCTTGGCACATAATTAATTCTAAGATCACCAATATGATCCAATAGCATTTCTCAGCAAGCACTAGTTATTTAATCTAATGACCTAGCCAACTATTAGGTCAATTTACACATGCAAATATGCAAACCTATGGTAATCAGTAATTAGTTCAATGCATGTTTATTTTCATACAGATATGCTAATATACTTCTAATGGTATAGTTGTATTTTGACAAAGATATACTGTAGTTAAAGCCTGGCATAGAAATCTAACAAATATTGTTTTGTATCAAAAATATTTTTTTACCATAATAGCTGATATTTGTCTACATATGCTTATAGAATATATGGTATATACTTATAGTTTATATATAATCATCATCCTCATTGTCAACCATTATCAATCTATTGTAGGATAAAGATCTCTCCAAGTTCAATCCATTTTCTCCAATCTCTAGCCTCTGTTCTCCACATCCTCCCCTACACATTTTCTTAATTCATCCATCCATCTCACATGTGGTCACCTTCTGTGTCTTTTGCAATCTCTTGGAATTTGGTATAAAATTTAAATTGTCAATCTATTATCCTCTCTTCTAGCAATATGTCCAGTCAAACTGCACTTCAGTCTTTTAATTCTTTCAATGATGCAAGTAACGCCTGCTTGTTCTTTTACCCATATATTGTGTTTTCAATCTCTTCTTGTTACTCCTAACATATATCTCTCCATACTTCTTTGTGTGGTCTGAAGTCTCGGTATTGCTCTTCTGTTAAGTGTCCAAGTCTCAGATCCATAAATAAGAATTGGTAAAACACATTTATTAAAAACCTTTCTTTTCAAACACATAGACATTTTATTTTTAGTATTAAGTTATTTCTACAAAAAGCACTAATTCTATGACTAATTTCATTCACTATATTTCTATCTATAATAATAAGATATTTGTAGTTGTTAACTTCTAACTCATCATAATGAATCTTTATTTTCATCTTTTGAAAAAACGCATTAAACATTACTTTAGTCTTTTTAACATTTATCTTTAGTTCTACTTGATAGCTCCTGCACCATTTCCTGAAGCTCTAAAGCATTATTTGCAAAAAGAACTACATCATCTGCAAAATCTAAATGACTTAAATAATCTCCATGTACTTTTCCTCCTTTAACTTCCTACTTTAATTCACAAAATACTTCTTGCAGCACTGCTGTAAAAAGTTTTGGAGATATAGAGTAACTCTATCTTACAACCATTTCAGTATTAAGTTTGGTAGTATCATTATGTAATCTAATTATTACTGTTACGTTTTTATATATATATAAATGAGATTGATGATACCAGTAAAGAATATATAATGGATGAACTTGCTCAAGTGTAAATTTGGATTTTGGGTGAATGTTTTTGCTTGACAGATATTTGAATATCTATTTACACCATTTCACTTATTGTTAATTGGTGCTTCAATAAATAATACAGTAACTATGTAATGTATAATAATTTCAAATTAAATATAGTAGGGGTAATTGAAAAAAAAAAATGCTACTATGAACAAAAATATTATTACTTGATAATATCACTGAATTTTTAGGGACAGTAATAACAAATGTATTACATAAACCTAAACAAAGTAACAAATCTCTATTTTATATTTAATTTATATTTGGTAATCATAATATATCTCATTTCATTATATTTACAAGCTGTCTATATAGGCAGTCAGTACTAATGGTAGAAGATTATTAGTTGCGTCTTCTGCTATTGAAATTTCTCAGGTACTATTTGTCTATTTTGACTCAGTAATCCTGTTTTATTCTTAAAGTTTATGACTTACATTTTACAATATCCTAAAACTTTGAGCTTAAGAATGCTAATATATCTGCTTAGGGGTTCATTCTGAAATAAACTTAACAGCGATGTGAACTTTTTTCTATAGTAATTGCATTTTGCTTATGGGCGTATAATTTATAATGATTAAATCCCTCCATATATTTTACAAATTAGTACTTTTTATATTAAAAAATAATTAAAGCCTTTCTATTTAAAAATATTATGATAATAATAATCATTACTATTCTTATACTCATAATGAATTAACAATGCATTTCAACGCATTTGTTTCTTTCCCAATTTTTCTTAACAGATATTATGTAGCAATGTTTTAATTAATGATCAGTGCATTTATAGATTAATGTGATATTTTCTATTATATAATTGGGTTTCATTCAAGAAGGAAAGTTTGTATTTACCCAATGAATAATGAATCTTTGTATAAATATGTATATCTATGAGGATGTGCATCTTTTTATCATGTTTTGGGGACAATCTTTTTAAATAGTGAAGAATTTTTTAAGCAAGGGTAATATTTTTCCAGATAGATATATCAAAGCAGATTAGATATATATTCAGAAAAATTAAAAACACTCATCAAACAGCAAATGACAAGCCAAGAAATTATATCTCCTTTGCAGTTCTTTTAAGGATAGATGAAAATATCCTTTCCCTGAATAGTTTGCTTTATATTACTATATAATGAAGAATATGCCATAACGAAGAATATGCCTCATGACTTTTGCAATCAAATGAGAGCTGCCAATGTAATATCCATTGTTTCCTGACTCTCCCTTCAAATGCATTTTTAGTTTATGAAGAGATTTCTTCCTTAATGAGGTCATTCATATTCATTGAGCATCTCCATCTATTGGCCTGTTTAAAGTAAAATTGCAATCTGAACAAGTCCACTACTTGGAAAAAAATTAAGCTATAACCATTAATTATACAAATTTCACTTCTGGTTGATGTGCTTTCCAATTTATGGATTCAGTTTCTAATTGGTTGCATGGTTATTTTTATGATTGCAGAACTCTAATTTAAAAAAATATACATGAAAAATTTCATTAAACTTTCAATATTTACAACTGAAAATATTTTATGTACATATAAAAGGAATATAATTAAACCCAATTTTTTTGAATAGATTAGGAATATATCTTTCAAAGACAGAAACCTATTCATAATTAAATAAAGTAGTTCAGAACGTGTAAAAATAATCTATCAAAAAATTATATGATCACCATTCCCTATGCTTCCACAAACTGTTATATCAAGGGCAAAACTCTCCATACAGTAGTGCCACTCTGTGCAAGCTAAAATAATCAGTGGATGCAAGAAGGTTCATGCATAAAATTCCTATTTAGGGCCTACTCATTCAATATTCCCAGACAGCAAGTAGAGTAGGGGCTCTCAACCTTTAGTGAAGGTCACCAAAAAAAAATGTGTATAATCATTTTTTAATAGTATATAAACAAAATAAAATATATGGAAAAGAAAAAATATTACAATAAACTAAAAATTGCATAAACCCTACAAAAAAAATAAATTTTCATCTATGCATGAAATTTCTTTAAAAAAAATTATAACTAATATTCAAATATTTATAAGTGAATTTAAATTTAATGACTTTTGTTTCTGTTTATTGCTTAAAAGTTTTTCAAAGTGTCACACTTTGTTGCTGATAGCAATGTGCATGTCTATCTGTGCACCCAAACAATTTCTAGATTTGTCTTTATTGACAAAAGAACACCAAATCCAGGCTCACATAAGTACAATATCATAATTGGGATGAGCACAGTTAGCACTTTTGCACAAAGTTTTGGTAACATGTCCATTGCTGAACACAAATATTGTTCCATAGTTTTGCTTTCAAACTGCATTTCAGGAACATATGCAGTTCAAAAATATCTTCCTTCAACTCTTCATCATCTGACATAGTATCCAAATTGAATGAGTACAAATTTATAATTCATTTTTCAGAAGATTCCAGTTCACTTTCTCCAAAATATCCATCAAATGACTTTGACAGTATTTCCAAATAATCCAGTTTCTTCTCACACACTTGAAATTAGAGATTCATCATCATCAACCATTTTTTCAAGTGGTGGAAAAATTGAAAGATTCTCTTTTTTAACTTGTCGACATCAATGATGCAACTTTTTTTGGAAAACATGTAACTTTCCCAACATTACAATATTTTTACAATTTTTCCCTTGAATAGATACACTCAGGTAATTTATACAAGTAAAAACCTCATTCAAATAAGCTAGAATTTGGTTGAATTCTTGTGATTTCTTTAGGTAGATTATAGTCGCATTCTTTCAGGAAAGCTTTGGCTTCTCACAGTTCAAAGAAACACATTAAAGCTCTCCCATGTGACAGCCAGCATACTTCCATGTGGAAAATCAAAACTGAATGCTTACTTCAAAAATATTCACAGTGATTTTAAAAGGTATGTGGTTTCAGTGCATGATCCCAATCCAATTGATGATCTCCACAGAAGTATCCAGGATTTTTTTCAACTTTGGAGGAAATGTTTTGATGCCAAAGCATGCTAATAAAGAAAACAGTGGGTACCTAATAGGTGTGGAATCTGTTGTTTCATCAGTTTAAAAAATCCTAATTTATTTCCTTGAAAACCAGAGCACCATTGGTACACACAGAACCAATAATTTAGATATCCCATATTATGGATATAAGTCTTTTACACACTGAAGACATCTTGGTTGTTTTCAGATCTTCACAGAACATGAAATCTTCCATTATGGATCCATTATGTACATACCTTATTAATGCAATGAATTGACTGCAATTTACAACATCAGTTGTTTCATCCAACTGGAGAGAGATTTTCAAGGGATTAGCTCTGATATCTGCAGTTAACTTGATCCAAAAGTCTAAACTCAAGTTACCAATTCAGCTCTGAATAACATTATTTGATAACAGTACTAATTTAAATTTGTTTGAGGCTTCTTTTCCCAGAACAATTGTTGCCATTTCTAATGCACATTCTTTTATCACTTCTTCTGCAATTGTATGGGCTTCTTGGATTTGTCTAATTTATACATCACATGGTATGAAGCCATTATCAATGGTTTGACATCAGATGTAAAACCTAATTTTGGAAGGGCTGCTTGAGAATCAAAGTGGGCCTTTTTAGCTTTCAATCATTCAACATCATGGCCTGCAATATTCATTCTACCATGCCAGCTGTGGAAATATTCCAGCAACTTATATGGATTCATTTTTGCATTTGAAAAGACAGTATTACAAAGTATGCACATGGGTTTTTGAAGATTCTCAGTTGTTCCGGTACAAGTGAAACCAAACTGCACATAATCATCATTCCACTTTCTTTTCTTTGACATAATAAATGGTTAATTAATAATTTAAGAATTATAATCTGAAAAAAATAAGGATAAAGTTAATTAGAAGAAAAATAACATTAAATAAAATCACCATTTATTAGAGACACAAGAGAAATGAGCACTATATGAATGCACAATCAATAATGCATTGACTACCATAGCATCATGCATGGGTTTATATACTCTGAGAAACATTCTAGAACATTCTCAAATATATGTCACATGACATCATTGATTAATTCTTAATACTTCTGGAAGTTTCTCAGTCTTAATCGTGTGAATACATTACATAAATAAATGATAAGAAATAAAAATCAAACATAATTCTTGATATATAGGACAGTGGCCTTAATATAAAACAAAAAAATGAAATGTTATCTCACATCCCCTAGAATGCCATCACACACCCCTTAGAAGTGGAAGCACCCCTGGTTGGAAAACCCTGAACTAGAGGGTTGCACTGGATCCTAAGATCTAGATGTAGTGCTCTCAGATCCAAGGCTCCTCATTGATGAAAACCATAAGCCAGAAACTATTCCAGGAATGTTGTATGAATAGGCACTAGATAGGAATTTTATGCAGAAACCTTCCTGCATCCACTGATTATTCTGGCTTGCACTGAGTGGTGCTACTATATGGAGAGTTTCACCTTTGCAAAAAATTATAATAAATATGAAAAAATGTTTAAAAACCCAACCATTTTAATGATTTCTGATATCTAGTATGAGCTTAACTTTGAACAGCTTTAACAACAAATCAGAAATATATTATTAAACGGTTAGTTGCTCAGGAAATCGTGTGATATCTGAGCATCAAAGTGAATAGCTGAGCATAATAGTTTTATTTAATAGATCAAACTGGAAATTTTATTTACTTTTTTCAGCTGTCACTATACTCTGAACCGTATAGAGTGATAATTACTAATTAAGATTAAGCGAAAGCATGTGACTTGATATAAAATGACTTCTCTTTTGATAAAGTTAGAAGTTTCTACGTTATATGCTTAGAAACGGTATTCTTTTATGTTCATTGCGAGCTCGTTTTAATAGCATTAGAATCATCGAGAACCATTTAAAATATAGATGAACCATTAAGTTTAACTGTAAATATTTCTGCTATATTTAAATATATAGTAAATGACATATATGAATATAATTTATATCTTACCAGCATTTTCATTTCTTAAATTTTGACCTGACTATAGTTCATTTTAATTTTAAATTTCTTTAATTAATATTTTAATTTAAAACTTATACTGAATAAAGCTGATAAGATTAAACAATAAATATCTCGCCTATCATATGGTTGTAGTAAAACGCACACCCACTCAAACACGTTTAAGGATTTCCACGAATTTGCTTTTTATAAAAAATAATAACAATAACAAAAAGATAGATTATTTTATGATTAGGCGACTTATTAATTTTTCAGACAATGTCATGGATATCTAGATAACTTTTTTAAAAGTAAATATAGCTTACTTAAAACATATAATAAACTAATTTGATGTGTTTATTATTAGACGCTATCGAATCTCTCTTAACTCCTGACATTATATGAACGGTTTCTCTTTACTTTTCTAAAAAATTATTACATAGTATACAAAAATAGTTTATAATTATTTTTCTCCAAAGTAGTTTGAAATATATCTTGCTATTGAATGCGTATACAAATATCCTATTGTAACGGTCCATGTGGTAAAATGGTGTTGTTCGTCATTGATTACTAATTCGGCATTTTAGAGGGATTTGAACCCAGACTTCCAAGCTCTCTTCAGTCATCCACTCCATCTTATACAAACGATACACATAACCACATACATGTGAAAACGATAAAGGATTTTCAATATATGTATTTCATGCTGAAGCAGCACTTATCAATTGGATTGGATCATCATCTCCCACACATGTACATAATCAATGTGCGATTTATATTAAGATAGGAAAACTTCAAACTTTAATAGATATACTTCAATCTTCTCCACTCTCCAACTCTTCATTCATCCATACAAGAACTTTGAACGTACCAACATCAGATTTTCAATGAATATGGATGACTGGAGAATGGAGAAGATTGAAGCCTGTCCATTAAAGTTTGAAGATTTGATATCTTAATATAAACTGAGTACTGATTATGTAAATGTAGGGGAGATGAGATCTGAACCAACTGATGTGCTGGTTCAGCACGAAATACATATATTGGAAATCATTTGTCTTTTTTGCATGTATGTGGTCATGGGTATTGGCTGAATAAATTGGCTGAATAAAATGTAATGGATAACTGAAGGGATCTTGAACATCTCAGTTCATATTTCCTCTGATTACATCTAGCTTAAATATATATACTATACTTGTATTTAAATATTATTTTAGCATTTTGTACATAAAGATGACAGGTAAACACAGTTTTCATAAATGTGATATAGATAATAGTTGTATTATACAATTATTGTAATGCTAAATAGAGGCTTCTACTGATGATTACATCAAGTATTGGTGGTATTTCCTAATCACCATCCAGAAAGTCATTTCTCAAATTCCCAGTAGATCAAATATTTATTTTCTTTTTCATTTGAAAGCATTTAATTATTGACTTCTGTTTTTCTCTCTGGCTTGAATTAAACTAACCTTTTTCCTAAGTGCCATTTTTTATTTAGAAATACTTCCAGACTTACTACTCTCCCCTCTCCTGCAATACCATCATTATTATCCATTACCCTTTCAACACCTATCCCATTCAAAACATATTTTCGCAAGATCATATTGGATTTCTCTTATGTGGTATTTGAAATGAGATCAAACAGTGCTGACAATTTTATAAAAAAAAGAAAAAGTTTAACATTGTATACACTAGGATAGCTTACAAGTTAATTTTATTACACATGACACCCATTTATTTACTTCAACCACAGATGCGTGAGGATTGATTTCCTACTTAACTTCTGATCCCTTTTATTTATTTTTAAAGCACACACATATTGTTAAAACTAAAAATAATATACATTACAAATAGTAACAGTCCATCTAATTTCGATACAAATAACTAATTGCTGCATTTTGATTTACAAGTGTCAACCTCATTCCACCCACAACTTTGACACCATCCTCTTCACATAAATATAGTGATGATTATCCCTAATCAGTTATTAAACTAAATATTGTCTTATTTGTTGTATCTTTTTTTTCATATGTCATAGCATCGGCTGGGAAGTGAACCCACAACAATTGTCTGCAAGCAACTGAAGGCTTGCAAGGCTGCTGCATTGACCTCTTGGCTATTGTATCTTTATTTATCAATAAAATATAATATAAATCTTATTATATTATAATAACAACTTGTAAATACTGTAATGGTCAGAAAACGTGTGACTCGTAAACATAGTGCAGAATTCGACCACCATACAGAACAGCAGCACCATCGAGTAGCGAAGCCACCCGTGGTACTGAGTTCGAACATAGTTTATCGGTTCCACAATAAAATCCACAAAACAACGCATCTGATGCGACATTAGTAAATATTTCCTTAGGCACGGTGGTCAGGGATATGCAAGAGACTCATGATTTTATTCTCGAGTTAGCCAATAATCAAACTAATATTAATTAAACATTCATATTTACATAATCGAGGAAATAGTATATAGAATGGGTATCGAATGAATGAAACGTAACTGCAGACGTATAGTTTAAAATTATTTATTAATACATTTTAATAAGATCATTTACTAACAATATTTTGTGGATTTAAAGCTTCAGTAGTGGGATTTGCGACATGATTATATTTTAAAGAATACATTTATTTATTTAGACATTATTTTATATTGAGGATTTCAGTAGTGGTATTTCCGATACTGTAATGTTTACAAAAGGAATACATTTATTTGTTTGTGTAATCTAGCTACCTAAAATTCTCGAGTAAGTATTTCTAATGCATGCCTGGAGGGATTTATACCTTTGCAATGCAAGAGTCTAAAGTAAGATTTAAGAGTAGCGGCGGGCATATATTTATTTAATTAAAATATTTATTTATGACTAAGGGCAAACATTTATTTGAGAGTGAATTACGAAGATAATGCAGAGGCGGAGTGATATATAGAATAATAAAACTAAGTAAAGGAACACGTGGTACACTTTAGAAAGGCGATATGGAATGGCAGTATATTGAAACTGCAATGCTGCGAATGGGTTTATAAAAATGTCAGGCTGGTCTCTGCCATCGTCCCGACGAAGTAAGGTGTCACATAAGCATAACCAGGGACAAGCGGTCCGTGTCGCAGTTTTGCCGGCTGGCTGCATGACATTGTCAAGTCCTACAGGAGCACCCATTATGCCCGCTTGTGTAGGATGACTGGGGTTAATTTCAACCCTGAAGAATCCGGAAATTTCACGGCGGAATGGGTCATCGCGTCTCTAAAACGTAACACATGTATACTGTATAAACGGTTATGATGAGATTTAAATAGATTTCTGACTTGGCCCTACATTACCAACATTTACTCAAGAACTCTGGCGACTCTCAAAGAAATGGGATTTTCTAGAATTATTCATTAAATTTAATAAATACAAAATATATATAAGCTGGGAGTTATTACAACTAATATGCCAGCCATTTGCGAAGTAGTAGACCCCTGCATTACAATAAATGATGCATTGAATGCGTGTCAATTTATATGAAAGTTTAGTTATTTAGGAAAGTACATATTAATGAAAATGTGACACGCATTCACTATTTCATACGATCATAGATTTAAACTTTGAAAATAGAGACAATTGTGATCATGCAATAATTAAATAATAAATATAGATAAAATGTAGATTTTAGAAATACGCACCCAAGATAGAATGAGGTAAGCTAGATTAGTAGAGAAATTTACACATTAAGTTAATTATTCAGTTTTAGTTATACATATGGTAGTTTTACATTTTATAATTTAGATAAGTAGTATGAAGAAAAGCTATAGCATATTATTAGAGTACTCTGGGGTTTGAACACAGACAGGTACCTGTTTTATAAGAAGTTTCCTTATTCCATGAGTTTAGCAGCAAAAAGTTCACGAGTGGCAAGTCTTTCTTGTATTTAGATATTTTATTTAATTTCATGGCGGCAGCAGCTTTTTCATTTATTTCAGGCAACAGATCTTCGTGGTGGATTTATGACGGGCAACGGAAAGTTCAGCATCCGATAGGCCATCTCCCGATGGAGAATAATCTAGGTGCTTTACTCGGTCATACCTTGGCAGGAACAAATTATTTTTATTATTTTTGGAGACTCTCAGTGATTGAGAGCAAAGCTAAAGTTTAAGTGAATGTCTCCAGCAAGTCTAAGATGGCCTCTTTTTTTATCTTGATCTTTCACATTTTTGTTAAGATATTTTAGGTTCTATTTAATCTGCCCTGAGGATAATCAATGCATTTTGTTGGTTTTTTTTAATTAAAGAAAGCTGCCGTTCTATTGTTTACATTTTACATTTACTAATTATATTTTGGGGAATTTTTCTTTAATTAATCTATTATCTATCACTGACCGATGCTTTTCAATTTCAAAGACAAAAAGGGAACATAAGATTATTTTAACTTTTAATTAAATATTACATCAGATTTTTTTAGAATTATTATTAAATGAAATTTAAACAAAGCAATAAATACGAACTTTATAATCCAAAATAAATGATTAAAATTATACAAAATTATATAACTAAAAGAAATCTAAATTATATTATTTTATCCCTATTTATTGCGTTTAATTTGAGATCGAAATGTGTGCATGTTTATGCTGAATTCTACATATATTTATACCTTTTTAATATTGTTACACACACAATTTGATATCAAAAAGTTTAAATTTGGGCGGGATAGACCGGTCAGTGAGAGACGACAGAAAAAGGTGAAACTTAAGATTCGAATACGAATCTTACTGTTTCAATACATTAACATAATATATATATATAATTAATCAAAACAATACAATAATTAATACAGTAAAAAATATTTTAAAAACAAATATATACCACAATTTAATAGAAGTGCTTTCAACTATCTATGTAGTCATTATCAACTAGATTCAAATTGTATTACAAAAACCGTTACAAATTTAAACAAAAAGTAATACGTCATACATCAATTTTCCCACAATTCATTAATTTTTATATTGGCAACCTGTCTATTTATCAAATGATGCTTTTCACCTTTTATTAACATAACTTCTTTAATTTTGCGTTTATTATTATTTCTTTCAATACACAAAATCTGAACTTTATTAAAATCAAAATCAAAACCATAATTACAAGTTACATTATGATCAAAAAATATGTCATCATTTCTAACAGTCTTTTGTCTTGATTTTTGTACTCACTTATATAACAACAAATGCTCCTTTGATCTTTTCTCCAATGTACATCGAGATTCACCTATATATGACTTTTACTGTTTTTTTTTACTGTATTAATTATTGTATTGTTTTGATTAATTATATATATTTTATTATAATTGGAATACAGACATTGATTAATAATTTATATATATATATATAAGCCTTTTTTGGTAATTCTAAATTTTTTACCCGTTTCAATATAATACCTCCTACTAATACCAACACATATATTTTACCTATATAATGACATCTTCCGACATTTCCTATAATTTGTTATTTCTATCATTTTATTTATATATTTTCCCTTATGTTACTTTCAATTCCCTATCCATTATCCAAACATTCGTTAAATCAATAGCCTTTTTGTAAATGTTCATACATGTTTTTATATTATATTTTAAATAATTTGTTTCATATATCTTCCTTCTATTTATTTCCTTTATATAATTTAATGGTTTTATGTTTTTAATACAATCTATGTTATGTCCAAATTTTAAATAATGAACATATAGTGCTGATCTATCATCCCTCCTTTCAATAGCACTATTGTTATTTTGCCCTTTGTTTTAATTGTTTTGATGTTTGTCCATAGTAAACCATTTTACATATCCTGCAAGTAATTTTATATACTGTTCCCTTTATATATTTCATATCTTTAATTTTATAATTTCCTATTAATATATCTAGATTTTTACTATTAGACCATCCTATTTTTATATTTTTATCTATATAATTTTTATTTTAGGTATATATGCAATTTTAATCCATTTTATATTATTTAATATTTTATTCCCTCTAATGTTATTTTTATTATCATATAATATATTCCTAATATTTCTAGGATTATATCCATAGCTAGAATATAATTTAATAAATTGTTTGTTTTGTATTTCAGCAGTTCTTTTATCTGTATTATACCTATCATTTTTAATTTTAAAATTCTCAATTACTGTCATCTTTTGCATCCATGCTTGTTGTGAATCCCTATAAATTATTTTTTTTATTTTACCTTCTTTAATAAAATGATTTAATACAATCACATTATTGTTTATCTTTATTTTTATATCTAAATATTTTATTTTATTATCTATTTCTTTTATCATAAAACTTATATTATTTATATTATTATTAAATTCATTATATATATATATATTTATAACTCTTTTATTCCCTATTACTAAAATATCATCTACATATCTAAAATACTCTTTTATTTATTTATTTATTTATTTATTATTCTATTCTTAACAATATTTAATTCCATTTCATTTATAAAATTGAGGCCATTAATTTTCTTATTGCACTTCCCATAACCCATCCCTTATTTATATTCCAATATTCATCTTTATATTTAAAATATAAACTATTATTTATTAAATTTAGCCCTTGTTCCATAAGGTCAATTATTTCCATATACTGTATATACATTTTTAATTTTTGTATTACTATTTTAATACTTTCATCCCTAGATACTTGGATACATCTTCTCTATATCCATTACAAAAATACTTTGATTTCTATTCATTTTTATTATATTTAACTTATCTATAATTTCATCCATATTTTTAATACAATATTCCCCATATCCCATAATATTTGCTATCCATTTATTCATATATCTACAAAATTTCTGTAAAATGAAATTTGTAAAGTTAAATAATAATCTTAATGGATTCTCCTCTTTTTGTTTTTTTTACTTTAGTAAATATATATGGATTTTCATACATTGATGGATTCAAAAATCCATACTTATTTTTATCAATAATTCCTTTCCCTTCCATTTTATGTAATATCTCTACATATCTACTTTTTATATTATTAGTATGATCTTTAAATAATTTTATATATCCTTCCTTTTTTATCTCATTTTCTATCTTATCTATATAAATCTTTAGAATACATTATTATAAATCTACTACCTTTATCTTCTTTATGTAACACTATATTCTCTTTTCTATATATATTTCTTATTTATGTAGTAGTTCTTCTACTTATTGAACAAATAATTAGGAAATATTAAATGTTCACAAAGGAATATAAATATAAAAGAGCTCAAAGAAATAATGGACAACGTTTTTATGGTGTTTCAAAGCCCATGTGTTTGTATCAGACCACTTGTCTGGATGCAGTCCATCAAATTATTTTTACATACATATATAATTGTTAAAACAAAATGTATATTAAAGTAGTTTTAAACAAAGAAAAAGTATATATTTACACTTAACTGTATGTATATGCTCTAAGTGCATTTTCTCTGTGCCTCAAAAAAAATGTTATATATTTGTAGATTCGTTATATATATATAGTAGTTATATTTTATGGAAAATAACTATATGCAAAACGTATATGAGATAGGCTTAAAATCTGAATAAAGTTCCCAGTTTTTTTGCCTAATGCCCCTTTCGACTAAGTTAAGGACACTAGGCAAAAATTGCGAACTTTATTCAGATTTTAATCATATCTCGTATATGTTTTTGCATTGTAACGGTCAGAAAACGTGTGACTCGTAAACATAGTGCAGAATTCGACCACCATACAGAACAGCAGCACCATCGAGTAGTGAAGCCACCCGTGGTACTGAGTTCGAACATAGTTTATCGGTTCCACAATACAATCCACGAAACAACACATCTGATGCGACATTAGTAAATCTTTCCTTAGGCACGGTGGTCAGGGATATGCAAGAGACTCATGATTTTATTCTCGAGTTAGCCAATAATCAAACTAATATTAATTAAACATTCATATTTACATAATCGAGGAAATAGTATATAGAATGGGTATCGAATGAATGAAACATAACTGCAGACGTATAGTTTAAAATTATTTATTAATACATTTTAATAAGATCATTTACTAACAATATTTTGTGGATTTAAAGCTTCAGTAGTGAGATTTGCATCATGACTATATTTTAAAGAATACATTTATTTATTTAGACATTATTTTATATTGAGAATTTCAGTAGCGGTATTTCCGATACTGAAATGTTTACAAAAGGAATTCACTTATTTGAAGGCATAATCTAGCTACCTACAATTCTCGAGTAAGTATTTCTAATGCATGCCTGGAGGGATTTATACCTTTGCAATGCAAGAGTCTAAAGTATGGGTTATAAGAGTAATGGCAGACATATATTTATTTAATTAAAATATTTATTTATAACTAAGGGCAAACATTTATTTGAGAGTGAATTATGCAGATAATGCAGAGGCGGAGTGATATATAGAATAATAGAATTGAGCAAAGGAACACGTGGTACGCTTTAGAAAGGCGATATGGAATGGCAGTATATTGAAACTGCAATGCCGCGAATGAGTTTATAAAACTGTCGGACTGGTCTCTGCCGTGGTCCAATGAAGTAAGGTGTCACATAAGCATAACCAGGGACAAGCGGTACGTGTCACAATTTGCCAGCTGGCTGCATGACAGGTCAAATCCTACGGGAGCATTTATTATGTCCGCTTGTATAGGACGACGGGGGTTAATTTCAACCCTGAAGAATCCGGAATATTTACGGTGGAATAGATCATCGCATCTCTAAAACGTAACACATGTATACTGTATAAACGATTATGATGAGATTTCAACAGATTTCTAACTTGGTCCTACCTTATCAACATTTATTAAAGAACGTTGGCGACTCTCAAAGAAATGTAATTTTCTGGAATTATTCATGATGATTTAGTAAATACAAAACATATATATAAATTGGGAATTATTATAACTAATACGTCAGCCATTTGCGAAGTTGTAGACCCCTGCATTACAATAAATGAAGCATTGAATGCGTGTCGATTTATATGAAAGTTAAGTTATTAAAGAAAGTAAATATTAATGAAAATTTGACACGCATTCATTGTTTTAAGCGATCATAGATTTAAACTTTGAAAATTGAAATAATTATGAGCCTGCAATAATTAAATAATAACTATAGATAGAAATGTAGATTATAGAAATACGCACCCAAGATAGAATGAGGTAAGCTAGATTAGTAGAGAAATTTACACATTCCATTGATTATTCGATTTAGTTATACAAATGGTAGTTTTTACATTTTATAATTTAGATAAGTATTATGAAGAAGAGCTATAGCATATTATTAGAGTACTCTAGAGTTTGAACACAGACAGGTACCTGTTTTATAAGAAGTTTTCTGATTCCATTAGTTTAGCAGCAAAAAGTTCATGAGTGGCAAGTCTTTCTTGTATTTAGATATTTCATTTCATTTCACAGCAACAGCAGCTTTTTCATTTATTTCAGGCAGCAGATCTTCATGGTGAATTTATGACAGGCAATGGAAAGTTCAGCATCCGATAGGCCATCTCCCGATGGAGAATAATCTAGGTGCTTTACTCGGTCATACCTTGGCAGGAACAAATTATTTTTATATTTTGGAGACTCTCAGTGATCGAGAGCAAAGCTAAAGTTTAAGTGAATGTCTCCAGCAAGTCTCAGATGGCCTCTCTTTTTTTTTATCTTGATCTTTCACATTTTTGTTAAGATATTTTTAGGTTCTACTTAATCTGCCCTGAGGATAATCAATGCATTTTGTTGGCTTTTAATTAAAGAAAGCTGCCGTTCTATTGTTTACATTTTACATTTACTAATTATATTTTGGGGAATTTTTCTTAAATTAATCTATTATCTATCACTGACCGATGCTTTTAAATTTCAAAAACAAAAAGGGAACATAACATTATTTTAACTTTTAATTAAATATTACATCAGATATTTTTTTAGAATTATTATTAAATGAAATTTAAACAAAGCAATAAATACGAACTTTATAATCCAAAATAAATGATTAAAATTATACAAAATTATATAACTAAAAGAAATCTAAATTATATTATTTTATCCCTATTTATTGCGTTTAATTTGAGATTGAAATGTGTGTGTGTTTATGCTGAATTCTACATATATTTATACATTTTTAATATTGTTACACACACAACTCGATATAAAAAGTTTAAATTTGGGCGGGATAGACCGGTCAGTGAGAGACGACAGAAAAAGGTGAAACTTAAGATTCGAATACGAATCTTACTGTTTCAGCATATAGTTATTGTCCATATTACATTTCCTGGAGTTATTGCATATCCAAAAGTTTCAATATTATATCTTGTGTCAGTGAAAGCTGAATAATAAAATCTTGGATTGTTTGTGTACTGATAACTCTCTTCTATGAAGAGAAACATATATATTTCAAGTTTTGTTTTATTTTTATCAGTGCATCTTTCACTTTAGTTCAATCATAGCCCCAATCACTCATCAGCGTAAAAGTCAAATCAACCTCTCTTACTATGGATAACTTTTAAAACATCTATTTCTCTTTTCAAGTGACTAAGATATACTTAGCACATGTTATAATTTTAAATTCATGTATACATATTTAGATATACTTAAATGTAACTTTATATATATATATTGTACCAGGTTCGAATATGAGTCGTTTTAAACACTGGCCTCTTAGGCAGATATGAACATACTCGGAGAGTATTGAAACAGTAAGATTCGTATTCGAATCTTAAGTTTCACCTTTTTCTGTCATCTCTCACTGATCGGTCTATCCCGCCCAAATTTAAACTTTTTGATATTGAATTGTGTGTGTAACAATATTAAAATTGTATAAATATATGTAGAATTCAGCTTAAACACGCACACATTTCGATCTCAAATTAAAGGCAATAAATAGGGATAAAATAATATTTAGATTTTTTTTTAGTTATATAATTTTGTATAATTTTAATCATTTATTTTGGATTATAAAGTTCGTATTTATTGCTTTCTTTAAATTTCGTTTAATAATAATTCTAAAAATATCTGATGTAATATTTAATTAAAAGTTAAAATAATCTTATGTTCCCTTTTTGTTTTTGAAATTTAAAAGCATCGGTCAGTGATAGATAATAGATTAATTAAAGAAAAATTCCCCAAAATTAATTAGTAAATGTAAAATGTAAACAATAGAACGGCAGCTTTCTTTAATTAAAAACCAACAAAATGCATTGATTATCCTCAGGGCAGATTAAATAGTACCTAAAAATACCTTAACAAAAACGTGAAAGATCAAGATAAAAAAAAAGGCCATCTTAGACTTGCTGGAGACATTCACTTAAACTTTAGCTTTGCTCTCGATCACTGAGTCTCCAAAAATATAAAAATAATTTGTTCCTGCCAAGGTATGACCGAGTAAAGCACCTAGATTATTCTCCACCGGGAGATGGCCTATCGGATGCTGAACTTTCCGTTGCCCGTCATAAATCCACCATGAAGATCTGTTGCCTGAAATAAATGAAAAAGCTGCTGCTGCCATGAAATTAAATAAAATATCTAAATACAAAAAAGACTTGCCACTCATGAACTTTTTGCTGCTAAACTCATGGAATAAGGAAACTTCTTATAAAACAGGTACCTGTCTGTGTTCAAACTCTAGAGTACTCTAATAATATGCTATAGCTCTTCTTCATAATACTTATTTAAATTGTAAAATGTAAAAACTACCATTTGTATAACTAAATTGAATAATTAATGTAATGTGTAAATTTCTCTACTAATCTAGCTTACCTCATTCTATCTTGGGTGCATATTTCTATAATCTACATTTCTATCTATAGTTATTATTTAATTATTGCATGCTCATAATTATTTCAATTTTCAAAGTTCAAATCTATGATCGCTTAAAACAATGAATGCGTGTCAAATTTTCATTAATATTTACTTTCTTTAATAACTTAACTTTCATATAAATCGACACGCATTCAATGCTTCATTTATTTTAATGCAGGGGTCTACTACTTCACAAATGGCTGATGTATTAGTTATAATAATTCCCAAGTTATATATGTTTTGTATTTATTAAATAATCAGTGAATAATTCCAGAAAATTACATTTCTTTGAGAGTCACCAACGTTCTTTAGTAAATGTTGATAATGTAGAGCCGAATTAGAAATTATTTAAATCTCATCATAATCAATTATCAGTATACATGTGTTACGTTTTAGAGACACGATGACCTATTCTGCCGTGAAATTTCCAGATTCTTCAGGGTTGAAATTAACCCCAGTCATCCTACACAAGCGGGCATAATGGGTGCTCCGGTAGGATTTGACAATGTCATGCAGCCAGTCGGCAAAAATGCGACACGGACCGCTTGTCCCTGGTTATGCTTATGTGACACCTTACTTTGTCGGGTCGGGGCAGAGACCAGCCTGACATTCTTATAAACCCATTCGCGGCATTGCAGTTTCGATATACTGCCATTCCATATCGCCTTTCTAAAGCGTACCACGTGTTCCTTTGCTCAATTCTATTATTCTACATATCACTCCACCTCTGCATTATCTTCATCATTCACTCTCAAATAAATGTTTGCTCTTAGTCATAAAATAAAGTTTAATTAAATAAATATATGTCCGCTGCTACTCTTAAATCTTACTTTAGACTCTTGCATTGCAAAGGTATAAATTCCCCAAGGCATGCATTAGAAATACTTACTCGAGAATTTTAGGTAGCTAGATTAAGCCTTCAAATAAGTGAATTCCCTTTGTAAACATTACAGTATCGGAAATACCGCTACTGAATTCCCAATATAAAATAATGTGTAAATAAATAAATGTATTCTTTAAAATATAATCATGTTGCAAATCCCGCTACTGAAGCTGTTCGTCCATAAAATATTATTAATGATGTTTTATTAAAATGTATTAATAAATAATTTCAAACTATATGTCTGCAGTTACGTTTCATTTATTCGATACCCATTCTATATAATATTTCCTCGATTATGTAAATATGAATGTTTAATTAATATTAGTTTGGTTATTGGCTAACTCGAGAAAATCATGAGTCTCTTGCATATCCCTGACCACCGTGCCTAAGGAAATATTTACTAATGTCGCATCAGATGCGTTGTTTCGTGGATTGTATTGTGGAACCGATAAACTATGTTCGAACTCGGTACCATGGGTGGCTTCGCTACTCGATGGTGCTGCTGTTCTGTATGGTGGTCGAATTCTGCACTATGTTTACGAGTCACGTTTTCTGACCGTTACAGTATGTATGTCCAAATGATAGCTATAAAATATATAACTAGTTTACATTTCCAGGACATAACTTTTTCTCGACTATTGAATTTAACACAATGTTCAAAGCACTTTTTTGTTTTGTATAAACATGGGCGCCAGCTATTCAACCAGAAGATAAATAATGCACTTTGAACAATGGCCACTAACTCAACACCTAAGTTACACCCAAGACTAACTAGCTCAGTCTATTTTTAATCAATAACAGATTATACAAAATTAGTGGTGAAAAGAATTGATCGACAAATAAAGTTTAAATTTAAAGACAATTTATTTAATTAACACTTAATATACTAATTTTAAATATTTTATAAATCTCATTTAACTAATAACACTGGTATAATGATCACGCACATATTAACTCATATACTCACATATATAATAATAAAGCATTTAATAGTATTTGAAATTTAAACACACATATCAATAGTTTATTTTATGTATGATATAGAGTTCATATCCTTGACTCTTGGAAGGTTCACGTGAATGTGATAGCTACTGTATAAATGAAAATAAGAAAATGTTTTACCTAGGATTTTAAATGTGAATACATCTTGCTGTTTTCTGATTCTAATGAAGTATATCTAACCGGTTAGATTTGAAGTTTTCCTGCGGAGATTTGATGATTATTAGTTAGCATTATTCCTGGAGACAATTAGATATTGACAGAGATTCTTCAAGCTGTTATGCAGACCTTATTTTCATGGGCAGGTCTTGCTGTTTTACTGGACTCAGGCTGGAAAAAGCTGTATGTTTTTCGAGGTTTTAACACTGCATTCTTGATTCTGATATAACTCACTGATAGATTGTACTGAACTGTAATGCAACTCTGATGCAATTAACTTGACTGATTGTCCGATAAAAAAATTGGCTATTTATACATACGATGTGTTGTCATTTTAATATCCTCCAGCAATATCTGTTGTCGAAATTCCTTTGATAATCCTTTAACTACATGTTTTTGAGATCGTTTAACTATTAGTAGCCATGAAAATGTGTTGTTTTTTTCTTTGTTTAACTTAATAGCCATCGCTGTGTTTTTTTAAATATAATTTTCCTGTATTTCATTTTAATATTTATTACACATACATTATTTACCATTGCACATATATATTTTACTAACAAACATTCGTCATTTAGGCACATGTATATTTTAATACAATTTACTATTTAGTTTTTCAGATGACCCCTTTTTTTTTCTTTTACTTAAACTCGAATGAAAAGAGATTTATATTTTTAAACTTTTTAAATTATATTTCAATTAATAATAATAAACTCTTTAGTTCTTTTTATAAAACTTTTAGTTTGACCTTTTCTAATGAAAACCCCCTCCCCTTCTTTAATTAATTAATTGTAACTTTTATTTCAAAAAACTCTTTAACTTTTACGTTTACTAAAGAAACTGCAGTAAAACTCTTAAACTTTTAATTTTACGTTTTTCTTTTACGAAAGATTTTTATTTTAACAATTTTTTAGATAAAATTATTATGTACCAACTGTGATCTTGGTACATTACACCACCCTCCGTTTGAGAGTAAAATGCATCATTTTTGATCATTTTATCTCTGATAACTTTAATTTTTAATTGTAAATATTTATTATTTTTCTAAGTTTGCTTTTTAATATCTTTCACTTTACATACTAAGGGCATTCTTCAATTATACTTTCCTTCTTTTGATACTGGCAACATTGCTTACAATGGTTTTAGTCCTGGATATTGACCATGAGGATAAACTAATTTTGTGGCACAGGGATCTTTTGGAAACGAAGCGGAGGCATATTCGCTGGCTTATACCATCTTACACGTATGAAAATTGAAGCTTCATTTGCCGGGTTTCTACTGGACTTGGAAAAAAGAAAGGGTCGCTGTGAATGACAGGAATCATCAACTGTCCATTTCTGTCTTACGCTTTGGAAAACGAGGTACGAGATATGGGGATTCTCCCCTGAAGAAGTGACTTGCAGCTTATGCTGGGTGTCCCCAGTGCACATTTTAAAAGAAGAATGATCCCTGATAAGTCCATTACGGGTGCTAAATTTTATCCAGTCAACAGCTTTAAACTTATCCTTATCTTAAACTTATTTCAATACTACCCTCATTCCTTTAATTTCGAACCGTTATACATTCCTATTATAACTTAGATTGACCTTATATTTTTATTTATGAACATTACAATATTATTTTTAAATTTCCCTGAACCTTATCTTAAACATTTAATTATATTAACCTTTACGAATATTATTTTAACATATTTACTTATATTACACTAATCTGACAATATTATTTTTAAACCATTACGGACATTAGTATACATATTTATTTATATTACAATATTATTTTTTAAACTATTACTTTAACGTCCTTATTTAACATGCCTGTACTTAGAAAACTATTATATTTTACTGCTCTTCATTATTATACAAAGATTTTATTGGACTTGATTACTTTAAACCATTTATTTATTTCCTTTTATTAACTTGCGTATATTCAAAAACTATTTTATTTTATTACAACTATTTTACACTTATTTGCTTAACTTGATTTCTTTCTGCGTATTTCCGTTATCTTATTCATTTATTTAAGACTACAAAATTTTCTTTTAAATCATTAATTTGACCCATTTATTTAACTTGGTGTTATTGATTGATTTTTTTTTTTTATTTGAACCGTTTATTTACAAGCATTTTTCTTTCTTAATATGTGCATGGAGAAAAAAAATCTTTTATTTTACGAAGCCTCTGTTATTATTTTACGTAAACAACTCCTCATTTTAACTTTATTTTTAATTTTAACTTGCCAGATTCTGATTCAGATTTATTACCTACATCTAATAATTATTTTACTCATAGTCCATTTCCGGTCCTTTTTGTTTCCGTTTACTATTCCGCCTGATTACTAACTTTTAAAACTATGTCAGGTGGTTCCTTCTTTCTTTCTACTAATTCACTAATATAAATTATTCTCCATATCCTCATGTCTATCCCTTGATTAAAATTTATTGCTTTATCTCTTTCCCGTTCTGTTTTATTTTCTGCTTTATAAATTAGAAAACCTTTAAGCTTTGCAGACCTCCGTATTTTTCTTAACTGTGAATATTTTTTTCTATTCTTTTTCTTTGTTTTAAATCTACATCTACAGCTAACGTGAATGTTTACTTTAACCTTTTTATTTTAATTTTCTATCTTGATTAATTTTATTTCCAAACTACTATACTTAACGCTATCTTCTACCTTGAATTTGTCTCTCTTCTATTTCTTGATCTACATTTGTTCCTACTTTATCTGTTGCATGTCTTTTATCACCTCAACTTCCTGACTTTCTTTAATTAAATCTATCTCTATAATTTCTTGGTTCTTCTCTATCTTTACTGTTATCTCACATCTTATTTCTCTTACTTCTGCTCTGAGTTCCCTAATTTCTCCTTCGACCTGACTAATTTCTTCCTTCAATTCTGCTTTGAGTTCTAACTGGCTTTGTTTAAATTTCTGACACAATTCTTTTTTGAGGTCTTGCTGACTTTGTTTGATTTCTCGTATTTCAGTTTTGAACTCTTGCATCATATTCATCATCATTTTCATCATCATCTGTGACTCAGATATTTCTTTCTCTTTTTCCATTTTTAAAACAATATTTTATTTCACTAAATTTAATATACGACTTATTTATTTATTTTTTTTAAAAAAAACACATGGTTAACTCCACCCCTTTGTCCTTTTTTCTACCCATTCCTAATGCTTTAGCTTTGCCCAAAATATCTAACTGTCTTTAATTTAAAAGAATGATTTATTTTAACTAACGTAAATAGCATAAATGTCAAATCTCTTTTCATTTAAAAAGAAAAAGTTTTTGGTCAATTCTTTTTTTAAAATTAAACCACTTTAACATATGTAATTTAGTTTTTGTATAAAAAAATTTTCAAACAAAAAACAAAGCATTTAATTACTATTGTTTCTTCTTAGGTTCGAAGCAACCATGTTGGGAGTCATTTGTACCAGTTTGGAATATGAGCCATTTGAAACACCAGCCTCTTAGGCAGAGAAGAACATATTCAGAGAGTATGTATGTCCAAACAATAGCTATAAAATATATAACTAGCATTCCAGGATATAACTTCTTCTCAACTGTTGAATTCAACACCATGTTCAAAACATTTTTTTGTTTTGTATAAACATGGGCACCAGCTATTCATCCAGAAGAAAAATAACGGACTTTGAACAATGGCCACTAATGCAATGCCTAAGTTACACCCAAGACTAGATCAGTCTATTTTAATCAATAACAGATTATACAAAATTAGTGGTGAAAAGAATTGATCGACAAATAAAGTTTAAGTTTAAAGATAATTTATTTAATTAACATTTAATATACTAATTTTAAATATTTTATAAATCTCATTTAACTAATAACACTGGTATAATGATCATGCACATTTTAACTCATACACTCACATATATAATAATAAAGCATTTAATAGTATTTGAAATTTAAACACACATATGAATAGTTCATTTTATGTATGATATAGAGTTCATATCCTTGACTCTTGCAGGGTTCACACGAATGCGATGGCTACTGTATAAATGAAAATAAGAAAATGTTTTTCCTAGGATTTTAAATGTGGATACATCTTGCTATTTGCTGATTCTAATGAAGTATATCTAACCAGTTAGATTTGAAGTTTTCCTGCGTAAATTTGATGATCATTAGTTAACATTATTCCTGGAGACAATTAGATATTGACGGAGATTCTTCTAGCTATTATGCAGACCTTATTTTCACAGGCAGGTCTTGCTGTTTTACTAGACTCAGGCCGGAAAAAGTCGTATGTTTTCCAAGGTTTTAATACTGCATTCTTGATTCTGATATAACTCACTGATAGATTGTACTGAACTGTAATGCAACTCTGATGCAATTAACTTGACTGATTGTCCAATAAAAAATTGGCTATTTATACATACGATGTGTTGTCATTTTAATATCCTCCAGCAATATCTGTTGTCGAAATTCCTTTGATAATCCTTTAACTACATGTTTTGAGATTGTTTAACTATTAGTAGCCATGCAAATGTGTTGTTTTTTCCTTTGTTTAACTTAATAGCCATCGCTGTGTTTTTTTAAATATAATTTTCCTGTATTTCATTTTAATATTTATTACACATACATTATTTACCATTGCACATATATATTTTACTAACAAACATTCGTCATTTAGGCACATGTATATTTTAATACAATTTACTATTTAGTTTTTCAGATGACCCCTTTTTTTTTCTTTTACTTAAACTCGAATGAAAAGAGATTTATATTTTTAAACTTTTTAAATTATATTTCAATTAATAATAATAAACTCTTTAGTTCTTTTTATAAAACTTTTAGTTTGACCTTTTCTAATGAAACCCCCCCTCCCCTCCTTTAATTAATTAATTGTAACTTTTATTTCAAAAAACTCTTTAACTTTTACGTTTACTTAAGAAACTACAGTAAAACTCTTAAACTTTTAATTTTACGTTTTTCTTTTACGAAAGATTTTTATTTTAACATTTTTTTAGATAAAATTATTATGTACCAACTATGATCTTGGTACAATATATATATATATAGATATATTTCAAACTTCTATTCCTTTACATATTCCTGAAACATATGATGAAATACATCTGAAAAAAATTTAATGTTTATGAGATTTCAAATCATTTATTGCAGAGTTGTGGTGTCTCAGCAAAAATAAAAATACACAATATGACATTGAACATTACACATTTTGAAAATAGTTTTAAAATGTAATTGATTTACTGTATGATTTATTTATAAAACTAACTTGATAAATGCTAAAGCAGCCTAAATAACCCACTGGGACAAGGGTTATCTAACAATTCTTCATAGAGAAACAAGTGAGGAGGGCATTGCTATAATAAACAACTACAGGATTATGACGATTTGAGTATCTTTTTATTTTATATTTATTTTTAGGTAAAATAGCTAGATAAGTCATTTATTAACCAACATTGGTCTAACCACTAAACATCACATGATCACTATTCTTTATGCTTAAACAAGCTGTTTACATAGAGGCAAAACTCTCCATACAGTAGCGCCATTTAATGGGTGCAGAAAGGTTTGTTCATAAAATCTCTTTCTAGTGCATACTCATCCAATATTCCCAAACTAGTTTCTAGCTTGTGGCTTTCATCAGTGAGAAGCCTTGGATCTGAGAGCACAAAACCTAGATCTCAGGTTCTAATGCAACCAACCAGCAGCCACCTTTTAGCTTATTAGGATTGTGTTGACTGTGGTTATTAAAGAACCAAAGACACCAAAAAGTATGGATGCTGAACTGAGTTCAGATCTATATGGCCATTGATGATATCCTAAATTTCCAAGAACTGGTTCTCTAAAGACAGGTTGTATTTAAGAACCTATTCTGTTTATTTGTCTTTTTTCTAAGCATGGAAGCAACTCACTTCTTGGTTTCCTACCTAAAATTTTTTGGCAACTTCTCAAAAATTTTGCATGATGCCTCCCCCCCCCCGCCCCTCATACACAAAAAGTGCAGCAGTGCACATGTACACTATGATGTACCTTACAATCTCACTTATGGGATCAAAAAGAATTAAACCATTTTCATAATTGGAAAAAAAAATTATTTATTTGGCAAGATATTTCCATATTGACATTCTATTCACATTCAGGTTGATAATGCTTTTTGACTATAGCATTATCAGCTGTATTGTGATTTTTGCTTGAACTGAGTCACTGCAATCCCAAAAATCTAATGGAAGACCTATGCCATTTATTACTAGAAGATTTGCCATATTTTTCACTTCAAGGTGATTTCTTTTATCCGAATAAATTGTGTTCATCATAGAAAACCTTTGTTCAGCCACTCACAGCAATGGTATTAATTATATTTTTAGCTCTTTGGATAGTTTCAGGTACAACATGTTTCTGGTGATTTCTCATAACACTTTCAACATAATCATGGAAATCATTAACTGACATCTCATGATGAAATGCATTGTAAAAATCTGATAATTTCTCTTCAAATTCTTTCCAGGGAACTACAGCTTCTTCCAGATTCCAAGCATCTATATGGGTTCACAATTTTAAATAATTGATGAATTTTATGATTTCTATCTTGAATATTATTACTTATGCTATTATAATCTATTAATCTTAATGTCATATTTGTTGTCAATGTATTCAGTAATTTTTTATGAGGAAGACTCACACATTTGTTGCCTTTAACAAAATTAATATGCAGGAATTCCTTAGAAAAGATAGTTTCATTTATTATTTTTTTCATAAGTACCACTCTTCTCTCTGAGATATTCAAATGCTTTAATTGTTCTCTTAATCAATTGTTCTGCACACAATATATTTACACATCTTCCTTGAAGAGCATCTGACAACAAAGAAATTTTTTCTAATATATTGATTATTAAAGCCAGATCTCTCATAAAATATTTGCTGGTGAGATGTTTAGTCATTCCAGAAATTTTGTTATTAGTAAAAAAAAAAATCATACAGTGCTCAACTCGCCATGTTGCAACTGCTGTTCTATGACTGCATGCTGCCCATCTTGGGTCAAAAACTCTACCAATTTTTAGAATTTCAATTCTCAAATTGAAACCAATTTTAATCAGTGCCATTTGGTTTTTATTAGACTGATGGAAGATTTTGTATATTTCATCAATAAATACTTTAAAGTGTTTCACTTGCTTTATGTCTTTGATAGAATCATCCAGCACAAGCTGAAGGTGATGACTCAAACAATGCCAAATAATAATCTTGGGATAGTGGTTTTTTATTTTAACATTCACTTCTGACCACTTTCCCAGGATCACACTTGCTCCATATGAACAAAATCCAATCAAATTATTCTTCAAATATGTATTGTTAAATCCTACTAAATGCAAACTTTATAGTAGAGCATTGTAAATGGTTTCAGCATCTTGGTTTTGTAATTGCACTAAATCTACAAAAATTGTTGATGAAAAATCTGTATCTTCCACCTTAATAAATATGATAAGGACTGGTTTGAATGATATTGTTGATGCTTCATTAATTGTAACACACATCTTTAAATTCTGATCTATTATTTTTTAAACACTTTCTTTTTAATGTATTTTGCAATGTGCTCAACAATTTTAATAGCCATGAATCGAGAATGGAGTCCTACTCCCATATCTAACCCATTCTTTTTTTTTTTGTAATTCTATCAAATATTCAATATCAGAAAACAGTCAGTTTAGTTTTGCAAAAGTGTAAACTGTATTAAATATTTTACAAGTGGAGCTCATAAACTTTTTATGAGTTTTGTCTATGGATTTGGAAATTGCATTTTTTGCATTTTCTTTCAATTGCATCACACATATCTGATGTGCTTTTGATGAAAAGTGTTCTGTTATTTTTTTTCGAAGACAGGCTTAGTGAACCATTTTATTTTTTCCACTTTGGAACAATATTACATCTTCTCCATTCTTTTGACACATGAGCTCCCTTTACTTTTATTGACTCAATTTTGGTACAGATATCACACCCAAGCTTTTTCCCAATAATAAGTAAACCACAATGTTTTTCTTTGAATTCATTGCTTGTTTCATACTCCCGCAGTCAGAAAGATCACTATCTACATTTATTTTATATGCATCTTTTGTACTTTTGGGACTGGACAGCTTATTTGTGTTGCCAACTTTATTTTTTGCTGTATCAGAAGAAACAGAAACCAAAACTTAATTCAAAATATCATCCTTTGCTATTGTTTTCGATTCTGTATCAGTTTTTGGGCCTTTTATGAAGACATCCGATATTGTTGAGCATTTTCATTTCATTTCTTGTGAAGGGTTTATTTTTATTATATTCTCATGTTAAATTCGTCCTAGAAAAAAACTTTTAATTAATTGATTTTTAATACAAATGAGAGGTAACAAATCATACAACTGAAATAAAATAGTAAAATTTAAAAAAAAATTGAAAACGGGTCATGCCATTTGATGAGCCAAAGTTATTGTTTTATTTATCATCTTGTCAAAAAAGACGCACTGTTACATCAGATATAGCAAACTAAATGAAAATAATGTACTATAAAGTTACTACAGCTGGTAATCCATTAAACTTACTAATCAAATAAAAACAAATCTTGCATGATAAATATGTAAGTAAAGAAATAAAAGATTTAAATAAAAAATAAAAGTTAAATAAATATTTAAAACAACACCGGCATAACAAAATGTTACTGTTTATTTTCGCAATGATAGGTCCTTTTGAATGAAGTTATTTTATCTTTAAAATAAACTAATTTCAGCAAGAGTAAATTTCATTAAAAAATGGTGGTAGTTCATAAATACATTTGTGCCAAATTTATTTCTATTTTTAATTTTAATAACGCCTCTGTTAAATGTAAGTAAACTAATAGTTAATTAATTTCTTATTTACCTTGTTGTGTAAAAATTAAATATGAATTCCTTTATCACTAATAAAATAACTTTTTATTTGTATACTTATAATAAACTAATTTGAAACACGATAAATAATGGATTTAATTACTTAAAACTGTTGTGAATTATTTCTTGCAGAATAATTCTTAAGCACTCAAATTTCGCATATCACACGTTCCAAATGCAATATCGTATTATCGAATTAAGCATTTTGAACTCAATCTATTCAAAAAGAATCATTGTTACATTAGATATAACAAAAAATATATAAATAATGTTCTAGATTATTGTTAGAAACAATTAAGTAATATTTTAATTCAACTCTTTTTTAGGAGCATAATAAATAAAATTTAATTTCGGATAATTTAACTACTAGTTCGCTAATTTTTTTTTTAATTTTAAAAACCGGTTACTGTATGACTATATAAACTAATGAGCTTGAATTGAAAACATTATTGCGTTTTTATTTTGGACTCGAAGCTTTATAGTTAGATAATAGTGTCTTTGGTTCTTTAATAATCACAGTCAATATAATTCTAATAAGCTAAAAGGTGGCTGCTGGAGGGTTGCATTAGATCCTAAGATCTAGGTGCAGTGCTCTCAGATTCAATGCTCCTCACTGATGAAAGCCACAAGCTAGAAACTAGTTTGGGAATATTGGATGAATATATACTAGATAGGGATTTTATGCACAAATCTTCCTGAATCCATTGATTATTCTGGCATCCACTAGGAGGCGCTACTATACGGAGAGTTTTGCTTTCGTTTCAATAGAAAATCTGTTAAAGTATTTGTTTTCCCACCTATCCACATAGATATTTTTCATAATATCTTTGTTAAATTATTAATTTTTTTCAGGCTGAATTATTTTCAAAGTCATACTTTGTGAAAATTTAATATATGGTTTTTTTTTTACATTTATAAATATATATTTTTGTTTGAATCTTATAAGTTACTACAGTTTTGTATTACATATTTTCTATTAGTCAAAATATTTTCAACACTAATGTGCTTTCATTTGATTGCTTCATATGCTTAAGTTTATATTTTTTGCCCTTTTGTTTTCATCATTGAAATCTCCTTCAAAATTTTTAAATATTGGTTGGTTCATTCAGGAGCATCTTATGCAAGTCCCTCATCATAATCTGGTATTTGTTTAGTGATAAGTCTGAATTATCTGCATTTAATGTCTTGTATTAAGTTGAATAATTAATCTTACTTCTATATCTGATTTACTACCAATCTCAACACTTATTTTACCAAGTTTTATTTTCAATAAATCTCATTCCAATTGCATTTTCTATGTCCATCCCTTTATAGTAAAGTGCAGAGATGTTCAACTTTTTTAATCGGTTATCTTCTATCATCATAAACTCCTACAATGTTCCATTTAAAATGTAATAGTTTTTTGATTTTGTTCATTTGAAAAAAATAAATTGCAAATAGAATTAAAATCTTTCCATGACAGCTTAAATCTGAAACAGTAGTTTGTCTTGGTTGATGACTTTATACCTCTAGAGGATATGGTCCTTTTTTTTAATAGTAAGTGTAGATTAGGAATCTTACATAGGAACATAAATATATTTTATCCTTCAAGAAAAACGAACTGATTCTATCTGGCTTTTTAAGAAAAATTTCAATCTCAGAATTGAAAGTCAGCAAATCATATTCCTAATGCTTACTTATTAATAGTAGCTTGCTAAGTATTGTTATTGTTTTTTGTTTTTTGAAGAATCCAATGAGAAACACCCCTCCCCCTCAATACATCTAATTTAGTTTTTAATATGACATCTTAACTTTTTCTGGTCTTAACATGCCTCTATTAACTTGTTTTTGCTCTTGCTATTACATTTTTATTTCTTTTTTCTTTTTTTTTTTACAAGCTTTATTTACTAGTGTAAAGTATTACACAATTTCATTTCTTTTAGTTTCTTCCTTCTTTTTTTTTTTTTTTTTGTCACTCTCCATTTCTTTTATTTTAATCATTTTACTGAATTTTTTTTTTTTTTATTACTTAATTTAGCCTGAATACAGAAATGATAAATATATTTATTCACACATACAGCCTCTAAAATGATTTAGTAAAACAAAATTGTCAGTGGAAATTAACATTTTTTAAAAAAGTTTTTTCTACTACAATTTTCATTTATTCTACCCTGCACGTTTTGGTGCAGTAGATAGAGCGTCCAACTTGGATCTGAAGGTTCCAGGATCGATTTTGGAATTCTTATGAACTCCTGAGAATAAAAACATATGCCTTTCTCTTACAGATTGATTCATTCAGAAAAGAATATTTAAAATGTGATTTCAGTTATGATAAAAAATTTAATTCAATATTTTGCTTTAGAATAAATGAAAAAAGTTTATAATGTTGATATTGGTCATTTTGGAGTTTAAAAAATCACCAAAGAAGATATTAAACTAAATTAAAACTTAACGATTTTACTTAATTCTGCATAATAAATTAATTGTCAAATATTGTGTTACCACTTTAATGATCATAAATGTTACAGCTTTCACTTTTTAAATTTTGAGATTTTGAAAACTAAAGTAGGCAGTTTGTGCAAGCTAAGGAAACTGAATTTAATAGGACATTCAGACTTACTTTGCAAACACATATTGTCTTAAAGTATCTAGTAAAATGTAGCTGTTCATATTTGAATATGTTGTATTAATTTTTTAATTACATATGCATATATCTTTATATGTCTTTATTCATATATTTTAAGAATATGTGGTGGGGGGAAAAAAATCAGTACTTTTTTTTTAAAAACCATGTAAATATTTCTATTTGCTTATTCTTTATTTGTAAATATAGCATGAAATGTGTATGTTGGTGGTGGTTTGTCTTTTCTGCATGTGTGTGGTAATGTGTGTCAGTTGTATGAGATAGTTGGAGGATGCTTGAAGGTCTGAGTTCAAATCCCCTATACTTACAATTAAACCTCCCAGGTTTGTGAAGAGTGCCTGGTTTTCAAATATTTTATTCTTTATTTCTAGTTTAATGGTGATTGGTAGATCCAATCAAGATATCAATAGGCATATATGAAAAAGAGTTGAAGCTTTTATTTAATTGAATATATGTGGATTCAGATATTGATAATGTCTCTGTTCTATATGAGATGAATTAATGAAATTAATGTTGTTGTTTTTTTTGTAATATACACTTATATTGATAAAAAAGGGGGGAAAGAGGCTTCACATATACATCTGATTGAAGTCCTTGTCCTTAGATTCAGATTTAATCCAGAAGGTATCATATAGAGAAATGTTATGTTTGTGGATGTATGGGATTGGTTTATTGGACAGAGGGAGTTATATAGTAAAGTTGGATTGCACTTAGGAAAACAAGGAAGTGAAGTTTTAGGGAGTCTGATATTTAGAGAATATATTTTGGGAAACTTTTAAAGAGGAGTGGACTTTTAAATTGTAGTATTATCAAAAAGAAGAATGGATGGAATGTAAGAAATAAGCAAAAGATAGTTGATTTAGATATAAGTGTAGATGTGGAGAGGGAATGGATCTGTAAGATTAATGGAAAGAAAGTTTTTTATAAACATAATGGAGAAGGAAGAATCAAAAGAATTTATAAAAGAGTAGTTAGGAAAGAAGAAATTGTTAATTGGGTATTTGAATATGCAAGGTGGTAGGAGACCAGAAAAGTGGCTGAATTTAAACAAAGCAATTGAAAATAAAAATATTGATGTATTAGCAGTAGAAGAACCTATTTTGGAAGATTTGGTATGGTAGGGTATAAATATAAAAGAAAAAGAAAAAAGGGGTGGTGATATAGGTGTTATATCGAAAAAATATTTAAATATTGTTAAGTGTCAAAAACATTTGTGGTTTGAAATAAGTTTGGGTAGACAAGAATGGATGGTAGCTGTAGTATACATAGCCACTGGAGATAGTCAAACTGTAATGGAGTGGAACAGTAGTATATATGAATGCCTATTTAAGGATATACAGAGGTTTAAAGAAAGAGGAAAGAGAATAATGGTTATAGGAGATATGAATGGACCTATTGAAGAAAATGATGTTATAGATAATAAGAATGGTCAGTTTTTGAATGAATTTTGTCAAAGAGTGAATTTGAGCATTGGGAATTTATCAAATATTTATGAGGGACAATACAGATGGTCTAGGAATAATATATTTCACACAATAGATTATGTATTGGTAGAGAAAGAGGGAATGAATAAAATATGGAAAATTAAGGTGTTTGATAATAAAGAGAGAGAATATGTAATAGTGATCATAACTTTATTGTAATAGAAATGGTTAGTAATGTGATGGAGGATAGAAATAAAGGTAAAAACAATAGTGAAAGATGTGGATGGAGAATGAATGATAAGAATAAGTTGGAAGAGTATAAAATACAAGTTGAAGAAGCCATGGAACAGCTGGTTGGGGATGAGAATAAGGACTAGTGCGGTGAAATAGAAAAAGTGTGAAACAGCATTTTAGTTGAGAATATTCAGAAGAATAAAAATAATAAAAAAATGAGAGTTAGTAAAAGTGTAAAAGAGAAGAAAGAAACATGCAGAGAATTTAAGTGTGCTATTAAGAACAAAGAAAGTGAAAAATATATTAATGCTAAATGGGAAAAGTACTTAGAAAAGAAGTTGTCTAAAATGGATAATTATTGAGAGAGGATGAAGTTGAATAATAAATTGTGGGGGATATTAATAAAAGTAGAAGAGATGGGAGTAAAAAAAATTGGAATTACATTAAAAGAAGAAATGTAAGGGAGAGAGTATTAATAGATGGTGAGGGAATAGAGTGTAGCTCTAGAGAAGAATTAGAGAGAATCTTAAATAGATATGTAATGGATATAGAGATGTTAGATGTGAAAGACTTTAGTGATAGAAAACATGAAAGCATTTACTAATGGGAATATTAGGTTTACAAAAAATGAACTGAATGAGGCAGGGAAGAGATTGAAAAGTGGAAAGGCAAAAGGTTTAGATGGATAGGCAGCAAAGATGGTAATGAATTTAGGGCATAGAGCAAAAGTAAACCTATTATCATGTTTTAATAAGATGGTACAGAAGAGAGTTTTTCTGGGTAGTTGGAGTAATACAAGAGTAAGATTATTATTTAAAGGAAAGGGGTAAAGATCATAGAAAGTTAAATAATTATAGACCGATAGCGGTAACATCAGTTTTATATGTAATTTTTTCTCATATATGGTGGCTGGAAGAATTGTGAAATGGATGGAAGAGAATAATGTATTGGGGAAAATGCAAGGAGGTTTTAGGTCAGATACGCGTATAGGAGATAGTTTATTTGTAGTTACACAACTTATGGATATGAGTAGGAATTCAGGTAGATCATTATACATGAGTTTTATAGATATAGAGAAGGTATATGATTGAGTAAGTAGAAATAGATTATGGGTAAGTTTAGAAAATTTGGGAATGGATGAAGCCTTAATAAATATTTTTAAGAAATTATATGAAAATAATTACTATACTTATCAATTAGGAGATATAGAATCAGTTAAAAATGGGGTGGGACTAAGGCAAGGATGCCCTGTGTCACTTATTTTGTTTTTGTTGTATTTGAGTGAAATGGTGAAAGCAATAGAAAGACTAGGAAGAGGGATAAAGATACCATTAATAGGTGGCAAGGGAGTATATACTTTGTCGGGTCTTTTTTTTTTGCGGGTGATATCTTTTTGTGTGCAAAAAGAAGAGAAGATATGGAAGCTATGTTGAGGACATGTGCAAGGTTGGGTAAAGAGATGGGGATTAAATTTAGTGAAGAAAAATCCAATATAATGATGGTTAATACTGGGGAAAGAGAAGATGTACAATTTTTATTGGGGGATATAAAGTTAAGTGTGGTGGATAGATATAGTTATTTGGGAATCATCTTAAGTAATCAGGAAAATTGCTTGGATGAATGGGAGAAAAAAATTGGTAAATGAAGCAAAGAAAAAAAAAGGGTTTGGTAAAGAAAATAACAGTGTTTTCCTATCATGAATATGATGTAGCTAGAATTGTATGGAAGGGAGTTGCAGTAGCAGGGTAAACATATGGTAATGATGTGTTATGTGTTAGTAAAGGGGTATTAGATTGCTTAGAAAAAGTACAAAGGAAAGTAGGAAGACATGCATTAGATGCAGAGATGTGGACAGCAAAGGAGGCAATTCAAGGAGAAATGGGATGGTGAGGTTTTTATATGAGAGATGCAAAAAGTAAAATGAAAATGTTTAATAGGTTGCAGTTTATGGATAATAGATGAATAGCCAAAATAGTATTTAATTGGGTTATGAGTAAAGGGCAGGCAACAAGATGAATGAGAAAATAATGCTGTATGTAAAAAGATTTGAATAAAGAATTTATATCAGTATACTTGTATAAAAGGTGTGATGATTGTGTTAGGAGGATTGTTGAGTGTTACAGTGGTAATGAATGGGGTAAAAGAATAGATGCATTAATAAAGAATAGGGAGTTGGGGAAATGGAGAACTAGTATGGAGAGTAAAAAGAGTTGAAATATATATATAGAAGTAAACGAAAGATTGGGTACGAGTTAATTTATGATAATAGTAAGGAAAGTAGTTTATTGTTTTGGACTCAAACGGGATCTTTAGCAACAAGACAGTATACATGTAAATGGAAAAATATGGGTGATTTTAGTCTGCAAATTGTGTAAGGAAGGTATAAAAAATATTAGGCATTTATTGATTGAATGTAAATGCTTAAAAGCAGAAAGGGTACAAATAATGACGTTATGGGTGAATAAATATGAACAAAGTGATTATACAGAAAGTGAGTTATTAAATTTTATGCTGGGTTTGGGAAAAGATAAGGAGGATTTAGATATAAAGGCCATAGAGTTGACAAAGATTATGTTGTGGAAATGGGATGGAGCAGATTATGGGCAAGCTTAGGGTGAGGAATAGAAGGGGGAGGTAAAGTGGTTAACAGGTTTCTTTGGGCATAGTTGTTAAGAGATTCCTGACTCCGTTTAAGGAGAAGTCACAGTACATCACGTCACATCACGTCACGTCATGCCTGTACATATACAACATTGGTCTTGTTAGCTAAAAAAAAATTCTAAGCCAGTTGAAAAAAACTCAAGTGTACTTAGACTGGATGTTAACTGAAGTTGCAAACATGATTTCTTTCATCCAGAAGCCTCTAAATAACAAGATATTATTTAGTTGTTGTTTTTTTAAATAATATATATGTTTGTGCGACTATGTGCATATATACAGTACTTAATCTTTGAAAGCTAAATCAGGCTTTTTAAAAAACTTTACGCTTAATTGGTAATAAAAACCATCAAAATATATTAAATTTTATTGTCTATTACTTTCGTAGTTGTAAATCAACTTTGTTTATTATTTGATAAATATTAATAGGCGAAACATAAAAACTTGGCTGAGGTGTTGCTTGAAGGCTCTAACTGACCTCAAAAAGTAACAGTCTCGTCTTGCGTTGTTAGCCGAGAGGTATCGCAGCCGCCAAGGTGGGTCCCGGCCGATGCTATGACACATGGGAAAAAAAAAGTAACAGTCTGAGCTTTAAAAATTCGCATTATACAAAATATTTAAAAACATGAAACGTAATGTAAAATTCGAATTCATCAAGGATAACAATTTATTTATATTTGATAAATATAAATATTTAGATTCATTATCTCAAAGTCTAGAGATTGATGAAAGATTAAAATAATTGCTTCGTGCAAGACTGGAGAAAAAATACGACTACACTAAGATCTAAATTTGATAATTCTATCATAGCATAGGGTATATATATACATTAAAACAAAAAAGAAAATGTATGTTTAACTGTTGTTAGCCGAGAGGTCATCGCAGCTGCCTTGCAGGCAGGTAGTTGGTTGCAGACGGTGTGGGTTCGTGTCCCGGCGGATGCTATGAGATATGAAAAAAAAAAGAAAATGTATTGTGTTATATATATGTTTACTATAAGGCAGAATGTTTTAATTAATAACAAATAAAAAAAAAAGGAATTAAGGAAGTTGAATTAAATGTGAAGTTAATAAGGCGGGAGAACTAAATATAATATTACTAAATTTTTCCATATACAAACTCAGTATTAAAAACGTAGATACGTGGTATTTATCTCAATGAATAATAAACTCAATATTAAAAATGTTGACACGTGATATTTATCTCAGTAAATAAGATGCCAGAATAAATTAAAGACTCGTTAAGATAACAGAATAAATTATGAAGTTTAAGACTACTACGTATGTCTGTATATTCACATAAAATAAGTAGTTTTAGTAAAATGATATTATAACTGTAAAAGTAAATGTATGTGCGTGTATGCCGAAGGCATATACATTATTTTAGAAAGCACTTAGATTAATTAAAACTTTAATTAAGAGTAAATCTTATACTGATAAAGATTAACTACACTGTTAAATAATCAGTATTAGCAGAGATATTAATTTTAGTTCCTGATCCGATTTGTTAATAATGAAAACTCATTGTAAAAAATAGATCATTGGAATGTGAACTTAGTATCTGATCACAAGAATCGAATATGGGAACTCTAGACATAGACCACCACGTGAGCAGCTGGTGGCCAATCAAAAGAGTCATTTTACAACACCTAGGAGTGTGTGTAGATGAACAAGAACAGAGACTTGCTACGTGAAGCTCCAGGAATGCAGATACACCATCCAATGTGTGCTCTGTCACCTCCACTTCACCTTAGTCTTGCAGAGAAGTTTACCTCTGGACATGTGAAAATAAACTTAGGGACGCACGACATGTTGCATCAATTTATAATATGATTTTTGTAAGACTTTGGGCCCATAAGGTTCTATCTATAGTGTATGTATATAATGTGTGTAAATTATAACGTATATAAATTACTAATGTTAACTCTCTGTAAATAAAACTATGTTAACATTAAATTACTTGCCAAGCCATTTCACATCATTCTGAGTAATTATTTAATTTGTGTTTGAAATCCAGCAGGCAATAATTGCCACTTGACACAGAAATTGGCACAGTCGTGCAGTCTTGATCAAACCTCAGTGGTCAGCATAGCAAGTCATCTCAAACTTGTGATTAGTGAACAAGTTTAAAAGTCAGCTATTGGAACAGTCACAGTCTTGGTTACGAACCTCAATGGTCTCAATCCTAATCAAATTGTGCAATTTTCAGTTGAGAACATTTAGCTCATTGACAGCTGAATAGGTTGGCATCTAACTAAGTGAATTTGTGGAGCAGATAAATTAATAAGAAAAAAAATTGTTTTTTGCTAAATTGACTAAGTCATCATAATGCAGCTAGCTATATCAAAATTTGACATCAGAAAGGCAAGTGAGTGGCCTCTATATGTGCAGCATATAAAGAAACTCATAATTATAAACAGAAATGGTAGAAGATAATATAAAACAGTGACAGTATTATGTTTTGCTGGAAAAAGAGTCATCTAAATAGCAAATAGACTTTGCAAACCCCAAACTCCTGAAGAGTTAAGGTTTAACCAAGTCAAAGATCATTTGGCTGACTACTTTAACCCTCATGAGTCTAAATACCTTGCCAAACACCATTTTAGAAAACACCAACAAGGCAATAATGAGACAACACAAGATTATGATATTGCCTTTCACAAACTTACAAAAAACTGAGTTTACGACTCATACCTGGAGGAAGCCATCGAACAATTCTCATATAGTATGAGTAGTAACAGTCTGAGACAGTAGTTAATGGTAGATAAAGCATTAATTATAAAGAAGCTATCAAATGTGAAATAGCTTATGAATTGGTTTTACAGTAAGCCAAAGAATTTAGACATGAAAGTAGCAGACAACAATCTATTAGAAATATACAAAGTTGACAAACCCAAAAGAAAGGTACCTGAACAACAGGAATAATTGATAGTAATAAAAGTTGAATAAAGTGTTTTTGTAGTAGCAAACCCAGTCACAAAGTTCATAAGTCTTTTTATCAAGATGCACATTGTAAGCACTGTAACAAAGTTGGACATTTAGAAAAAATGTGCAAAAGCAAGAGATTCGATCATTATAAAAGAAATGCTTGCCAAGAGTGAACTACCAGAAATCAAACAAAAGAGAAATTTGCTGTGATTAACAATCTGTCAACTGATCAATCACAGAAATTTGAAATTATCATAAAAATTTATGAAAAACCTCTATCGATGAAAATTGGCAGCTGTAGCGGGGTGTTGCTAGTTTCCATGAGCGATTGGAAATCCATCATGGCTGATATAAGACAGCCACCTAAGCCAATGCATACCAATCTTAAAGCTCTGGATATCAATGCCAAGGCCATAAAAATCAAAGGAATAATGCAGGTCCCAATTATTTCCAACAATAGTAAAAAACTAAAACTGCCATTATATATAGTTCATGCTTCTATAAACCCCCCTCATTGGCCATAATTGGTTCAATCACCTGGGAATTAAATTATCAATGGGAAAAAATATTGTCATCGAAATGTTTATTGAAAAATATACAAACTGTTAGCCACAGACCAAGCTTGCTGGAAGTAGGTCATCTGAAAATTATGCAACACCTTCTGTTCCAAACTATAAATTTGGACCTAGAGAATGTGTTTGGGTCAGAAACAAAATCGACAAATTTTGGACAAAGGCTGGAATTGTATACCATTTAAACAAGCAAGTGCCTAATTGTCTGAATGGCGGACAAAGGTGTGCTATGTAAACACATCAAACAGTTGTGGAAAGATGAAAGTACAGAAAGTTGTTTGGAAAAAGCCATAACAGCAATGCAATCCCTAACGAAACTACTACAAACTTTGAAAGAAAAATTCTCTCCTACCTTAGTTATTATGTTTTAAGTTCAGAGAATAAAAAAAACGTAAAATGTGAATCTATTAACTTGGGGAGGTATGCTAAGTATGTGTGTATATCCATATATACACATAAATGAGAAGTATTTAGTAAAATAATATTATAACTGTAAAAATAAATGTATGTGCGTGTATGCTGAAGGCATACACATTCTTTTAAAAATCACTTAGATTAATTAAATAGTTTTAATTAAAAGAGTAAATCTTATACTGATAAAGATTAGCTATACTGATAAATAATTAGTATTAGCAAAAATATTAATTTTAGTTCCTGGTCAGATTTCTTGATAATGAAAACTCATGCTAAAAATAGATCATTGGAATGTGAACTGAGTTATCTGATCACAAGAATTGAATATGGGAACTCTAGATATGGACCACTTCATGGACAGCTGATGGCCAATCAAAAGAGTCACTCTACAACACTCAGGAGGGTGTGGAGATGTAGCAAAAACAGAGACTTGCTAGATGTAGCTCCAGGAATGCAGATGTGTCATCCAACAGGTACTCTGGTTACTCCCACATCACCTTAGCCTTGCAGAAATTTACCTTTGGACATGTGAAAGTAAACTTATGGACCCACAGCAGGTTGTATCGATCTATAGTAAGATTTTTGTAAGCCTTCAGGCCCGTAATGTTATATCTACAGTGTATGTATTGTAACCATATATTTTATTATAAAATATAATGATTGATGTAACTAGTATAAAAAATTTCTGTCTTCTTTGGTGATTTGATTGGCTTGATTTGCACTTTGAACAGATTACTCTCTTATATTATTTAATAAATTTAAATTTGCTTCGTTCCATATACTAATGCATGTCATAATGTTTAACTTTTTAAAAATTTTAACAACACATTAAATTTGGTAAAATAGTATTAAAATATAATACTATTGTTTTATTTGTTTAAAATGATCTTAAATATTATTTCATTTGAATTAACAAAACCATTTGTTCAATTAAAATAAATTATTAAAAATAAATACAGTAATTACGTAAGCGTCTCAATGTAAAAAAGAAAAGAGCATGAATTTAAGAGGAGATCATCTGTTAGTTTGCTTTTTGGAGGGAGAGAAAGAAAAGAAAATGGTAAAAGGAAATGGTGTAAATTTGATAAGTTATTTTAAAATAGTTAACAAGTAAAGGATTAACAAATTTTCTATAAAGTAAAAATAATATCGTGATATTTAATTATAAGATGAATTGCTAAATTTAAAAATCTGTTCAAGTGGTGGAAGTGGATCAAATTACGGTAATAATTTCCAATATTAATTTAAAATGTCGGAGCTTCCAGTTTAAAAGAATTAATTGAAGAGTTTGGTATGTTTTAAAATGTTTATTGTTCTAAATTTGGAAAAATTAAATAAGTATTTTAATTAAGAAGTTTTATAAATATGAAAATTTGTTTTTAAAAAGAAGAAGTTTAAATTAAAGTAAAATTTAAAGTTATCAACATATTTAATATTTCGTTATAATTCTAATAAAAATATAGTATTGATTGATATTTAATTTATAATGAGTAATATATTTGTAGTTAATTTGTTTGATTTGGATAATAAACAGTCTTAAATAACTAATCAAAGTATTTTCTAATTTTATTGTCATTTTGGAATGATTAAATAAATTGTATAATTAGTATTCTTGGATTTAGGTGGATAAATAAATATTAGATGGATGTAATAAACTTGGAAATTTTAATAGAGAAATGAGAAATTAATAACTTATGAAAAAATTTTCATTTAAGTTCTGGTGTATGTTTTTGAAATTGTTTTTGTTTATGGAGAGTGGATAAAATTAATGTATGAATTATGGATTTAGGATCATATTTCTAGTTATAAATGCTATACAATAAATTTGTGACACACCCACCTGCTAAAATTATGTATTGAACTATAAAATGCTATAATTTAATTTATATCACACAAACATTAGATTTTATGTATTTGATGAATAATTCATTGTTTAATTTTATCGTTATATGAACTTGATGTGAAGTTCATAAGTTATATTTTATTAAGTTTAAATTAATAGGGGTTGAATAAAATATTTATTCAAGAGAATAGTTGGAAAAGTTGAAAAGTACTAAATGAATTATGAGATGTATCAATCTTTATGAGGTATTTTGTGAGTCTTTCCAGATTTCTATTCCTATACAATATTACTTATATTATATTAATATGTTTTATTTTAAGAAGATAAGTTAGTACATTAGTTGTCTGATTAGTGTAACATTTTATTATGCAAGAACCCACATTTGCTAAAGTGTTAGTGTTTTCTGAATGATCAGAATAACTGAGGAGGATGATTTTGCACTTTAATGTGAAGTAAATAGTAAAGTTGTTTTTTAATGTTGAAAGGATTAATCTGTGGGTGGTTAATAGATTATTTAATTGATTTTTGTATTTTAACTATTAGGTGGTGGTTAATCGGGAATTGTGTAATTATATATTATTATGGTGGTGTATAAATCTAAAAGGTTTAGTGTTATTTAATTCCTATGTGTAGATGAAAATACAGGAATATGTTTTGCTTATTGATATAAGTTGGGAAAGTATTTTAGTTAATCTGTAAATCATCTTCTTCCATTCGTAAGTATAATTTATAAGTTAGATTATTAAATTGTAGCAGGACATTCTATTCAAGTTACTTCATAATAATTAACTGTTGGTTGATTATTATTTACCGGAGTGTAAATTTAAATTTTCTTTATTTAATGATTGATTATAGTAAATCCTAAGATATAATATTATTTATTATATTATTATAAGTTTAGTATGGATTTATTGAATCTGGAAATGAGTTAAATATTTATGAGTTGATGTTGAATTTAGTATAATTTGCTCAAGATTATTATATCAAATTGAAATAAGGTATGATTAGGTTTTTAAAGTATATGATATGTTATTGAAGAAAGTCGATGGAATTATAATTTATTTATTTTATTTGTTTATTTATGTTTTAATTGTAACATTGGAATTAATTTTATTATTATAAATTTGTAAATAAAGTTGATTTATAATTAAACTTACTGTGGTTGCTATGTGTATTTTTAAAATCAGAAATCATAAATTGGATAGAGCATAATTGAAGTAATATATCTAACATGATATAAGAGTTTAGTGATATTTTGAAAAAATTTAGATGTTTTAGTTTTGGTAGTTTATGATGTGTAGGTAAATAAAATCATTTATTTTATCATTTTGGTTTTAGTTGATCTAGTATAATAAAATTGATTATTAAACTGTAAACAGATTTAAATAATGATATGATTGAATATATTTATTAAATTTTAAATTGTCATTTGTCAGTATAAAGAGTCTAGTGATATAGTAAACTATAAAAAAGAATAAGTATTTATGTTTATTTATTGAAAGTTTACTGGACTAGATTTGTATTAAAATCATATAGATTGTTTAAAATTTCAAATCTTATGTAATTCACAAATTATGATCTTGTAATTGTGATGGGTTATAAATAAAAATCGAAATTAAGGTTTGTAACATAATAAATTGCTTATAATTTGTTTACTGTATTTTATCATACTACTATGATAGGTTTCACGGTAACTGGTTATAAATTAAATATAAAAAGTTTATGTTAGATCATTGGTTTGGTCTGTGGTAAGTTGTAGATGTTGGTGGGTGGTGATAAAATAGATAGATAATATGTTTTTGATAACTTTAATAGTGAAAGTGAGGGAATTGATAGTGATGAGGAGATTTAGTATTATGAAGTAGTTGGGACCATACATACACGAGATAGAGGGTTACAGTATATAATGTGTGTAAATTATAAAGAATATAATTACTAATAATTTATCTTCATGTTAACCCTCAGTAAACAAAACTCGGTTACCTTTAAATTACTTGCTGAGCCATTTCACATCATTCTGAGTATTTCTTTATTTCTGTTTGCAGTCCAACAGGCAACAGAATGCTGCTGGACACAGCAAAGATAAATTTCAAATAACTCCATCATGAAAATAAATACGGATAACAGAATGGCATTGTTACTTAGGAGTCAATAGGAAGTTTTTTAGCACTGATTTTGACAGAGTTGAACAATATTTATGATCAAATTTATATCAGTTATGCTTAATTAATCCCATCTGTCTTAAAACAAGCATATCATGCATTTGTAGATAGTAACATGTTTTATGCCATTCTAAATACGATCTGATAATTTTGGAGTAAAACGTATCTTATTACAAACAAACATGCTAGAAAATTTGACTTTCTCTTAATAATAACCTCTCAATTATTTCATAAAATACTTTTTTTAAAATAAATCTTGTGTTTGCCAAGTTAAATTTTAGGCCATAACATTTTGAATATTCATCTATCACCTCTTGTAGTTTCAGAATATGTTTTTTAGAGGGGAGAATCACTAGTATGCCATCCATGTAGGACAGGTGTTTGGAGGTTGATCTGGGGACAAATGGTTGTTCGAGATTTGTGGCCAAGCTGCAGAAATTCCTCAGTTTCCCAATGCACTTGTCTTCAGTTTCAATGAGGAGCAATATCCAATAATTCCTGCTGGAGGCAGCAAAAAGATAACCACATCATTGTCTGGAATATATCTTTGCATCTAGTGGTAAAGTTATATTATTAAACATGATGGTATTTACAAAAATTAATTATTATCTCCCTGTGATTAAGCCCACTAAATGGTTCATCTCGAAAATTGCATCATTATGCTCTGGGCTGTTCTGGAAAAAGAAAGCAGTAGCGATAAGCTACAGACAGATGCAATGACCCAGGATCATTAATGGAATGGGTCTCCATGACTTTCTACCTTATGGTTCCAGAAGTCTTACAATTTTCTCCATAAATTAAAAATGAATCAAGAGAATGAAGAAATTCCTACACTAATCATTCCAACAGACCGGCCTCCACCAGTTCAGAAAAGAAATTGGCTGGATCTACAACTAAACAAGCTTATGAAATGCATAACAATCAATAAAGACCCATTTCAAAACAAATTAACATACTGGCAGGCCTTTAATATAAAGCACACTGACTTAAAAGACCATCTCAAATGATAAATTAATAAGGAAATTCAAAAGGTGGAGCTTAGAGTCCAAATATCTGGATTATCTAATCAAAACCAATGTAAATGCATTACCTGCTAATGAATTTTTAGTTAATAAAAGAGGGTACTCAAAAATTGACTCAACCTAAATAATTTGCAAAAAAGAAGATGAAACCATCAACCATTTCAGATTCAGATGTAATCAGCTAATGCAATTTAAAAATACACTAATGAGTCGGATCAAGGCAAATCAATCTAAATTATTTAATTTGAAAGAATGTATCAGAAAAGAATCATACCCAGAAATTAGACTCTCATTAATTCTTGATCATCTATTATGAATTGCTAGATGTAAGCTAGTATTTAATCATCAAAATTTTAATCTTATTAACTTCATGCAGGGCAATCTAAAGAAAACAAGAACAAGAGACAGCCTGATAACTCTTGATGTTATTTTTACCATGACTTGGGACATGCTAGATTTATCCTTTCCATGGCCCAATCAATAGCAGGATGCTTTGAAAAGGAAAAACAGAAGAGTAATTGACTCAAATTTGGGAAAACCAAATGAAGGAATGAGAAAACACTTTGAACAAAATGTGTACCAAATAACCTTTAATGTAATAATATAATCTTTAATAAATTATTTTGGAAACTAAAATAAATATTGGGTTAAGATTTGTAGAAGTCCCTATTGATTTTTATGCTGGGTTTGGGAAAAGATAAGGGGAATTTAGATATAAAGGTTATAGAGTTGACAAAGATTATGTTGTGGAAATGGGATAGAGCAGATTATGGGTAAATTTAGAGTGGGGAATGTAAAATAAAGTGGCTAACAGGTTTATCTGGGCATAATTGCTGAGATATTCTTGATTTCGTTTAAGGAGAAGCCGTAATACATCACATCACATCACATAAGGTTAGCCTTAATATATATTACTTTACTTAATAAGTATGCACTTTAAAAATTTAATTAATTACTTTTTATTTATGTAACTTTCCTAGTCCAAAATAAAAAGTTCAGATTATATTATTTAGTTAATAAATAAATATATTTTCGAAGTTCTCAATAATAAAATATTGATGAAAAATACTGATATAATGAAAAAGACCGATATAATGGAGAAAGTGGAAGAACAACATTATAGAGATTGATGGTATATCGGACAAAGTGGTACGATTAGTTATTCAACTTAATAGCAGATACCAAATGCAGATAATTCAGGTTTATGCCCAACAAATTCTCATAGTGCTGAGGTAGTAGAAGATTTTTATATGGATATACAAAAGGCTTTTGATCAAACTAAACAACATTTTTAAATTGTTACAAGAGACTTTAATGCTAGAATTAATAAACAAATCAAAGATGAAAGTGTTGTAGGTAAATTTGGTTATGGTAATAGAAATGAGAGAGGACATAGACTTGTGGAGTTTGCAGAAAAAGAAAAACTTTATTATTTTTTTAAGAAAAAATGTTAAAAGCAAATGGACATGGAAGCATCCAAGTGAAGGTACAGCAGAATTGGATTATATTTTGATTAACAGAAAATACATATTTCAGGATTGTAATGTTCTTAATAAATTTAACACAGGAAATGATCATCAATTAGAAAGATGTAAGATAACAATATTTGCAGTTGATATTCCTAATCCCCAAAACATTCTAATGAATTTAAATTAAGACTTGTGAATTTGCAACTATTAATAGATTTTGTACAGGATTCAGGTTTGAATGAAATTAATAGAAAAATAAGCAATAGCTGGTAGAAACTGAGACTAAAGAATTTATGAAGAAAAGAGGGAATATGAAGATATATAAAAATGATGCATTAAGAAAGATTGAATATCTCTAATTTTGTAAAATGGTGTGGAAAAAATTTGATAATGATATAAGAAAATATAATCTTGAACTACAAAGGAAGTCTTTAGAAGAGAATAAAAATCTCAATAGTGTAAAACAACATTTTGAAATTGGTAGAAAACGTATATCTGCAATAAGAAAAAAAATGGAATTATTACTAAAAAGAGAGATGACATCATAAAATGGGTAGAAAAGTTCTATCAAGAATTATATAGCAATAAAGAACAAGTACCTCCAATCTCTATTATATCTTCTGAATTGCCCAGGATTTAAATGAAAAGGTGAGTTAAATTTATGAAAAATGGAAAAGCTCCAGGTAATGATGGAAGTAATCAACATATTAAAATAAGCAGGTGAAGAAATAAAATAATTTTTAACAAAGTTATGAATCAAATGTCTAAATGATAAAGATGTATCAGATGATTAGAAGAATGCAGTATTAATATTAATATATAAAAATAGAAATAAAGAGGATATTAGAAATTACAGACCTTCCAGCCTTTTGTCAGTTTTTATACAAATTTTTTACAAAGATAATTATAACTCACCTACAGAAACATTGGATTTCAACCAAACAAAAGAACAAGATGGATTTAAAAGTAATTTTGGTACAATAGATCATATCCAAGCATTGAGAAAAGTTATAGAAAGAACTAATAAATATAAATTGTCATTATGCTTTGGATTTGTAGATTATGAAAAAGCATTTGATTCTATAAGCATTTCTTCCATGATTAAAGCATTGGATCATGATGGTATAAATCCAGGATGTTGTCATATTTTGAAGAATATTTATAAAAATGTAATAGCAACAATTAGATGACGTAATGATACTAAGAAGTGAGAAGAGTGTAAGACAAGGTGACCATATCTCCAAACCTTTGCATGACAGTGTTGAAAGAAGTATTTTGTGGATTAAAATAGAAAGCTAAAGGAGTAAAAGTAAATGGAGATTATTTAAGTCATTTAGATTTTACAGATGATGTAGTTGTTTTTGCAAATAATGCTTCAGAGCTTCAGGAAATATTGCTAGAGTTATCAGATGAAAGTAAGAAAGTAGGGCGACTAAAGGTAAATGTTAAAAAGACTAAAGTAATATTCAATGGATTTTCTCAAAAGATGAAAATAAAGATTGATTATGATGAGTTAGAAGAAATTAACAACTACATATACCTTTGTCAGATTATTACTATGGATGGAAACATAATGGATGAAACTAATCATAGAATTAAACTTGGTTGGAGTGCTTTTGTTAGAAATAAGTAAATATTAAAAGAAATATGTCTATGTGTTTGAAAAGGTTTTTAATAAATGCGTTTTATCCATTCTTATTTATGGGTCTGAGACTTTGACACTTAATAGAAGACCAATACAGAGAATTTAGACCACTCAAAGAAGTATGGAAAGATACATGATAGGAATAGCAAGAAGAGATTGAAATTGCAATTCATGGTTAAGAGAACAAACAGGGGTCATTGACTGAAGTGGAGTTGAGCTGACATATTGCTAGAAACGATGATAATAGATAGACATTTAAAAATCTTAAAATAGATTCCAAGAAATTGTAAAAGATTCACAAAGAGACCACATATGATATGGATGGATGAAATAAGAAAGTGTGCAGAGGTGATGTGGAGAAGATAGGGTAGAGATCAAAGAAGATAGATTGAACTTGGAGAGACATTTATCCAGCAGTGGATTAGTTGACAATGATGATGATAACTGTTACTATATGCAAATGATCCATTATTATATATGTGTGACATCTAACATCATTCATAAAAAAAATGTGGAGTTTGATTTATTTGGTCCGCTGACATATATTTAGCATTTAGTATGCAAGTAATCAAATTTAATTTTATACCATAATTAGGATCCTCCTTTTGATTTCATATTCTGAACAAGTTTAGTCAAGTTTTTCTTTAATGAATAAAAAAACTCAATTGGTCAATAATTAATGAAATGTCATTTTAGTGTTCAAATAATACTTGACCTGCCAAACAGCCAATCAAATATGTAATAAACAAACAAAAATTATAAATTTTTTTAGTTACTATTAATTATAGATAAAAAAAATGAATATTTAAACTATACCCTAAAGTCTTATCTCTCTTCAGTATCCATCATCCATAGAAGAACAATGAAAATAAAGGTATTATTTCCTAGGTTTTCCGATTGTCTTGTAATGACTATTTGAACATTTTTCCCAACCTTGTTTTACTACCTAACTAAAAAAGTGGCTATATATGTATTGATTGAGATTTTTCCCCACATCAACAAACTGTTTTGTCCACCTATTCATCCCTTTATATAGCTTTTTTTTTGACATTTTATAAATTTTTTGGAATATCCTTTAAGATTTTAGTTGAATATCTATTGTCATCTCTTTTAATAATATGACCCGTCCAATTCAATTTCTTTTAATAATATCTGTGACACTTTTAATGTATATTTCATTTCTTTACTTTTTTCATTTGTGTCAACATTTCTATATTTTTCTAGATGGTCTGAAATCTCTGTATTACTTTTCTTTCTGATTTATAACCTCAGTATTGATTTTTATTTAAAACCCTTCCATTTTCTAGCACTTAGATATATTTTATTTTAATATTATTATTTCTACCAAAAGCAGTTTAGTTTTATGAAAAACTTTATTCTTTGTTTTTATTTATATGTTGGACTATTTCCATCATCTAATATCAGTATTGAATGTCTTTAGAATAATTTAACTTTATTTAAATATTCCAATTACATTCAAATGTTATCAATGGAATCCATCATAGCAGGTGCATAATGTTTTGAGAGGTATTATTCTCCTCTCTTCTCAGGTGTTGCTGGCCTGACCAGAGATGGTAGTAGCATGGGAATTGAACCTGGACTCTTAGATTCTTGAATATTGAATTTTAAGGTAATGCCCTAACCAACTAATCCACCCTTCAGTATTCAATAATCTAAAAATCCAGGTTCAGTTTCCATGCTAGTACTGTCACTGGTCAGACCAGCAATACCTGAAGAATAGAGATTAAAACCTCTTGAAATGTTGCGCATATACTTACCTATGTTTTATTACTAACAGATGGATGTAATTGGAATATTTAAATAAAGGTAATTTTTCTAAAGACAATACTTAATATTATATGATGGAAGTAGTCCAATCTATAAATATAATTAAAATACCATCATCACAAACCTTCAGGAAAACCCTTTATTCATTATGCTTTGTTTATATTTACTGTTAACCTTTATTTTCTTCTTCTGTGAAAAAACATTGAACATTTTAATGTTTTCAACTTATGTTTAGATCTACTTGTTGTTGTTATTGTTGTCAGGTGATAGTTTTTTAAAACTAAAGCTCTGAAGAATTGGTTAGTTTAAACATGCATTATATATAAAATCTTTCTTTTTGGCACATAAGAAAAGATTACATTAGGATTTACCGATAGTGATTATCATACATTTGTATCCGTCAATTCAAAAGTGTCAATTAAATGTAATGGTGTTTAAAGATTTACCTCTTAGGTCAAAATGCTTGAGGCTCACTTATTTATATATAAATTTAAATAGAAAGGAAGGTGTAACCATCTTTTTCTTGTAAAATATCTGCCTTGTGTTTTGACTTGAAAGTTCCCTGTGCAGTCATTATTACATCTGATTGGCTGTCATATAAGCATTTTTAACAAAGGTTTCCGCCTTTCATGTTAAACTCAAGTTTATAAATGTTACATTCAAACATTAAGAACATTTTATAAAGTGCTTTTTGAGCTCACAAAAATATCACAATCATTAGCATATTGAAAATTCAAACCCTTTATTTTGCCTTTAATAGCTTCAAATTAAAACCCCATGATCAAACCTGACATTGTTTCATGATCTGCCTATACACAATTCTAAAGAGAAATTGAAAATAATATTGGAGCAAGTAAACATCCTTGTTAATTTTCTATAAGTTAGTCGTAACTTTTTCTTTTATTTCATCATGTAGAAGCTACATGATTGAAACCGATTTGTTGGATACCCAAGTAATTTCAAACAGTGCCATAAACTTATTTGATTGATTGAATCAAATGCCTTGGCCAAGTTAATAAAAGAAATTTGTAATCATTCTCTTAGTTCTGATACTTTTCTTGAATTTTCTGGCAACAAAAGTCACAATCTCTAGTGCTTTTTGATTTTCTATAACCACAGAGAATCTCTGATACCCATTCATCTATGTGGAATCAACCTATTCAACAAAATCCTTGAAAATACCTTTATTGTGGTGAATAATAATGATGTTCTACAATAATTACTGCAACTTTTGTCTATGTCCTTTATTTAAAAAATTGGAACAATAAAGACATTTTCAAGATTAGATATTGCATCATAATGGATCCACATATTCTTAAAAAATTTCCAATATTTTTGAAACTACAGTATTATCACCAGAACCTGCAATCTTTTCATTTTTAAGATTGTGAAAAGCTATTTTGACTTTGCTAAGCATTTCAATTCTTGTATCATTATTCAAAAGATTACCAAAATACTCCTTACATCTGTTCAAAATAGCATTGTTATGACATAAGAGAAATGCCATTATTGGATTTAATGGGATTGTGCTACCATTTCTCAAGTCAGTAAGTTGGTTTCATTATAAAAAAATCTAGAGCAAGTATAATCAGTGAACATCTGTATCTTCTTTGTCATGTTAATTCTCCAACTATTCGTAAGCTAATTTTTGAATTTCTGCCCTCAGATCTTTATATTTATTATGAAATATCACATTTAATATATTATTGAATCTGGCAGAGAAAGTCACATGTTTATATGATCATTGTCAGAAAACCAATCATAATTATTTTTAGTGAACCCACAAATAGATTTAATTGTATCTATAACACACTTCTTAAAAGAATTTTATACTTCAGTAACATGATAATTCTGGAGATTTAAACTGTTTAATAGTATTTAAAATTTAATTTATATAGTAGATACTTCTAAAGAACAAATGTCAATTTTCTATGAGTATGGTTTTAGAATTTAAAAATATTTTAATGCATTTTATTATTTCAGTTTTGGGTTTGGGTATACTAATCTATGATTCATTCAACAATATGTACTTCCTAATTATAATGTAATCCATTAGATACCACTGTTTTGAACATAGATGCATCGATGTTCTTTTATAATGATTTTTCTGCCTAAATAAAGTATTTAAGATAGTTAATCCATGTATTAAGCAAAACTTCAATAGCATTAGATCCTTGGCATTTACAACACCAATAACATCATTTTCAGTAACTTTTGGCCAGACTCTACTATTTGTATGAACATATATGCATTAACATTTCCAAGAGGAAAAATTTAATATTTTAATGGTGTTGTTGTACTAATGCTACCCAGCAAGGAATTTAAAACTTTCTCTGAATTCTCTAAATCTAAAGTTGGAGAATACGCACCAATAAAATTATTACTAATATTATTGTGTATAGAAAGTTTTCATACCATTAGTCTTTCAATGACACAATAAAAAATTCCAACTATAGAAAATACAAATTAGACTTTGAAATGAAACTAAAATTGTGCATCTTTTTTCATTGACTGATCTGCCCTTCCAAAAAAATTTGTACCAACCTGTTTTATTAAACTTTGTTCCTCTGAAAGATATGTTTTACCAAGAATAGCTACATCGATCTTTGATTTGCAGCTCATTAGCCATCAGTGCAATACTCTATTCTGGTTTTAAAAAGTTTATCCCAAGTAAAGTTTCCACATTCTATGTGCTTATATTTAGAAAAAATATTAGATTTATAGCTTTAATACTAATGCTATCTTCTGCTTTATGTGTTAAGGTACAGAACTTAACCAGATGGTGTGATATGGGTCCTTTTTAGGCTCCATTATTTAGAACCATTCCACTTCTATGGTTAGCAGAAGAATTCCTATATAGGGCTGGAAAAACACATTATCTTTGCTTGTTAAACTCAAATCTAGTTCCAACCAGATGCATTATTGGATTATTGCCTCATGAAAAAGTCCCAACTACGAGCTGTCAACTGAAGAAAGAGAATTAGAGACAGTAATGTTATGTAGTTAAAGAATAAAAAATATGATTCAACAAACATGTAAACCTATTTTCACAATTAGTATAGAGAGATGATTGATGGCATGAGAGATCATGTTCAAGATGGAGAAGAACAAGACAGAAAAGACTGTATTGGAAACAATACCTAGCCCTTCTTGAACCAACATCCGATCCTCCAAGGCAGCAGGAGATGCTTTTAGTCAGACATTGTTTAATTACTATTCACAGTAGGCCTTCAGATATGAAGGTCTTACATTATGTGCCAGCCACAACATATTTAGACACAGAATAATATATGATATAAGTATGTAAGTAATAAATAGTCTGAAGAAAGTGCTTAGATGTAGATACATACAAAGGTAAATGTATATGCAAAACAAACACATTTATAAACAGAAAAAGTGATTTGTGCAATGAAAGCAGTTGTAAATATATATATAACTGAGCTAATTCACTACTTTAAAAGAACTACGTAAACTGGTAAAAACATGGTCATATGCATAGTTAAATATAAGCGCAAAACTTATTTTACAAAATTAACAACTTTCTCTTTTAAATGCGTCATGCTTCAATCTATAATAATAAATGAAAAAATGTAATATAATGATATGAATGAAAGCTTTCTTTGAAGCTCAATTGGATATTAAGTATTGATAATCTGCTTCCTTAAACGTAAAAATATTTTTTTTATTAAAGAACAGATCAAACAAAATAATGTGTTTTTAAACAAAGAAATTAAAAATTAATCAAAACAATTAGAAAAGTAAGAAAAATTTATAACTATTTTTTTAAAATTGTCAAACTATCCCGTAAAAATAAACTAATAATAATCTTCAAAACATTTAAAATTAACAGAAGCAAAAAATATAACATTTAACTACTTTGAAAACATGTTCTGAGTGTAGCAATTTACTCTAGGACTACCTATTAGCCATTATATTTAATTGTCTCAACTTTCGGGATCTTCCGACTTAGGCTTCCTGTATCCTATTTGAGAAATAATTTTTCTTATAACAATATTATCTTTTTCCTACACTTCAACACATCCAGAATATTGTTTATTGTATAAATATAAAAATTTTATTTTTAAGCACATCTTTATAATAATTATATTAAAATATATTCTAATATATATATTCATACGAGTTATTTAACTGCCATCTTATGTTTTTGTCATAAGTAATTTGCCTTTTTTTTTTAACTATTCTTTTTTTTTGTAATATCAATTAAATCTGTTTTCAAATTATTTAAGTTATATGTTGAACATATATATTTTCACTGTTTTAATTTCACAATAAATCACGAATACATAAAAATTATTTATTTATTTATACCATTCCATTAATCAATCAGAAATATCCAATTATGGTTGTTTATTTTGAAGTTTATATGATAGAAAATCTATTAATTTGTTTATTACATCTTTTTTTTTTTTTCATATGTCAAATGCGTTGACCGGGAAGCGAACCGGACCAGCTGCTTGGAAGACAGCTATGCTAACCGCTAGGCCACCAACGCTTGACAATTTGTTTATTACGTTTAAAATAAATTTATTTACTAATAACATAAAATGAAAAATAAAATAAAAAACATGATTTTAATAACGTACTCTTAATAATGACCAGAACATGTTCTGAAGGATGCTCAATTATTTTGGGTAAAATATTTGTTTTTGAAAAAGGTGTTCTGTATAAATAATACATTAAAGTTATATTTAATGTTTCTGATCCTTTTTTCCATGCAAAAAGCATTAATGTAATTTGCATATAGATTGTTATTATTTTGCAAAATTAGATTACACAAGTTTTATGTTAACAAATTCAGTGTATATAATATAAAACTAAAAACATAAAAAATATAAAAGAAAAATTTTTAATTAAATTTATAAATATTAATAATAACAAATAATGATTATTCATTCATTAAAACACAGAAAGGAACAAACAATATAAATTGAATATATTATTGTATTTTTATATTGGACGGTTTCTATCATCTAATATGAGTATTGAATGTCCTTAGAAAAATTTAACTTTATTTAAATATTCCAAATACATTCAACTATTAATAATAGGACATTAAACAGGTTAGTATATGGACAATGTTTTGAGAGGTATTATTCTCCCCTCTTCTTCAGGTGTTGTTTGTCTGACCAGTGACAGTACTGGCATGGGATTCGAACCCGAGTTCTTCAATTCTTGATTATTGAATTTTAAGATAATGCTCTAACCAACTGAGTCATCCTGCCAAAGGCAGCAGTCAATAGAAATTTCATATACTTATCTATGAGGTTCCTTCTGATTTCTCCACTTTTTCCTGAGACCAAAGTTGATTAGTGGTTTCCATATATCATGTATAGTCACACTAGGTTGGCTTATAGGATTTTTTGCCATTGTCATGTGAGCAGCTTCTTTAAATTTTCTTCTTTGCACCATTTCTTCTCTATCCAATATTTTTATATTTTCCTAATTGAACATGTTCATTGGTACTTACATGGTCTGATACCTTAGACATATTTGTTTTTTCTCTTCTAATCATCAATTTATGTTCTTGCAAATGCTTTTCAATGAAATGACTGATCTCACCAATATATGTTCTTCCACATTCACATGGTATTTCATAGATGCAGTTTTTTTTCAGCATTTCAAGTTTAGGCTTTGTAGATTTTAGAATTCCTCATGGTGTGGTATGGCTCTGGAAAGTTGTTCTGATATTATACTGATTGCAGATTTTCCTTAATTTGTCTGCTATTTTTGAAATGTATGGGTACTCTATAGTACCAATAATTGTCTTTTCTTTTGATGATTCTTTTTGTTGTCTATTTAATGTTTTTTTTAATAACAGCTGATGGATAACCATTTTTCATAAAGAGTTTGTTCTATATACATCTTTCTTTTTCCAATTGGGAAAATACAAAAATATTGGATAGAGAAGAAAAGGTACAAAGAAGAAAATTTAAAGAAGCTGCTCACATGATAATGGCAAAAAATTCCATAAGCCAACCTAGTGTGACGATATAGAATATATGGAACCCACTAATCAACTTTGCTCTTAGGAAAAAGTGGAGAAATCAGAAGGAACCTCATAGATAAGTAGATGAAATTTCTACTGAGTGTTGCCTTTGGCAGGATGGTTCACTTGGTTAGACATTAACTTAAAATTCAATAATCAAGAATCTAAGGACCTAGGTTTGAATCCTACACTAGTACTGCCCCAGGTCAGGTCAGCAACACCTGAAGAAGAGAGGAGAATAATACCTCTCAAAACATTGTGCATATACTAATTTGTTTGATGTGCTATTACTAACAGTTGAATGTATTTGGAATATTTAAATAAAGTTACATTTTTTAAGACATTCAATACACATATTAGATGATGGAAATAGTCCAATAGAAAAATACAACCAGAACACCATTATTCTCTCCATATCCAAAACATTTTCTTTCAAACTCCATCATGGATTCCAAAAGTGTCAAATAATAATTAGATACATCATACTATGCAATTTAACACATATGTATATAGATAAGCCTACATAAAAAAGTATACACATATGTGTATAAGATACCTGTGTATACTCTATATTTACCGTTAGTTAAAAAATTAAAATATAAAAAGTTAAATTTAATTTGTCGTTTAATTTTTTAAAATGGAGACTAATTGAAACTATTGTTAACAAAATCATAGATATGATGGCAGAGGGGATTATTGTATGCTAAAAATAATTTAATAAAGCATTTACTGCACTTACAATCTGAACAATCTATTAAACAAGACAAAAGTTATAACCAACAAAGTGCTAAAAACAAATATTACATAAAGGATCTACAGATGCAGAATATCATACAATAAACAAATAAATGCACTCTAAAAATAAAAGAATATTTAACTAACATAAACTTTTTCATGATAGAGTAAAGCAAAAACAAAATGCTAGAAAGCACCATTTTTTTTTATAAAAAATTTGTCATTAATTTCAACATTGTAAACATTTGGCATCATAGAATTAAGAGATCATTTTCATTATCAGAAAAACAATTTCCTAAATTCATATAATATGATTGTAATTTATATTATGGATGTTATAATCAACAGTTTAGTAGTAGCAGAAATTATATAAAAACAAATATAATAATACCATTAGTAATTAAATATATTATTTTATATAAGTAAAAATGCAGCTGGAAAGTATTCTAAAGCAGCTAATTTCTTATAGGCTATTACATAAATTAACTTTGAAAAGGAATAGGAAATTAACATCTAATAATTATGCATTCTTTAAGATATGTATCAAATACTGTTATACTTTTCTTGACAAAGGAACTTGTAAGATGTTGTCATGAACAGTAAAAAATTAATAGAAGTAAAGGAATCTTATATAATTATTAAAAACTTTTTTATATGAAGTTATCCTTTTGTTTGTAATTAGTTGCCAAAAACATTTCTAACTTTAGCTAAGAAAAAGATTTATTCCATCTCTATTTGTTAATAGTTGTTGAGTGCACTTTTGGCTAGAAAAGTCAGATTCATAGTTCTGCAATATTTATAAATAAAATTCTAATTATTTAAATTATTTAAATTATTTATTTACATATTCCATTTGTTTAAGAATTGGACTCGGGTCTTATTTTTATTAATGGGGTGATATTTATATAGCTTTATGTTATATGTGTGTTATAACTACTTTATTATTATTATTATCATTAATAAAAAAGAGAATTGCATCCAACTGTCAAATAACTAATTTAAGGAATTAGGATTTTATTTATAAATATTGCAGCATACCAACCACTTTATGGGTGTTACGAATCTAGCTTCTCTAGCCAAAAGTGAGCTCAGCTACTGTTAATAAATAAAGAGATGGAATAAAGCTTTTTCTTAAACCTTTTCTTCAAACCTTTTCTTAATCAATGTTAGAAATGTTTTTGGTAACTAATTAAAAACTTTTCTGCAATAAATATTCAGTGAATTATATATTAAAAGGTTTAATGATAATATGTACAAGTCAAATAATATTAATACTTATCAATTAACTTATGCTATGCTTTAGTCTTATGATTGATTGAATGTATTCTTTATAAATTGTGTTCACATATCTTAGCATGACCAGTTCAACGGTTATCAAAAAATTACAAAAACTTCAATAGAATGTAAATCTATTGAATATAATTTCAGATTTGTTGGATGTCATTTGACTTCAAACATCATAATTCATACCAAATTATTTGCATCATGTAAGATGTGTCTGTTTTAAAATGTAAGCACTTCTATAAATTATTCAATCAATTCATGTGCTTTATATAAATATCAAAAACCCAGGTATACAATATCAAATATACTTTATTTTTCTGCATAGATAAGCTAAAATCATAAAATGATGGCTAAATAATTGATAAATGCCAATAAACACCATATGACCACACCTCTTATGCTTGTGTATAACTGTTGTTAAAACAGGCAAAACTCACTATACGTATTGCCACACACAGCAAGCCAGAGTAATGAATCTATTTCTCAATTTTATGGCATGTTAAAAAGTACTGTCTGTTGGTTATTAAACATTACATATCACATGTGATAAGGGTTATAATGTAAGTATGTTTTTAGTTTACTGTTTGGAAATATACAAGTGCTTATTTTTATATATTATACGATTGTATTATAGGTTCAATACATTTTAAATATAACTTTCATTATGTGCTTATGAAGGGATGCAATACCCGAGTTCAAGAAGTAGTCAATGAATCCAGATATATAATTAAAATCTATATCATGTCAAAATCTTTTATTTTTTTACTAAATAGTGGAACTTTTGACATTAAGATGTTTGTGTGAAAGTTGATATTGATAATGTTTTACTCAAAAATATCATCTGTTGTTTAATTGTCAAACGTTTTTAGAAAAATTCAACCTTTATTTAAATTTTTCAAATATATTCAACTACTACTAATAACATGCAGCTTAATCTCTCTCCTTCATGTGTTTTTTTTTTCCTGACCAGTTATGGTTTTAGCATGGGAATTGAATTTGTGACCTTTAAATTCAAGAATACTGAATTTCAAGTGATGCTTTACCCAATTAGACTATTGGATGTCAGTATAAATTATATATATGAAAATCCTTTTGATTTTTTCATTTTTTAATTTAGAACAAAATTAATGAATGGTTTTCAAATATTATATGCTATCACATTATTTTGAATTATAGAGTTTTTGTCATTATCATATAAGAAGCTTCAATTTTATCCTTTTGACTTTTTCCTCCCTGTCCAATATTCTTGTCTTTTCCCAATTGAATGTAAGTTCATTGGTACGTACCTTGTTTATTACTTTGGACAATCTGTGTTTTCCTCCTTAATCCTTAGTTTGTATTATTTTAATCATTTTTTGATAGAATGGTTAGTTTCACTGTTATACATCCTTTCACATTCACATATTTCACAGATGCAGTTCTTGAATTTCAGAATTTAAAGTTTAGGTTTTATAAAAGTTGGAATTTCTCACTGCTATCCCAAGTATGAATAGTTTCCTATAGTACCTACAATCGATTTTTCTTTTTATGTTCCTTTATATTGTCTATTTAAGGTTTTCTTAATTAGAGCTGATGGATAATCACTTTTCATGACACATTGTTTTTCAACTTCTGAAGCAACTTCTTTTACTCTGATTTGTATTGACAGTGTAACTCCACTTTTTGTATTTCTGTCATGATTGGATGTATATACTAAGTATTTTCATGTGTGTGAAATTTTTGTAAATTGTCATTTTGATTTTGAAGTCACGGTCCCACAAAACTTTATGGTCACATAAAACTTTACTATCAAATTACGTGAATATCAAAATATTGCATGACTCTCTAGTTCTATGATATTTTCTTGGTTTGAATTATAAGAAGTATTTCACTCCATTCACTGTGTTTAAGTTATCTATTATAAAACTTTAGTATCTATTGATATATTTAAGTATATAATAAATGGCTTTGAATTGGAGTAAATTCAGATTACATAAAAAAATATACTTTGCCTAATAGTTTTCTGATATTTTCATTTTGTTTAATTATTTCTTTTTTTTTCCATATGTCAAAGCATTGGCCAGGAAGCGAACCCACAACAACTGTCTGCAAGCAACTGCTTGCAAGGCAGCTGTGTTGACCTCTTGGCTACCAACGTTTGACAATTATTTCTTATTTATCTACAAGCTTTCATTATTATTTTTTATATTTAAAACCTAACATCATGTAATAAAATGTTGAAGTAGATATGTTTATCCGTATCAGAATTATATCTGGATTATGATATGATTACATAAAATGACTCAACCAACATTGATCTGAAAAAGAAATTTAAGAGTTTATACAAATATAATGATATATAATATCTACAATATACAGGATGAAACATAGTGTTGGGAACTCCCATCCTATAAAACAAATTCAGTGATTATGTAGGTAATACTTGAGCATTACATAAGTTTCTATTAAATCTTTAAAATAAAAAAAAGCTTTTAACATTATCTTTCTAAATACTCAATTGCAATTAAGTTTGTTTTTTTAGATTTCTCTAATCCACATATTTTTAATATTTGCCTAAATTTATAAAAATTTACTTGCATCAAATTTACAATCTGATAATATGTTAGGAAATTTTGATTCATGAATAATATTGATCTTTTTTTTTCAAGTGTCATAGCATTGGCCGGGATGCGAACCTGCAACCCGGGCAACTGCTTGTAAGGCAGTCATGCTGACCTCTCGACCACCAATGCAAGACATATTGATCTTTTTTGTTAGTAGTATTAGTTAAGATCTGCCATTTTATTAACGTAATTCGTTTTAGCATTTAAATTAAAAGGCAGCATCGTAAACTTGGCAAGCCTCCTTCAAATCATTAAGATTCTCAACTGTATGATTATTAATACTATCAGATTATAATGAAAATTTATGATAAAGCATTTTTATAATGAAATCATACTATCTTTGTAACAAAGTATGCTTTTCAACTTTATACTTACAGCATATTCATTCTATGATTAATCCTATAAAATAAATTAACATATATGTGTACTGATTAATAATGAATTATAATAATATTCTATTACATTATCACAATATTTTAAAAACTTTTATTGTTGAAAGGACATCTACATATATCATTAATATATAATATTCATCATGAATTTTTTTAATATACTATAATTATAATTTAATGAAGGGGGAAAATATGTTTATCAAAAGTTAGGATAACAATAAAGATTTTCAGTATGCTGTGAGACAATTATTACATCATACTTTTCAAATTCCTATATCCTACGATATTTTTGAAATCCACAAAATAAATATGATAAAAAAAATGTTAAATATTTTTTTTATACTTTAATTAAGTCTAATAAGGGTTTCTGCACTTCTATATTAAAGTCACTCAAGAAACAGAGTGATAACTTTTTTCTATAATTGAAATGACATGACCAGTTATTTCTGAAAAATGATTCCATAAAAAAAAAATAGATTATTATCATGTGGATTTTAAAAAGACATGAGTTTCTGGGAAATTCCATGATTTTGACTTTTAAAACTGAAGAGCCATATAATAAGTGTTCACTATTTATCATATGAGTCCTTACTGCTAAATAGTAAAGAAATCGATTTAGCACTAAAAACAAAAATTATACATATATTAGCTACATTTAAAAGTTCCATTCCAACACATTCATATATAAGTGCATATGAAAAAGATAAATCAACACCAAGATGCATTTTGTGTGAATTAGTATTCTTCCATTTGTTTAGATTTCAATCTCTTACAAATTATTAGTGATAATCTACAAGTTTCAAATTTCCTGCCAACAATTGAATCTTGGGAGACTATTTACCTTTTGCAGATCTTTGTTCATATGTTTCAATAATATGAGGTGAAATGTAAGTTTTATGGAAATAAATAATAAACATGGAATAAAGAGGATCAAAGTTGAATTAATAATTTGGTTATGTTTAGTATATACTTATATATAAAACAGAAATGTTGAGGCTTTAAACTTTATATATGGGCTAAGATGTGATAATTTATAGCCTAATAAGTGAATAACAGTTATTGATATATTTGTCCAAAGCAGATGAAGTCACTGATTTGAATGAATGAAATTTGACACTTACATAATATTATATTTCTCTACGTCATTCCAATCATCCATTTTACACATGCCTTTTTTAGTTCTCTCACAATCTCTTAGGATTCAATTTAGATCTCTTCCAATATGACCATTCTGATATACTTTTTAATAATGTCAATAATATTTTTGATTCCTGTTTGATTTCTTATTGATGTTTTTTTAACTTTTAATCAATTCTTGTTCTCTCCACATTATATTGTCTTTTAAAAACAATTGTTTGGTTGAATTTATTTATAACATCTTTTCATGTTGTTTAAGCAGATCTTTTAATATTAAATTTAATTTCATGCATTGTCTTTCAATATGCATTAATAATAATAGTAACATCACATGATCACCATTTCTTTGCTTGCTTATAACTGTTGTTAAAACAGGCAAAACTCACTATATGTATAGCCACACACAGCAAGCTAGAGTAATCAATGGATGCCAGAGGCTTGCGCATAAAATCCCCATCTAGTGCCTACTCATCCAGTATCCCCAGACTAGTTTCTGGGCTGTGGCCTTCATCAGTGAGGAGCCTTGGATCTGAGAGCATTGCACCTAGATCTTAGATCCAAGGCTCTTCGCTGATGAAGGCCACAGACCAGAAACTAGTCTGAGAATATTGGATGGGTAGGCACTAGATGGGGATTTTATGCACAAGCCTTCTGGCATACATTGATTGCTCTAGCTTGCTGTGTGTGGCAATATGTATAGTGAGTTTTGCCTGATTTAATAATAATAACAAGATATTTATAGTTATTGATTGGTTTTTAATTCATTACCAACATTATTTATTGTCAATGTTTTTGGAATGTGATTGGATATTAATAGTGCAATATATGCTTTCATCTGACAACTCATTATAAACAGAATCATTATTATGAAACACCTGCAAAACCTAATCACTATTGATAGATTACCATTTAAGTCTATTAACTTTGTATCTTAAACACACATTAGCAAGTGCATACTTGATCAAGTCAATTAAAGATTCATTTCATTTTCCATATCTCAAGAACTACTTAGATGATATAAGCAACACCTTGCAATTAGAAGTATAACAATGTCACTCAATTTTAGTCCATCTAGGATTTAGTGAGGAAATGGTCCAAAAATTTATCTCTATACCAACGTTTTGTAGCTACTAAAATACTTAAAAAACTAACTAGAGATTTCTCAGTTTGCTTGATTCAAAAAGATAACTTTAGACCAAAGTTAATAGCCTAGGCTGAGTTTACACTGGTGTTTTAAACCATTGGTGCACAACCTTTTTACATTTGCAACTCTCATATTCAGTCTGAAAATTTATACAACCTATTATATGTTGTTACTATCCTATTATAAGCATACAAGGATAGTTATAATAAAAACCTTTTACCACATACAAATATGTATATATCTTTATATTATATTTCAATATATACGATTTGATATAAGGTCTTTGAAAAAACTGCATATTAACAAAAAATGTATAATACTTGTTTCTTAGTACCTCTATTGATTGATATAAATTATAATTTTTTTAGCTTGTTTTAGAAAATATATACATTCAAAAGCGTAGTACCACGTTTCAATGTTGGGAGGATGCTAGCATGAAGAACAAAACTCTGACAGCGAACAAGAGAAATGGGAGCAATATAAGTAAATTGCCATTATTATGTGCTGTTTATGCAAAGCAGATTGGAATATAAAGAACGAAATATTTAAACACAAAAGTGGTTAGGCTCACAGTGATGAGTTGAACAGTTGTCATGTATTTTTTAATAGTGTTTAGGTTTTTGTTTTGTTTTGTTTTGTTTTTTCAATTAAAAATTTATTGTCCAATCAAAATTTCACGACCCAACAATTTTTCTGCGATCCCTTGAGGGGTTGCGACCCACAGGTTGCGCATCACTACTTTGAACTGTTTATGTGTGTATCTGTGCATTTAATTTAAGTTATTGAAAAAGTCTGTATTCTTTATTTTTTTCATTTTATAATAATGAAATACAAACTAAATTAAATTTGATATTTTACATTAATTTATGTACAATTGTTTTGAAACAATTAGTTTCTCAACTAAAAACTTAATACGTAATTTTAAAAAAAAATTACGTATAGAGAGTGGATTTCCTTGAGTATTTTTAACTTAATTTTGGGGGAAAACATGATCTTCGCATTCTAATTTAATCTACTTTTTGAAAACCTTAAACTGACTAGTAAAAACATTTAATTCAGGCAATAATAGTATTGATATAGTAATAACTTCACTTATGATAAATTCGCAGGTATAGAAGCACAAATACCAAAATTATATATATTGTAGATATATATATATATAGTATTCAATTATTTAAAAAAAAATTTTTTTTTTCTTTTATACATACAGAGATTTATATGTATAGATTTATTATTATGAATAAGCAGTTTTGTGATTTATTATATAATTTTTTTTATTAAATAATATGTGTTAAATTTATTTAACTTTCATTTTGTTAAAATAGAGTAAATCAGAAAAGTGTAAAATAAGGCAATTAAGATTGTTAGATTAGGAGATAAAAAATGTACACGTGTGAAAGAATGAATACATCTGTACAAACACAAAGATGCTTTTACACGTATTCCTGATGGCTATAGATTCCAGGTTTGTTGTTATCTGTGTCTTAAGATTATTTTTACAAAAGAGGTGCTTTGATGTAGATAACGATAGCGATCAATTTTAAGTCTTTATTGATTGTGACCGACGTCAAACTTGTGAAGCTTTGATTTTTTTTTTAAGATAAAGATTTCCAGATGTTTTTTTTTCTTTGGTTGAAATTCGCGATATAAATGATTGAAACAATTTTTTTAGGGAGTTAGTCTTAAATTTTTTTAGAGAGATGATGAGTTAGTCTTAAATTTTTTTAGAGGGATGATGAGTTAGTCATTAATTTTTTTAGAGAGAGAGTCACTCAGATTATTATTATTATTTTGAGACTCAACTCAGTCGGTCCTTCCTTGTTATTATTCTTAAGCAGAAATGTAAGCTCTGATTTTTTTTTTTAAAAGAGAGTGAACGCTTTAATTTTTTTTTCTCACTCTTTGAAAGTTGAAAAAAAAGAGCAAATGAAATGTGCGTTTATATAAAGCAATTTCCAGCAATATTAAAGAAGAGGAGAGAAATGGAACAAGATTGAATTTATTAGAAGTTAGTAATAATTATATAAAAATGATATTAACATATTTGGTTATGCATAATACTATGCCTCTGCATTGCTAAACCATTTTTTCTGCTTCCTGGTTAATACAGAATGAGTCAAAATCGCTGATCTGTCTATGAAGTCATGTATCCAGTAATAACCAACAAAATGATAGATTTTGAAGCCAACCACACAAGCTATATGGAATGCTTTGTTTCTAGTTCCTGGCTTATTAAAAGCTCATTACCTTCGAATGAATGGAGAAGAGGAAATAGGAGGAAAAGAAAATTTATAACAGCCATGTAGAACCAAGTTTGAAGCCATAAATCAAATTTTTGTTGATTTACCTCAATCATCTAAAGTGTCAACAGCAATTATTTTTTTAAAGGAGAGAGACAAGCAAATCCACCGGTACCTACTTATTCAAAGTACTTATAATAACTTTTTTTTAAATGGTAGAAGGAAGCCAATCAACAGTGAATAATAATGGAATTGAAGAAACAAGCAAGTCAATTGATTCAGCATTATCTTAAAAGTATCTGCAATAACTTTCTTTTTTGTTGTTGTTGTTGTTGTTGGTGAGCAAAGAAAAGCAGTCTGAAAATTCAAACTCAGGACATTAATAAGAAGTAAAAAGTAGACGGGTAAATATGAACTTTCTTTAACCGATTTTATTCTTTTACTTATTAAAAGTAAACCTTAATTTACTGGTCAAAGCAATTTTCTTTTTTGATACAGAAACATTAAAGACTTGTTTATCTATAGTTATTTGCAATATCTCACAACATAGCACAAACATAGTTTAAATCTTTAAACTTAAATTTTTCATTATTTTTTTTTTGTTTTTTTTTATTATATATTGTAATGTTGAAATGTTTTTTTTTAATTGTTCTTCAGTTGTTAATGATAATGAGCAACCTATAGATATATGCATTTATAATGTTTTTTATTTTTATTTTATCTTGTTGCATATTAAAAATTAATATATGTATTTTATTTTCTTTCGCTATAAGGTTGCAAAAGAAAAAGATATTTTTATATATGTAATTTATGGGTATACATTTTAAACATATATGTTAACATTACCGAATGCGTGAATGTGTAACTGCTTATCCAAACACATCAAAGAATAGGTTATATATGATTAGTTTAAAATGGTAAATTGAAAAGTAGGGCATTACATTTGAATGGAAATGAAATAACATATACAAGTTTCACCTGAAATTTATTTTATGATATGATGAGTAAGAAAAGTCTTAAATAAGCATTTATAGAATATGTATTTTTTTTTCTAATATTGATTTAAGTCAGCTTATTTTGAGATATCAAGAAAAATGACAAACCTATATATTAAGTTTATTTGCTTATACTTATATAAATTTTTATATTAATAAGCCATTTATTTAATTGTCGATTTGACTTTAAAGAAGGAAAGAAAGAGTAGTAGTGTTAATAAAATATAATTATATATCTTAATTGGTTTCCGAGTTATTATTAAGAATATTGTGTTTTTTTTTTGTCTTAATTCTATCATTTTAATTCATCATCATTGCTCGCAGTTATTAAGTATTACCATTCGTATATATTGAGCAATCACTTGCAAATATTAAGCGTCCGCAAAATAATAGGTAAACTAGAATGTTGATATTTAAGTATTTAAGGATTATGCTTGAGAATAACCAAATTTTGATAATTATAGTTCAACATAGAAAGCTAAAATTGTGTTGTGTCCATGAATTTAGATCATCCTCATCAAAGATGGATATCATGTTATTAGTTTAAAATGTTTCAAATAATACTATATAAAAGTTATGATCGCCATCAATCATCATTAATAAATTATAATCATTAAATTTAATGTTTAGCGTAATGAATATATTTTAGTAAATAGGGGTTTATAGAAAATTGAATATTATGCAAAGAGATTCATGATGATCAATCATCACCATTAGTATTATTAAATCCCAGTATGAAATAGGATAATTTTAATAGATGCCTATAAGTTTATAAAGATGAATTTATTGTTGTGAGTTTATTGATAAGCCATGGCTGGTATCATCATCACTATTATAATCATTATTATGATATCACTATTATTATCATTATTATGATATTATTATCATCATCATCATTATTACCTTTATTGTGATAAATAATCTAGTTAAATGGCCATCAATATCAATAATGGTCTTCACATGCTTGTTTGGAAGCCATTAATAGGATTATACATGTCTGTTCATCAATATACGCTAATGAGCTAGCAATGTCTATAAGAATCTTTGATCTATAATATAAACTTTGGTAATATTGGGATCTTATAATTTTATCAATATAGATAAAATGTAAGAATGTCATTTTTGTTCAATAGTCATCCAAGTCATGTGTAATAAATATGTACTGAATGAGTTTGAACTCAAGTACACTATAAATAGATACTTATCTAGATTGAAAACAATCTAGTGGCGCTCATGGGAAAACACATGTACTTAGCTAAACTGAATAAAGAGTGATATCATCCCTTTCCAACTTCATAATATTAGTTTTATAAAATATATTTTTTTATAAGTTGTCATGAATAGCACCCGTGTGTGCATATGACCATGAATGGTCTTATATATTTGGAAAGAAGAATAGGAAGGATTCTTTGTTAGAAGAACCTAGTATTGGAGATAAGCATAAGGCACTCCAGGAATCTCACAGTGGGTACTTTTATTCAGTTGCTATATTTAATATTATTTTTATTAGATGACAATGGCCAGTATGTTTTATTGTTCAAATGACTGCCCCAATATATAAATAAATACCAAGAATCTTTAATGCTGATATTTTCAAGTGGCACAGTGATTCTATAATTTCTTTATCTATGCTATGATGAATTAATATAGTTACAAATGGTACAGATTGGATAGGCATATATCTAATAATTAATAATTTCCCCTATCTAAATATTTATTATGGTTACAAATGTGACATATTAAAATAGTTACAAATTATAGTTACAAATACATATCTTTTATATTAATTTAATAATTACAAATACATATTATATTAATTTATAAATATTGTTACAAATGGCGCACCAACTAGGGCTCGAAATAAGCCAAATAATGGCTTGAAATACCCCACATACATGAGAGATGGGTAGTATATAATGATGACAGATGTATAGTTTAAAAAAAAAAAAAAAAGAATATTTTTTTTTTCTGTGCAATTTTTTTATTATTAGTGTATACAAATATTTTGGCCTGATGTTTAGATGATGATGATTACTGTTATTGCATTTTTGATGATGATAAATGAATACAGTCATTATAGAGCTTAGTTTCAATTTTTAAAATATAATGATATCACAACTTATAATGTGTTAAAGTTAATAACACTGTTTTTTTTTATATATTTTGCTTATCAATTAAATAAGCATAGAAATATTAATAGCCTTGAAGTGTGGAATAATAATTTTGTTCATATTTGAAAAGTTTGTGTTATAGAAAATTTATGATTTTGGAGGTTGGATTGGATATTTGATTGTTGGAGTTTGGTTGGTTGTGTTACGGTTGTGATGATGGATGGAGAATTTTTGTCATTGCCTTGAGAATGTGATGTATTCATGCCACTGGTGATTGATTTATCTCATTCACTGCTCCAACCCAGATTATAATATCAGTTGTTTTATCATGAAGCAGTTAACAGTAGGCCTGCCATGATTTCGCCTCTAAGACTCCAGAGAGAGCAAGGCATAATTTTTCTGATACATAATATTTCGCCTCTAAGACTCCAGAGAGAGCAAGGCAGTATTTTGTTTTACTGATATATAATTGTTGCCTCTAAGACTTTAAAAATAAGCAAGGCAGTATTTGACGAATTAAAGCCCCTAAGACTTGGAAGTAAGCAGGGCAATGCAACAATGTTTGCAATAAACTATTATGGGTTGTAGTAGCTTAGAGTGATTGAATTGGGGTGATCATCTGAGTGTTCATGGAGCATTGTGTGCTTTAAGTGCAGTGATTGAATTCTTTTGTCTATCTCATGATTGTGAATTGCTAATCATTCTTTTGGCTGTCAATATCTGTCAGATCTCTAGAAGGATAGATGAGTATATAAATGACTTGAGACATGAACTCTGTTATAAATCTAGCACATATGTTATATAAGTAATTTTTCTTTTTTGCTTAGTGTATTAAAAAGGGCATAGAGAGAGTTAAGTTTTATAAAAGCATGAAAAACTAGATAAATGATGGCATAAAAAGGACACACTAATACAGAGATAGCTTTTTCTTAAATAAATGTTTTAAATAGTACTATGACCTCATACTTTATCAATCATATATAGGTAAAGGAAAAAGAGTGATGATGGAGGTTAAGTTAATTAAAGGCACTAAAGATATAGATAGATTGATGGGGAGAATTATGGCTGAGAAAGAGTGGTTGAAAATTTTAAGGTATATGAGGATAGATAAAGGTGTTTGACTCTGGATGTATAGGAAATCAGGGAGCAGAACAATAAATCAGAACAGAATAAATCAGAATATACTAAATCAAACAGAAATAAGTAATATAAATATTTTATAAATTTATGATGGAGCAAGAAAAGGAATTAACTATTGAGGGAATGGAAGTAGAGAAGCAAGGCCCTCCAGAGTGGTTGCAAATTATGATGGCACAATTGAAGGAAATGAAAGAGGGCATGAACCAAATGAATCAGAAATTTGATCTACAATCTCAAAGATTTGATACTAAACTAGATCAACAATCACAAGAGATGAAGGAAATAAAACAAGAGATAAATCAGAAATTTGATGAACAATCTCAAAGGCTAGATAATAAACTAGAACAACAAGCTCAGGAAATGAAGCTAGATATAGGTCAACAATCTAAAAAAATTGAGAATATTGAAATAGAATTAAAAAACAAATGGCAAGAGTTTGATGACAGATGTGACATAAGATATAAGGAACTTGCCGATAAATTTACAACAAGTCAAGAAAGTTGGGAGAAAAGTTTTAGTGTTGTAAAGGAAGAGTTGGTAGCTGTACAAGAAGGATATCAGAAAATGATCAACAAAAATGAAAGCCTTAAAATAGCTCAGAATAATTTCAAAGAAAGTGTAAGCAGTGAGATTAATACTTTAAAATTAGAGGTAGCTGCTGTACAGAAACAGTTAAAAGTAGAATATAAAGATCTGGGAAAAAAGCAAGGTAAATCAGATCATGAGCTAAAGAAAGTACAGAAAGAGGTACAGAGTATAGGGGAGCAAATGACAGGGACCACAAGAGAAGAAATAGAAAGTTTAAAACAAAGTGTAATAGAATTAGAAGTCAATAGCCATAAGGATCAAGTTGACTTTAATGAAAAGCTGGAAAATCAGCAGAGAATGGTAGTGGAGGAAGTCAAAGAATACCTGCGTTGCCAGGAAAAAGACCTAAACCATCAATTATTGATAATGATGGAAGACAAACTCACAGAAATAAAAGAAATGCAAGTTAAGGCAACCTCAAGTAGTGGGTCATGTAGAATACCACAAAGTTTAGGGCCCGAGATATACGAGAATAATCCTATAGGAATAGAAAGTGGGCAGATAATAGAAAAGGGTCCCAGAAGGACAGAGGAAGAGGAAGATAGTTTAATAAATGAGGGAAGAAGTAGCAACATAGCTAAATATATACAAGTGAAAGTTTTTAGGGGTGAATATGGAGAAAATCCCATAGAATATTTGAATGGTCTCGATGAACTGTTTTCTTTGAGTCGACTAAATGACCGAGAAAAATTAGCAGTCGTGAGCAACCACCTTCATGCCTCAGCAAAAAGTTGGTGGCGTGCACTCTTTTATAGACCCGAAACATATGGGGACTTTAAGAGTATGCTACTTCAGACATTCTGGAGCGAAGAGAAACAGGATAGTCTTAAGTACAAAATTAGTCAGCAAAAATATACCCCTAGAGAAGGAACTTATACTCAGTTCTTCCATAGTCAGGCTGCTACTTTAAAAATGCTTACAGCATGTCCCTTATCTGAGCCCCAAATCATTAGGATAACCAGAAGGAACTTCCCAAAACAGGTAGAGCAGGCCCTAATAGCTGCTGATGTATACTCCCTAGAGAGAGTGGCAGATATGTTAGATGCCCTAGGAGCCACAGAAAATATGGCCGAAGGTTATCCTAGGAGGAAGGAGAACTATAATTATAAAGTCTCCAGTGTGAGAGTTGGAAACAATCAGCTAGGCAGACACTTTCCAACAAAACCCAGTAAACCACACATAGGTAGGCCTGGGAATAATTCCCATCAGCAAATGCAAAGTAGACCCATGATTAATAGAAATAGAAGTCCAGTAGCCAGTTGCTCAGGAATTGGTAATAATGCTCCACATAAGGTGCAGCAAAAGTCTATAAAGATAATGACTAAGGCTAACCCAACAAACTAAAACGGGCCTCGACGGAATGTTCCCTGCTGCGGGAGCCCATTGCTAACTTGTTAAAACTCCTCATGTTAGCGACCCGCAGAAGCATACATTCAAAAAGTTCTATAATATATATGAAGGGCCATTCATGCTCAAGGAAAGAAAAGGGGAAAATGCATTTGTACTAGAATCGTCAGAAGGAGTAAAAGGCACATATAATGTACGTAGCCTAAAACCAATGGCACTCATGACCTAAGCAATTTTTTTATATTCAAAATTTTTTTTTTGTTTGGGGGTGAGGCAAATGTAGATATATATATATAGTATTCAATTATTTAAAAAAAAATTTTTTTTTTCTTTTATACATACAGAGATTTATATGTATAGATTTATTATTATGAATAAGCAGTTTTGTGATTTATTATATAATTTTTTTTTATTAAATAATATGTGTTAAATTTATTTAACTTTCATTTTGTTAAAATAGAGTAAATCAGAAAAGTGTAAAATAAGGCAATTAAGATTGTTAGATTAGGAGATAAAAAATGTACACGTGTGAAAGAATGAATACATCTGTACAAACACAAAGATGCTTTTACACGTATTCCTGATGGCTATAGATTCCAGGTTTGTTGTTATCTGTGTCTTAAGATTATTTTTACAAAAGAGGTGCTTTGATGTAGATAACGATAGCGATCAATTTTAAGTCTTTATTGATTGTGACCGACGTCAAACTTGTGAAGCTTTGATTTTTTTTTTTAAGATAAAGATTTCCAGATGTTTTTTTTTTCTTTGGTTGAAATTCGCGATATAAATGATTGAAACAATTTTTTTAGGGAGTTAGTCTTAAATTTTTTTAGAGAGATGATGAGTTAGTCTTAAATTTTTTTAGAGGGATGATGAGTTAGTCATTAATTTTTTTAGAGAGAGAGTCACTCAGATTATTATTATTATTTTGAGACTCAACTCAGTCGGTCCTTCCTTGTTATTATTCTTAAGCAGAAATGTAAGCTCTGATTTTTTTTTTAAAAGAGAGTGAACGCTTTAATTTTTTTTTTCTCACTCTTTGAAAGTTGAAAAAAAAGAGCAAATGAAATGTGCGTTTATATAAAGCAATTTCCAGCAATATTAAAGAAGAGGAGAGAAATGGAACAAGATTGAATTTATTAGAAGTTAGTAATAATTATATAAAAATGATATTAACATATTTGGTTATGCATAATACTATGCCTCTGCATTGCTAAACCATTTTTTTCTGCTTCCTGGTTAATACAGAATGAGTCAAAATCGCTGATCTGTCTATGAAGTCATGTATCCAGTAATAACCAACAAAATGATAGATTTTGAAGCCAACCACACAAGCTATATGGAATGCTTTGTTTCTAGTTCCTGGCTTATTAAAAGCTCATTACCTTCGAATGAATGGAGAAGAGGAAATAGGAGGAAAAGAAAATTTATAACAGCCATGTAGAACCAAGTTTGAAGCCATAAATCAAATTTTTGTTGATTTACCTCAATCATCTAAAGTGTCAACAGCAATTATTTTTTTTTAAGGAGAGAGACAAGCAAATCCACCGGTACCTACTTATTCAAAGTACTTATAATAATTTTTTTTAAATGGTAGAAGGAAGCCAATCAACAGTGAATAATAATGGAATTGAAGAAACAAGCAAGTCAATTGATTCAGCATTATCTTAAAAGTATCTGCAATAACTTTCTTTTTTTGTTGTTGTTGTTGTTGGTGAGCAAAGAAAAGCAGTCTGAAAATTCAAACTCAGGACATTAATAAGAAGTAAAAAGTAGACGGGTAAATATGAACTTTCTTTAACCGATTTTATTCTTTTACTTATTAAAAGTAAACCTTAATTTACTGGTCAAAGCAATTTTCTTTTTTGATACAGAAACATTAAAGACTTGTTTATCTATAGTTATTTGCAATATCTCACAACATAGCACAAACATAGTTTAAATCTTTAAACTTAAATTTTTCATTATTTTTTTTTTGTTTTTTTTTATTATATATTGTAATGTTGAAATTTTTTTTTTTTTAATTGTTCTTCAGTTGTTAATGATAATGAGCAACCTATAGATATATGCATTTATAATGTTTTTTATTTTTATTTTATCTTGTTGCATATTAAAAATTAATATATGTATTTTATTTTCTTTCGCTATAAGGTTGCAAAAGAAAAAGATATTTTTATATATGTAATTTATGGGTATACATTTTAAACATATATGTTAACATTACCGAATGCGTGAATGTGTAACTGCTTATCCAAACACATCAAAGAATAGGTTATATATGATTAGTTTAAAATGGTAAATTGAAAAGTAGGGCATTACATTTGAATGGAAATGAAATAACACATACAAGTTTCACCTGAAATTTATTTTATGATATGATGAGTAAGAAAAGTCTTAAATAAGCATTTATAGAATATGTATTTTTTTTTCTAATATTGATTTAAGTCAGCTTATTTTGAGATATCAAGAAAAATGACAAACCTATATATTAAGTTTATTTGCTTATACTTATATAAATTTTTATATTAATAAGCCATTTATTTAATTGTCGATTTGACTTTAAAGAAGGAAAGAAAGAGTAGTAGTGTTAATAAAATATAATTATATATCTTAATTGGTTTCCGAGTTATTATTAAGAATATTGTGGGTTTTTTTTTGTCTTAATTCTATCATTTTAATTCATCATCATTGCTCGCAGTTATTAAGTATTACCATTCGTATATATTGAGCAATCACTTGCAAATATTAAGCGTCCGCAAAATAATAGGTAAACTAGAATGTTGATATTTAAGTATTTAAGGATTATGCTTGAGAATAACCAAATTTTGATAATTATAGTTCAACATAGAAAGCTAAAATTGTGTTGTGTCCATGAATTTAGATCATCCTCATCAAAGATGGATATCATGTTATTAGTTTAAAATGTTTCAAATAATACTATATAAAAGTTATGATCGCCATCAATCATCATTAATAAATTATAATCATTAAATTTAATGTTTAGCGTAATGAATATATTTTAGTAAATAGGGGTTTATAGAAAATTGAATATTATGCAAAGAGATTCATGATGATCAATCATCACCATTAGTATTATTAAATCCCAGTATGAAATAGGATAATTTTAATAGATGCCTATAAGTTTATAAAGATGAATTTATTGTTGTGAGTTTATTGATAAGCCATGGCTGGTATCATCATCACTATTATAATCATTATTATGATATCACTATTATTATCATTATTATGATATTATTATCATCATCATCATTATTACCTTTATTGTGATAAATAATCTAGTTAAATGGCCATCAATATCAATAATGGTCTTCACATGCTTGTTTGGAAGCCATTAATAGGATTATACATGTCTGTTCATCAATATACGCTAATGAGCTAGCAATGTCTATAAGAATCTTTGATCTATAGTATAAACTTTGGTAATATTGGGATCTTGTAATTTTATCAATATAGATAAAATGTAAGAATGTCATTTTTGTTCAATAGTCATCCAAGTCATGTGTAATAAAAATGTACTGAATGAGTTTGAACTCAAGTACACTATAAATAGATACTTATCTAGATTGAAAACAATCTAGTGGCGCTCATGGGAAAACACATGTACTTAGCTAAACTGAATAAAGAGTGATATCATCCCTTTCCAACTTCATAATATTAGTTTTATAAAATATATTTTTTTATAAGTTGTCATGAATAGCACCCGTGTGTGCATATGACCATGAATGGTCTTATATATTTGGAAAGAAGAATAGGAAGGATTCTTTGTTAGAAGAACCTAGTATTGGAGATAAGCATAAGGCACTCCAGGAATCTCACAGTGGGTACTTTTATTCAGTTGCTATATTTAATATTATTTTTATTAGATGACAATGGCCAGTATGTTTTATTGTTCAAATGACTGCCCCAATATATAAATAAATACCAAGAATCTTTAATGCTGATATTTTCAAGTGGCACAGTGATTCTATAATTTCTTTATCTATGCTATGATGAATTAATATAGTTACAAATGGTACAGATTGGATAGGCATATATCTAATAATTAATAATTTCCCCTATCTAAATATTTATTATGGTTACAAATGTGACATATTAAAATAGTTACAAATTATAGTTACAAATACATATCTTTTATATTAATTTAATAATTACAAATATATATTATATTAATTTATAAATATTGTTACAATATATTTAAAAAAAGTAAACAATTTATTGATTATAAAAAAGCTTTTCAATAAAAATGATTAACACAGTTTGCTTGTTTGTTTGTTGCCAAAGAAACTGTTCTTGGCAATCCTTTTAATAGCTCCTTCTCATTTATTTCAGAGAATGTCATTTTACGGGATCATTTATTAAACATATTCCAGCCTGGTAACTGAATGGTCTAGAAGGCGAGTTGTGTGATCTTAATAATCTAAAACAATGTGATTTTATAGTGGAAAATTGTTGCAAAATCATTTTTCTAAAAGATTTACAAAAAATAAAATATATATAAAACATAACATTAATATAAATCATGCCTAAAGATGATAATATTACATCCAGTGTTTTATCGTGTGGGCAGCGACTACAAACTAGATAATGTATTGATTTTGGAAGGGAGCTGCCACAAAAAACAATAGCCGTAATTACAAGCAAGATAGTGATCGTCCGCTCAGATTTTCGTGTTACGCCATTTGTTATTGAAAATCTCCGTTTCTTTACTTTTATATGGTATATAATTACAGAACCGCAGTTAAAAATAAAAATTAAAATAGCTGATATAAATCGAAATATTATAAAGTTAACAGTATTTAACATATTAACTGTATCCCAAATAACTTTCTCACACTCCTTTACTGTATAAAAGATCTTAAAGTAATATGGAAGTTTAGCAAGAGAAATTGGTAACGAAAACAGGAAAATAATAATACTCCCATATTTGAATAAAGTTTTATTATTAATCTGATATCGGGCTTCAAAAGGATAATAAATTGAGAAAAAACGTTCAATAGATACACCGACAATCATTAAACTGCTTATATTGATTAGAATCATTTGAACAGTAAATAATATGGAAATCAATAAATGTTTTTCCAATGAGGCCTTGTAAGTTCCTGGAGCAGATTTTGCAATTATAATGTATACTATAAGAGCAAGAAAATCTACTAACGCTAATGCTTTGAGCCAATAATAAGTCGGAGCTTTCCATTTAATACAATAAAACGCAACAATATTTAAAATGTTCCCTGGAACTCCTATAATTGCAAATGACACCATGAAAGAATTGGAAATATACTGATACGTTGAAACTGATCCATTTGTGTTATTTGCTTCAACTGTGTAATTGAAAAAAGACGAACAGTTAGATGAATTTTTAGTTATTCCATTACAGCAGAATGAATAAAAGTTCATTACATCTGAAAAATAAATAAAATTTATTTTTAAAAAAATTACATTATAAAATTAACTTTTTAAAAAACAAAATTTTCTATATCACTTTTTTATAGCTTTTTTAAAAAAAAAAACCCGCGCTTGCTTAAAATAGATGTTTCGGTTATATTTCTAACTAAGTTAAAGAGTAAAATATACAAATGTTTGCTAACACATCTATTTTTTTGTATCAAAATATTTTACCTAATTTATATGTCTATATAATCATAGCTCTAGGAATGTTTTTATACAGATTTACTAGTGTCAATTTACATTTATAGAACACGTCGTTGTTTTATTTCACTCTGCACTATAAAAATATTAGGAAAAATGTATTTGTTACTTAAAGCAGAAATAATCCTGGACTAAGACATGTTTCTGGATATGAAATTTATACTACTATTTGCATCTTACAAAATACTGGAAAGCAATATTCATCATCATCATCATTATCAACCATTATCAATCCACTGCAGGATGAAAGTCTCTCCGAGTTTAATCCATCTTCTTCGATTTTTAGCTTCTCTTCTCCACATCATCCCTGCACACTTACTTATTTCATCCATCCATCTCACATGTGGTCTGTTTCTGAGTCTTTTGCAATCTCTTGGATCATCTCTTCTAGCAATATGTCCAGCCCAACTCTACTTCAATCTTTTAATTTTTTCAATGAGGTCAGTAACACTTGTTTGTTCTCTTACCCATACATTGCATTTTCGATCTCTTCTTGTTATTCCCAACATACATCTCTCCATACTTCTTTGAGTGGTCTGAAGTCTCTGTATTGCTCTTCTATTAAGTATCCAAGTCTGGTAAAACACATTTTTAAAAACCATTCTTTTCAAACACATAGGCATATTTCCTTTTAGTATCAAGTTATTTCTACCAAAAGCAGTATTATGCTAATATAAAAAAAAATATTGTTATCAACACGTTTTATATTAAAGATTAAGTAATTTTAACTAGCAATTCTTTTTACTGTTTAGTTTTTAGTCTCCCTCATTTTTGATAGGTTGCATTTAGCATGGAAAACTCCATAGTATAGTAATAGAACATTCCATGCCATTCTTATGATTTGGTTTCGAATCCAAGCTAGGTAAAAACTTTTTAAAAAATTCTATTCTATAATGTAATCAATTAACCACCCAAAATTGATCAGTAAATGAGTCCCTAGATTCTTAGTTAAAAGATAAAACAAGGATTGAAAAATCACTCAAACCCTTATCACCAATAATTAGAGCTGGTGACCTGGGCCAACTGATGGTTCAGCATGAAATGCACCTTGCGGATCATTTGTCTTTTATCGTATCTTTATTTATATGAAGAATAAAAAAAAAGAGGAAGTATGGAAATTATTAAAGTAATCGATAAGATAATAGGCATGCGAGAAGGACGGTGAAAAGCTATGTATGTGTATGTAAAAAATCAGATATAATAATCTTTAACTTAGATTAAAGTTTATATCTGCTAGAGAAAAACTCTAGTTTAATAAATGATTAATGATAAACGTAGTTAGGTTTATCAAAAATGTACGAAGTCGAGGTTGTGAGTGAAGCAAGTTTGGCAGTTGTAAATAAAGATGTGACAATTCGCCATAGATAAATACTCTTCATGTAATAGAGATATAAATGAGAACTCGTGACCTGGACCAACTGATGAGTGTTCAGCATGAAATGCATCTTGAGGGCTATTTGTCTTAGGAAGTATGGAGATTATTAAAGTAGTCAATTAGAAACTGGTAAGTAAGGTCTGCTCCTTGATTGTTCTTTTATTAAGTATTATTGGGGAAAAAATTACTACAGTGAATCATTTAAGATAATTTTTTATTTATATCTGTATCAGACTCATAAGCATATTTAGAAAATACTATTGCAAACACAACACAAATAATATATAAAAGTAATGAAACAAAATCTTGAGGTTTTTTTATTTTATGGGAAAATTTATCAAAGTAATATATTTTTAGTATACTGTACTTACAGTGTAAGAATATTATTTTTAAGGTTATAGGACTTTACCTTAGAGGTATTCTAAATAAATACCTTAAAAAAACTAATACTATGGATATTTATCTGAATGCAGTCTTGTTATTTATTCTGTTGCTTGTGATGAAGCATATGGAGTTTATAAATAAAAACAGTCTAATATGTTTATTACTAATAAGATCAATAACTAATCCTATGAATAATTCTGTTTTTCTCACAAATGAAACTAAAATAAGTCATACTTTCTATTCAAAGAAACTAACTATTCATTTTTTTTTAATATACAAAACTAAAGAAAACTAATACACATCATGTCAAACAATAACTTTAATAGTAATCTTTTGTAAATGAATGTGGTCATTCCAATTCCAGAAGAAAATAAAAACAGACAAAAAAAAAGTAAAAATAAAAAGTTAGAAAACAAATAAAAAATAAATGAAACAGAAGTGACGACTATTTAATTAAAAAAATGAAAATGTGGTTTCGTGGTTGATGGCATGAAAGGATCACAACAACAATCCTTTAGTAATATAAAGAGCTAAAGATATTAAGTTAAAAGAAATAATAAATAAGAGAAAAAATAATAATGATTGGTTTTTAAAATAAATATTAGTAATAATCACTAATCAATCAAATCAAACTTATTGGGCTTTCCCTCATTTTATCATCACGCATACAATTTCAAAACTAAGCATTTTTCTAATTCAACAAAATAATAAAAACAATGATGAAAACATGCACTCAATAGCATACACAAAAAGTGCCTATTCTGTACTAACAAGAGCATATAATATAGACATAATTTTAATATTTATTATTTGAATGTTTTTGTTTTTTTGTATTCCAAAATATTGTAACTTTGTGAAATTTATAAGAACATTCATATTCGTGCAAATTTTCTTTAACATCACAAAACTGATTTTTTATTTCATCATCACTTTAAACCACACCTAAACATCAAACACTTTAATAAAGAGTTAATGCATTGATATTAAGAGTATTTGGAGGGTTTATTTTTCCAGTGGTTTAGATACGTTATATTAAATTTGCAATAATTTCATATTGATAAATACTGAGCAAGAATAATGAAGACATGTGAGATGTTGAGATCTGGACCAACTGAAGAGTACTAATTCAATATGAATTGTATCATGGGGATCATTTCCCTCTTTATTTATGAAACTGCCCTGCTCAGTTTGGTGCAATTGGTACAATGACTGACTTGATATCAGGAGGTCCCAGGATCAATTCTGGTGCTCATATGTCTGGTGCTGTTTCTTTTTATGAACTCCCATGCCATAGAGCAATATGCCTTTTTTTTTTCATTACAAGACTAAGTATATGTAATGAAATTGAAAAATTATAAGTATATTTAAGATATTATGCATAGTAAAATAAGGAATAGAGTTGAATTAATTACTTCATATATTTGTTTAATAATAATAGATATATTAATATTTAATTAAATTCTAAAATATATATCTGGACTAAAATGATAGGATAATTTCTAGCCTAATAAATGATCACTAATATTTATTAAGATATTTACATTGGGATGAAGGTATTATAGCTGTGAGTGCATAAAATTTGGCATCTCAAAATTAAACTATAACAATTTAATAAATAAAAGATAGATATATTAATATTTAATTAAATTCTAAAATATATATCTGTGCTGAAATGATATAATTTCTAGCCTAATAAATGATCACTAATATTCAGACCACTCAAAGAAGTATGGAGAGATGTATGTTGGGAGTAACAAGAAGAGATCGAAAATGCAATGTATGGGTAAGAGAACAAACAGGTGTCACTGACCTCATTGAAAAAATTAAAAGATTGAAGTAGAGTTGGGCTGGACATATTGCTAGAAGAGATGATCCAAGAGATTGCAAAAGACTCAGAAACAGACAACTTAGCTTTGACATCACATGCTTTAGATATTACAACATTCTTGATTTCCATAGCACTAAAATGTAACAATAGAAAACTCTCCTTATGGTAGTATCACCCAATGCAAGCCACAGTAATCAATAGATGCCAGAAAGTATGTGAAAAATCTAGTTTGGGGACATTGGATGAACAGGGTCTAGATAGCAATTTTATGCATAAACCTTCTATCATCCATTCATTATTATGGCTCTCACAAAATTGCACTATTGTATGGAGAGTGTTACTGTTATTGATGGCTTGTGTAAGCACAGGAAATAGTGATCTTATGATGTTTTGTTAGTTTGACACTAAAATGCTAGCTAGACAAGAGAATCTGTTGAAATTCTGAAAAGATGTAACCATTTAAATAACTGTATTTCAGATTTTTGGAGATTCTTCATATTATTTCTCTCTCCACTTTTAACAATAGTTTTAAAAATTCAGCTAATCTTGAAACAAAAATGAAAAAAAATATAAAAACGTTTTAACTTTTGCTAACTATGATTAGACAACTAACTGATTTTTAAAAAAACTCATGAAAAAACTGTAATTCACATGTCTTGATGTTACTTGAAACCTAACAGTTCTTCAAGACAGTCTTGGTAAGGATGAATACGTCCATGAATTGTTGGCAGCCTACTTCTGTAGAAAGGATTTCTATGTTTGTGAATGATGACCTTTTTAAAGACTTTTAAATAGTTCTTTTAATTATAGGAATTTCTCAACATGAATGGTTAATAATTTTTTAACAATGAAATATTTATTCTAATGTATTTGAGATACAATATTTTGGAATACAAAAAAAAATCACATAAAATATCCCATTTCAATTGTAAATTCCATATAGTACTGAAGCATAAAAATAGTCATGAAAATCATATCAAATATGCAATGACAAAACAGGGATGAATATAACTCAAAACGGCTTACTAGATGTAAGGTAGTGTTTAATCCTGATAAATTTGATCCTATTGCTTTCATGCAGAAAAAATTAAAACAGACAAAAACAAGAGATGAACTAATAATCCCCGAGATCATTTTTCTCTATGACATGGGACATGTTGAATTTAGACTCACCATACCCCCAACCAATGGTAGGACATTCCTAAAAGGGGAAAGGGAAGAATAAAAGGCTAAAATCCAGCAATTCCAAATGAAGAAAAATGAAACCATATCAAATAAAATATATCCTAAAGATCTACACAGCAACTGTGCCAACAGTGAAGAGATAAAGAAACTGATGATTAAAAGATAACATGATCATCCAGACAATTACATGTAAAACTATATGTTAGAATATCATAACTGCTAATGTAATAATGTAATTATAATAAATTATTTGGAAAAAAACGACTTTATCTTTTATTAAAAAAATAGCAAAAGCATTACTCAAGTTTCTTTTTAATGTAAGTTGAATGTCAAAGAAATTTGTTTACAATACAGAAATATATATGAAGAAAAGAAATGAGCATATATGACATGACATAAAGATAGTTTAATGTTTTTTAAAATATATAAAATACTGAAATGGTGTAAATAAATTAATAGATATATAATATTTTTCAGAAGAATCTTGACTATAAATACAGATTCTTTCTAATATCAAAATGTCATTTTATAGCACAGAGACCACTATTCTCTAACATAATTTTCTTTCTGTATTACAGTTATATTTTCTTGTGTCACTTATTTGCATATCCAGTGCCATTACTATAACATGAGTTATTATGTAAGGAATAAACCATGGAGATGACCCAGTTCCTATTCTAATAAACTATTGAAATGTTGAAATAAATCTTCAGACTTGCAAAACCATAGTTTTAATAATTCCATCTCATTAATATTTTTAAAAGTATACACACATGCACACACACATTCTGAGTTTATTTTACAATAAAAGCACACAATATCACAAACTCCAAAACTCAAACAAAAATATGTGAATGGATTTGAAAATACAGTAGCACTTTAATGCCAATGTGAGAGCATTATTGGAATGTAGATTTTAATTTTATTGCACAGCAATATGTATATATAAATTTACCAAATTCATCACTTCCTTTAATTTGCTGTAATATCTTATATAAATGCAATTTAGTACTTTGAACACTTTTTTAGCAAAAACTTTTTATTGTACATATATGTATATACAATCTTACATTTTGATTGTTCTGCAATTTTCTTCAGAGCCACATTTACTTTAAATTTTTTAAAAGTAAATGTGGCTCTGAAGAAGACTGAAGCGCAGTCGAAATGTAAGATTGGATATGAATATATGTACAATAAAAGGTTTTTGCTAAAAAGTATTCAAAGTAAAGTGAATAAATTGTATTTACATATATAAATTTCAAAATTAATTAAATAAGCAAACAACTTAACAATGTTTCTTTAAATTTAAGACAACAAACTTATTTTTTTAAAAATTCTAGGAATGAAATTTGTTTTTAAAAAGAGTAAATATTTTTTAAAAAATTCTTAATTTTTATTTAACAAAAAAATATAAAATATGTTATTTATTTATTTTAGTTTCTAGAAACACATTAAAAAATATATAAATGATTTTCAAATATTTATTTAATCAAAGTGTTTTATTTTAATTTTAAAAAAATTGTATAGTATATAGCAATATATACAAAAATTGTAGGAGTCATTTGCATATATTTTCTAATGTCTACAATTATATGTTTGAAATGTAATGGAGGTAACTGTAATTTCTAGAACTATAAGACTATGGAACATAAGCAGAAAAAGTGAACAGTTAAAAGAATTTATCCTGTAGTATGTAAAAAATTATAGATATATCTGATCTTTATTATATTAATGTAAATGGATTAAAAATATATATTTTCTTATTTTAAAAAAAGTGAATAATAATCACTTAAGAAATATTACCAAAATCACCCTTTTCTTTATTTTGCTGTAATATCTTATATAAATGCAATTTATACAAACCATTTTGAATACTTTTTAGCAAAGCCCTTTATTTGTACATGTACACATACACCTATGTTTCGACAGTCTTGCTATCTTCTTCAGAACCAGTTCACTTTAATCCCTTAAAAAAATGTGTGTTTTTTTTTTAAAAAAATGTCTTTTTAAGATTTTAAAGTGAACTGGCTCTGAAGAAAAAAATTGTTTTTTAAAGAGATTAAAATAAATTGACTCTGAAGAAGATTGCAGAATAGTCGAAACATAGGTGTGTATATATATATACAAATAAAGGGTTTTGCTAAAAAGTGTTTGAAGTGATTTGGATAAATTGTATTTATGAATGGCAATAATAACTCTATCAATAGATGGGACACCTGCTTTGACATCTCCAAACATTGGACTATCTAGTTCATTTGCATACGTTTTGCATAGTGCTTTGTTTCCTTTCCTTATTTCCTTGTTCTGCATCTAGCATTACTGTTATGAATATGAGGCAGATGGCCTCGAAAGCGCTTAGCATATAATAATTTGTGGAATCTTTATGGCTTCTCATTCAAGTGCTTCACGTGTTTTTTAATTTGTATAATCACTTATATAATTACTAAGGGGCTTTGCCCCTACATCTTCAGCACTGACTAAATTCTGTCGTGCTTTTTTACTTAAAACAAAATAATAATAAAACATGATTATGATTTTTTGTTTCAGTTTAATATATATTTAACACGCATGCACTACATTTCATTCTTTTATTAATTGGACAAGAGCAAATTTACTGTTAAATAAATAATTATTAATACTTTTCAGAATATTGTATTTTTATTACATATGCTCTTTTCTGCCAGACTTTTAATAATAGTTTATTTTTTTTATTAAAAGTGGCTATTTCAATTGCTTATTAACAATATACATCAGGGATTTTAGCAATGTGCATCACTTGATACCACTCTTGTGTCATTTATCATTCTGTATATATATAGAAAGAGAGACTAGATTGAAAATGACTGTTGCAAATAGCTGTTTGCTAAAAACATTATTATAAAATGAATTTGTTAAATGTGCATCTATAATTACAAAACAATGGTATGTAAAGCAAGTTATGAATGATTTGTCTTAGCTGAAAAGATTTTATTTATATTAAACACATATTAAAAACTATTTGAATATTATTTCTAATATCTATACTCTTATAGTAATTGTTATATTATATATAGAGCTTGCAAAACAAACTCTTAACAAGCTTTGTAGAATACTCTCAACCTCAGATCGGTTTCTGCTACTGGCATCCTCAGTGAGGTGCTAGGATATTCAATCATTAGATTAAAAATACCAGGATAAGCCCAGCACTTTATCTAATGTATAACTATTAAGTAGAACATCTGAAATTTTCAGACATCCATATATCTTCCAATCCAGCTATCTAACTTAAATAGCCGTATGGGACTGAACTAAGTTCAGACACACATATGTTAATAGCTTTAGCAATATAAAATTGCCAAAGTCATCATAGCAGAAACTGGTCTGAGGTTGGGGTATTCTACAAAGCTTGTTCAGAGTTTGTTTTGTGAGCTCTATATATAACATTTGTAAACACAAGCTTTATTAAATTAGGTCATGTGACATCTGACTTTATATTTTTTTGTAATCTTATAATAATTATATTTTGGACTGTTTTTATTATCTAATATTATGTATTGAATGCCAGAAAAATTTAAGCTTTATTTTAAACTTTCCAAATTCAATCATAAGTAATAGCACTCAGACTAGTATATAGCACATTATTTCAAGTGGTTATTCTCCTCTCTTTTTCAGGTGTTGATAGCCTGACTAATGGCATTACTAGCATGGGAATCAAACCTGGATTTTTAGATTTGAAATTATTGAATTTTAAGATAACACTCTAACCAACTGAATTATACTAACCTGTTTACTATGACTAACCACTTAATGTATTTGAAAAGTTTAGAATAAAGTTTAAATTTTTTTAAAGACATTATAATAGATGATCGAAATAGTCCAACATATAATTCCTACTAAAATGCCATCATCACAAGCCTTCATAATATCTCTATACTTTCTGTTTGAAAAGTAAATATTAACTGTAGTTTATGTATATATACACAATAAATATAGGGCTTTAAACTACTATTAAACACTAAAATACCAAATTATGATAATATCAGTAAACCAACCTCTTCTGTATGGCAAGTATAAAATAATCATTTACATCTGTTTTCTCAATTTGTAAAGGGTTGACTCCAGACCACTCAAAGAAGTATAGATAGATGCACATTGGGAGTAACAAGAAGAGATCGAAAATGCAATATATGGGCAAGAGAACAAACAAGTGTTACTGACCTCATTGAAAAAATTAAAAGACTGGAGTTGGGCTGGACATATTGCTATAAGAGATGATAATAGATTGACAATTGAAATCTTAAACTGGATTCCAAGAGATTGTAAAAGACCCAGAAAGAGACCACATGTGAGATGGATGGGTGAAATAAGAAAATGTGCAGGGGTGATATGGAAAAGAGAAACTAACGATCAGAGAAGATGGATTGAACTTGGAAATACCTTTATCCTGCAGTGGATTGATAATGGTTTATGATGATGATGATGATAGATTTGATGTTATGTTATTAATTAACAAAGGATTTTTAAAAATAAGTAGAAATTAACTTTATTTTGTGAAGTTTAATATCTATGAAGTATTTCTTATAACTTTATCGTTTTTATTGCAGTGCCAAATCCATATAATATTAACATCATCTATGTTCTTAGTTACTTTTTACAATGCTTTTTTTACAATCCATTATGATAGTTTCAATTGCTCCAGCAATCTTTTTCAGAACTCCTACTTATATAAGTGGAAATATAAGTAGAAATTCTGAAGAAAATTGCTGGGGCAATTGAAACTGTCATAGTGGATTGTAAAAAAGCATTGTAAAAATTAAAAAGAACACGTCATATTAATATTATAAGTTTAACATTTATTGGTAATGAAAAGATTTTCTTTATGTCTGTATTTGATTTGAAGTTCATTCTGAATAATATCACTTATCAGAAATGCCAAATCTATAAGAACTGAAATGATCATTTTACAATTTTTAGGTAACTTGACCAATAGCATGACTCATTAATATTAATAGTGTTTGGAAAATTTATTATTACTGAGTGTATATATATATATATATAATGAATTCATATACACTTTATATTCTTTAAAAATGTTGAAGAAAAATCTGAATATACATATATATGTAAAATTTAGGCAAGGTCAATAATTATTGGTTTATTTAAAGAATAAGCTCTATCCATAGATGGACCACCTATGATTTTAAAACAATTACTCACAAAAGAATGTGTGTCAACTTTCTAGTGCATGTGCAAAGAATAGTTAGTTCTTTTCACAATTTTATATATATATATAAGTAATTATATTATTATAACATATATATATACTTTTTTGCATTAGACTTGGTTGTTCTGTAGATAGGTTATATTCATATATAAAAATAGGTTGCAAATGTAGAGATAAGTTGCATAATGTTGAATTATTGCTCAATGTTTATTTAATCTGGTAAAAATATTCATTAAAAATGTCAAGAGAGTCAAGAGTTCTAGGTTGACAATATTGTTTTATAACCTACTAAATTTCCAATTGTGCACTTATCTTCATTACATATATAATTAATACTATATAAATAAACTATTTAATTAACTTGAGAATGTCTCAATAGAGATGAAAGCTGGTTCAATAAATATTAAAATATATTTATTAACAGTTGTTTGTTTCAATCTTGTTTTGATTGATTATTTATTTATGAACTATTTATTATACTAAAACTCACTAAATTGTTTACAATAGTTTAGACAATTGATATATAAAAACTATACAAAAAAACATCATTCCTGATTTAAATCCAGTCCAGATAAAACTATATTCAGAAAATCCAGGTTTAGGTTTAAAAAAAAATAGCAAACACATAACAAACTTATCTAGTTATCCAATATTGGTCAATAAATAGAAATCTAGCTGCTCTGACATATAAGATAAAATAAAAAACAATAAAACTAATATTGTACACAAGTAAATAAGATTTGGTGATTAATGCTTTTTTTGTCTGTGTTTTTCAAAATGAAAGGTTTGCCAAAAAGTCTTTCTGTTTTGAAGTAGTCCGTAATCTTCTATACTTAAATTATATAACTAATTTTCTCATTTTATGATGTATATATAAATTGAAGATAGCATATTAGATCAATCATGTTGAACAAAAAATAATAATAGGAAACTATCATTGATAACAATTATCACACGATAATATAATTTTTAATTACCCAGCCTGACTTAAGTGCACAAAATGACAAATGTTAATAATTTTAGAATAGTGAGTTATTTGTGCAACATTGATAACTGCCTCAACAAATAAATAGTTCAACCAGATGTCAGAATAATAAATCACAAACTATACTTTTATTCATGTTAGATAAGCATGTTTATCTACATAAAGGAGTTAATTTTTATGACATCAATAGAAAAGATTTTTTTATATAGCAATAACAAACCATCAAATTAATTAGAAAACTGTTCATCTAATATTAATATCATCTATGTACTTTATTATTTTGTACAATGCTTTTTACAACCCACTATTGACAGTTTTGATTGTTCCAGCAATCTTCTTCAGAACTATAACAAAGACACTATGACTACATGATTACAAATATACATGAACATATAATTTTACATTTTATATATGTTCATGTATATTTATACTCATGTATTTGTATTGTCTTTGTTATAGCTCTGAAGAAGATTTCTAGGGCAATCAAAACAGTCAATAATGAGTTGTAAAAAGCATTGTACAAAGTAATAAAGAACATAGATATTAATATTATATGGATTTGGCAATGCAATAAAAAAGATAAAGTTATAAAATTGTTTATAACTTTCAGTAACTACATTGGACTTGAATAATATCCATTAAACATCTCTTGTGTTTTACCTTACAAGCATCCTAATTCCAACATGGAGTCCATGGACTCATAACAATTAAAATCTTTCACTAATACACAAATGAATATTAATCATTCTTGTCAGAGCAAAAATTGTGCATCTTTTTAACTTAGTCATGGGGTTTAATTTTTTATGAAAAATCAAATATAACCTTTTTTTCTTTCTTATTTTACAGTTTCACTTCATTGTTCATTAATTTCAAGATTTTAGTACTTTATAAACAGCAACTTATCTTTTTTTTTAAATATATACTGTTACAAAATATCACATTCTTTTATATGTTCTTTACCAGTGTTTCATTTCATTTAACATGTACTTCATCCATTCATTTTGCAAATCAGGAGGTTGTATTTACAGTGAACAGTTGTAGGCAATGAGAGAATATGGCAGTATAAAATATAACAGAACACTATAATTAAGCAATGTGCTGAAGTCAATCAAAAAAAAAACTTCACTGCAAGAGATAAGGATAGTTTGAAAAATGTTAGATAAGCATATTATAGAATCAGCTTCTGATATGTGTAGATATATTTGTGTTAAAAGTTAGCTTGACAAAACTCATCCTTTTGTTATCTTTGTCTCTGTTGTTCCTTTTGCTTCTAAAATTAGAATAGTCAAATTCGTTTTCCACGTTGCTGCTAACGAATAACAGAAGTTTTAAAATGTTATGATAAATTCCCATTGAAACAATTGTTCAGAAAAGTAGTCAAATTGTTACCATGTATTAACATTTTATTCACACATTCTCAGAAGATTGTAATATTTAAAATGATTTTTTTGTTGTTGTTTATATTTTACGTAATTGACATCTTACTTAAACTATTTTTTGTTGGGTTTTTTCTTTTTTACAACACGGTAAAGAATTAATTTCGAGCTAGCTACAGAAAAAGATTTTTTCAAACTTTTATATAGTTTATATTCTGATCGCATTGCGCAAGTTTTAAACTAAATAATTTAAATCTAATTAATTCTTACCAGTTATTTGGTTTAATTTTCTTCAATAGTTAAAATGAAACAATTTAGTGAATAGTGTCATCTTTAATTTGTGAATAAAATATTAAGTTTATAAACTATTTTTTATTGCTTTTGAAATAAAAAATCCTACCCGGAAATATTTTAATATTCCAAGATGGCGATTGGCATTTTTCCGATACAATATTTAAATTTGTTTTAATCTTTGTTTGATAATCTTTATTTATCAAATAAAAGAAGAATAAAGTATTTGTGCTCACGCTATTTTTGATGTGAACGTAAAGTCGTCATTACATGCTCAATTTGAAAAGATACGAGGTTATAACTTTTATAATATGAATATTAATGTAGTTATTTTTAAAAGAAAACATACCACACATAAACAAACACACACTTTTAAATAGTTTTTTTTTTTTTTTTTAAATAGTATTGTACAAAAAAAGATAATTCTTCAACTAATATAAAATTGCGGAGATAATTATCAAGTACGTTTTTTTTTAAAAATTCACATATAATTATGAATCAATTTAGCTATTAAAATAATGGCAATTTAAAAAAAACGCAATAATAAAACGATTAAGATAATAAATCTATATATTCATTATTTAATTATTTGATTAGAATTAAAGGTTTAAAAATATTTCCTTTGTCATTGGTAGTCTTTCTAGATAAATAAGTAGAGATTGAACATAGAAGGAAATTTTCAAAAAATAGAGTAACCAAAAAGGACTTAGCCACAGACTTTTAAGTTCCATTCAGCTATTTGCTCTGTCTCATACAACCGATATATGTGACCACACACATGCGGAAGAACTAAATGATCTCCAATATACATATTTCGTCTAAACTAAAACTCATCATTTGGTCCAAATTATCATTTTCCACACACTTATATATAATCCATGCTCGGTTTATATTACAGTAGCAAATCTTCAAACTTTAATCGTTCAATCTACTTCACCATCCAATTTTTCAGCCATTCATACCATTGAAAATCTGATAATGTAATGCCCCAACCCTTTATTGATGCCAATATTATTATCATGCCCATGTATATAATTGAAAATCTGTTGATAGTACACCAAATTTCTTACTGGTGACAAAAAAATAAATGATCTCCAATATACATATTTCGTGCTGAACCAGCTCTCATCAGTTGGTCTAGACCAGTGTTTTCCAAAGCAAGCAGTACCATCCCCAGTGGGCAGTGAAGACTTCTAGGTGGGTTGATAGTGGATTCAGAAACATTTGGAGGGCATTCAAGTCGTCTAGCTAGCCTTTTTCTCCGGATGCTCCGATTGTTGGCTTTAACTCACTCTCAAACCGCTAATTTTTATGTTATTTTGCTGATTTTATGGTTATTTTATAAATTGTTTATGTGCAAGACTATATAAAAAAAAAAAGGGAGATAGAGTAATTGTAACTGTTTTGCATATTTTTGATGTTTTTTTTTTCTCTATTAACAAATTAAAAGAAATGCCGGTTATTACTATATGGATAATTTTACATTTTATTAATAGATCAGCATTTATTTTTATAGCGTCTGTATACAATTGTAATTACATTTATATCTGCCTTTCAAGCCAAATTGTGCAAACGCTTTTTTGGTCAGAGAGTATTCATTTATTATTTAACACTCGCAAAAGCGTTTTCACAATTTGGCTTGAAAGGCCGATATGAATGTAATTTTATTAATAGATAGAAGTGGTCATCCTATGCATTACATTTTTTGTTAAAAAAATAAAGTAATTTAATGCCAATATCAGCTGAGAGAATCTAAAAATTTGCCATTTCTCAGATTTGTTTTTTTTTTTTGTTTTGTTTTGAATCTTTTGTATAGACGGAAAAAGCTATTTCCATTATATTAAAATTAGAAACTATATATAAACTGGAACTCCTTGAGAAATTAAAAGAGTCTGAGTGGAAAATGAAAGAAGTGAAAGATAAAAAAGATATAAAAAGCTATATCAAATGTGTTATGATCAATTGTCCAAAGAAATTGGAGATAACAGCTGTAATAGTGAAAAAGGGGTACTCAATTTTTATCGCTACAGGTATGCTATAAAAGGTTTTTAGCAGGTGATGGGGGGGGGAGATCTCTTCTGAGTTTATTCTTTTCCTTGCTATATTTTGTTGCTGGGTGGTTAATGATTTGCTGAACTAAGAGAAATATTCTAGTTGTAAAGCAGTGGAGAACTTTATGAAAGAAGAATAGTCTATATAAAAACTTTATGAAAGAAGGCAGAGCTGAGCCTAGCTTCAAATTATAGTCTGTCCAGAATTGCATGATCGACTATTAGTTGGCTGCTGTCATTATTAGAAAAGATTTCTAGAGAAAACAAATTTTATCATTAAAATGCTAATGAAGTAAATGCCCAATGTGAGTGCACCAGATAGACTCCTACGCTGCTATCATATGCTCACAGATGCTAGCTGATGATGATGAATACCTTAATGTGTTACATTTTGCTGTGAAGAAGGGAACCCTCTTCTCCTTGTTGTCATGATTTATAGTGCACTTAAAAGTTACTAAGTCAGGAGATGGTTAATGAAAAGAAACCAGAAGGAAGTCAGATAGTATAATTTTTTTTATTTATTATCATTATGTTCTTGTTGCTATAATTTTTTTTATTTTTATTATCTGTATATTTTTTTTTGTTTCTCTAAAATTATTATTTGATTTTATTACTTTAAAACAGTTCTCTCAAATTAATTTCTGGAATGCTTGTGTGTTTGCTGAGCATATATATGTATACACATATTTGTTTGTTGTTGTTTGCTTTTAACACACTGTTCTATTTGAGAAAAGAGAAACTTACATTGTGTGAAATTTTTATTATTTTTGTAATCTCTATATGTGATTATTGAAAATGGATTGACATGCTGATTTGGTTTTTTTTTTTGTTTTTTTTTTTGTTTTATTGGCAATGGTATTTCCTTTTTGAAAATGTTTTTTCTTCTCAAAAGTGGCACATAAAGGTGAGGTTTAGGTTCAGCCTTTCAAAGATATAGCACCTAAAACTTCGTGATACCAATTAGCAGGATATTAGAGTTTTGGATAGGGAGAAATCAGGAAATATAATCAATTTTGGTTTGATTTCATTCATTTAAACTTAAATTTAATAACTTTATTTTTTTTTTTCTTGTTATTGATATTGAGTTTATGTTTATGCCTTATTTCAATGTGTGACACCGACATCATATTATATCTTGTGTGCATCATATGAATTACAGGATAGGCATCATCCAGTATAGTATCATTAGTTGTTATTTACATCAAAAATATCAAACTGATTGAATGTAGAAAACTGTTATATTTGTGGAGGTGTTACAAAATTTATGTCTTGCAGTGGGGCAGCGGCCTGAAAAAGTTTGGGAATCTATGGTTTAGACCATCATCTCCCATATATATATATATATATATAATCAGTGCTTGGTTTATATTAAAATAGCAAATCTTCAAATTCTAATGTACAGACTTCAATTTTCTTCACTCTCCAACTCTTCAGCTGTCCATATCATTGAAAGTCTGGTGATGGCATGTTCAAAGCCCTTGTTTTCCAATTTAGTTTCCATACTCATGTTGGCCACAAGTCACTCTGACCCTTCAAATGCAGCACCTTAAGCCCATTTAAATACACAGAAGAGGGATGGGCAAAATACAGGCTGAACATGTAATTTTTAAATACAAATATATATACTTCTAATCTAGATGTAATTAGATGGAATTTGAACCCAGATTTTCAAGCTTTCTTAGATTATCCACTCCATCCTATACCACTGATACACATGACCACATACATGCAAAAGATAAATGATCGCCAATATATTATCTCACGCTGAATCAAAACTCATCAGTTGTTCCAGATCATCTTCCATATATATATAGAATACATGCTCAGTTTATATTAAATATACATATCAGTTGTTCCAGATCATCTTCCATATATATATAGAATACATGCTCAGTTTATATTAAAATAGCAAATCTCCAAACTTTAAAATACAAGTTTCAATTCTCTTTACTCTCCAACTCTTCAGCTTTGAACATGCCATTACTAGATTTTCAATCATATGGGCAGCTGAAGAATTGGAGAGTGGAAAGGATTGAGGCCTGTTCATTAAAAATCAAAGATTTGCTATCTTAATATAAACTGAGCACTAATTATATATGTGTATGGGAGATAATAATCTGGACCAATTGATGAATGCTGTTTTAGCATGAAATACATATATTGGTGATTATTTATCTTTTTCACATGTATGCAGTCATGGATGTCAGTTGTATAGGGTGAAGTGAATGATCTAGGGAAGTTTGAAAGTCTGGGTTCAAATCCCTTCTAATTCTTAAATATTTAGTTATTTAATAGATACAGGTCATTATAAAACACAACACTTCAATGAATGTTATTCTCCTCTCTTCTTCAGCCATTGCTAACCTGACCAGTGATAGTATTAATATGGGAATCTAACCAGGGGTTTTTTGATTTGTGAATACTTATTTTAAGGTGATGTTCTATCCTACTAGACTATTCTATCAAAATCATCAATTATTAGAAATTTTATATAGTTGTCTATTAACATCCTCCTGATTTTTCCACTTTTTTTAAGGCCCAGGTTAGTGAATGTTTTCCAAATATTATAAAATATAAGACATTGACTTGTGAGTTATTTGACATTTTCATATAAGCAGCATCTTCAAATTTTCTTTTTCATTCTGTTGCCTCATTGTCCAATATTTTTCTTTTTCCCCAATCAAAACATATGTTACTAGTACATATATGGTCTATTACTTTATAATAATTAATAAAGCAAGTCATATATAACATGACATTACTTTTATGAGCTTGTAAGTGTCCGAATATTCTAGCTCTCCACTGACGTGGGCCATAAGCCCGAAACCATGGTCTGGAGATAAGAGTGTTCTGGATAGAGATTTTAAATATTTCTCATAACCGCACTTGTTAATTTACGAGCTTGTTAGAGCTATTGGTACGCTCTCTATGTGCATCTATTACTTTATATAATTCTGTTTTTTTTTTCTTTTTATTATCAGTTTATGCTCTTACAATTGTTTTTTAATGAGATGATTGTTTTTATCCATATGCATCTTTCACATTCACAAACTATTTTATAAATGCAATTTTTGTTTTTCAACATTTCAAATTTAGGCTTTTTTAGATATTAGGGTTTCTCAAAGAGAGTTAAGGCTTGGGAAAGCTATTCTGATATTATATTAGATGGAGGTTTTTTAATGTTTCTGCTATTTTTGGTAAAATAGTGATAGAAGCCAAATTAAAGAAAATCTGCAATCAATATAATAACAGAATAGTTTCACAGAACATCATAATGAATCTTAATCTCTGCAAAACTTAAATTTGAAATGTAGAAAAACAAAACTGTATCTACAAAATAACATGCATGGGGGGGAAATGTATATTAGTAAAACTAGGTGCCTCGATGGAAAGTCATTAAAAGAGCACAAACTTGTGATTAGAAAATAAAAACAAATATAAACAAAATAGAAGACCATGTATATACCAATAAATATATGGTTGATTGTAAAAGACAAAAATATTATATTGAAAGAAAAGTACAAAAGACAAAAATTTAAAAAAACTGTTCTCTTGACATTAACAAATAACCTCATAAGTCAATCTAATGTGATAATTCATAATGTTTAGAAACCACTCATTAACTTAAGAAAAAAATGGAAAAATTAAAAGAATTTTCATATATATAATTCTTTAATATTCTGGCACTATTATTAACATGAATAACACTATAACAGAGAACACAACAAATTAAATAGATTTGGTCTATTTAATTAGTTTTGTTCTTTCTCATATATGCATAAATCTAAAGGTCTCTTCTTTGATTTTTGCTAATATTGTTAATTATTAGGCCAGAAAATAATATCACTTGAAATGTGTTATATACTCATCTGTATGCTGTTATTGATCATTCAATATGTTTGAAAAATTTAAATTGTCCAACATATAATTACAATTAAAATACTACCATCACAAACTTTCTGACAAGTTCTAATTTTATTTCTTTTATTAGTAATAATATCTTCTTGTCTCAATCTTATTATAACAATTAATAATTCTAATAACTTATATATTTTACTTTTTGTTTGATATAAAGTCTTTGCCCAATTCTTAATGTATTCTATTATTTGTCATATTCACCTAAACTTCAATTAAACTCAACTTTGGCCATTGTATCATCCATAAATTGCAATCCTCTAAACATTTTCAACACACTTTTTGATCTATGCCATTTTTCTTCAAGCACTTTACTTTTTTACACATATGTATATTCAAAGCATAACTTCACTGAATTCTTTTCGAACATCTAACATAAAACGTTTATATAAACATAATGTATGATTCCCATATTGCTTATGAAAAAATATATAGATTACTATTTATTAATATTTAATAAAACCTAAAAGCAAATAGATATTTGTATAGAAAAAATAAATAAATTAGATAAGAAATGTAAAATTCACAATAGAAATGGGAAAATAAAATAAAATGGCATATTTTGACATATTATTAATTAAATCTTACATTAATGGTAAATGTAACATAGAAACATCTATATCTAGATTTAATGTTTGAACCTATCCTAGCACCTCTCTGAGGAGTTCCAAAGCATGAAACCATGGTCAGGGGTTTGGGGGGGGGGGGTTCCTGACAGAGATATTTTAAATGCTTTCTCTGGGTAAGTATTTATCACAAAGCTTGTTAAGGAATTGGCAATTCTCATTGTTTATAACTTACAAGCTTAAGAGAATAGGGTCATATGATCTATGACTTTTATTTTGACTATTTATATCTAAAAACTGTAACATAGATAATAGTATAAAAAATATGTATTCTAATATAGATAAAAATATAAAAATAGTATAATTTTGAAAGTATGTAGAACCAAAACTTATTACTCAAATTCAGAAGACTATAATAATGAAATGAATTTAATAATAAATGAATTAAAAAATAATAATTATCCAATAAATATCATGAAAGATAATATAAAGTTAATGGAAAACAGAATAATAAAAATAAAAAGTATATAATTGAAACATAGTAAAAATATATAAATAAAATTACTAATAAGTTAAATAGTAAATTTTAAAAAATCTTAACATATTAGATAATAAATAGCTAAAAAAATTATAATATAATACTTGAAAATTGCATAAATGAGGTAATGAGATTAAATGCAAAAATGTCAGAATATATATTAAAAGTAATTATATAGGTGAAACAAAAAATTCAAACATACAAGATTGAAATAACATAAATGGGATAAAATATCTATTTTCATACATTCAATGGAAATAAGATATACATTTGAAAAAAAATTATAAAAATGAGACTATTATTTTTTTAAAAATTAACACAAATTTAAATAAAGATTTAGTATAAAAACTTTACTAATATAACAAAAATAATATTAATTAAATAAGCAAAAAAAATTAAACAAAGAGGAATTTATTATATAGAACAGAAAAATTTTAAATTTAAAAATAACATCAGTTGGTAACGTTTTCAGCTAATAGAAAATGTTTTAAACATGTAAATATAAAAATTAAATAATGCATAATTCAAATATATACATTTAATTTTTACTGGATTTTAATTTAATAATTTCATGTCAATTTGGATTTGATTTGTTAGAAATATGCATTTACAAATTTTAAAAAATCATATTTGAACTTTAAACAAGGCAAAACTCCCCATACAGAAGTGCCACCCTGTGCCAGCCAGAGTAATCAATGGATGCCAGAAGGCTTATGCATAAAATCCCTATCTAGTGCCTACTCATCCAATATCTCCGGACTAGTTTCTGGCTTGTGGCCATTGCCAGTGAAGAGCTTTGGATCTGAGAGCACTGCACCTAGATCTTAGGATCTAATGCAACTCCCCAGCAGCCACCTTTTATCTCTACTTAACTACAAAACTATGATAATGAAATTGAAGACACAATAATATTTTCAATCAAAGCTCAATATCTTATGTAGTCATATGGGTCTGAACTCAGTTCAGCACCCATACATTTTGGTGTCTTTGGCTCTTTAACAACCATAATCACCACTATCCTATTAGGCAGGATTGGTATCAAACCACAACATCACATGATCACCATCACTTATACTAACACATAATTGTTATTAAACAAGGCAAAACCCTCCATACAGTAATGCCACCCTGTGCACAAGCCTTCTGACATCCATTGATTATTCTGGTTGGCACAGGATGGCACTACTGTATGGAGAGTTTAGCCTTGTTTAATAACAATTATGTGCTAGTATAAACGATGGTGATCATGTGATGTTTAGTGGTTTATCACCAATCGTGTCTAATAGGGATAGTGGTGGCTATGGTTGTTAAAAAGCCAGACACCAAAATGTATGGGTGCTGAACTGAGTTCAGACTGATATGACTATATAAGCTATTGAGCTTAGATTGAAAATATTATTGTGTTTTCAATTTCATTTTCATAGTTTTGTAGTAGAGATAAAAGGTAGCTGCTGGAGAGTTGCATTAGATCCTAAGATCTAGGTGCAGTGCTCTCAGATCCAAGGCTCTTCACTGGCAATGGCCACAAGCCAGAAACTAGTCCGGAGATATTGGATGAGTAGGCACTAGATAGGGATTTTATGCATAAGCCTTCTGGCATCCATTGATTACTCTGGTTGGAACAGGATGGCACTACTGTATGGAGAGTTTTGCCTTGTTTAATAACAATTATGTGCTAGTATAAGAGCTGGTGACATGTGATATTTGAACTTTGTAAATATATAAAAAAATATAAAATGAAACATGTAATGTGAACAATAGAGTTTTTAAAAAATTAATGAAATTTGTTATGAATGACTACCATATAAGCTCTGACTTACCAATTAACATTAAGCTGATGCAAAAGTGGATATAGTTAAATTACTGCTAAAATTCACATTTAAACTTTTAATATCAAATTGAGAGTTGTGAGTATATTTAAATAGAAATTGAGTCATTATGTCCAATGTGATCTCACTTGGTCTCCCAAGCAGCTGATAATGTCATAATTGATTGAACTTTAAGAGGTTAGCTGATTTTTAATTAAATATTGTTGTAAGTTTCTATACATTTTTATAGAAAGCATTAATACAAGAATATTAATAGATTGCATACTTACGTGGTATTCAACTAATATATATATAGTTTTTACATATTATAACCCTCCTCCAACACCAATCCTACATCACCTAAGAATAAATATCCGGGTTGCCAAATTCTATTGATAATAGAATAAATTACTAATCTGACTCTACTTTGAATTACTATTGAAACTCTTAGAATGCTGTCCAGCTACAACTTAGCTCAGTGGGGGCTACAGAGTTCCATAATATGTAAAATGCAAATAAAATATAGGAGGAAATATTATAATCAATAATAGTAAAATATCTACTGGGTTTTGCAATAAATAAATAATTAAAATTTATAAAGTTCTATTCATTCAAACTAATAAGTTATAGTTCAAGTTTATCTCCGCCCATCATCTAAATGTACTAAATAACCTTTACTGTATAATAAGTTGAATTAAATGAAAAATCAACTTTTATTATATGATAAATTTAAATGAAATAAAACAAAGATATAGCACCAATTAACTTTTGCTGGTAATAAGCTTAAATTAAGTTACTAGATTAATATCTACTTGGAAACAATAATGGATTATTATCTCAGGGATTTTATCACACAACTTATTTTAAAATTCATATTCTACAATAGCTACCAATTACCATCATAAAAGGTAATGACATAAAATTGAAATAGTAGTTAGATATGAAAGAAACAGGGTATATTTTTACTTCAAATCATCATCTAAATAATAATTAAATACACAAACTTTCCTAGAAATTCATCAAATAGTTAGGCATTTCATATAATGTTTGGTTCAAAAAATAATATCAGATTTGAACATATTCATTTTTAAGTTCATGAAATAGTGCAATTATATCATATTGGATTAGTAGGTGTGTGTGTGTGTGTGTGTGTGTGTGTGTGTGTGTGTGTGTGTGTGTGTGTGTGTAGAAACTAAGAATATAAATACATGTAAAAGAACAACTCGACAACGTTTTTTAATAAATAAAACATTTATTACATTGGTAGTCAAAATAAACAATATACACTTTTACTTCACATATTGGAGTAATTAAGCATTAAAATAAACTTCTTTGTACTTTTATTTCAAACAGATCCATGTTATTAGTCAATTCTAATATTCATTACTGAATAAACTAACATTGGGGTAGTTAAACATTAAAATAAACTTCTTTGTACTTTTACTTTAAACAGATACATGTTATTAGCCAATTCCAATATTCATTACTGAATAAATTAACATTGGAGTAGTTAAACTTTAAAATAAACTTCTTTGTGCTTTTACTAGCCAATTCCAATATTCATCACGGAATAAACTAACGCTAGAGTAATTAACATTAAAATAAACTTCTTTGTACTCTTATTTCAAACATATACATGTTACTAACTAATTCTAATATATTGGAGTAATTAAACAATAAATTAAACATATTTATACTGTTTTTTTGTTTAAGTGTCATAACATCGGCCGGGACGCAAACCCGCAACCCGGGCAACTGCCTGCAAGTGCAAGGCAGTCACGCTGACCTCTTGACCACCAATGCAAGACAACATATTTATACTTTTGCTTCACCTATTTATATGTTATCAACCAATTCTGATATTCTGTGTCAACCAAAGCAACACTGGCATAATTAAACGATGCAATATGGATCTAAACATATTAGTTAGAGAGGTCACACTATCCTTTATAAATCAATTAAAATTTACCACCAAGCACTTTCGGGACAGTTTACAGTTCCATATTTATGGTGACTTATTCTATTAATAGAATAAGTCGCCATGAATATGGGACTGTAGACTGTCCTGAAAGCGCTTGGCAGTAAATTTTAATAATTCACTGACAATTAATAGCTTCATTATCGGTGCACAGAGCACATATATATATTAATTTATTTTAAGTGTTAATGAAGTAAAATCTTAACTATTTCAATAAATCAATTAAACAATTTTATTAACTAGCTATGCTTCCTTTCCCTTTTCTTTTAATTCACTCATTCAAGATGAGAATGAATCATTCTTAAGATTTGATGATTTTGAAATTGAAATAAATTAGTATGATATGACTTGAAATATCCACCCAAGATTTACAAATCCAGTGATACATTTCTTTCATACCTTCAGAATCAATAGTATTTTGTGCATACTTCTATATTGTGCCACCTGTTATAATATAATTAACACAGCTACTTCCTATCGTTTTGCTTATGAAATCAAGAGATAAAATATAATACGGATGATGCCATAGACCAACCAACAACTTTAGCACTACTTCTACTTTAGATATTCCATAAAAGAATTAATCCTACCTTTTATTTTTATTAGCAAACTACATTACACATAGCTATGAATATATGATGGAAAAACATTCCAAAATGGACACATGAGGGACAAAAAAGCTTTTCTTAATTCTAATAATCTAAACAACAAAATCTAGTGACTCCCTAACCTTACTCAGAGGTTCAATACTACTGAGGACTCAGTTTCAGCACCGAAACCAAGGGAAATACACTGCTTCACTTCATATAATATAATCATCATAATATGCAACTGCTTAATCTAGACAATATAATCCACTCATGACAAGTATTTAAATAAACTAAGGGAGAGTTCTCTCAATCCCTGACAATATAATATATATCCTAAATGATTTCTTTCATCACAGCTACTTAACACATTTTATTGTAAACATTAAAAAATAAATTCACTCTCAGATAAATTCCTAATTCTTCCACTTCTTTTGGCATATTACATCATCTGACACTGATTGGAGGAGCACAAGTCAAATGACTTTAAATTTAACAATGATATAAATGAATCACATAAAACAGGCACACACGCATGACAACGCACAAAATAATTTCAAATCATAATTGATACTTAGATATTATAACAACATTAACTATTAAATCAAAAATAAATCTCTAATTCATGATGAAGTATAAATGCTTCAAATTTTTAGGTACAATAAGCATTATTAAACAGACTTCATCATCTCTAACCATGCAAAGATAAAACAACACTCCTGCATGTTTAATATTAACTAATAAATTGAAATAAAATTTTATTTTAAGATGAATTATAAATGCTTCAATTTTGAAGTATAATAATCATTGTTAAATAGATCTCACCATCTCTGGCAAGCAAAGATAAAATAATACTTTTTATGCATGTACCCCTAGCAAATAAATATTTCTACTGCTAACATACGTGTATATAATACATGTACATACAAATAATTGCATTTAAATAATAATCAATTACCCAGAATAATATTTTTCATATTATAAATATCTGAAATGATCTTGAAGCAAAAGAAAATAAACAAAAAAAGTATAGAGACAAATAAATTGATCTACCTCTCTACCAAACAAAAGAATTAAATCTTTTTTACCTAAAAAAATAAAAGTTCATTTGCACAATCTGTAAATAGTACCTCTTAGACATGCGCAAAAATAATGATGATAATTGTAAAATGAATAGATGTTAGTAGACATATAGACAAATTCCTGCAGGACAAACAATATGCATTTGGATCCAATTAAAGAGCAGTTTCCAAAGTTTTTAGCAAATAGTAATTAAAATTGTTGACAATATAGCATGTGAAGTATTCAATATATTTTCTTTTTGATAATGACAAATTAACATTTACTGCTGCAGATTTTAGTAATATTTACTGTTTAATTAATTGGTGGTTTTATAGTTTTATAACTCAGAACTCAGTCTTGCAAATTTAAAAGGAATACTAGTTTTCCACCAACTACCATTGACTATAATTACATTTATCAAGGAATTTGTAATAAATTATCAAAGGTCATCCATTAGGTAAATAGTTAATTACTTTATGGCATTCGCTTAATTCTATATAGTTCTTTAAATGACAATATATATTAGTGATAGATTAAGTGTAAATGAGGAGAACAGTGAGAAAATGTACACATTTAATATCTATGCTCTTCTACTCATGTTTATTATATTCATATTAAATATAGGCTAGTTACCCATTAGTTATCTAAGCCATACATTCAGTTTCTTAATCCTATAAGACATGAATGGTTAGGTCTATTTCTTGTTCAGTACTAATAATAAGACATGTTATACTAAGTTAGATACACACATCCTTCCATTTGAATTTTACTTTTCTATAGCCAGAAGAAAATTTTAGTCTAGAATTTATGAAATGTTTTGTTAAAACGTTCAGCATAATTTTTCCCATAAATATCAAAATTCACACACTTCAATGTTTTTTTTTATTATTAGAGGTTAAGATTAGGTAATTTGAACTGGAGTTATAGATACACATGTGCATTTTAAAATGATAATATTAAATTTATTGTTAGTTAATTGAAAATATAGGGAGATATACCTTGTTGAAGTTGACTACATTGTCAATTAAATCATCTTTTCCTTTATCTTCCAAAGAAAATATTTTTAATAAGTTTCATACAAGAAAGTAATACTTAAAGAAAAGTTGTACTTTTGAATTTAATCTGAATTTTTAACTGCTTGATTTTGGAAGAAGAGCCACTTGGTAGAGAAAGAGAGAGAATTGTAATAAAGCAGATTACTTTATTATATATTATCTTTTTTTTCATTACTGATTATTGCTTAGATATCCATTTCTTCCACCAATCAAAAGGTTACTCACCCCAAAGGTCAACCTCAAGAAGGTCAATCCCACCTTTTGCAATATGATAATTAGATGGAAATATTTAATAACTTTTTCTCTCTTGAAAAAGAAGAAAAAATCATTTGTCTTTTAAATAATATTAATTAAATTGAATCAAAAATAAATAAATACATTCTCTATATTTCTAGAATAATAAAATAAAAATAATTATTTAGCAAATAAAGTAATTGATAGTGTATTAGGTCTTATCTCAAAATCCACTGATCCATTTACCCATTAATCACTCAAAATGTGTTTAAATTGATTATCAAAGATATTTATTATAAATCTAAATATTTCACTGTAAAATGTAATATTCTGTATTATAAAGACATGAGTGAAAGATGAAGTTGTAAGATGGCACAAACATACATGCATATACATATATTGCACTATAAGTATTAAACCAATCTGATTAAAATAGAAGCTTATATGACCATGATTCAAATAGACTGTACCAACTATGCTATGGACTGGAGTATCACTGAGCAAATAAATCAGAAAATCACTAAATAAATATCAACCATTGTCTTACAGACAAATAAGGCAAATCTGTATCAATTCAACCTATACACCAACAACTTCTGTGACAAGCTACCACCCCCTTTCAATCATAAAATACCCATCAAAGAAATACTAAATGTTTTAAAACTTCTAAATAATACCTGTAAGTAATGTTCTAAACAAGGTTATGGATTATTAATGAAAAATTTTTGAAAATTTCATGTTATTTCTTTTTTTTAGTTAAATGCAATCAGCTGTTACTGATATAGTGCTTCCTACTTAAAATTTGCTTCTTGTGCCTATTCAAAAGGTCACAATATATATAATAAAGTAATTCATACTTATTTTTAAATAGAAATGCTGTTACAGCAAATAATACATATTTCCATCTCAATACATCAGCAATTAAAAAAATGAAATCATTTTCCTATTGGTTCTCTTTATATATACAGAAGATTGTCCAATTATGTCAGAGTGTAAATACTAATTAATCCAATAAAATTATCCACACTCCCTACCTTAATTATTCAAACCAATGATCTTTATATGTAAAGAGAATTAATAGGAAAATGATTTCATTCTTTTATTGCAGTATTGTTGACTATTGAGACAGGAATGGTTATTATTTTTTCTAACAGTATTTTTATTTAAAAATGATTGTGTTTAACATTATATGTGTGTGTGTTAATTCTAATATTCTCATGCATAAATGATGAATTCATAATATTATTTCCAGGAGCTTCCATATAATAAAAATGTAAAAACAAAATAGCAGATATTTCAGTACAATAGTAAGTAGTTTTTTAGAGTTTTGTCTTTCTCAAATCATAAGAATGTATGTGGTGAGATTTAAAATTTTTTTTTTCTTTTGTTATTTTCTCCTCATTCTCAAATTCTACTGTTGAGAAGTTTTAAAAAATATTTTATTCTCCGATAGATTTTTTCCAAATAATGTTAATTTTCTTTAATTCACACTTTTGTTTTTGGGCAATTCTTGTAATTCGAAATGGCAGCCGTGAGCACATACTAAATTGGCACCACTTTTCTTTTATGCTCTTGGGCCTTTTAAAAATCTCTATAGCTTCGCTTAGCAGTCTCTATCATATTGTTCAATTTTTGCCAGAATATGAATGTGAACAAACTCTATATACACCATGACACTCCAAAGGAATTTTATTTGTAGAATATGTAAGTACTTCATTAATTTTTTTAAATGTAGTATAAATTATGTCGATATTTTTATTTAAAACATTACCAATTTTATCAATTACTCTCTTTATATGTAGCAGAACAGTCTTAATTTTGAAGTAACAAAATCTTTTTTCTTATTATATAAAAAAACCTGTGACCAAAACCATTATGAAGAAGCATTTTTTTAGTAGCAGAAATATCCTGGACAAAATGACTATCATCAGAAAGTCTCTTAGTTCTATCCTACAATGTCTTTGCCACTGAAAATACTGTGTTAGATGGTGATGAGAAGAAAAATGTAGATATCTTCCAGTGTGTGTTTGTTTTCTACATATACCATAAGATAAAGAACTGTCCTTTTTTCAATTAAAACATCTAAAAATGGAAGTTGGTTATCATTTTCTACTTCCATAGTAAATTTGATGTTGGGAAAAGAATTTCAGAAAAGTAAAAATTCATCAAGAGCATGCTTACCATGAGGCCTAATAACAAAGATATCAACACACCTCAGCCATACAGATGGTTTTTTAACTGCTGACATCAAAATTTTCTTTTCCAAGTTCTCCATAAAAATAAAAGTCATTGCTAGAAAAATTGGTGAACCCATAGCAAACCTGATGTTTGTTTATACATCTACCCATCAAAAATAAAAAAAGTTTTTAATAAGCAATGTTCAATCAAGCTCACAACAAAATTAAGCAGTTGAATATTTTTCAAAACTTCATTAGCTTCCTTTTATCTTCTTTTTATCCAAAGTTATACTGTTTTCCAAAAATCCACAAACTAAATATTCCATTGATATCAATTGTAAGTGCAATTGGTTCACTGACTCAGACACTAGTTCATCTTTTATCTTCTTTTCTTCAACCACATTTAACAGAAATCTCATCTTATGTTAAGGACGCAAATCAGCTTACCCGAGATATTAAATTTTAATTAAAAATGATATTTTGGTATGTTTTGATATTGTTTTGCTTTTTATTAATGTACCTTCTCATCGTCATCCAGGGCAATTATTTTCAATGGCAAAGACATTGCTATCGAGAACTAAGAGACTTTCTGATGACAACCATTTTCACCAAGATATCTCTAAAAACATGCTTCTTCATAATGATTTAGTCACAGGATTATTAATAGGGTTGTTTTATATAATAAGAAAAAAGATTTTAATACTTCAAATATTAAAATTGTTCTGCCTTATATAAAGGGTGTAATTGATAAAACTGATAATGTTTTAAAGAAAAATAATATCCCCACACTTTATATTATGTCTAAAAAAAATTAATCAATTATTTCCATACTCTAAAGATAAAATTCCTTTGGAATCTTATGGTATATATGAAATTCCATGTAACATTTGTTTACACTCATACAGTGGACAGACTAATCATAGAATAAACATAAGAAAGGAATAACACATTTTGACAGAGAAAAATCTAATTCATCGGTCATTTATTCATATTAATTAAGCATGATATCAATTTTAATAAAACATATTCTAGCAAAAATTTAACAATATAATCAGAAACTGCTAACAGAAGCTATAGAGGTTTTTAAAAGGTCTAAGAGTATGAATGTAAAGTGTAAATTAAAAAAATTTAACAATACTTAGAAAAGGCTATTGGAGAATAAAATATTTCTTAAAACTTCTCAACCAATAGAATTTGGGAATGAGAAGAAAGAAAAAATAATGAGTTTAAATCTCACCACACATATTCTTATGATTTGAGAAAGAAAGCTCTGAGGAAAGTACTTGTTATTGTACTGACACATCAGCTATTTAGCTATTCTATTTTTATTACATGAAAGCTCCCAGAAATAATATGAGGAGAAAGAAAAAATAATGAGTTTAAATCTCACCACACACATTCTTATGATTTGAGAAAGAAAGCTCTGAGGAAAGTACTTGTTACTGTACTGACACATCAGCTATTTAGCTATTCTATTTTTATTACATGAAAGCTCCCAGAAATAATATTATAAATTCATATATTTATATTGTACCACTATTTAAGCACTACAAATTTCATAACAAAAGTTTTAAGATTAAAATTTTTATTCCAAAAATATTTAAGAGGGAAAAATAATTAGTGTTAGAAGTCTGATGGCAATAATAAAGGTTTAAAGAGAAGTTTTGTTTAATTTTGTTGAAAAGAAGTAGTGCAGATTATAAGGGATATTAAAATAGAATGGAAAAACAGTTGATCATTAAGGAAATGGATATGTAATATAGAAAATAATAATGAGAATGGTAGGGCAGGATTGGTGTATAAGATTATTTGTGAATTTTGTAGGATGATATATATTGATCAGATAGAGAAGACTGCATTAGAAAGGGATAAAGAACATATAGGGCAATTAGGAGGAAGGATATGAGATCAGAGATTTATAGACATTTTTTGAATACTGGGCATAGAATGAGTTGTGAAAAAAACATTCAAGTGATTAAGTATGTAAAGAAGTATAGTGACAGGATATGTTATGAAATTTTGTATATACAGGAGAATTTTGAAAAATGTATGAATATGGTTAAAGGTCCTGTAAAGTTGGCTGGAAAATGGGTATTATTAGATAGCTGGAAGATTTAATTTAAGTTGGGTATAATTATAAGTAAATTATATGTATATATTTATATAGATGATTATCATTCTAATTATGTTGGATTTAAAATATTAAATATGGTTATATAGGTATGTAGGGAGAGAAAGATTGGAAATTTGTGAATGATATTAAGGTATAAATGTGTGATTGTATAATGTAAATGTATGATTATGATTTAGATCACATTTTAAATATTATGTATAGTTATTTATGTATGTGATGAATAGGAAGTAGAAGATTTGTTTTATCTTTGATATTGTAATGTAAAATGAGGCCTGTAGGTGGAGTTGCTATAGAAATGAAAGAATTGTAAATAGAAAAATACGGGTGATTTGGTCTGTAAATTATGTAAGGAAGGAATAGAAAATATTAGGCATTTGTTAATTGAATGTAAATGCTTGAAAACAGAAAGGGCACATATAATGAAGTTATGGAAGAATAAATATGAAAAAAGTGATTATATAGAAAGTGGATTATTGGTTTTTATGCTGGGTTTGGGAAAAGATAAGGGAGATTTAGATATAAAGGCCATAGAGTTGACAAAGATTATGCTGTGGAAATGGGATGGAGCAGAATATGTGAAAACTTAGAGTGTGGAATGGAAAATAGTGGCTAACAGGTTTCTTTGTGCAAAATTGCTGAAAGATTATTGACTTTATTTAAGGAGAAGCCACAGTACATCCCATCACATCACATTGCAATATAACTTTAAGTGTATTTGTATCTTGATAAGGCTCCAGTATGGGAGCAAAATCTGGGTTGGTGAAATTAAATATATTATTATAAAAGTTGTCTTATTAAATAATTTTTATTGAATTATTATTTTTAATATATTACATTGCAAAGACAACATTATGAACAAGTTTTAATTTGAAATTTGATCATTTTTTGGTATATATATATATATAAATAAAAAGTCCATTAATTAAAACAAAATTGTAATCATAATAAAATAATAAATTTAACTGTAATAAACTATTATAAACAGTTTTTCAATCCACAGAAGTACTTTAGGTTAATTTCTTAAACCTGCCTCAACTGCCATTAAATTTTTAAAAAAAAGCAAAGCAGAAGCAAATGTCATCAATTCAAATCCCACGAATCCCTTTAATGTTAGCAGTTCTCTTTATTAAATGCATTTTATTCCTATTTATAAAAATTGGCTCCTTAATTTTTTTTTTATTATGGCTTCTCTCTTCATGAAGAATTTTCACACTTTCAAAATCAATAAATATAAATTTAAATTTGATTTTGAAAGTGTGAAAATTCTTTATGAGGAGAGAAACCAGAATAAAAGAAAATTAAGGAGGCAATTTTTATAAATAGGAATAAAATGCAATTAATAAATAGACAACCTGCTAACATTAAAATATGGGATTCATGGGATTTGAATTGATGATGTTTGCTTCAGCTTTGTTTTTGTTTTTTAATTTAGTTGCAGTTGAGGCAGGTTTAAAAAATTAACCAAAAGTACTTCTGCAGATTTAAAGACTGTTTATATTAGTTTATTATTATTAAATATTTTTTTAATAAATTTATTTAACACCAAATATACATAGTATTATGATTGACAGGATAACAGATTAAGCTTGGTTAAAAGTTCAAACATTCTCTTGCATGTATTATTATGTGGACATTGGTTTATCTTATAAGCTGTTGTATTATTACTGGTTTCAGTATTTCCAATGAACAATGTTGTGATCCTGCAACCGGTTGATGCTTAGAGTGGCCATAGAGTATTTTTAGGGATATTAGATATATTACTCTTATGATATATATATATATATATATATATATAAACATTACAAGCATAAAGCTAAACTAGTCAATAAATAATTAAATTACTCCAAATCCAAAACTCAACCAGACTAGACCAAGAAATAAAATTAAAAACACAACCAATGGTTTCACTGCTACAAGCAGACTTCTCAAGTGTAAAGAACTACAAAACAACACCATATTTATATTAAACATTACCCACAATTCCATTTACTTCCTATCCACTCTTAATATTAAAAGAACTTCTAAATAAGTTAACTGCTTCAGAATAATAAATTTTCAATAATAAAGATTCTTTAATTCTTCTTTTTATTTCATTCCTTTGAAAGAAGACAACCTTAGCTTCATCAAAATTAATAGTGGGGCCTGTATCTTTTTCATTGACGTACAAAGCAGAACTAAGATATTTATTTCCAACCCTACTTTTATGGACCTATATTCTTTCATTTATATAGGTCAGAGTAGTTTGAGCTTAAATGAAAGAATAAAGATACATAAAAGTAGTATTAGAAATAAATATCTTAGTTTCTGCTTTTATGTCCATGAAAAAGATACAGGCCACACTATTAATTTTGATGAAGCTAAGGTTGTCTTTTTTGAGAGAAACGAAATAAAAAAAAAGAATTAAAAAATTATTGAAAATTTATTATTCTGAAGCAATTAACTTATTTAATAAGTTCTTTTAATATTAAGGGTGGACGGGAAGTAAATGGAATTGTGGGTAATGTTTAATATAAATATGGTATTGTTTTGTAATTCTTTTTTTTTTAGTGTCATAGCATCAGCCGGGACGCGAACCCGCAACCTGTGCAACTGCCTGCAAGTGCAAGGCAGTCACGCTGACCTCTCGACCACCTATGCAAGACTTTTTTGTAATTCTTTACACTTGAGAAGTCTGTTTGTAGAAGTAAAACCATTGGTTGTGTTTTTAATTTTATTTCTTGGCTAGTCTGCTTGAGTTTTGGATTTGGAATATATATATATTGCCAAAACCTAACAATTTCTTGTGAAGTAAATAAAAAAAAATCATATAAGTCCATTCTTTGAATTCACTAAAACTATAAATATTGTTGCAATAACTTTTTTAAAATGTGTTTATATTTTTTATGTCTTCATTATTCATGTTTATAGTCAGGTTCATATTGGTGCTAAATCCATGGATTATTTTTATATTTAAAAGGATTATCCTATAGATAATTAAATACACATGATTAATTAAAAGGCATGTTTTACTATCATGTTTTCAACTACTAAAATAATTTATGCAACTGCTTTAGTATTTCCATGAATTTCATTATTGTACAAAATGGCAACTAAAAGAAGAAAGTGTGTGGGGGGGGGGAGCTTTAAACATCACATTTTTAAAATAAACTTAAATATTTCCACAAAAAAAAGATTTTAACTGCTATTTTTTTGTTGTGTTGCTATCTATAAATGTACAAATATAAATGTGTAAAACTGTAGGTATAATAAGTATTTCTACAAAAAAAAAAGTTAAACTTAATAGCTATTAATTAGTACACTTTAGAATAGGAGATATGTAATTAAAAAGAAGAGAATTACTGAATTATCATAAGTTCTGTGATGATCAGACAAAATAATAAATTTGACACAACCTGAATATACCATACATTTGGATAGTACTTTGTGTCTGTGTGTGTATATATATATATATGTGTGTGTGTGTGCGTGTGTGTGTGTAAATTAATTAATAAATGGTATTATTATTATATGTAGGAACTTAAATCTACCAGCCAAGGCGTATTGTTATGCAGCAGCCAATCAAATCTATTCTTCAGGCTGGTTGAAAACAATAGCAAACCTGTCCAAGCTACTACTAATCATAAGGAAGCCTACTTTTTATTACTAGTACTTTGGATAGTAATAGCTTGAACAAGTTTGTTATTGTTTTCAAACATCCTGAGGAATGGCTTTGATTGGTTGTTGCGCATCAATACACCTTGGCTGTGGATTTAACATTGTATACATAATAATGATCCCATTTACTAATTAATTTACATCTATATTAATTTACATCTATATTAAAAATATTAAATTTAAATATATATGAAACAAAATTTAAAGTGAAACTTTGAGGAGATCTGAACTATACCATATTAAGTATAAAGCTGTATTTTACTAACAGGACTGAAGGTCAGATAAAAATAGCTATGGATTTGTATAAACTGATTATGTACTATGTACCATTCTTATAATAGGGTGCAGTGAAATTAAAGATGGATGAAGCAGGTCACCTTTCATTGCAATTCAAAATATGAACCAAACCAAATATTTCAAATGAACGCACTTTTATATGATTTAATAATATATCTTATTAGCTCTAAACAAATTATTTAAATGATAAAAACCAGCTGAATTCCATAAGCTTTTTCCATTAAAAAAAGGGTGGGGCCAATAAAATTTATATTCTCTTATAACTTGTTAAATATTAGTTCTTAACAGCCAATGTTGAAGCGTCAAATGCAGGTTTTTGTTTTCATATTTAAATTCATTATTTTTTATTTTGTTTTTCAATAAACCTTAGAGAACAAAAGAATCTTGACAATAAGGAATTACTAATGCAATATTTATCAGTAGATGTTCCCATTTTGAAATAACAATGATTCAATATATATATATCACAGAGGCAAAACTCTCTATACAGTATCGCTTCTTAGTGCAAACCAGAGTAATCAATGGATGCAGTAGGATTTGTGCATAAAATCCCTATCCAGTGCCCACCCATCCAACACCCCTAGACTAGTTTCTAGCTTGTGGCTCTCATCAGTAAGGAGCCCTGGATCTGAGAGCACCTCACCCAGATCCTAGGATCCAATGCAACACTCTACCGGCCACTTTTACTTTTTTAGCTAACTAAACCCAAAATATATAGATGCTGAACTGAGTTCAGATCTATACAACTATACAAACTAATGAACTTAGCTTGAAAAGCTTTCATTTTGGACCCAAAGCTTTATAGTTAGCTAAAAAAGTAAAAGGTGGCTGCTGGAGGGTTGCATTGGATCCTAAGATCTGTGTGTGGTGCTCTCAGATGCAGGGCTCCTCACTGATGAGGGCCACAAGTTAGAAACTAGTCTGGGGGGTTGGATGGGTGGGCACTGGATAGGGATTTTATGTACAAATCTTCCTGAATCCATCGATTACTCTGGTTTGCATTGTGTGGTGTTACTGTATGGAGAGTTTTGCCTCTGTGAAAAACATTGTGTAAGCCTAAAGAATGGTGACCAGGTGATGTTTGATGGTTAATTATAAAACATATAATTAGTTTGAATCTAAGACCAGATTAATATTATTCACACCTTACTTATATTTAATACTCTTAATAAAAATATTTCTAATAATACTTGGACGGCAATAGCAAATTTATTTTAAAAAGAAATTTACTGTAATTAATAAATTTATATATTAAAATAAAAACAATATGCTTCAAAATTCAAATACCAAAGACACTGATGTATTTTATTGCTTATTATTTTTTTAAAAATTATTTCAGCATAAATCTTTAATTATATAAATATTAAATAATCCCATGTGATTAAGAAATCCAGTACCGCCCTCTGTGAACTAATATATAAATACATTAGAGTTCATATTTTGAAATACGTACTCTAATGTATTTATATATTAGTTCACAGTGAGCTGGCTATTTTGAAATACGTATTCTAATGTATTTATATATTAGTTCACAGAGAGCGGTACTGGATTTCTTAACCATGTGGGGTGATTTAATATTTGTATATTTATTTCAGTATAGCGTTATGCACTGGGATTAACTTTAATTATAAATAGTAACCAAATCTTATGTGATAATTATGTAATAGTGAATCTGTATTTTACTTTGATTATAATGGAAATCGTGAAATAATTATTATCTGAAGTTATATTACATATTTATTGAACTATATTTAAATATTATTCAGGACAAATGAAGCAAGATGCTGCATAAGTTGTTATCAATTATTCTGAATAATTTTCATATCACCATCAGAATAATTTTATATTGCATTAAATTATAAAATTTGCTGCTGCAATGATAAAAATAATCACTTCCTTTGAATTACTATCAAGCCATGGTAGAAATCAATGAACTAACTTCTTTACAGTGTATGTATTTAAAAGTTGCTTATGTGAGAAAGAGAAATGACAGTGAAAGAAAATATTATCATGCCATAGGTTCTGAAAACTGCAGATATTGTAATGTTCAATGATCAGTTAGAATAAATAAATGTTTATCATTTTTATGAAAAAAAAATTAAAAAGACTTGCTAAATATTATGAATCTGAAAGTATTCCATATATAAATATAATTATTAAAAGAAAATAATGTTTCTCTTGTATATATGGACCACACACTAATGTGTTTTTGATATGCTTACTGCCTAATATCTTACCACATAAATAATATTTACAAAATTACTACTATAAATATTTGATAACTTTTGGGTCTTCACTTCGGGGCCCCAGGAGTGGGATCATTGGGTGATGGATAACTTCTCACCGGCTGGGCCATGTAAATCCATATACAGATATCCATGTTCAGATATATATTAATCAACATTATAGCAACCCTTTTATGGATATAATTGTTATCAAGCATAGATACTTTATATAATCAATAATTGTTTTACCTTGTTACATTGAACCCTATGTAATTCTCAACAGGTAAGTGTACCTGAAATTTTTTGTAATCTTTTTACTAATAAATGTTACTTTTGAAAGTAAATATTTGATAACTTTTACTAGACCATATAAAAAGTTTTGGTGCTTATTTTAACCTTAAATAAAACTATTTTCATTTCTTTCTTTTTTTTTTTAATTTTAAGAATAACAATATTAACTTGTTAAAATAAATTTAATCTATCTTCATTTTTCTATTATTAAACAACATACTTTATTCAGAGTTTTTATTTAAGAAACAATAACAATATAATTGGCTGTTCAGGAATCAAGATGACATTCAAGCACACCTAGTGGCAGCTTGAGTAATTAATAGATCTATTTAGTTAGGCTAAATCAAATTTTTGTTTTTTTTTACATTACTTCTCTGAGAACTGATTCTACAATGTTAACCTCTGAGTCCATAATCAATCACTATGTTAAACTGTATAAGTTAAGATCGAATCATAAGTCACTCAGGAAGTCTGGTTCACCTAAAAATTATAGGCTGAGCTTCAATCCAAAAGCTTTCAGCTCTTGAATCTATCTCACTACCACTGTATCAAATTTTATTTGAGAGGCTGTAGCTACTTTTCAAGTTTTTAGTGTGGTTATTTTTAATAATTCTGTAATCAATTTTGTTATTTACGAAATTGTTCCTGAAGTGATTTAGCAAAAATAACAGTAAATGTCTAGCAAAATCCTAAATAGCTTTTCTAGAGCATATCATTGTGATGGTTCTTGTTTCTTTGCTATTTGTGTTGTAAACAAACTCTTTCACTATTTAATAATTGATTGACTAATTTAATATGATCAGCCTCTCTTATTTGCTTGATGTAGTTAAGAAATAAAATGTTTTTGAAAGTAGTTTTTGCTGTATTTACATTAAATTCAATCACATGCATATTCAACACTGTTCTTTGAGAATAAATATATATTAGATCTAGACAAAATAGTGAGAACAATTATGGTATCTTTATTAATGTAGTGTAAGACTTTCATTTACATTAAAACACTTGAGCAACATTTTTTAAAAATATTAACTTATTCCTCAAAGAGAAAAATTTTTTTAAGTTTTTTAATCAATGGTAATGTTTAATCACTATTTATTATTCATAATTGGTCTCAGATTCAACAATAATTAAATCAAATGATTAGAATGATGACATATACGATAAGCTCAAAACTATTAGCATACTCATTATATATGTCATATCCTATATTTTTAAATCATAGAGTTGTGTCAATTGAAACATTATTATATTGGAAGATGAATTTAATGTTCAGAAACAATTTTTGCACTCAGATAAATTTGGCTTTCCAAAGAGTTCAAATCATCTGCAGTTGTGATATATATACCCAGACTAATAATAGTATCAAGAATTATGATATGACTATCCAAATTACAATAATTGTGTGACTCTGTTCAAAATTGGAAAAGGGCAATCTTATCAAGAGGCTTATTTTGACAATCACCAGTCATAAACTATTCCAGTAATTAAAGAAAGAAAATCTAACTCTATAACAGACTTTTAGTCATCTATGTGTGGTCATTATGAATACAATAATTCTCATTTGTCCATATTCTGCACTCTAGAATTCACTAATGGCTTCAAAATGGGCAACTTTACTATGAATGTTTTGCCTGTGTAACTCATGGGGATTATTTTAGTATAGTCCGATGAAATGCTTTGTTGTTTTGCATTTGTATGGCTTTTGGGTTATATTTTTCTGTAATGTATGACTTTCTTTTGGTAGTTATGATTTTTTTACCTTAATTTATACTCTTGTCTTTAATTAATATAATCATCACTTTTGAGACTTGATTCCAATTCATAAAATAGTTTAGCAATCATTGCTGCAGATAATCATTTCCAATAATCTTATCTTTTTTTTAATCTTATGTAGGTCTGATTTCTTAAGAATTCTTACTTTAAAAAAGTATGCTTCATTGGTAATATTCATTTTTATGTTAAATTATATTAGAATATAATGCTAAAAAAACAGGTGCTTCTGTTGATTTGCTTATTATGTTTTTGATTTATCTTATCTGCTTTCTTGTATGTATAAGTAGATAGATTTGAACTCAGGATTTTTCAGTCTATTCATCATCCATCCATTTCAAACAACCAATACACATGACTACACACATGGGAAAAGGATACGTGATTCCCAATATACATATTTCTTGAGATGGCATGGAGAATAAATAGACCGAAAAATCCTGAGTTCAAATCCCTCTAATTACACATGCAAGAAACATTCAACATAAGCAAATTATATACTGCCTTAGAATTACATATTACTTGGGAAATATATTATATCATAGTATAAGTTTAACTATATTAATATGTATGAATATGTAATGGTCTGGTAATATGAGGGGTTAGATTGGTGTAATGTCCATATGGGGATAACTACAATATCAAATCCACTAAGGCAGTGTTTCTCAAACTGTTGGTTGTGCCCCTTTTGAGTGTCAAAGAACTTATCACAGGGATCACCTAAGACCATCAGAAAACACATTTTCGATTCATAACAGTAGCAAATTAAGGGTTAGGGGTCATCACAACATAAAGAACTGTATTAAAGGGTCATGGCATTAGGAAGGTTGAGTACCACTGCAGTAAGAGCTTTGAACATTCCATTTTCAGTTTTTCAAGAAAATAAATGGTTGAATAGTTGGAAGGGTGATGAATTATTGTCTTAATATAAACCAAGCACTGATTGTATAAAGGTGTGAGAGACTTAGATCTGGCCGAACTGATGACTGCTAATTCAGCACAAAATAAGTATATTTTTGCAAACATGTATTTTTTTCGCATGTATGTGAACATGTGTATCATTGGCTTGAGATGCAGTGAAGGATGAATAGACTGAAAAATTTTGAGTTCAAATCCCTGTAATTATATATACAAGAAATATCAAGTAAAAGCAAATTACATACTGCCTTAGAATTACTTATCTAGTTTCGTAATCTATCAAATGGTTAATCCTGTACAATTACCTAATCACTTTTTTTCAATTTTTGTTTTTTTATATGCACTTTTCAAACACTGCATCTATAACTTTCTTAATATTATAAACCCCCCCCCTCCTTCTTTCAAATATCTTTAAAATTTTCAATATCTCAAAATGTATACGTTTTTTTTTTTATTTGTTAATTTTCTAATTTCCTTTTTTTTAATTTTCCAAGTCGTCAGGTAAAATTACATTCCGAATGCAATAAAAATTATTGAAGACTTTTTTTAAAAAAAATCACGCATGCGCAGATCATAACCCATGTTTTTTTAAAGCTTATTTGTCCATAGTTATAATATCTTGGCTAATAATTTCATTATGAATTATTTAATTTTTTGAAAATATTTTTCTTGATATTTATTTTAAAGATTTCATATAATATTTGAATATTTTTTTGTATATTTTGTTAAACTATTTTTTAACATTGGCGCAAAATTTCCGCAGATAATTTCTGTGCTTAAATACTAAGTGTGTTAATCGCAGATTAATGTGTGGAGAGGATTTCTTCCCTCCTGAAGCCTACTCTTTCTATACTAAAACTAAAAAGTCCCTGATTGATTTGGTTTTCTACACCCCAGACCTACATTTCAACTTTGATGCAGCCTTGGCCCCTGTTGCCTTCTCTGATCATATGGCTCTAATCTTACAACTTACACCTATTGCAATCCCTACACCTATTGATGGACCTGGTAAAACCATGCACTTGATCACCCAATCAAATATGACCGAAGCGATAGTGTTTGAGGCATACATCCTTTTCCAGAAAATAAACATCCTTTCCCTGCCTGCTGAGGAGGGCTGGTTTTCCTTCATTGGAATACTTCAGTCCATATTAAATCACCACACCAGGAAAATCAAAGGACCTAATGGCCTTCTAAATGACCTAACAGACATTAATATACAACTTCAAGCATCACAGCAAAATTTCACAAATACAGAAAAAATTATCTTCCTTAAAAATCTCTACAAAATCAAGCAAAAGTCCCTTGCAGAATATATATCCATCAGAAGAGCCAAATGTTTCTTAGCACAACAACACTGCTGGATGAGAGACTATCTCAGATGGGCACTGGGATACAATAAAAAACAAATCACTCCCTTATCCATTAATACTAATGGAACCAATCTTACTGGCTTTCCAATGATGCAGCACATCAGTAAACCATTCTGCCAATTAATGCAAAAAGATGGAGTTCCTCCTATAAACAGCTGGTTGGATGCTGGTGACCCCGGCGAACATGGCATCACAGAAATCCAAATCAAAAAGAAGATAACATCTCTCCCTGACGGCGTTCATCCTGGCCTTCATGGCATCCCAAATTTCCTTCTCAAACACCTCAGTCAATTCACTGTGCCAATTATTAAAAAATGATTGATCACCTAGCCTCTGGCAACAGAAACATGACAGATCTTTATCCAGTGGCACTCATGCCTTTTATTAAAAAAGCAAAACCACTAAACGACATTAACAGTATCCGGCCAATTTCCATGACCCCATTGCTTATCAAGATAATTGAGTCAGTCATTAAAGATCAAATACAAACTCAAATTCTTAGCCATATCTCGTCAAACCAATACGGAAAAAAGGGATCATCCACCTCGTATGCTATGTCCAATGTAACTGCACTGTTCAATTATATCAGAGGACATCGTAAATCAAAACCTATTGCTGTCCAGCTGGATGTTGTGGCAGCATTTGATTCAGTTCAGATAAACATCCTTCTGGATATTCTGTTGGAATGCAACATTCCAGCTGGGATTGTACAGATGGTCAGCAATCTGCTCAACAACAGAGAGATTTTTCTCTCTCTTGATGGCAAGATCACACCAGGTTTCAAGCCATACAAGTCGATCCCTCAAGGATCCCCACTCAGTGCCCTTTTCTTCACAGCATACATCAACCCTCTTCTGATGGATATAGAAAAAACCTCCCTGGAATTTTCTTTCCCTCTCTCAATAAAAACTTTAATGTATTTGCATATATAGATGACACCGTGATTGTGCTTCCCACCATTAAATACCTTCCTCATCCCATGAACATATTAAACAGAAATACAGCGAAACTTGGCCTACAAATAAATTTTAACAAATCTTCCATCTGGAAGATAATGTCTGGTAAACAAATTAACTCTCCCTTTTCTGCAAAACCCCAAAGATACCTAGGTTTTCCAATCTACAAAACTCCAACTGCAATGGCAAGAGAGATTCAAGATGCAATCCTCCATTCAACTGAAGCCATCACCACTTCACTCTCTAGAGTATACTTTTCATTATATGGAAAGGTTGGCCTCCTCAACATGATCATAATGCCAAAAATCTCATATTATCTTCCATTCATTAAAATGTCTAAACAGTTTCAAAATAAAATTAACCGATTATGCACCAAACTTCTCTGGAGAGGAAGGACAGTTGCTGTTTAGCTTGCGAGGTATCCAACAACCATGCAGGTTCAATGGGCTGTCATTCCACTCAATACAAGCAATCATTTTACAGAAAACCCACAACACTCTACATAATCTGATCCTCTCCTGCGGATACTCTAACATTATTAAAAAAATTACACCGACAGATCGTCCTCCACCCTCTTCCAGTTCATGGATAGCATCCCTAATACAACAACTACAACCTTATAACCCAATAATACCCTCTAACCTTAACCAAAAAATCACCTTATGGGAAGCATACAATATATTCAACTATAATCAACAACCCATTAAAACCAGCCTAAAAGTAACCAATCAAAGACTCATTACACACTTCAAAAGATGGAGTCTGGAACCCAAATTCCTTGACTTCATCATTAAAATAAATCTTAATGCGCTACCCACAAATTGGTTTCTTTATCACCGAAGAGGTTTTACCAGCATTGACCCTATATGTGGTCTGTGTGCTCGTGAAGATGAAACCATAGACCATATTATACACCGGTGCCCAAGACTTAAAACTCTGAAAGATATAATTATAATCAATTCCAACATAAGACCTGATATGATTTTCTCACTTGAAAATGCCATTCATAATGGTTTTTTTTTTCAATAATAAGGCTTTCTACCTTTGTCCTTTATTCCATATGGATAGTGAGATGCAAAAGTCTCATGGAATTACCCCTCCCCCCTAAAATCATACCATTGTTTTATCAAACGCTCAAAAAAATCAAGAAACGTGACCAGCTCCTTGCCTCCAGTAAAGTCTTTGCTGACACCTGGTCTTTAATTGCTCTTTCCTTTTCCTGATTATCAATTCCCACCTACCCAGCATTATAGAATAGTCATTTATAAAAGAAAATATTCATGTCTATATTAAAAATGCTAATACCATTAAACAAGTTTTTAGAATCTCTTCACTATACCTAACCACATAAGAGTATAACAGTGTGCTCTCATAACATAATCTAGCCAGATGACATATAGAACATTATATAATCATATTATTGTAAAATTTATTCATTTATTTATCCTTTATTAGTATGTAATCACTATTTATTGTTAATAAAATTTTTATTGAAATGAAAAGATAAGTAGTTTTGTTTTACATCAAAAGTTATATCTATATTACAACAGAAAAATCAGTCATATTTTATTGTCTCCACTTTATAAAAATATCTATTTATGATCAATAAGATCAGTGAAACTAAATATCAATTTATTGTTATCTTTATATTCATCTGTTTTAACAAGCGACTTAATATTAATAGAGATATTTATGTAAGTATATAATTATTATTTCCATAGTTCCTACAGTAGAAAAATCATCTTCATTCATAATTTTATTAATTTTTTGCACAAAATAAAGAAAAACTCGAAATACGATTTATAATTAAATAAAAACGCATATAAGCGTGTAGGTTTCACTATTTATAAAATATCCAGCTGCAAATAAATACATCCTAACTGCTAGAAAAGCTATATATCTATCATTGGTTTTTCTTTCCATGTTATGACGTTATGCAAAAATGTATAATGACTATACACATAACCATATACATATAAATCGCTATATTATTAATCATTACATCTATATAAACTAATAAGATTCCGTGTCGCAGGTAGTTAAAAATGTTTATGTGGAATAATATTCCCAAACATAGAATTTGATGCAAATTTATTCAGAAAAGTCTTCAGATTCAAACAAGGGTTGTTTAAAATCAACTTACATTTATTTATCGCAACAATTTACTTGACCTTAATATATCGACTTATATTACAGCGCCTCACATGATTTACTGCTCAAGACTTTAGAAGAAGATCAAGCCCAGAAAAATCAAGCGCCGAAGTCGTGCAGGATGTTGTTTTCTATAAGAGATTTATATTATTTTTTTGGCATCTAAACTTTGATTTTTTTTTGCGTTAATGATTATATTAATTCGTCATCATCATCACCCATTATCAATCCACTGCAGAATAAAGATCTCTCCAAGTTCAATCCATCTTCTCCGATCTTTAGCTCTTTTTCTCCACATCACCCCTGCACACTTTCTTATTTATCCATCCCTCTCACATGTGGTCTCTTTCTGGGTCTTTTACAATCTCTTGGAATCCAGTTTAAGATTTCAATTGCCCATCTATTATCATCTCTTCTAGCAATATGCCCAGCCCAACTCCACTTGTCTTTAATTTTTTCAATGAAGTCGGTAACACCTGTTTGTTCTCTTACCCATATATTGCATTTTCGATCTCTTCTTGTTACTCCCAATATGCATTTCTCCATACTTCTTTGAGTGGTCTGAAATTTCTGTATTGCTCCTCTATTAAGTGTCCAAGTCTCAGATCTATAAGTAATAACTGGTAAAACACATTTATTAAAAATCTTCATGTTCAAAAACATAGGCATATTTCCTTTTAATATTAATTAATATGCATTATATATATTAATTATTGTTTTATTGTTCAATTACAACCAATATTTGATACATATGAACATCTATTTTATTATCTTTCTACTTGAAATCTCTTTTGTTTTAATAAGAATTATAAATAATCGCCAATAACAATGTATATAGTAAACATAAAATAAAGTTGATTCAAAACTAAAATATTGTGCACTAAAAATAATGCATTAAATTTAATAAAATTTAAACATAATTTGATTATTGGTTGCAAATATCGAAATACGTTACTTTATTTATAATATGTCAGTAAACTACAATGAAATAAATTTTTGTTTTATATACATACTTGAATACATTGTACAGGCTTAACACCTGCATTTGTATATGTAATATATGCGGGATTCGAACTCAGACTTTCACACGACCCACAACTCTCAGTGCCATCTTATATTGTTGGCCCAACTGATCACACACATGTTGAAAAGATAATCACCAATATTGGTATTTCATGCTAAACCAGCATTCATCAGTTGGTCCATATTACTATCGCCACACATATATACAATCAGTACTCAGCTTTATATTAAGATAGCCAATTTTCATACTTTAATGGACAGGCTTCAGACTACTCCAACCCACAACTCTTCAGTCTTCCATTCATTGAAAATCTGATGTTGGAATGTTCAAAGTCCACATTAGTGCCAAGGTTGTCATCCTACCCATGTTGACGTTTAGTCATTCTGACCCCTCATGTACAGGAGAATAATCCATTTATACATAGGGATGGGCAGACCTATTATTCACTATTTATATAAATTAAATACATTGTATAGGTTTAATACCTGCATATATATATATAATATATGTGGATTCGAACTCAGACTTTCATTTATCTTTTCAACATGAGTGTGAGGTCAGCAATATAAGATGGCACTGAGAGTTGTGTGGTGTGTAAAAGTCTGAATTCGAATCCTCCATATATATATATATAAATGCAGGTGTTCAGCCTGTACAATGTATTAATTTATACAGTGTGTAATAGGTCTGCTCATCCCTCACATTTGTATGTATAAATTGATTATTCTTCTATACATAAGGTGTCAGAATGACTTAACGTCAACATGGGTAGGATGACAACCTTGGCACTAACGTGGGTTTTAAACATTTCCATCATCAGATTTTCACTGAAATGGAAGGCTGAAGAGTTGTGGGTTGGAGTAGTGTGAAGACTGTCCATTAAGGTATGAAGATTGGTTATCTTAATATAAAGCTGAGTCCTGATTGTATACATGTGTGGAGATGGTAATCTGGACTAACTAATGAGTTCAGTTTAGCACGAAATACGCATATTGGTGATTATTTATCTTTTCAACATGTGTGTGATCAGGTGGGCCAATAATATAAGATGGCACTAAGAATTGCGGGTCGTGTGGAAGTCTGAATTCGAATCCCGCATTAATACATACTTGAAAAAAATTATCTTATAGTTAATATTTTTAGTAGGTATTTAATTAATCCATTAATCTCTTAAATCAAATGGATCATGCAAAATGTTGAAAACAAAGAAATAAATATTAACATCTTTATTCAAAAGTAAGAAAGTGGCTTCGCTATGTAAAAAAAGATTAACCTTGACGTAAACAAAAAATGATTTAATTTTGTTTCTATTTATGTAATCTTTAATTGTTTGTTTGATTGTTTGTTTGTTTTTATATCTATAAACACTAGCTTTTCTATGAAACTACAAGTTACACATTCCTCATTTTAAGTAAAATAAATAAAATTAAAAGTATAACCTGCTTCAATAATTATCACCAAAACATTCACTTAATATCCAACATACAGGTTATATATATATATACCTATACAAACAATGTTGTAATATATAGTATATTTTGATCTCAGACTTTAACACGACCCTCAACTCTTCACACTATCTCATACCACTGATACACTTGACCACACATATATGTTGTCAAGTGTATCAGTGGTATGAGATAGTAGGAAGAGTTGAGGTCATGTGAAAGTCTGAAGTCAAAATATCTGATAAAACATTCACTTGTCGAGCAGAATATTTTATAATATCTCAATTATGATTTCTGAACACTTCCTTATTGTTATAGTCCTTCCTTCACTCAGAAGTGGACTATTCCAGATGCCTCCTTATCTGATCAGATTAAGCATTGTTTGCCACAGGACAATAGGTGGATGTATAGATAAAACATAGCCAATGATTATTACAGGCCAATAAGCAATGATGCTTGCTGAATCCAAAGGTTTTCAATAAGGTCAGGGATCTGGCTATAAATAGTTAGTCTTTTGTGAGAATCAGAGAAGAACGTCTGCCTAATCTGAAAAGACTCTTCGCATTCTCCCAGGGAAGCTCTGCTAATCTGAACAGCAGCAAGTATTCCCATTGATAGCACTATGCTATTTAGTCTATGCAGCTAGGCAAGTCCCACAGAGACCGGATGCTGCTAAGATTATGATTGGCTCAAGGCAAGTTGTCTTGTACAGCTGGAAGAGTCATACACCCATGAGGCAAGCTATCAGGTGTAGCTGGAAGTGGTAGGCAGAACCCTCTCTTGTATATATATATATATATATATGTGTGTGTGTGTGTGTAGATATAATAAATATATTAATTGTAATACTTGTCTTAGTATTATTTTCTGTAGGTCGGGTCTGTAATCCAGACCAAACATAACACTTATCTTATTTCTTTTTGTTTGTAAACTGTCAAAGTCATTTAGAAGCACTTATTCATTCATCCCTTTTCCTAATAAATTGTACTATTATTACTGGGTGAGGAACATCTGACACTATATTACAGATATTTTTGCCATAGTCATTACTTAATCTAGTAGTATTATTAGACTTTTGAAACCTACTTTTCAATCAATAGTTGGGTTTAAGTCCTTACTATTTTGTAAAGGTCTTCACTCAAACTTTGAGCTATATTTTGAGTTTTAAATATAAGGATTGCCACTAGTCTTCCGTATAAGTTATTCTAGTCTTCTATATAATCATTCATGTAATTATATGAACAAATTTATTTTAAAAGGAACTTAATTCTTTGTAACACCCATCTAGTACTGATTCAAAATAATTTTTTCTGTCTATAATTTTGAAAAAAGATATCGTGGTTTTCCTGGAATCAGACAAAAACTTAAAATAGACCTATTAATTCAAAGTCACTCAAAAATTAATAAATTGTTGCAGTTTTTTTTTGTAAATAAATAGTGATTTTGAAATATTTGCTAGCTGGTTAACTGCTACATTCTTTATAAAAGATTAGATCATCAATATTTTAGCTAAAATACAATATGCATTAGAATATTATTGCAATGTAAAACTATCAGCATATTTACATGGAATCATCATATGAAATTTCTTTAAAAGAAAACAGAATGACAAACGCTTATTAGTGTGAGATTATATTTTAAGTTACGCAATGAAAGGTCTGCACACCATGCTTCTGAATTATATATTTTCAAATTTTCTACTGCATTCATTGACATGCCAATCATCTCAATTTTATATTATGTTCATCTGTAATATCTACCATAATTGTAACCTTATTAATCATTGTTTCTGTTGCCAATTCTTTTTCTGTTTTTTACTTTCAAATATTGTGATAGTCAAGCATTGTTAGCCGAGAGGTCAGTGCAGCCGCCTTGCAAGCAAGTGGTTGCTTACAGACAGTTGTTTCACCTCCCAGCTGATGCTATGACATATGGAGAAAAAAAATATTAATTGTGATAGTTCAAATGTAGATAAAATTTATGTGGGGTTATTCAAAACCCTTAGCAATACAACTCTATCAATAAATGAAAAAGTACATCAGTAAATAGAATGCGCATATATGATCCAAGTTAAAGTACATGTGAACTTATTCTGTAGTTTTTTTATTTATTGACAGTGTTGTATTAGTTTACATGTAGCATGCTGGGAGTTTTGGTGACTTGCACATAACACTAGTTCTTTATATTGTCTAAATTGTTTGAGATTCTCCTACTAATTTTTATGACAATTCTAATGTCTCTACATTGACCTGATACTATTATATAATATTTAATTGAAGCTAAAATTGCTACAGAATTTTCATGCAATTTTGAATTTACAGTGTCAAAGTTTTCTATATATTTTTCCTACATTTTGCTGTCTCTATCTTATCATAATTAGTATATAACCTTTCTAATCTATTAATTATAATTTTGTTATGAAATTTTCAGGTGAATTGGATTTTCTAAATTAATTTGTGGGTTATATAATTTTGCAAGTAATATTTCATTCTTATTCTTTTTTATGTTCTTTGCACTCAGTGGAATTAATTTTATTACAAGTCTAATTTTTTAACATATAATTGGATATAATCAACTTTATGCTGCCATAATAAGATCATAATGGTAATTAAACAAAAAATACTACTTCAATTAAGAAATCATTGTGAGGTTTTTCTATGCATTTATTATTTTCTTTGACTCAGCATTACTAAAATATATTATATCATATTTCTTCAGCATTCATATTTCACCAAACTCTCCCTACAGTAGTGCCACCAAGTGCCATCTTTGGTAATCAATGGATGGAGGAAGATTTGTGCCTAAAATCTCTATCTAATGCCCGTCCATTCAACATTCCCAGACTAGTTTCTAGCATGTGGCTTTTATCAGTGAGTAGCCTTGAATTTGGTAAATTTTTATTAACAGCATGTGTACACATATGAAATGGGGTCCCTGTAAAGTTTTGATGGTTTTATACCTATCCTGTCAATAGGATAATGGTGACTGTGATTTTTGAAAAACCCAAGATACCAAAATGTATAGATGCTGAACTGAGTTCAAATGTATATAACTATACAAGCAAATGAGCTTGGGTTGGAAACATTACGGTGTTTTTATCTTGGGCTCTAGTCTGGGGATGTTCAATGAATAGGCACTAAAGAGGGATTTTATGGACAAACCTTCCTAAATCCATTGATTACAAAGGTTTGCACTTGGTGGCACTACTGTATTGAGTTTGGTACTCTTATTAACAGCATGTGTAAGCATATGAAATGGTGATCGTATGATCATTTATATTTTCATAATTTTGACAATTTGTGGCAAAAGACATGTTGAGGCAATGTAACATAACAGGTAATGCTGAGTTCAAGGCAATCTATAAAATTGGTGATGCTAGTTTTAAGTATTTCATTCAAGCTTTGAAATTCTTTATAGCAATGTAAGTAAATTATAAGAATAGACAAGATGAGAGAATATTAATTTAACATTTTTTTAAGAATAAATATTTCTGTAATTTTTAATATTATATTTAATAAGTTATAATTTTTACTATATACTAATAATTTTAATCACACAGAAATAATTTTACTGCTGATCAAATATGTAATGCTCAGAAATATAAATACTTCATGGAACAATCATGTTCTAATATGTTACTAAGACAAATTGCAAGTAGATTCTAAAAAACTATTTTAAAATAAACTTGCAAATATGTTTACTCTGTTTGATATCAATGGCAGTCTATTTTGTCACATCCAAAAGGATCAGCAAAATCGATTGGCATGATATGCGAAAGGGTAAATGTATTTGCAAGTGTATTTTCAAATGATTCCTTAGAATCTGTTGCAATTTGTCCTAACATATTTGGACTTGATTGTTCGATAAAGTATTTCAATTTTATTATGTATCTTAATTTTAAAATAAAAAAATATTAACTTTGCCCTATTCATTTGCTGCATTAAAGTTATGTCCTCAACATTATTCTTAAAAGCTATCTGTCAAATATTTATAAATGATTCAATAGATTTAATTATTGTATTTTCTCCTAAAAATATTTATTCATAATAAACTGTAATGGGCACACATGCCGTTACATTATTTATTTTAAAAATTTAGATATTAAAAAGAAAACTTTACATATAAAAACTTTTTTAAGAAATAAAAAATTGAAAGTTAAAAATCATTTAAACTTTATATATATAAAATTGCACAGATGAGAAATTATTAGAAGAAAACTTTATTAAAAAAAGAAAAAGTTTTAAAACTAAATATTAAGAAAAAACTTGAAAGATTTAAAGATAAAAAGAATGTACAATAAATTAATTAATGCTATTATAAAATGGAAATGATTATTTTAATTAGTTAAAAGTAAGCTAGCCCTTGGGCATTTCAAAATGTATAAGTAAAAGTCAGATAGGAGAGAAAAAACAATGGGAACAGAATGGTCAATGAAAGAAATCCCTCGAAAAATGGACCTCAACAAAAAGACCATCACCATCGTTAAGATGTAATGTCCACTCAATCCAAAATTCTAATATAAAAGAAAAAGTTTGGAAATAAATTTTAGTGAAAAAAGAGCTGGGAGAGAAAAAGAGATGTGCTATATGTGTTGGTGCAGGGAGAGTTGAAGGAGAAGGGATTGGAAAGACGCACTTCCAATTCCTTCAGTTAATTATAAAGAAAGGAAATGACATCATCTTCCTATATGGTGTATCCCAGGACACCAAGATCCAGCAATAAAATACCAGCCACAATAAAGGACCTTGTGGGAATTAACACCTTACAAGTTGCAAGCAACCAGAAAGTATGGACTTTTCTTTTAAACCGTAAGAACTTTATGAACTCTAATAAGCTTTAACTATAATTCTAAAACTTCAGTATTTGAAAAGAATAAGAACTTTAATTCTAAAACTTGTTCCCTATTTAATAGAAATAGAATCCTATCTGACCAACGTAAATTATTATTAATAATTAATTTTATTTGATGTATTTGTTTAAAAAAATCATTTCCATTTTTTTTTGTTCTTTTAAGTTTCATTATGATTTTTGTTTTTTCGTTAACTAAACTTAATAAATGTTAAATTTAAGTCGGGCATGAATGGCTGCATAGATTTGTAAAGTTATATTAGTTTAATTAAGGAAGAGTAAATCTTAGGTTATTTGTTTCATAGTTAGATTGGGTTAATGGATTGGATATATTGGTGTAATTAGTAAATGTAGTATGAGATTTGCTATGTACAGGATCACATGATATGTCACACTCGGGAAAAATAAGCCTATCTCACTGACCATCAGAAGCAGACAGTATTCCCTGCTCCTTGGAGCACCCCTTTTAGTCTATGGAATGGGATTGTAAGATGAAAAATACAGTCCCTTCCTATGGAATTTTTTTTTTTTTTATTGTTCTTCTCACCAGACAGATGTAGTATTCTTGTGCTGGATGAGAGTCAATGTCTTCTATAACCATGCTGTTCAGATGTACATTCTTGATAGTATATTTGTGCTGTTGTATTCATGCCGCATTGAATACATCGATATATCAGATGGATTGATGTTGGTTTGACTGTGAACTTTTGGTTCTAAGGTTAAATAAGGGATAGAATATTTTCTTTTCAAATGCAATCTATGTAGTCTATTCATACTTGACACTTTAATAAAATATTAAATTCATCTGTGTGAACTTCAAAAACAAAAGTTAAAAATGTAAATTAAATGTTAAAGTAAAAATTAGACTAAAATAATAATTCTAAATTACATATATGTTTAATAAATGTTTGTGTGTGTTATTACTGGCAGTGGCTTCTTTTATTTATTTATTTTAATATTGAAAATATTATTAAATAAAATTATATATTGTAAATCTCTGCTGTTCCCTGAGCTAGTGGCATGGGCTGATGGTCGGAATAAAACATGTATAAAAATTGGATCTTAACAGTGCATATCTGCCTACTATATAAATTTTCTAGGTTCAAGTAGTCTAGTGGCATCCTGTATGGCAGATACGGTAAGACACAAAACTTTCGATCAACTATCCGACCATTATAAAACATAATCTCTTAAAAAAGATACAGATAAAATTGCAACACATTCAGAGTCTCATCAAACAGGAAAACTTTTAAGTTGCTGCTTGCATTTATACTCTAATCACTTGATGGCTCTTCATACTATTCAACAATGAGTGAAAGTTTTCTCATATGTGGTGGCTAGAAGGATTGCAAAATGAATGGAAGAAAATAATATAGTGGGAGAAATGCAAGGAGGTTTTTGATCAGATAGGCATATAGGAGATAATTTATTTGTAGTTACACAACTTATGGATATGAGTAGGAATACAGATAGAGTTATATATGGTTTTTATAGATATAGAGAAGGCATATGATATAATAAATAGAAATATATTATGTGTAAGTTTAGTAAATTTGGAAATAGATGGAGCTTTAGTAGATATTATTAAGAAATTATATAAAAATAATTACTATCCATATCAATTAGGGAATATAGAATCGTTTAAAGTTTAAAATGGGGTGGGACTAAGGCAAGAATGCCTTATGTCACCTATTTTGTTTTGTTGTATTTGAGAGAAATGGAGAGAGCAATGGAAACATTAGGAAGAGGGATAAAGATATCGTTAATAGGTGGCAAGGGAGTATATACTTTGGCATGTCTTTTTTTTTTGTGGATGTTTTTTGTGTGTGCAGAAAGAAGAGAAGATATGGAAGTTATGCTGAAGACATGCACAAGGTTGGGTAAAGGGATGGGAATTAAATTTAGTGAAGAAAAATCAAATATAATGATGATTAATACTGGGGAGAGAGAGGACAAAGAATTTTTATTGGGGGATATAAAGTTAAGTGTGGTGAATAGATATAACTATTTGGGAATCATCTTAAATAATTAGAGAAATTGCTCGGATAAATTGAAGAGAAAATTGATAAATGAAGCAAAGAAAAGAAAGGGATTGATAAAGAAATTAACAGTGTTTTCATATAATAAATATGATGTCGCTAGAATTGTATGAAGGAGTGGTAGTGGCAAGGTTAACATATGGTCATGATGCATTATGTGTTAGTAAAGGGGTATTCGATAACTTAGAAAAATACAAAGAGAAGTAGGAAGACATGCATTAGATGCAGAAGTGTGGATGGCAAAGGAGGCAATTCAAGGAGAAATGGAATAGTCATTTTTATATGAGAGATGCAAAAAGCAAAATGAAAATATTTGGTAGCTTGCAGTTTATGGATAACAAAAGAATAGCCAAAATAATATTTAACTGGAATGTGAATAAAGGGCAGGCAACAAGATGGGTGAGAAAGGTAATGCAATATGCAGAAGATTTGGATAAAGACTTTATGTCAGTATGTTTATACAAAAGTTGGGATGATTGTGTTAAGAAAATTATTGAGTGTTATAGTGTTAAAGAATGAAATAGAAGAATAGATGCATTCATATAGAATAGAGAGTTGGAGAGATGGAGCACAAGTATGGAGAGGAAAAAGAGTTTAAATATTTGTAGAAGTAAACAGAATATTGGGTGGGCGTTAATTTATGATAATAGCAAGGAAAGTACTTTACTGTTTAAGGCTTGAATGGGATCTTTAGCAACAAGGGAATATACATGTTAATGGAAAAAGTATGGGGGGTTTAGTCTGCAAGTTGTGTAAGGAAGACATAGAAAGTATTAGGCATCTGTTAATTGAATGTAAATGCCTGAAAGCAAAAAGGGTACAAATAATGAAACTGTGAAAGGATAAATATAACAAAGTGATTATACAGAAAGTGGGTTCTTGGTTTTTATGCTGAATTTGGGAAGAGACAAAGGGGGTTTAGATATAAAGGCCATTGAGCTGACAAAGATTATGTTGTGGAAATGAGATGGAGCAGGATAGAGAACCAATATGGGAAAATGTAGGGTATGGAGTGGAAAGGAAAGGAAAGTGGTAAACAGGTTTCTCTGAACATAGTTCTTGAGAGATTCCTACTCTGTATAAGGAGAAATCACAATGCATCATATCACATTGAGTGCTTGCAAAAAGAAATGGTATAAATAATGAAATTATAGGAGAATAAATATAAACAAAGTGATTATACAGAAAGTGGATTTTTGGTTTTTATGCTGGATTTGGAAAAGAATAAGTGGGATTTAGATAAAAAAAAGCAATAGGGTGGATAATGTTGTGGAAATGAGATGAGTAGGATAAAGAAAAATATGGGAAAAACTTAGGGTGGAGAATGATAAGGGGAGGTAAGGTGACAAACAGTTTTCTCTGGGCATAGTGACTGAGAGATTCCTGACTCCAAGAAAAGAGAAGCCATCGAGTGAAAGAATATCTAATCTTAAAAATAAAATTTCCACATTATTTTTTAATTTATCAATATGAAAGTATGTTAAGTATGTTTAAGAAAATTATACAATTTGGAATAAAAATAATTTTTTAACAAAACAGCATTATTTCTTTAATAAATAAATACTTCAATAACTTTTTTTTCCTGTTAAAAAAATAAGAAACAAAAAAAAGTGTGCACATTTTTAGTATAAAAGGTTGATTTATTTTGATAAGAAAAAGAAGTAAAAACAAAAACAGAACATTCTAATATATAAAATAATAATATTTATTTATAAAACAAATGTATTTAATATCTTTTCATAACAAACAATGACTTTAAGAAAAGAAATTTGCATTTTGTGCACAAAAATGAAAAACAAATATTAATTACAAAACAAATGTATAATTAATATACATATAACTATATAAGCTATTGAGCTTAGATTGAAAATATTATTTTGTTTTCAGTTTCATTCTCATAGTTTTGTAGTTAAGTAGCGATAAAAGGTGGCTGCTGGAGGGTTGCATTAGATCCTAAGATCTAGATGCAGTGCTCTCAGATCCAAGGCTCCCCACTGACGCAGGCCAAATACCAGAAACTCATCTGGGAATATTAGATGAGTAGGCATTATATGGGCATTTTATGCACAAGCCTTCTGGCATCCATTGATTACTCTGGTTGGCACAGGGTGGCACTATTGTATGGAGAGTTTTGCCTTGTTTGATATAATTAATATAATTTTATAATACACAATAATTAAAAAATTAATATATTCAAAAACAGGAATACAAAAATAATCTATTTTGAAATGGAAAAAGGTTGTGAATAGCATTGAGAAATACAATGAATGTTTTTACACTTCTTTTAACTAATGCAAATAATTTTCTCTGCTTTGCAGATTTAAAATGCTTTATATGCTTTTTTTAATTGAATTTGTTCTTATTGAATAAGAAGTCATGAGCAGTTTTGCAAATGTAATTAATTTTGTCAGCATTGTGGATTTTTATTTATTACCTGTCACTCACTACATGGAAACAAATAGTTTTTTGAATTTTAATTTATTATGAAGTTTTTGCACACAACTGCTCACAAATTAATTTAAGGATTGTCAAGCATTGGTGGCCGAGTGGTCAGCACAGCCTCCTTACAAGAAATTGTCCTGGGTTTGCAAGTTCGCTTTCTGGTCGATGCTTTGACACATAAAAAAAATTAATTTAAGGATTATCAAGCATTGGTGGCCGAGTGGTCAGCACAGCTGCCTTACAAGCAGTTGTCCCGGGTTTTTGGATTTGCTTCTTGGCCGATGCTTTGATACATAAAAAAAAATTAATTTAAGGATTATGTTTTGTAAACAGTATTACTGAATTTTGTTTTTTGATATTATTACTTTTAATGCCCTGCACGGTTTGGCGCAGCGGTAGTCTACAACTTGGGATTGGAATGTTTCACAATTAATCCTAATGCTCACATTCTGACACTCAAACTTCTTATGAACTCACAAGTAGTAAAACCATTAGCCTTTATTTTTCATGAATTTCATTATGAAGATTTGCTTTTAGATACTTTATATTACTTTGATGTTTTCAAATATATTATTTGTTTTCTAGTTATTGACTGTTATGAAATTATGTTAATTGCATGAAATTATGTTAATTGCATGAAATTATATTTATTAAATGGGGTACTGGTGGAAATAGTGTATATGTGTGTAGAGGTTTGCCTCACAATAATATTGTGGTTAGAGTGTGCAGTTTTTCCGTGCAGTAGCATGGAGAAACAGCACTGTGTAGTGGGCTAGAGTCTTGGTAGTTGCTTGGTAGCAGATGACGTAAGCTAAATGGGCTTATGCATGGCAACCAGCGCCACCAAGAGGGCAGCTTTGCTGCCAGCTAGCTGGTGGAATGTTCCTGTACATACACATGGTGAACAGCGCCACCTAGCGGTTGGAGCAAGCATTGCTGCTATGCCCCTACTGTGGATATTTCTGCTAGTTTTGCAGAAATGATGTCTCTAGCAGTGGCAGTACACTATCTCCACAAGTACCATTAAAGGTTTGTTTTTTAAATAATTATTATTTTACCTATTACATATTAATATACAGTTTTACATAAATTCTAGAACATTTTACTTTTTATCAATTAACTCCCCCCCCCACCTCCCTCAATGTTGACTAATATGCAGTCTAGCAAATGAAACACCTTGTGATAGAGAATACATGCAAGGAAAACCAAGGTTTATTTTTTGTAACATTTTAAATTAAAAAAGAAACATAAAATCTCCACTAGAATATTAATTAACAATACAAGAGACTATAAGAAAATAGTATCAATATCAGAAACAAATGGATTTATTAATCATGATAAAATAAAGTATATTGTCTTTTACAAATTAGAAATATGCTATTTACTTTTAAAACAAGCATAAATTTATTGCAGTATTATATGTAGTTTACTTTGCAATATTTATACAAAGGTGTACTATTTCATTCTGTCACATCCACAAAAATGTTTTTAAAAATTTTCACTTTAACTTATATTTAATATACAGGGTATATGAGCACAGACTTTCATGTGACCCACCTCTCACTACTCTATCTCATATCACTGATACCCTTGAACACATATAGTTTAATTTCTATTAAGAAAAATGATATATCAGTCTAAATAAATAACTAACATACTTTAAACAAAAGAAACATTTACAAAGGATAAACACAATAAGCCCATTTCTGTATTACATGACACAACAAAACTTCAAATACTCAGCCAAGAAAAAATAACATGTACTGTTTGGGTGTAAATACTATTTATCAGTTGGAGTTACGTAGTACATACTAATGGCAAGAAATAAAATGTATGAATTTTGAAAATATTAAGAAATAAAATATGTAGACTTTAAAAATAATTTATTTAGATAAAAAAATACACATTCACCACTTTTTTAATTATGCTGTAATACCTTATATAAATGCAATTCATCCAATATTTTGAACACTTTTTAGCAAAAACCTTTTATTGTACCTATACGCATACACAATCTTACATTTTTACTGTCCTGCAGTCTTCTTCATAACCACTTTATTTTAATTTTTTAAAAGACTTTTTTAAAAACTTTTAAAAAATTTAAATAAAGTGGCTCTGAAGAAAGCTGTAAGACAGTCGAAATGTAAATTTGTGTATGCATATAGGTACAATAAAAGATTTTTGCTAAAAAATGTTCAAAATAATGGATAAATTGCATTTATATAATATATCTACTATACAGTTTATTTTTATTATGCTAATAAAAGTAAACATTTTTTAATTAATATGAATTTGCATTTTTATAAGTTGAAATTTCAAAGGCAATTACAAACTTTGAAAATAATTTATTTTAAAAATGCAAAATCTTTAAGTAATTTTTTGATTATTTACTATATAGTTTATTATTGTTATATTAATAAAAGTAAATATTTTAAGTAATATAAGCTGCTTTTATTTAAAACAGCTATTGCCACAATTAATTGGTGCTTGGAAAAGCATAACATTTTGCTTTTTTATTATTTAATATAGTTGCCATATAAAAATTGCTTTTTGAATTTCATGATATTTCTTTTACTAAAAATGCTTCTTTTTATTAACATAACAATATTAAACTATATAGATTATATTAATTAAAACATCTGTAAAAGTTCATAGCTTTAACTATATAAATTATTATAAAATTCATAGATATTTTGCATAAGCTATATGCTTTTTGGAATTTTATAAGCATGCATAAAAATATACTGATGATTGCTGTTTTATTGGTGATTATTTATCTTTTCTACATGTATATGGTCATGTGTATCAGTGGTATGAGATAATATGGATAGTTGAAGGATGCTTGAAAGTCTGAATTCAAATCCCTTATATTTACAATTAGGCTTCAGGTACATGAAGAGTGCCTATATTTCAAATTTATATTATATAAAGTATTTACTTTTATTAACATGACAACAATAAACTGTATAGTAAATATATTAATTAAAAATTCTACTTTTTAAAGACTGCTTAATTTATTTATCGATTCGTTTTTTCTTAAGCTATTGGAATATGCTATGTGATTCCATCTGAGGCATATTACATGCACAAAAATTAATCAAATACTATTTTTTTTATTTAGGCTTAATTTACAATACACTATAACAACCTAGATAGTATATTCTTAATCCTAATGTTTATAATTTAAAAGCATATATTATCAGGGGGAGGATATATGGGTGAGATTTTCAACCTTTTACGGCTATCATATTTTATCATCACATCATAAGTTACAATTTATTCTAACCTTTTTTATTTAATCTTAACCCTTTAACAGATTGGTGATTTCAGTATAAAACCTTTAGTCTATACTAAAACTCAATAAATTGGACTTGATTTCTTAGTAATTTAAGTTTATAAACAAAAAACATTCTAAAAATCATACTTGAAACTTTGCAAATATTAGTAAAATGAGTATACAATGAGAACAAATGTTTTCATCATTCAATGTTTAGTTTAAGTGAGAAAGTCTAAAAAATCAATGAAATCCTTTTTGAATGAAATTTATTTTTAAAATATAAACAAATAAATGTTAATCTCTAAAAAATCTTTAAAATTTTGCTTTAGCATATTAAAATAGCTTTATAAATCTTAGAATATTTCAAAAGATCCTAACATAACGTTGATAATAATGTCATGTGATCATTGTCATGAGACATAGTACTTATACCAGCCATAATTTTTCCTATTAACATTACAGTTGAATTTGTTGACTTTTATTTTTAAAAATAAAACTTACGCAAATAAAATCAAGATATATCATACTACTTCAAACATAAGATGCATTCCCCCCAAAAAAAATTTGGACTCATAAAATAGGGCTGCATCTTAAATTGGGAACAAAATATTTTGATATCTTAATTCTTCTGATCTTTACTCTATGCTATACATGCATGTAGCATTACAATCATTACTTGTATAGAATAGTATGTTAAATCATTCTAATTTAACATCAAATGTCAATATTTTTGGATTAATTTTATAAATGGCTTTAACATTTTCTCTTAAATCATTAATTTTAACATTATTTTATCAAAAAAACTGTACTGAATAACCTTTAAAATTTTTTACAGCTAATAAATCAATATAACAATCAGATAACCTGCTTTTATTTTGTTTGTTTTTTGTTCTCTACACAAGAGAATATTTGTCCACAATTTTGACAATTTCGATATCTTCATTTTTAATTTTTAAAATGAAAATGTATATTTTAGAATTTTTTTACACATTTATATTTCAAAAAATATTTTTAAATATATAAATTATTTTAGAAGGAATGATTCATATTTTAATAAAAAATAATAATTACTTTTATATGAAAGTAAATTGAGAAAGAAATCAATAAAGTATGGCTGTAATTTGTAATTGGATGATAAAAATACATTTTATGTTGACTGCTATAGATTATTTTTGCCAATTATAAGGAGAAATTTATTATTAAAAAACTTTTGTTTACTTTAATAATCTAAAACATTATTAATTTGCAATTTAAAAAGAATTCTAATCAAAAGAAAAAAGATTTATCAATAACATTAAATGTCCATACGTACTTTAATTTTTTTTTTTCTTTGACAAAAAAAAATGTAATATTTACACTATAAAAAAGACTTTGAAATGCAAACAATATAAGTATAACTTTAAATGGGTTTTGCATCTTGGAAAGATATAAAAACATTGCTTCCAATTTAAATGGTGGAAAAGTGATGATGAAAATTCAAGTCCTGAAAATGAAGATATAAAAAGTGAAAGTATGTCTGAAGAAGATTCACAATAAGGTGATCTTATTGTATTTATATTAATTCTTATTTAAGTAAATAAAAATGTTTCTTATTTTTCAATAAACATCATTTTTTATTAATTTTTTCAATTTTGCAAACTTAAAATCCTACTACATCTTAAATTTATGATGTCTTATTTTTTAAATAATGTGGTATATGTATATCCTTTTGATTTTAGATTGTAAATTTGCCAATTCTATGGAAACTAGACTGCACAGAACAAAATCTATCAAAAACATTGATATAGGATTAAACATGTGAAGAGTGGCATAAATATAATTTGATCATTATTGACTCCTCTTCAGGTTTTTTTTTTAAAATTAATGTCAATATTCATTAGATCCTGGTTTTTGACATTTAAAAAAACCTACAGAAATATTACTACAAGCAGTCATAGAAGCAGAAATATAATGCATTATTTCTGAAGTAAGCAGTAATGTTAAATGTCAGAACTCTTAACTGTTTAGTTAAACACATACAATTTTTTTTAAAAAAAAAAACAATAAACTTTGTAAAAAAAATAATATATAGGTAATATGTAAACACATATAAATGAAATAAAGTTATAATAAATACTTTTTATGTAAGTATATAAACTTACCTTTAAGCCCAGCTTGAAAGAGCCTGAACTTTTATTTGCTGTAAAATGAGACTTTAAAAATGGAGAAAATTGTGTGGGTGTGATAGAAAGACATCTCTAAATCAGATTGTATTTTTTTTATCCTGCTGCAAAGTGAATGTTTTAAATAAGATAAGAAAGTGAAGGTGTAACTTATCACTAAATCAGCTGGTATCATGAAATTTGCAATACTTTTTAAAACAAATATTTGTTAAATTTAAAAAGTGAGTCATTTAAACAATGCATTTTTTATTTTTTGAATACATAAAAATAAATACACAGAATGTAATTATATAACATATTTTTAGGATTATTTTAATAAATTTGCAAATAAAATTGTTACTGTTATCAGTGTTAATCTAACAGTTAGACAATGAAATAGTTCAGGTAAATTTTTATAACTTTGTAAAACAAAAACAGTGACTATTAAATATGTGAGCTGAGACAATATTTTATATTTGTGAAAAATTATTCTTCAAGTCATACCATAAGAATGATTTTAAGAGTCAAACTTTCTAAAGTCATTTTAAGAAATTTGGAACTAATGCAATCTTTAGAAAGTGATGGAATTATGTATCAGTATTTTAAAGCAAGTGAATAAAGAATTTAAAAAAATTCTTGGCAAAACTATATACAAATATATAAATAATGAAGTATTTAAATATAGGTATGCTTTATATCCCTAGAGTTTAGATGTAATTATAGGGGATATAAATAATGAAGTACTTAAATACAGATATACTTTATATTCCTGAGCTTAGATGTAATTATAGGGATTTGAACCCAGACTTTCAAGCTCCTTTCAGCTATCCAATCCATCTCATACAACTGAGATACGTGATCACACACATGATAAAGATAAATGATGAAGTTAAATAGATATTGGAAAATTGTTATAATATTGTTAAGAAAGATGACAAAGAAGATATTAAAACTAACTGATCCATTCCAATCAGCTATCACTTCTACTTAAAATTTTACCAAAATAATTATCACTCATTTAAAGCAGACTTGGTATTCTAATCAAATGGATTTAAAAGTGTTTGTATCACAATGGATTACATCCAAATATTGGCAGAACAGTGAATATGGGTTGCCATTTTGGTTTGAATGTGCAGATTCTAAAGTCATTTGATTATTTAATAATTTCCATGGTAATTATGCTATCAAGATATAGCCTCAGGAAATTGTTGTATTTTAAAGACTATTTATCAAAGTGTAGCTGCAGTTATTAAATTACATAATGATACTAAAAAGATTAACACTGAGAAGAATATATGACAATGGAATTCCATATCTCCAAAACTTTGTACAGCAATTATGCAGATTAAAATGTGAAGCTAAGATAATAAAAGTAAATGGAGATTGTTTAAGTCATTTAGATTTTGCAGATTAGGTGATTGTCTTTAAAATTACATTTCAGAGCCTTAGGAAACGCAAGAGTTAGATAATGAAAGTAAAAATGTAAGACTAAAGATAAATACTAAAAAGACGATTATTACACAGCAGAGATGTCTGCCCATCCCTCGCATATGTATTAAATGGATTATGTCCTCCTGTACATGAGGGGTCAGACTGACTTTGGATCAATATGGGTATGACAAAAATCTCAGCCTCAGGGTCACCTTTGAGCTTTCCATCATCAGATTTCCAATTGGATGGATGGTTGAAAGAGTTGGAGTGTGGAGTGGATTGAAACCTGTCCATTATTGGTTATTTTAATATATATCTAAACACTTAGTGCATATATGTGTGGAGATGATAATCTGGACCAACTGATGATTGCTGGTTTAGCATGAAATAGATATATTGGTGATTATTTATCTTTTCAACATATATGTGTTCAAGGATATCAGTGTTATGAGATAGAGTGGAGGGTGGTGGTTTGTGTAAAGTAATGTTTAATAGATTTTCTCAGAAGAAAAATTAAGATTGATAATCATAACATAGAAGTTAATAACTACAAATATCTTGGTGAAATTACTAATGGAAGCTTAATGGATAAAATTAATTACCAAATTAAGCGTGGGTGGAATGCTTATGATAGAAGTAACTTCATATTAAAACCAAAGTGATTGAAAAGGTTTTTAACATATTGGTATTACCAATTCTTACTTATGGATCTGACACTTGGATTTTTAACAAAATGGCACTATGGAGATTTTAGACTGCTTAATGAATTATGAGATTATGTTAGCAATAACAAGAAAAAGTCAAAAACAAAATACATGGATAAGAGCAATAAATCACCATTGAAATCAATGAAAGAATTGGAATCAGACTGGACATATTGCTAGAAGAGATGATAATGGATGAACTATTAAAGTTTTAAATTGAATTCCAAGCTATTGTAAAAGATCCAGAGAGAGACCATCTGTGAGATGAGTGAATGGAATGAGAATGTTTGTTGGTGTGGTATGGAAAAGAGAGAGACTAGGAGTCAGAGAAACTCAATTAAACTTAAAAAGACCTCTCTTCTTCATCCTGCACTAAACTGATAATGGATAAAAATTATGATAATGAATAAAGCATTATGAGCTAATTTATAAGTTTTATAGTACTTTACTATCGATGTTATTAACTTTCTATACATACACATATGTATGTTTGTATGTAATTACTGAAAAAAGGTGTAATGAGAAATTTCACGCATTTACTTAAATAAACTTTAAAGGTAAGTCATAAATACAATTACTACATAGCATGATTTCAGTTTGAAATTGTCAGATTTAGTTGTTTTATTTTTGCTGAAGTTTATCTAGATAAGTAATCTGAAATTTTTGTCAATCGTTCAAGATTTATATCTATAAAGTCCATTAAATTTTATAATTAATATATATCCAGGGTACATGTGTATGTATCTGTGAATCAATTAAATTTTACAAATAATGATTAATATCTTTACAAGTTAGAGGTAATGCGAATAATCGACATAAATTAATTTGTAGTTATAAATTGCAGTATTCCCAGCAACTAATTGAAATGTTAAACGTTTTTAGAAAAACATTTTTAATTAACTCTTAATAATAATACACTAATTAGGATAAGATATAATGTTTAGAATTGTAATTTTCTTCTATATTTTTTAAATATAGTGGTAGTGCTATCCTTTAGATTCATAAAATCTGAATAGTTTAGTTAATATCACCTTAAATTCATCTAAATATTTCTGCTTCACTTCTTTTATATGCATTTACTGATCAGCATAGCATCACTGAAGAAGAAAAATACAACTAAAAATTATTGTGTTGTGAACAAATATGTGTTATTACTAATAGTTAAATGCAGCTGGAAAAATATAAATAAAGTTTAAATTTTTCTAAAAACATTTAGATGCCTACTTTTTCACCACTTCTATGCCATCTATTGTAAGTTTTAGTAAGTAATAATAGGTGTTAAATCCTGTGCTGTCCTGTGCAAATATTACTAAACTAGTTTCTAGCCTATAGCTTTCATCAGTGAGAAACTTTAAATTTTTGAACAGTGAATATGGATCTTTAGGTTCTAAGGCACCTTTATTTATTTACTTCTCTGTAATACCAACAAGATATCTGCCAAACTGGAAAATATGTAAATGTTTACAATCTAAACCAACTTGCTTATATAATCGCATAGATCTGAATGTTTACAATCTAAACCAACTTGCTTATATAATCACATAGATCTGAAACCAATTCAGTATCTATATGTGATGTTTTCGGTTTTTTAAAAACTGCAAGCACCTCTATTTTGTGGCCACGATTTGGTGCAAATCAATAAATTACTATATGACTTGATCACATGATTCAAGCATACATATTGCTCTTTTGGCTGCATACTTTTTCGACATCCCTATGCCACCAACTGTAACCTTTAGTAAGCAGTAATAGATGGCAGATGATAGTGCTTAAAAGTTCCTATCCTGTGCAGCAATATGTAAGCTGGAATCTTGATAGAGTCATGTGTTATTTTATTAATTTATACCAAATCCTGACCACAGGATCATGGTACCTATAGCTATTAAAAAACTAACATCATATTATACAGATATTGAGGGTGATTTTAGATCTATATGGCTACACAAGCAAACTGGCTTAGATTGTAAAAATTTATATGTTTTTCATTTGAACTGATAGCTCAATATTATACGAAAGATAAATGATGGCTGTGAGAAATTAAATATATAAGATCCCAAAGGTCCAGATGCATTGTTCTAAAATATATTAATAAAAGCCATAAGCATAAAATTATTCCAAGGATATTTAATAGATCAGTACAGGAATAGAATTCATTAAGCACTAGCATCTGGCATTTTTTATTACTTACAATAGTAAAAAAATGTTGCTAAAACAGCAGTATATAAGGTAGAGTTATGTAACAGTAATGTGTTGTTATTGGCTTAATTCAAAGAGATGATGTAAATAATCTAATATGTAAAGCCATCACCATTATTTTTCAGGCCAACATAAATTAATGAACAAATATTTCTAGTGTATGATTCAATTGTAAGTGTCTGTAGCTTATTTATGCTATTAGCTTAATACACACCAATCTTTTACTTATTATATTTATAGTTGTTTGTTCTATGTGACTACAGCCATATATTACAGAGCTAAAGGCTTCTATATCAAATCCTAGCTGTGAAAAGTAAAGCCTAAAATAAGAGAAAATATTAGAACTGGCATGTTCAGCAAACAATTTGGATGCTTTAATATAACATGATCTGTCCTTTTATTTACTATTGAACTGACCTTCTTGTGATTGTTAATAGTTTATTAATACATATTCAGTTCTTTTGATATTTATGATTATAAAAGTTTTTTCCATAGGATCTAATTATAAATAAATGATTGCTTTTTGTACACAATAAAAGTTTGTCCATTACAAATCAGAAATTGCTATAAAGTTTAATGGTAGATCTGCCAATGGTAAATATGTTTTAACTATATGCAATTATAATATGTTTGACTTATTTATGTTATATAATTGAGTTTGTGTTATTAAATCTTTTATTGTATATAAACATCTTTTTTAATCAAAAAATAAAGACAAACATTTTGCTACTTCATTTATATTATTATTTCCACATTATAACTTGATAAGTGAAAGAATTTTATGTAAAATCGCCCAACACGCACGCACACACATCCAAGATTTAAATTTGTTACATAAATTTTATTATAAAAAAGTTATTTACTAAGGCAATAAACGTCAAGCATGTCCGCTTGAAAGTGCGAAGATAGGGACCTCTACAGGTCTTAACCACAAGCTTACGCTTGTAGAGGTCCCTACCTTCGAATTTTCAAGCGCACATGCTTGAGGTTTATTGTGTTAGTAAATATTACTTACGTAATCAATGTGCGTTAAATAAATTTATATAAAAAAAAGATATAGAAATGATTTTAAATAACCATTTTCGGCCCATATATATTCTGCCAGACAAATTGAAACAGAAACATCAGAAAGGATGATGATGATTATAATATATATAATGAAAATAAATAAATAGATAATAATAATATTTAAAGAGTTTGGCTTAATTATTATTTTATATATGTGGGAGTGTAATTACCTTATGCTATACATAAAGAATTTATTTTTTATTTTGCTTTTACTTTAGGAATGTACTTTTATTGCTCTTTTTAAAAATAAATTTCAAAATGATAAGATTCTTATTTACCCATGTTTAGTTGTTTTTTTTAAATATATATTTCTAAATTTATATGTAAACAATAAAAATTCTTTAAAACATGCTGTTAAGTTTAAGGTGTTTCGGTGAAAAAAATAATAACCTGGATATAATATTTTTGCTTAAATAATAAAAAAAATATTGAGTTTGCTGTAAAAAGGATAATTAATGATTTTAAGCAAGCTTTAAGCCAAAATAGAGGGAAAGGAGTTATGCTTAGAAAGCAGTTACATTCAGTATTATAATACACATTAACAGGACAGTAATTATTTAGTGATTTGTCAGAAAAACCGCTTTACATTACATCTAAATACTTGACTATCTACTTTACTACTAGAATGATATCATCTTTTAATGCATTTACATTACAACATATCTGGCTTTTATTTTAAAAAAGCAGGTGGGGTAAACAGAAGCTAATGTCTTTATAAAATGATGCTACTATTTGCAATAACTATTTTATAGGTAACATCTAATTATAATTTATTATACAAATGTTTAGTCAATATGATCTTACAAGAAAAATAGAAAAGAATTCTATAAAAGTCTCCATCTTTTATAAATAAAAAATCAAGTATTTTAATCAAAACATTATTATTATTAAATAAGCATTTGTTTTATTTAAATAAGCATTTATTTTATATAAATAAGCATTTATTTTAAATAGCGCGATGATTTTAAACCGTAAATAGTAATAATCAGCCATTAAGCTAATGCACGTGACCTTTGTGGATTTTAACTATAAATGAATACTCTCACTTTCCAAACACAAGATAAAGTCTTTGTGAAAAGAGATAATGAATCCATCTATCCTTTCAACCCAAACGTTTAAGTATAAAGTATTTGGAAATGAGAGTGTGAAGATATTAAACAGTCACTTTAAATTACCTTTACTATGACTAAAAAAATGATGCTTGCGAAATTTACAAGAATTTACAATGTCATTCTTAGTTGAAATTAAACATATTAAATAAGCATTTATTTTATATAGCTGCTGCTGCTGCTGCTTCTTCTTCTTCTTCTTTTTCTTCTTCTTCTTCTTCTTCTTCTTCTTCTTTTTCTTCTTCTTCTTCTTCTTCTTCTTATTATTATTATTATTATTATTGTTGTTGTTGTTATTATTATTATTAAAGTTTCAACAAGAATAGACTTTAAAACAGGCAAAACTCTCCATACAGTAGTGCCACCCTGTGCCAACCAGAGTAATGAATGGATTCCAGAAGGCTTGTGCATATAATCCCCATCTAGTGCCTACCCATTCAATATCCCCATACTAGTTTCTGGCTTGTGGCCTTCATCAGTGAGATCCTTGGATCTGAAAACACTGCACCTAGATCTTAGAATCTAATGCAACCCTCCAGCAGCCACCTTTTATGACTACTTAACTACAAAATTTATGAGAATAAAATTGAACACACAATATTTTTAATCTAAGCTCAATAGCTTATATAGTCATATGGGTCTGAATTCAGTTCAGCACCCATACAGTTTGGTGTCTATGGCTCTTTAACAGCCATAGCAACCACTATCCTATTAGGCAGGATTGGTGTTAAACCACTAAACATCACATGATCACCATAACAAGCCAGAAACTAGTCTGGAGATATTGGATGAGTAGGCACTAGATGGGGATTTTATGCACAAACCTTCTGGCATCCATTGATTACTCTGGTTGGCACAGGTGGCACTACTGTATGAAGAGTTTTGCTTGTTTAATAACAGTTATGTGCTAGCATAAGAAATGGTTATCATGTGATATTTAATAATAAACTTATATTAATTCTTCTAGTTACATATTATCAGAATGGCAATCAATTGTTGTGAGATGCATGTCTACTACTACTACTACTACTACTACTACTACTACTACTACTACTACTACTACTATTGTTGTTGTTGTTGTTGTAAAGACAGCATTATTGCTTAAATCAAATTATAATTTTTTATTTTTTTTAAATATTTTTTAATTTTTTTAGATGAAATTGAAATTATTTTAAATAATTATATGTGTAATTGTGTCATTGTATTTATGCATATTGTTATATAATATCATCTGTACATTAATAATATGTAGTAATATTTTAAAAGTGCATTCATACTTATATTTATAGGTTAGAAAATCTTAATAAATCAAACTATCTTATAGCTGAGATAAGAACATAATGAAAAATCGCTTTCTAAATCATTCTATGATCCAAGTGTATTTCTAGTTGCAATAATTAAATTATTTATCTTATCAAGATATTTTTTTATTTTATAAAAAAAAAGCTAACTTTTTTAAATATCAAAATTATCATCAATTTAGCTAAATTATTATTTCAAATTCAATTTCATTATAATATTTAATTAATGTATTAAAGAAAACTAACATTTAATCATTACTTTATTAATTTTTTTTATTAAATTTATATTTTGTGTAATAAGTCTTTGATATTTTATTATCTATTGTGCCGGTCAAAATCGTGTATTCATTCAACAAGACCAATAATCCAAGCAAAAGTACCTTGAATCCAACCATGCACAAGATACGTATGTCAGGACAAGGATGAATCCTAACCTATTTGCCTAAACTATTGCCTCTCTGACTAATGGATAACGTTTGTGATGACACTAGCAGTGCTTGGTTTTATTCCGTCCCAGCTAAAGGTCATGGTTTACATAGAGACTCAAAAAAATAAAGAGGGTTTATATGAAAAATCAATGATTTAATGGATTCTGACAATTGCAGAATGACACAGATATGATTTGATTGCTTACTAATGGTTTGAACCATAATAATGATAATTCTTTATGGCAACATTATAAAGAAGTGAATTTAAATCAAAGAAATATTTAAATAAATAGAGTAATTAACCTTAGAAATTGGGAGTGATGACAAACTAAGCTTATTTAAAATAACAATATTATAGGAATTTATTAAGGAATTTAGTACAAAATAAGTTAAGTCTTTGTTTATACCACTTGGTTATTTTCTTTAATTTGTTTTGATGCGGCTTTGACAAACAATGTAAAAGTTTGTTAATTGGTTGGCCAAAAACCAATCAGCAATAAAATATTATTAGCCCTCTTCAAAATATTACAAATAAATCTGATATATATATATATATATATATATATATATATATTACCAGATATGAAAGATGGGCATTTAAAACACTATTACATTTAAAATCATTTGTATATAATGAGTGTGGGAAGCAAAATAGTTCTTAAATAAATAATTGACAATTATACAGTCAGATTTAATTAATTACGAAATTTGTTTGTGAAGGATGTGCCATCATGGCAGAGAGAATTTCAGGTTTGCTAAATAAAGATATAAAATGATGAAGAAGGCAGTATGCTATTATAGATTACAACAAAAATAAATGAGGTCTGTTATGAACCTCTGGGTGGCTTTGCTAAAGAAAATTCCTAGTAAGTACAACTAGATGATGAGAAATGCTAGCCCTCCAGCCAAAACATGTCTCTAAATAATCATAATAATATTTTGATGTGCTGGACTTCCCATACACATCTTAATAGAAATGCCCGAAAAGAATCCCTTGGTATGAACTACGTCTACTTTGAGGGAAAGTGAAAGATTGGACTGGTCATATTTGAAATTCCGAAGATTCTAAGAGGCAATTAGCAAAGCAAAATAATAATAATAATAATAAATGAATGGTTGTAGCTATAAATACATAATGCCTTAGACGTATATAGATAGAGAGTGTATCACTAACAAAAGTAATCAATGAATTCCTGATTAAAATAATCAGCTCCCTGACATCATAGAAAGTCGCCATAAACCTAGGCCATTAATGAATGAATCATAAATATAATATATATATATTTTTTAAAAAAGGCAAGAATTAAAACTAAAATATAAATTGTTTTCCACACTTTACAAATATTTCATTTATTAGTAAATTATTAAATAGTTCATCGTTGAGGATTTCAAAATAAATCAGTCTTTTAATTAACATAAACAAACTGGGTATTAAATATCAAACTCACTTCTGGTAAGTTTGACAATATGCAGCCTAATAAATTATACATCAAATTTTACTATTTTTTTGACAAATAAAAATATATATGTATGAAACATATACTGATAAAACACTGTAATAGATTTTACTTAATTGATTCACTAAAATTCTTTATTCTTTCAGAAATAATTACAGGGTTATTTTAAATTGGAAGTAATAGTAAGATACTTTTAAAATAATTTCAATCATTCAAAATAAATTTATATATGATGTACAAAACTAAACAAGCTTTCTATTAATTAATTTACAGGAAGTAAGTCTCCTGTAATGATTTTGACTGGAAAAATAAGAGGGAGAGAATTTAAAGTTAATAGCTCATTGAATTTTGTACTTGGAAATTTCAGTAAGTCAAATATTCTAAATAAACCAAAAATTAATTTAATTTTACCACATCAAAATAATATGGGATTTTGATAAGAATTGAGATTTTAAATTTAAGAGAAAAAAATTTAAACTGCGCATTTTAAAACTAAGTTGTATAAACAGATATAGATAATATAAATTAACATTGATTTAGAAAACAACATAAGGTAGAATTAGTGGCTTGCGGCAAATTGGGGTTACCTCAACCAAATGGTAGATGTTACATGGCTTGACACAGGCAGTTATATAAAGTCAGATCACTCAGCAGGCTTCCTTGACACAGTATTGTCTCGGGCTAGGTCTTGAGAGCACTGGAAGGGCATTGATGAGTCGGTGGGACAAAGCTCCAGAAAGCAATGGTCGATCTTTTTAGCCAGTCATTCTTTAATCACAATGTACTAAATCTAAACTACTCTCTTCAGTGAACTCTTCAAATAATAATTATATCTCTTCTTCAATCAAATTTTCCACTATTTATGTGATCTGACCTTATCTATAGGATTAAATCTACAGAGACAACTGCCAATTGCAATCGCTCTAAGTGTTTCTCTGAGGTTGGTGCCTGCTTTGGAAGGAAATCTATAACTCTGCATGAACATGCCCCAAGGGTTGATTTGCTAATTAAAAAAAAACAACAACAAACATATTAAGTTTATCAGTCATTGTACTAACAAAATCTATTTAATTAAGGCTTAGATTAACAAAAATGTAGATTTTATTCAGAAAAATTTTAGGAATTTGGTATAATGACTTTCAAACTTATATTTGACATAAACTTAAGAGAAATTTACAAAACCTTTCAACTATTACATTGTTCACATAATTGACTCTCTAATTACATTGATTAAAAGATAAATATAAAATGTTACCAACTGATTAATTGAAGAAAAATGAACTTTAATAAAGAATTTGAAATATTTGTAACATTTTATAGATATCTAGGATTCAATTCAATTTAATAAAAGAAACACAATATACATTTTTACAAATGTAAAATAAATAAACTAATATAAAAAGGTTAGTTTTAATTATAAAATAAGATTAATAATATATAAAAGATTATAATATTGATCAAAATATATTACCACCTATTATGAGATGGGTGTCAGTTAATATAAGATTGGGTTCAAACCCAGACTAGTGCTGATGACATTGGCACTAGGTGAAGTAGAAATATGTACTATATTTCCAGCTTCACTGTGTAGAAATTTTAATATGTTGTTGATCACAACAGTATTTTTCTTAAACTGAAGCAGGTCTTGGGAATATAATAATGTGTAAAGATGGGTTGATTTGTGCTTGTCTTTATTTAAATACTGGCTGAGGGTATACATATGCAGTAGTGCCTATAGTAAGAAGAATTAATGCCATATTGTAAGATGGTTCTTTAATAATTAATGCTATTGGGCTAATTACTGTTTAATTAACATGCTTGAGGTTTCTTAGAACCTCAAGCATTGAATATCACCACACAAATTTGTATTAATGGTAGTTTATACGACAATGTAATATTAGCTACATCTAAATTTTCCAAAGATCTAATATTTATTATAGCATCATCAGCTGTAATAGTCTGTGATTCATTGCTTACCATTATATAGACCGCTTAAACATGGACTTAGAAAATGCACCATTGTTGGTTATTAATATTCTAGCTTATAATCATATAAACTAAGTACTATAAAGTTACCATATATTATTAAAATTATTTTTAATGTTGATTAAACATTACTTAATTAGTAAAAAATGTAGTTTAAAAAAGTTTAAGCCTACAGCCCTTTGTTACATTTTAGAGCCCATTTTCAGTAAAGTACTTACATCATAAAGTAAGCCATTTGTTCACTTACAATTTTTTATTTACAAAAAAAATTATTTTATTTAATTTATTCATTGATAATAAATCAAAGTAGAATTTAGCACATTATTTCCTACTCTTATTTTTTGTGATATTTTTTATTCCTGTCAAAATAGATAGTAACTTGTATGGTTTAATGTTAAAACCACCAAACATCACATTATCATTATTTCTTATGCTTACACAAGCTGTTAAAACAGTAGTAAAACTCTCCCTACAGTAGTGCCACCTAGTGCAAGCCATAGTAATCAATAAATGCAAGAAGATTTGTGCATAAAATCCCTATCCAGTGCCTACTCATTCAATATTCCGAGGCTAGTTTCTAGCTTGTAACTTTTACTAGTAAGGAGCATTGGATTTGAGAGCACTGCATCTTGATCTTAGGATCTAATGTAACTCTCCAGTGGCCACTATTAACTTTTTAGTTAACTATAAAGCTATGGATCCAAAATGAAAACACAATACGGTTTTCAATCCAAGCTCAATCACTTGTATTTAGACTCTAACTTCATAAAAAGTTTCTGCTAGGGGCTGTATTAAATCCTAAGATCTAGGTGCAGTGCTCTCAGATTCAAGGCTCTTCCCTGATGAAAGCTGCAAGCTAGAAACTAGTCTTGGGATATTGAATGAGTAGGCATAGATAGGGATTTTACGCATAAATTGTCTTACATCTGTTGATTACTATGCCGGCACTGGGTGTCACTACTGTATGAAGAGTTTGCTAATTGTTTAATGTTGTTACTTTTGATGTGGGTTACATTAAGTAAATCTTTCATTTGAAATATTTTATTATATGAAAATTTATAAATATTACTTTGTATTTTAGGAACAATATTTATTTATTTAAAGAAATACTCAGAATAAAACTAGACAATTATTTTACAATTTATGTAAAGATATATAATATTTTCATAAATAAGCTTTTCTTTCAGAATTGGCAACCTACATGATAATTCGAAGAAAAAAGATGTACATTTTTTAAAAAAATGAATTATTTTTATTATTATTACAAATTTTAATAGTAAGTATATCTTATCAATAAAATTTTAAAAGCAAAAATGATTATTTCAGCTGGTAAAAGTTAACTCAAATATTTTTCGACAGATGTAAATATTTTATTTCAATTAAACATAGTTTTATTCATGTTTTAGTAAAACATGTTATTTTATATGAAGTCTTTTATATATTTAAAGGTATTTTATATAATTAATAGCAATTTGACTTAATATATTACATCACCTTTTCATTTTAAAAACACACTTTTTCTTAACATGGATAAATTTAAATCAATTTTTAAATATATATATTTTTAAAAAGTAATTTATTAAAGATAAAACTAATTTTTAAAAAAATATCTAAAGTTGCTGCTTTTAATTAAAAATATTAATTATTGCAACTTTGTGAATTTATAACTTATATATATATGTCAAAGCGTCGGCCGGGAAGCGAACTCCGGGACAACTGCTTGTAAGGCAGCTGTGCTAACCACTCGGTCACTAACGCTTGACTTTGCACTAGACCAGGTATCTGCAAACTTTTTATTACAAGTAGCCATTTTGTTTAAATCTCCTCCCACCGATTACAGAGTCACCATGAAAAGGTGAAAAATAAATTCATGAAAAATACGAATTTCTGAATGGCTGTGAATCTATTTGGCCATTTATTTTAGTAATAGAATATAATAGAACCTGTATAAATCCTAACAAAAATAAAAATTATCTTAAAAATAAATAAATGAAAACCAAAAAATACTTTGACAGTTTGATTTATTTACAAATTTCTAATATTTAAATATTCATCATATACAATAATTATTATTCTATAATAAGGCTGAATTTAAGAAACAAGTTTGTAATGTGCATTTTTCCTCTCCTAGAGTTTATCAAAATGTTAATTTACAAATTACAAAAGAAAAGAAAAATGTGTTTATGTTTACCATGATAAAAAGAGCCACGAAATTAGGATCAAAGAGTCACATTTGACTCATGACCCACAGTTTACCAAACCCTGCATTAGATCAACTTAAAACTGGTATTGTATCTAAAGACCCAAAGTCTGATTTTTTGTATAAGAATAATAAAGAATAAAATTTATTATTCGAGCATTTTGTGGGCATATTGGTAATATTAAAAAATCTAATAGAAAAAAAAAGTTATATAAATTAAAAACAAATCTTAATAAAAATGATTCTATTAAAACAGGCAAAACTCTCTATATGTATTATCATTCAGTGCAAGCCAGAGTAATCAATGGATGCCAGAAGGATTGTGCATAAAATCCCCATCTAGTACCTACTCATTCAACATCCCCAGACTACTTTCTGATTTGAAGTTAATTAAAATTGTCAAAATCATATTCATTTGTTTTTTAAGTGTTTTTTTTTTAGGGATTAAAATTTGTAGTAAATGCCAGAAACCTAAAGTGATGAAAAAAAAAACTATATTATAACTATATCAAGTAACGGAAGTACATTTCAGATTATTTATAGAACAAGAAATGACTGTCAAAACAGATGTTGGGGGAAAACAGCTCCAAATTTAAAAAAGGTTCTCTGGTGTCAAAAATTACAACTATTTTTTCTATAGACAAATATCTACTATGATGATACTGCACGGCCATCAACTTTTATATACTTATTGAAATATTCTCAACTAACTATGAAAGAAATGTCGATCTTATGTGCACCAAAATATAAGTCTTTAATTATCTTTTTAATTGAACGGGAATCCTACCTATAATTTTTATTCTACCAACTTAAGATCTATTAAATATAAATAATAGACATTTTTGTTTCAATATTCAAAATCTTATTCAAAATTTTAATCTAATACTGACTTAAAATTAGATTAAAATTATTTGTTATAATAAACGTAATTTCCTCAATAGTATGATAGTTATTATTACTAAAAACAGCAAACAAAAAATTTTAATCAGACAGTATATAAAAGGCTGTTTGAAATTTTAGTAATTAATTTTAAAAGGATTAACACAGTCAATAAAGATAGATTACATATTTTAAGAACATATACTAATCTGATTTTATATTTAACAGTAAAAAAAATAAACGACTTTACAAGTAATCTTAACATTTTAAATTAACATCGATTTGTAAGCTTAATTACTAACTATTCAATATAGATATTAGCCATTATGCTTAAAACAAGAACATCCGAATTAATGAATTGGAAATTAAATCAATAGGATTTCTTTCTTTTGCTAATGTCAGGTGACTAGCTAACTTGTTTATTCATCTGTTAAAAGTTAAAAATTTAACTTTAATTTACAACAAAAATATCCTCCAATTATCGGAATCACTACACTGTCCGAATTGGGGGGGGGGGGAGGCACCAATGTAGGTATATCATCATATAATTTCTTAATTATAAATCGCATAATTTTACAATTACTTTTATTAATACTCCATCCCCCTCTTTTTCTTATTTAATGCTAATAAAAGATTTTTATTAATCACTTTTTAATTCCTTGTATGGTATAAAATTCTGTATTTCACATGCTTACTTTTAATTTACTTTTTTTGACCAATATATTCATCTTGATCTTAAAGCAAGAGTATTCTGCTCTTTATCTTTCTGAAAATGTAATAAAAAAATTGACTATTTAATACTTAAATGTTATTTTTTTATTATTATTTACATTTTTAATCTTTTAATTCCTATAAATCTTTTTCTTTAATCCAGTCTTCTCATTTAGTATGAGATAAGTTTAAACTTTGTATCATATGTTGCATCTTATATTTTGACCATAGAATTGGTATTTTTTAGAAGATATTAAACAAACTATCAATTCAATAACTCATTTTTTCTGATGTGATTCACCTCATTTTAAATTTGAAAGAAAAATTTAGTCAAGAGTTGGTGGTCTAGTCGTTAGCATAGCTGTCTACCAAGCAGCCGGCCCAGGTTCGCTTCCTGGTCAACGCTTTGCCATAGATATATATATATATATAAAGAAAAATTTAGTTTTTGTTTGAGTCAGAACACTGGAAAAAAGCAGCATCTAGGCTTTATAAAATTATAGCTATATTCATTAAGCATTAAATAATACTAATATAAGATTGCTATGGATTAATGCTAGATCAGCTATCATTAATAATAATGATGACTCTACATCACAGCCGAATGTTAATATTATTTTTATTTATTTGGGTTATTTGAAAATCGACTTCACTAACTGGAATTCATGTAAATATATTGTTAATATATCAAATATATAAGCTCAAGTTACATGTGCAGATAATAAAAAAGTTGATCTGTTCTGCAGTTTACAAAAACTTTGCTTATGTTCTCAAATTTTTCAATACATTGTTTTGTGAATTAAGTTTTGAAAAGATTAAGCTGTCTTCACTATCAACTAATATAAATATTTTGCATTCCAAAGCAATTTTATTAAATTTGCTTTACTAATTTAAATGAAATTGAACCAGTAACTCTTGAAACTATAATCCATCCTTTTATTTTTATTGTTAAACTTAACAGGCACAATTTTATCTTCACTATCATATATGGATTGCAAGTTTAATTATGATGTCATACATGTGAGATAAGCTACTTTATATTCAAAACCAAATATTATAATGTAAGGTGACCAAAATAGACATTAATTCTAGATTTTCTTTTAAGTAACAAAACTACTAGTGTTTCGCAATATCTTTAATTAATATTTGCTGAAAGAAATCATTTTTCAATTGTGTGTGTATATATATTATAACGATCGAAATGAAAGTGAAGATTCAAACTACGATATCTGCTCTACAAGGCGCCATCTAGGCATTTAAACCTAGAAAAATTTATAGAGTAGGCAGATACGCGCTGTTAAGATTCCACTTTATTTAAATATTCAGATCGTTAGCCCAAGTCACTAGCTCAGTGGAGATGCAGAGATAAAAATCTATATCTTAATTTATATCTTAAATATCAATAAATAAAAGCCACTGCCAGAAATTAACACATAAAAATATTTATTTACACACATATAAAATAACATTTAAATTTTGAGGAATAAATTCAACATTTTAGATTTTTCTATTAATCTTTTAATTTTACATTTAACTAAGTTTCAATGAGTTTAATATTTTATTTAGATAGTCAAGTATGAATAGACTACATAGATCTGCATTTGAAAAGAAAATATTCTTCCCTGATTTAACCTTAGGCAACAAATTTCGCAATCAAACTGGCGCCAATCCATCTGATACATTCATGTATTCAATGTAGCATGAAAATACGACAACACAAAATACTATACTGCCAGGAATGTACATCTGATCAGTAAGTAGAATTAGAGAAGACATTGTCTCTCCACCAACAGGAATGTGACATCTGTTGGCGAGTAGAACAATAAACATAAAACTCCATAGGAATGGACTGCGGTCCTTTGCCGTCTTACAAATCCATCCATAGGCAAACAGAAGGTGTGTGGCATATATCTATAATCCTGCCCATAGTGGACCTCATACTACATCTACAATTACACAAATATATCCAATCCATTGAACCAATTCAGCTACGAAATGAATAACCTAAGATTACCCTCCCTTAATATAACTTTACAAAACTATATAGCCATTCACGCCTGACTTAAATTTAACATTTAAATACATTCACACAGATTTTTATAAATTTGTTTTTAAAATGTTGAGTATAGATCGGCTGCACAGATTCCACGGTCAAAAACATCCAAATTAAACACAATCGATCAAAATACAAAGTCAATCGATAATGTCAATTGCTGAGGGAATACAGGAGACCCTTTGGTGTTCATCATAAGACACCCTATGACATCATTGACTTATATATTCTAATCGACTGTGAAAACCACAACATAATCAACTGCTAACGAATCTATGCAACGTCTATACCCAACTTAAATGTAATGCATTTAATAATTTTTACAATAACTATTACTACAAATAAAAATAATAAAATGGAAATGATTTTGGCAAAACTTAACTATATAAATTTAAACAATCAATTATTAATTTGAAAATCAAATAAGAGTTCATTTTAAAATTTAAATTAGCTGAATCTTTAAAAAAAAACATTGACGAAAGTTCTTAATTACTTTTTTGTTGTTGTTAATTTGTAAAGTTCATAGCTCACGGTAGAAGAGTCCAGGTTTCTGCTTTTAATTCCCGCGATGCCTCCATTGGAAGATAATGTTCTGGAGATGGCAATAGCTGGTTCAAGGTATCACAGTCTTTTCATTTTTCTTTTTTAAATAGAGAGTGTGGTATGTGCATCCTACCACCTCTCAAACACACAATGCTGGAACTGTCAATAAAAACTGTATTTCTCTTTTTATATTATCCACATGGATTCAATCAACAAATCATCACTAATCCAAATTTTCGTTCGGGTCCGGGCTGAGGCTTGGTGCTTCCATTGGTCAAGCTAAAATCTCTTTATTCTCTTATCTAATTTACTCTCTGACTTTTTAATTACACAGCTTTTGGATAATTAATAAACAATCATTTCCATTTACAGATTACAGGAATTAATTAATACCTGTTTTTATTTTTACTTACGTTATTTCTTTTTTAAACTATTTTTATATTTAAATCTTTTTTTATAAAAAAAATACATTCAAATACCTTTTTTTATTTATTAAAAAAAAATATTTTTAAAGTTTAGCATCTGTGTGAATATATACATTTAACAAACATTTTAATTTTAGCGTTTAGTTTTTTTTCTTTTTAATACACTTATTTTTATATGCGAACTTAAAAGTTTTTATTTCAATGTAATGTAACGACATATTTATATATCGTTACATATCAGTACACTTCCTCAAAAAAATAAAAACATTTAAAAAAAAAAAAAAGAATTTACTTAGTGTTAGTAATTACGTTACACAAATTTGTTATATATGAAATTTCAAAAGGACAAAACTTTTTTTTTAAAAGACAAAACAGTAATTACAAATATAATGATCAAAAAAAAAGTTGACTGATGATTCCTTACTACCAGCTAAATTTCTGCCCCCTCCCTTCCAAGTTTCATTTCTCCTACCTTTAACTATTACTTAGGCAAGTTGAACGATTAGATTTTAATTTAACAAGACTTTTTTAAAAAAAAAATTATGATTTATATTTATTATTACGTTTTATTCCTCGCATTTATATTTACATATGCGCAATTTTTCTTACTGGCAGCACTTTTTAAACAAACCTTCAAACTGCAACTCCACGTCAATACAACAAATATATTTATACTAATTTCAGAAAAAATATTACGAGCATGATTTATTTTCAAAAGTACTAGTGGTTTATTAAACATCTGGCTATAACTTTACGTTAGTACAAAAATGTACTTATTTCAGAAAAAACAACAAATGTTATTTGCATGATTCACTTTTAAAATTCTCAGGGCACTCGTGATTTATTAAAGATAGAAAATTTTATCATCATCCATTCCCCTTCTCAGGGTCAATCTCTGAGGTAAGGCCCACACTTGGGATGCCAATTATAACGATCGAAATGAAAGTGGAGATTTTCTAACCGCAAACTACGATATCTGCTCTACAAGGCACCATCTAGGCATTTAAACCTAGAAAAATTTATAGAGTAGGCAGATACGTGCTGTTAAAATTCCACTTTATTTAAATATTCAGATCGTTAGCCCAAGTCACTAGCTCAGTGGAGACGCAGAGATAAAAATCTACATCTTAATTTATATCTTAAATATCAATAAATAAAAGTCACTGCCAGAAATTAACACATAAAAATATTTATTTACACACATATAAAATAACATTTAAATTTTGAGGAATAAATTCAACATTTTAGATTTTTCTATTAATCTTTTAATTTTACATTTAACTAAGTTTCAATGAGTTTAATATTTTATTTAGATAGTCAAGTATGAATAGACTACATAGATCTGCATTTGAAAAGAAAATATTCTTCCCTGATTTAACCTTATGCAACAAATTTTGCAATCAAACTGGCGCCAATCCATCTGATACATTCATGTATTCAATGTAGCATGAAAATATGACAACACAAAATACTATACTGCCAGGAATGTACATCTGATCAGTAAGTAGAATTAGAGAAGACATTGTCTCTCCACCAACAGGAATGTGACATCTGTTGGTGAGTAGAACAATAAACATAAAACTCCATAGGAATGGACTGCGGTCCTTTGCCGTCTTACAAATCCATCCATAGGCAAACAGAAGGTGTGTGGCGTATATCTATAATCCTGCCTGTAGCGGACCTCATACTACATCTACAATTACACAAATATATCCAATCCATTGAACCAATTCAACTACGAAATGAATAACCTAAGATTACCCTCCCTTAATATAACTTTACAAAACTATATAGCCATTTATGCCTGACTTAAATTTAACATTTAAATACGTTCGCACAGATTTTTATAAATTTGTTTTTAAAATGTTGAGTATAGATCGGCTGCACAGATTCCATGGTCAAAAACATCCAAATTAAACACAATCGATCAAAATACAAAGTCAATCGATAACATCAATTGCTGAGGGAATACAGGAGACCCTTTGGTGTTCATCATAAGACACTCTATGACATCGTTGACTTATATATTCTAATCGACTGTGAAAACCACAACATAATCAACTGCTAACAAATCTATGCAACGTCTATACCCAACTTAAATGTAATGCATTTAATAATTTCTACAATAAATATTACTACAAATAAAAATAATAAAATGGAAATGATTTTGGCAAAACTTAACTATATAAATTTAAACAATCAATTATTAATTTGAAAATCAAATAAGAGTTCATTTTAAAATTTAAATTAGCTGAATCTTTAAAAAAAAACATTGACGAAAGTTCTTAATTACTTTTTTTTGTTGTTGTTAATTTGTAAAGTTCATAGCTCACGGTAGAAGAGTCCAGGTTTCTGCTTTTAATTCCCATGACGCCTCCATTGGAAGATAATGTTCTGGAGATGGCAATAGCTGGTTCAAGGTATCACAGTCTTTTCATTTTTCCTTTTTAAATAGAGAGTGTGGTATGTGCATCCTACCACCTCTCAAACACACAACGCTGGAACTGTCAATAAAAACTGTATTTCCCTTTTTATATTATCCACACGGATTCAATCAACAAAATGTCACTAATCCAAATTTTCGTTCGGGTCCGGGCTGAGGCTTGGTGCTTCCATTGGTCAAGCTAAAATCTCTTTATTTTCTTATCTAATTTACTCTCTGACTTTTTAATTAGACAGCTTTTGGATAATTAATAAACAATCATTTCCATTTACAGATTACAGGAATTAATTAATACCTGTTTTTATTTTTACTTACGTTATTTCTTTTTTAAACTATTTTTATATTTAAATCTTTTTTCTTAAAAAAAAAAAAATTCAAATACCTTTTTTTATTTATTAAAAAAAAATATTTTTAAAGTTTAGCATCTGTGCGAATATATACGTTTAACAAACATTTTAATTTTAGCGTTTAGTTTTTTTTCTTTTTAATACACTTATTTTTATATGCGAACTTAAAAGTTTTTATTTCAATTTAATGTAACAACATATTTATATATCGTTACAATATATATATATATATTGTAACGTTTATTTATATACGTTGCAAATATATTGGCATTTGGTAAAAGCTAAAAAAATAAAAGTAAATTTAGATTTTTTTTTTGACTAATTTTTTTTAAAAAAAAAATAATGTACAATGAAAGTTAAATTATTCTTTTGTTTTTTTTTATGTAATTAGAAATAAAAGTTAGAATTGGAGAGAACAAAAGACACAAATTACCAATCTAGATAAGAGAAAGTAAAAATATTTCAACTAATTAAAGATGGCAGAATTATGCTGAAAAAAATAGAGACTTTGTAACATAAATTTTGTAAAGAATATATAAGATTATCAACGGATATTTTGACAAACAAAAGATATGTGCAGAAGTCAGAAAACTGGGCCTCTAGAGAGTATAAAAGGCAGAGATCAGTTTGAAGAACGTCTTGGTTTAGCTGATATTCTTTTGGTTGGTTTTGGATTAGAGAATCCAGACCACTCTACGATGAAAAAGTTATTTATACGAGAGTAGACCGGAGCTTTAGCTGACATCATTACCGATGGACACCAGAGAAGCTTACGCGACTAGCCTATGGAACCAGCACCAAGATCAACTAATAATCAAAGACCGTGAGCTCAATTCAACCCCGAAAAACTATGCATAGTTATCTACTACTGAATTCACAAAACTTACCGGTAAGTTAAGACTACTTATTCCTGATTGTGACAAAATTAAGTTTTTGCAAACAAGTCTTAAAATAATCCCGATAGAGACTTTCATTTTTTCTGTACAAGAGACTTTTGTTTATACCAGAACTTTTTAATTAATTATTTTATTTTATTGATTGTGTCATATTTGAATTAATATGTGTTCTCTCTGATTTACTTGATTAGGAATTCTCATTTTAACTTAAACAGATTTTTAATCTGTTATAATAATAAAAATATTTCTAATATCAATTTTCATTTGTCCGTTATTAATAATAGTTATTTTTTTTTATTATTAAATCTATTAGTAGTTTAATAAGATTTAAAAATGTAATTTACCTTTGCCAATATGTTTGAATAAGCGCAGGAATAATAATCTTAAAAAAATAATTCTCGTTACGGTATGATGTAATACCGATTAGTTTAAAAGTATTTTTTTTTATTTGTGAGATGTTATATGATGATTTCAGTGAATTCTTAGGAATTCTGGTGCCCAGATTAAATAAATTAAAAGCTGATTTCGTCAATAGCACAATTCTCAACAATTAATAGGCCGAGTTGATCAGGAAATATAGCTATGTTTTTAGAATAGAAATATAACTCTTTTTTTTTGACATAGCTTGATCAACTCACGCGCAGTTTATATTAGCGTGTAAGGCCTAGCAAAACAGAAAACGTTATAATATATATATATAGTGAGAATGTAGTATTAATTATATATTTAAGCAAGCATTGGTGGCCTAGCAGCTAGCATTGCTACCTTCCAAGCAGCTTGCCCTAGTCAACACATTGACATATTAAAAAAAAAAAATTAAATTTAAAAAAGGTGATTAAGAAAATATTAGAAATTACAAACCTATCAGTCTTTTATCAGTTTTATACAAAAATTTTACCAAGATAATTACAACTTGTCTACAGAGAACATTGGATTTCCACCAGCCAAGAGAACAATTTAGATTTAAAAGTGCTTTTAGTACAATAGATCATATCCAGGTACTGAGAGAAATTATAGAAAGAACAAATAAATATCAATTGCCATTATGTTTTGGATTTGTAGTAGCTATGAAAGGCATTAAATCATTAATATATAAATCCTGGGTATTCTCATATTCTAAAGAAAATTCACCAAAAAAACAACAGTAGAAATTAGATTACATGGTGATACTAAGAAAATTAACACTGGGAAGAGTATGCAATAAAAACATTCCATATCTCCAAAACATTTTATAGCACTTTTATAAAAAGTAATTTGTGGATTAAAATAGGAAAGTAGAGGACTAAAAGTCAAAGGAGATTATTTAAGTCAATATATGGTTGTTTTTGCAATTCAGAGCTTCAGAAAATTGTGCGAGACTTGTCAGATAAAAATAATAAAGTAGGTTTAAAGATAAATGCCAAAAAATCTAAAGTAGTGTTTAATGATTTTTTAAGAAGAAAGTAAAAGATTGGTAGTCGTGACTTTCAAGAAGTTAACAAGTACAAATATCTTAATCAGTTTATTAACACAGTTGGAAACAAAATGAATAATATCACTCATAGAATTAATCTTGGATGGAGTGCTTTTGTAGAAATAACTTAGCATTTAGAGGAATTATTTGAAAAGGTTTTTAATAGATGTGTTTTAGCAGTTATTACTTGTGGATCTGAGACTTTGAGACTTAAAAAAAGAGAAAATATAGAGACTTCAAACTACTCAATGAAGTATGAAGAGACAAGTGTAAGGAATAATAAAAAGGGATTGAAAATAAAATACTTTGTTCAAAACAACAAATGAGTATCATTGAGAGAATCAGGAGACTGAAATAAAGCAAAAATTGACATATTTCTAGAAAAACTGATAATAGATGAACAGTTGAAGTCTTAAATAGGACCTCAAGAGATTGCAAACGACCTAGAAAGAGACCTTGTGTGAGATGGATTATGAAATAAGGAAGTTTGTGGTATGTTGGGAAAAAAGGAACTAGTGATTGGAGAATCTGAATTAAATTTGGAGAGATCTTCATCATAATGATCATAAATAATATTGATGAAAGTCTCAAAAACAATTACTGTAATGTGTAATACTTCCCCTGTATCTATAACATTTGGTTCCAAAACTCATTTCAGATATTGAAATTTGCTTCTAGTAGTGAACCTATATAATATGCATTGTAAAATAAATATAATACATTCTAGAATTCATAGAGCAATAAATTATTGTTCAAGTAAAGAAGATTATGTAAAACAAATAGATTTAATTAAAGAAGAATTTATAAATAATGATTATCCAAATAAATTTATAAATGATAATATAAGATTAATAGAAAATAAGATAGAAATAATAATATAAGATTAATAGAAAATAAGATAGAATATATAAATAATAATAAAGAAGAAAGAAGTAATAGAATTAATTATATAAGTATAAAGATAAAAAATAATTATATAGTTAAAAATTTAAATAAAGTTATAGGGAAAATTTATTAAAAATTTAGTAATGTGTTAAATGTTAAAGTAGTGAATAAAAAAGAAAAAATGTGATTAGTATTTTAGAAAATAAGTATATTCAGAATAATAAAATAAATGGAATATATGAGATTAATTGGAAATTGTCTCAATTTATTAATCTAAAAGTAAATTATGTAGGAGAAACAAAAAAAATCAATATATAGAAGACTATTACAACATATGTGCAACAGCATAATGCTGTGTTAAATATAACATATGTATGATAAAAATCCATGGATATATTTACATAAATTAAAAACAGGGCATGAGTTTGAAATGGATTATATAAGGATGATACAATTTACAGATAATAAAAGGGATACAAAAATAAAAAAGGGTATTTATATTAATAATATTGAAACAGACAGATCGAAGAACCGATCTTAGTTTCATGTGTTTTTGAGTCGGTATTCGAACTACTTTTGCCCGATGAGTTTTTCTATTTCAGTCCATAAAATTGGGGTTTTTTTGTTTTGTAAAAAGATATGTAAAGTTCTGTGTTAAATATCACAAATCATGAAATAATATTCGTGTGTGCGTGGTTTGTGAATTTATAGCAGCTTAATTTAAAAGTTTCTTGCGGGTGTTTTGTTTAAATTTTAACTTTTAGAATTATACAAAGTTGTTTAAAAATACGTCAAAAGTCCATTCCTTTGATCAGTGTTTTTAATTAAATCTGTCTTGTACAAAGGTTAGAGTAATTAATTTGTATTTGAAAATTAGATAAGGAATTTATATTTTGTAATTACTGGTAATTTAAAATTGTGTATTAAAGTTAAAGATAGCTGAAAATGGAACAATGGAAATGGATAATTGATATTGTATGGTCAAGTTGGATTGCTGGAGGCTAGAGAAAAGTAGGCGGAGTCTCGAACAAAAACCAGGCAGAAAGGTCAACCGTGGCCATCTTAGAAAAAACTAGGATTCTAACGTTTGAGGTCTTTGAGAGAGGTAGTCTCAAGACAGCACAGCAGTTGAGAGTAATTCAAACAAATTTGTTGAGAAGTTCACCGGTAAACCGCAATGTTGATGGGCTAAGTGCCAGGAGCTGATCTCTGTCCTGCCAATTTGAATCTTCGTGCCGCTGTCTGATCATGCTTTACGTGCTTCAAAATTTCCAGCTTCCAATCTCCAAATTGACAATGCCTTGCAAATAACTTTCAAAATGCGCGCCTACGTTCGTCGGAAATATAAATCGTAAGAAGCCAAGCCGGATGAAGAAAGAAGGGTAACTGTGTTACATGAACTTTTAACTTTCTCCCGAGCTTAATGTTATCAATCAATAAATGACATGTAAGTTTTTATCTTGTTTATAATGATACTGTTTAACCTGTCAGTAAATTTTCTTTTTTTTTTTTCCTCCGCTCTAGTCTTTAGAAGATAATTTATAAATATTGTACCTAATAATAATAATTCAAATGAATACATTTATATGTTTTGTAACTTATTCTATAAACAAACGATGCCAATAGAAATATTTCCCAACTCTGTTTAAAGCTAGTTTATAATATTGATTATAGTTATTTTCAAAGTAAGTTCGTTTTTTTTTTGAATTAAAGATTATTTCCTATATTGAGTTGGCAGATATTAGATCACTTTATTATTCTCCTTTATTTTGTCATACTATTGTAACCTATCTTTCAATCTTAAATATGTAAAATGGTTTTAAAGTTTTATCATCTTGTTGCCTACATGAAATGAGAAATAATTCTCGGTGTATAATTTGTTACTATCGCTACCGCCTGTACAACCTGAGGGGTTAGGGGTTTCAGAGTAAACTTAATTAGTCGTTGCTTTCGCGGTCAGTTTGATTCCGCCATGTTTTATTGGAATAGTTATATCAGCCTGTTGCGTAGAGATAGACGAATAGATTATTTTAGGTTTTGTGTAATTCCATTTCAAATCAACTTCAAGCACTCGTCCTCGATGACTGTGGCAATGCCTTTCCTTCGCCGAAGTTGGCGTCTCGCCGTACTACCATATGGGAAAGAAAGCAATTCTTTTCCAGGTAATCTCTTGGATCACCGGGTTTCGAAATGATCCCGGCTGGTTGTAGTGTCCCGGATCTATTTGGGGGCATTAAGCCTTGTCAAAGTACAAGCCGCCCGGTATTCCGTTAATGCACTGCAAGTGATTACTGTAGGGCTCTTTAATCTAGGCAACCACTAGTACATCAATCTTAGATATCATATTGATGCGAAGCCACCTCCAACTATTCGTATACGCAATGGCTCGAATCTATTCGAATAAAATAACTTAATAAAAATAGTAGATAAATATTTTCAATGCCCCAAATACTCTGATTCCCTTAGCCACCCGTCAATCATTTAACTACACCGATATTGGCATGAGTTTGTTTACCAGGTAAAATGATTACTAAAGACTAGTAGCCAGTTATAATAGAATATTTATGGAAGTCTTACCGTACTTTTGAATACTATATTTTTATGCTTTCTATTTATTATTAAACAATTTATTTAATCTAATTTTGTGTCTTCCACCTCATTACTCTCGAAGTCTATTTAGTCACCTACTGTCTGTATTGGCAACTTAAATATATACATTACATTAATGACCGTACCAATATCCAGAGTATAATAGATCTATATATAATTAACTGTAAGTAATTTAGTCTGTGTTCTGAGTTGAGCTAGTAAAGGGATAACCCCGTGCTGTTATAAAGTCATCATCGGTTGGTCATACCGGGGTTTGGGTTTGAATTTAGTTGGCGTTTTGGAATTTATTCTTAAACGCGGACTGGGTTTGAACTCGGGTACTGTGTATGAGTAAGCGTGGTGGATTTATACCGGTACAATATTAAGCCAGTTTTAAATAGAGATTTGGGCCTGAAAAAATGGATGGAAAAGGAAATTCAAGGAGAAATGGGATGGTCATATTTTATATGAGAGATGCAAAAAGCAAAATGAAAATGTTCTGCAGATTGCAATTGATGGATAAGAAGAGAATAGCTGAAATAGTATTTAATTAGGTTATGAGTAAAGGGCAGGTAATAAGATGGGTGAGAAAGGTAGTATGATATGCAAAATATTTGGATAAAGACTTTATGCCACTATACTTGTATAAAAGATGAGATGATTGTGTTAGGAGAATTGTTGACTGTTGCTGTGGCAATGAATGGGATAGAAAAATAGATGTATTAATAAAAGATAGGGAATTGGCGAGGTGGAGAAAAAGCTGGATTGAGATCTTTAGCAACAAGGGAATATACATGTAAAGGGGGAAATGTGGGTGATTTAGTCTGAAAGTTGTATAAGGAAGGCATAGAAAATATTAGGTATCTGTTACTACAATGTAAATGCTTAGAAGCAGAAAGGGTACAAATAATGAAGTTATGGAAGATTAAATATGAACAAAGTGATTACACAGAAAGTGAGTTATTGATTTTTATGCTAGGTTTGGGAAAAGCTATGGGGGATTTAGATATGAAAGTCATGGGGTTGACAAAGATTATGTTGTGGAAATGAAATAGAGCAGATTATGGGAAAACTTAGGATGGAAAATGGAAAAGGCAGGTAAAGTGGCTAACAGGTTTCTCTGGGCATAGTTGTTGATATAGAGAAGGTGTATGATAGAGTAAATAAAAATAGATTATGGGTAAGTTTAGTAAATTTGGAAATGAGTGGAGCTTTAGTGGATATTATTAAGAATTTATATAAAAATAATTACTATAGTATCAAACCGGGAATATAGAATCAGTTAAAGTTAAAAATGGGGTGGGAGTAAGGTAAGGATGTTCTCTGTCATCTATTTTGTTTTTGATGTATTTGAGAGAACTGGACAGAGCAATAGAAAGACTAGGAAGATGGGTAGATATACCATTAATAGATGGCAAGGAAGTATATACATTGTCAGGTCTTTTATTTGCCAATTATATTTTTTTGTATGCAGAAAGAAAAAATGTGGAAGTTATGCTGAGGACATGCACAAAGGCGGGTAAAGAGATGGAGATTAAATTTAGTGAAGAAAAATCAAAAGTAATGATGATTAATACTGGGGAAAGAGAAGAGAAAGAATTCTTACTGGAAAATATAAAGTTAAATGCGAGAATAGATATAACTATTTGGCAATTATCTTAAGTAATCAGAGAAGTTGCTTGAGCAAATAGAAAAAAAAATTGATAAATGAAGCAAAAAAAAAAAAAGAAAGGGATTGATAAAGAAATTAACAGTGGTCTCATATAATAAATATGATGTAACTAGAATTGTATGTAAAGTAGTGGCAGTAGCAGGGTTAACATATGGTAATAATGCATTGTGTTAGTAAAGGGGTATTAGATTACTTAGAAAAAGTACAAAGAGAAGTAGGAAGACATGCATTAGATGCAGAAATGTGGATGGCAAAGGAGGCAATTCAAGGAGAAATGCGATGGTCAAGTTTTTATATGAGAGATGCAAAAAGCAAAATGAAAATGTTTGGTAGATTGCAGTTTAATTGGGTTATGAATAAATGAAAGGCAACAAGATGAATGCAAAAGGTAATGTGATATGTAGAGGATTTAGATAAAGAATTTATGTCAGTATACTTATACAAAAGGTGGGAGGATTGTGGTAGGAAAATTGTTGAGTGTTATAGTGTTAAGGAATGGAATAGAAAAATAGATGCATTAATAAAAAATAGGGAATTGGAGAGATGGAGAGCTATTATGGAGAGTATAAAAGAGTTCAAATATTTATAGAAGTAAACAGGATATTGGATGTGAGTTAATTTATGATAATAACAAGGAAAGTAGTTTACTGTTTAAGGCTTGAACGGGATCTTTAGCAACAAAAGAATATGCACATAAATGAAAAAATATGGGCAATTTATTTATTTATTTATTTTACTATAAAAATTAAATTTGGGCAATTTAGTCTGTAAGTTGTGTAAGGAAGGCATAGAAAATATTAGGCATCTGTTAATTGAATGTAAATGTCTGAAAGCAGAAAAATTACAAATAATGTTGTGAAAGAATAAATATGAACAAAGAGATTATACAGAAAGTGGTTTTTTGGTTTTTATGCTGGGTTTGGGAAAAGATAAGGAGGTTTTAGGTATAAAGGGCCATGAAGTTGACAAAGATTACACTGTGGAAATGGGATGAAGCAGGATAGATAAGAATATGGGAAAACTTGGGGTGGGGAATGGAAAGGGAAGTCAAAGTGGCTAACAGGTTTCTCTGGGCATAGTTGCTGAGAGATTCCTGACTTCATATAAGGAGAAGTCACAGTGCATCACATCAAAATATAAAGAGTGAGCTACTAAAAATATAACTGTAATTTTTAAAATTTGAATTTAAGAATTGAGTTTTGAAGATATAAAAAGAAAGGTGGATAAAAATATGTTTAAGATAATATTAATATTATAGATTAAAGTAAATTATAAATAATTGAATGAATAAATTATAAATATTGATTGTTAATAAAATGAATAATGTAGAGAATAAAAATATTATATTAGAGTTAAATATTTAAAAGAGTAATACAAGTAAAATAAAAATAGAATATATATTATTATAGGATGTTTTAAATGATAAATATAGAATGTAAAAAAGATAAAATATATAGTATATAATAATATTTAAAAGATAATAAATAAATGATGATTATAAGATGTGTGTATATATAAGTTGTATGCATATAGTTATATAATTATGTAATTATATGTGTATGTATATAAATTATATACATATAATGTATATAGATGTGTATAAATTATATGTTCATATTCATATATTTATATTATGTTGTAGTTCTGAAGAAGATTATTGGGGTAATCAAAACTGTAAAAGAGGGTGTTAATTAAAGCATTGTAAAATAGTAATAAAATGCATAGATAATTTAATATATTATATTATTAACACCTAATTTATAATATAGACTTTTTCATCATATATATATATTCTAAATTCAATTTAAAAAGCAGCAATAAAAGAAAAACTTCAATAAAAATATTTAATAAAAAATAGATAAACTTCTTGGAAAGTAAGAACAAAATCACATTGTTATTGGGAATATTTGAAATTCAGTTAATTTAATTATCATATATTGTTGATGTCTGAATTTGTTATTATGCAATAATCTCTAATGACTTGGAGAAAAGATCTTTTGATGGCTAAAAATAATGATTTGGGTAATAACATTCGTCAAACTTTCCCTTCCTATTCTTATGAAAGGTTTTAATATATAATCTGAGAGTTATTTTCAATACATATAAATATGCGCGCGGGGGTGTGTGTAAACATGTGTGTAATTGTGTAAATTAATGGTACCAATGTATTAATCACCCCCCCCCTAATAAATGCTAATTATGTTTTAAATGTTGCTATACATTGATTCTGGAACATATTTCATTTGTGGTTAACCATTAATTTATCAGCCTTGTTTAATTCAAGACAACACGTTAAAATAAACAATAGAATTCTGTTCATCACTAACTTATGTTTGAAATGAAATATATTGGTTGTTACTTAAGAAAATCATGAGCCTCATTGCATTTAAACAGTCGTGTAATATTAAACATAAGTCATGTGTAATTGTAAATTCATTTTAATAAATCTTGTGTTGATATTTTAATAAGCATTAACTTACAAAGTAATTTTTTAAATGCTCTAAGATTATTAGTAATAAATAATATATCAGACTTACCTTTGTTAATGACAAGTATGAAGCTTAACTTGCATATTATATGATAGTTTTGTGACAATATTATAATAAACAAAGGTATCATGGTAATCTAGAATGTGCATGTTTATATTCTAATATAGTTTATACAACTTGCAATTTGTCTTTATAAAAAGTACGATTGGAACTATTTTTTGAGTGGTAATATTCAAGGCTGTCTTAAAATTGAGGGTTGAGACATCAGTAAGTACATTTCCATTATTTATTATAAGTACCATTAATGTGTTTACTGTTTTCAATTTTTTTCTTCCATTTATTAATATATTGTAATAGAAAGTAAAAATTGCTTCTGAGGTAGAAGCTATTTATTATCAATTTTATTGCGATATTATTATAATAAAAGTTGGTGGAATTAATTAAATAATGCAGAAATCGTAAACATTATCTCTGTAAATCGTAAATCTTCATTCATTATTGTGTTTGATAAACATATGCCGTTTTTTTCTAACAAGAGTGAAAGAAAAAATTTGAAGTGAACAAGACTTTCAAAATATTTTTTGAAATATTAAAAAGCATATATATATATACTTTTTTTTGTATCTAAAATATTACACTATATATATCGACTTTTTTTTTTTAAAAAAAAAGTTTATTAATTTTTTTTATTTGTGAATATTTCAAGTTATATACTTTGACAACTATAACCTATTATTTATATATTAGGCAATTTTTGTATTATAAAATTGATTGTATATATGTGTGGAGGTGATAATCTGGACCAACTGACAAGTTTTGGTTTAGCACGAAATACGGATATTGGTGATTATTTACCTTTTTGACATGTGTGTGATCAAGTGTGTCAGTAGTATGAGATAGCGTGGATAGTCGAGGATCATGTGACACTGGATAGTTGAGGGTCATGTGACAGTCTGAGTTCAAACCCCTTATATATTACATATTGGAGTGCAGGTATGAAAAAGCCTGTCTGTAGAAAAAAAATTCGTATATTAAAATAATACATGAAAATAATCAGAGTCGCCGTGTGTGTGTGTATGTATATATATATAATGTTTTATTATTAGTGTAAGTTTCTGTTTTACAGCATTTATAAAAAAGCAAATGTGGATATATGTATTGTAATGGAAATTTGGATTAATAATATGGAAAATAGGACTACGTATTGGTCTATCACGTTTACATACCACATCATCAAACTAAATTATTAATTGAAGAAATCGTGATAAATTCAATCACTTGTCATCAATAACATAATTAGCTTTACATTGTTCTATAGGTGTCACCATGCTATGATCACTATTCCAAAAATCCAGAAGTGCAAGCATTAATCCAAAATGAAGAACAAGGCATCAGTAATGTAAGTTATAATGAAAGGCCAAAAATAGTATTTAATAAACAGATAATTATTAACACATACTTATAGTAAATTAGAACCTAATAAATATATTTAAAAACATTTAATCTTAATTATATTTAATAATTAGTGATATCTAAGTATATCAGTGGTGGCTATTACACTTCACTCTATATCATTAAATTATGACTCGTTTTTTATAATGATTTTAGCTACCAGCATAAACACCTCCCAAATAGTAAATTATAAAATATTAGTCTAACTTGTTTAGAAATTTCTCTTAATTTACTATAGTATTTTTCTGATAATAACCTTTAGAATAGTTATTTTAATAAAGGTATTACACGTTTAATATCAAATATTAATAAAATGAATTAATTTATTTTGTGCTTACAAAGAAAGGTTTATCAGAGATAATATTTATAATTCTAAACTTAAATAGTCTCAGTCAATTAAATCATTTTAGGTATTTGCTTTCTTTTAAATTAGAATATAATAAATAAAATAAATTTAATAATAATAATATAGGATTGATAAAACTTAACTTCTGAAATAATATTTCATTAGTTATCTCTTTATTATTATGAGTTCTATCTTACTTTTTTGATATACTCAAAAATGTCTGATAATTACCCTCATCTCTCATTTCATAAGAAAGTATGACCATAGAGCTCATCTTTGAGATACAGTGAGAAATTAGCATCAAAGATTAGCAGACAAGAAGCTACTAAAGAAAATTTTCATCTTGCTAAAAATGCATAAAATGTTTTATCTAACTTTATATAGTGGTAATACCTAAGTAATTCGGGTTTGAACCCATCATCATCATCAACCATTATCAATCCACTGCAGGATGAAGGTCTCTCCAAGTTCAATCCATCTTTTCCTATCTTTATCTTCTCTTCTCCACATCACCCCTGCACACTTTCTTATTTCATCCATCCATCTTACATGTGGTCTCTTTCTGGGTCTTTTATAATCTCTTGGAATCCCGTTTAAAATTTCAATTGTCCATCTGTTATCATCTCTTCTAATAATATGTCCAGCCCAACTCCACTTCATTCTTTTAATGTTTTCAATGAGGTCAGTAACACCTGTTTGTTCTCTTACCAATACATTGCGTTTTCGATCCCTTCTTGTTACTCCCAACATGCATTTCTCCATACTTTTTTGAGTGGTCTGAAGTCTCTGTATTGCTCTTCTATTAAGGGTCCAAGTCTCAGATCCATAAGTAAGAACTGGCAAAACACATTTATTAAAAACCTTCCTTTTCAAACACATAGGCATATTTCCTTTTAGTATCAAATTATTTCTACCAAAAGCACTCTAACCAAATTTAATTCTATGATTAATTTCATCCATTATATTTCCATCTGTATTAATAATCTGACCAAGATATTTGTAACTGTTAACTTCTTCTAACTCATCATAATCAATCTTTATTTTTATATTTTGAGAAAATCTATTAAACATTACTTTAGTCTTTTTAGCATTTATCTTTAGTCCTACTTTCCTACTTCATCTGATAATTCCTGCAACATTTTCTGTAGCTCTAAAGCATTATTTGCAAAAACAACTACATCATCTGCAAAATCTAAATGACTTAAATAATCTCCATTTACTTTTACTCCTTTAGCTTCTCATTTTAATCCACAAAATACTTCTTGCAGCACTGCTGTAAAAGGTTTTGGAGATATGGAGTCACCCTGTCTTACACCCTTTTCAATGTTGATTTTCCTACTATCATTATGTAATCTAATTGTTGCTGTTGCATTTTTATAAATATTCTTTAAAATATGACAATATCCTGGATCTACATCTTGATGATCCAATGCTTTAATCACTGAAGAAATGTTTATAGAATCAAATGCCTTTTCATAGACTACAAATCCTAAGTATAATGGCAACTCATATTCATTTGTCTTTTCTATAATTTCTCTCAATATCTGGATATGATCTACTGTACTAAAACCACTTTTAAATCCAGCTTGTTCTCTTGGTTGGTGGAAATCCAGTGTTTTCTGTAGACGAGTTGTAATTATCTTAGTAAAAATTTTGTATAAAACTGATAAAAGACTGATAGGTCTGTAATTTCTAATATTTTCTTTATCACCTTTTTTAAATATTAATATTAATATTGCATTCTTCCAATCATCTGGTACATCTTTAACATTTAGACATTTGGTATGTAACTTTGCTAAAAAAAATTCTATTTCTTCACCTGCTTCTTTTAATATATCAATTACAATCCCATCATTATCTGGAGCGTTTCCTTTCTTCATACTTTTAATTGCATGTCTCACTTCTTCATTTAAAATTCTGGGCAATTCGGAAGATATAATATGTATAGGATGCATTTGTTCTTTATTACTATATAATTCTTGATAGAAGTCTTCTACACATTTTATAATATCATCTCTCTTTTTAGTAATAATGCCATCTTTTTTTCTTATTGCAGATATAAATTTCCTACCAATACCAAAATGCTGTTTTACACTCTTTAGACTTCTATTCTCTTCTCCAGCATTCCTTGCTAGTTCACAATTATACTTTTTTATATCGTTTTCAACTCTTTTCCGCACCATTTTACAAAATTCGAGATATTCAATTCTTTTTAATGCATCATTTTTGTATATCTTCATATTCCTTCTTTTCTTCGTAAATTCTCTAGTCTTAGTAGAAATTTTATTGGTCAGTTGCTGTTTCTTTCTACCAGCTATCTTTGTTGCAGTTTTCAAAAGTGTATCAGTTATTTTCATATTAATTTCATTCAAATCTGAATCACGTTCAAAATCTACTAATACTTGAAACTGATTTGTAAGTTCTAATTTAAATTCATTAGAATGTTTCTGAAGATTAGAAATATCAACTGTAAATATTGTTTTTCTTAATAATTTTTGTCTCTCTAGTTTTGCATTAACATGTATCTTACATCTTACTAATTGGTGATCACTTCCTGTGTTAAATTTATTGAGAACATTACAATATTAAAATATGTATTTTCGGTTAGTCAAAATATAATCCAATTCTGCTGTACCTTCATTTGGATGCTTCCATGTTCATTTCCTTTTAACATTTTTCTCAAAAAAAAAAAGAATTCATAATATAAAGTTTTTCTTTTTCTGCAAACTCCACAAGTCTATGTCCTCTCTCATTTCTATTACCATAACCAAAACTACCTACAGCACTTTCATCTTTCATTTGTTTACCAATTCTAGCATTAAAATCTCCCATAACAATTTTAAAATGTTGTTTACTCTGATCTAAAGCCTTTTGTGCATCCATATAAAAATCTTCTATAACTTCATCACTACGAGAACTTGTTGGGGCATAAACCTGAATTCTCTGCATTTGGTATCTGCTATTAAGTTGTAAAACTAATCTTGCCACTCTGTCTAATACACCATCAATCTCCACAATGGCATTCTTCCATTTTTTATTTACAATGAATCCTACTTCACTTGTATTTTCAATATTTGTGCCTTTATAGTAGAGTATATGTCCACTTTTTAAATCAATTGTTTCTTCACCTTTTTTTCTAACTTCACAAAGTCCAATAATGTCACATTTAATATAAGACAGTTCTTCTTTTAACTCTTGCAATCTTCCTTCACTTGAAAGTGATCTCCAGTTGTAAGTACCTAAATAAAAAGTCATCATCAAATGGCAGCCTGAGTCCACAATCAGGGGATTCTTAGCACCCTCCACCTTCGGCCACCAACCACTGCCTTGATTAGTGACTTTACAGCCTCCTGGAAATAAGGGCCATGATTTACTTTTGTCTATCATGATTGTATATATTGGAAAAATATTCTTAAACTCGGAGGTAAAAAGCCAATAAACTCACCATGCTGGCTAATGCGTATTGGTGAGAAGCCCATCCATGTTTGTATACTATATGAATAATCACAAAGTAATAACAGCTGGAATGACAAGAACGTATGGAGTGGACATTAAAAATTTGCCCTGTTCAGTTCCTTTAAGGCCTCCAAGAGGAATCAAAGGGTCTCCTTTCAGTTAATAGCAAACTCCTTTCTGCATACGAACGATATATTCAATAAATATAAGATGTTCCCTGTTCAACCAGCATGTATTTCTAATTATAAATATAGAAATGTCTCACTACCTAGTTCTGTAAATTCTGTTTAACTCAGCAAAATTAATTCAACAATAGGAATGACGATAATAGTTATTATCTCAACCCTCTAAAGTACTTTGTTTTAGGTTTCTATTGGAAGAAGCTTCAGGCACTAAACCACCTCAAAAAAGAGTGTGTTTATTTGGAATTATTTAAAATAATAATCATCATTATGTACCTTTTTTTTCCATAACACCATAGCATACAATTCAGTTGTTCTCATGTTCTCACAGTTGTAAATATTTTTTATGAATTAGCATATGTGTGTGTTACGGTTATAATATTTACTCATATGAAAACAAAAAAATGGATTAATAAATAACTATTTATTAACAAAACAAAATGAAGGTGGTTTGATTGTAACTAGATAATGCACATTTCGAATGTAAATTTTCAATTGTGTGTAAAATTATTAAGATCATTTTAATAACTGAAACACAGGCTTGTTATATACCTGTGGCAATATATATGTAATATAGGGTAAATGAGCACAGACTTTCACACCACCCACCTCCCTCCACTCTATCTAATAACACTGATACACCTAAACACATAATAAATAGTTCATATATTTTATTCTCTTTAAGTTTCCATTTCCAACAGACAAATTCAGATATTTAATTTATTTTCATTTAATAATTTTATATATAGATATTAAAAAAATTTCAACAAACAATCTACTACAGTCCTCACTTTTAATAACTTCACACATGTATATATGAAGTGAAACACTACTCCTTACTCAATATATTTTCAATTTGAGTTTTATTTATAATTTACATATAAAATATGGGATGCCACTACAAAATATTGACTTTTTTTTAATCTTTATAAATTTAAAGTCTTTTTCCATGTTATAAAAAAGAAAAGCTTATTCTTTTAATATTTTAATAACTTACCTTTGACCAATAGTATTTCCTCCTAGGTTTTAGATCTGCTTTCTTTTCCACAATTACATTTGGTTTTTCCATACATTTTCAGGAAACATATCTTTATTTTCTTCAACATTAGACATGTAAGCTAGCTATATCAAAAACATGTAATTTTTTAGCAATTTAGTTGCATAGTCCAGTTCTTTTCCTTTTCATAGCAGATTATAAGACGTGGGAATATAATTTCACATAGACATCGTTTACCAGACCGGGCTGCATGCTTAGGATTTCAACTGATGTACTACTTGTTTTTGCCTAGCCTGGTAGTCCAGTATTTACCTTGCTATGACGTAATTAGCCTGAAGGCACACAACTGTAATTATCCGATATTTGCGTCATCGGAAGAACACATGAACGTTGTCATGGCAACGAAGACACTGACATGACTAATTCTAGAAATTTTATTTTTTGTTACATTACTATTACGTCATAAGCCTGAAGGCATACCACTGTAATTATCCGAATTTACGAGATTTTTTTTTTGTCTTGACCCGCGAGATTTAAAAGTGTATTTTTTCCTATTTGTTGCATCGTTTTATTGAGTGCATGTGTCAGCAAATCACTAGGTGACATTATCTTAAAAATCGAGTGGTTAGAGTAGTATGCCTTCAGGCAAATGACGTCATAGCAAGGTAAATACGTGACTACCCCTAGCCTTTCATGTTAAAAGATTTTCTAATATAGTGAAATATTCTTATAGCTTCTATTTCAATTAGCAGCAAGGCAAATTCTCTACATGGCACACGTCCACTGCTTTAACGTATGTTTTTCAGTTTAGAATCCTGTCTGTTCACACTGGAATAAAGTTGACTACTGAATGACTAACTGCTTACTGTACACTTTATTAGCTATTGCACATACCATAATGTACATTATCTTTTTGTTATCTGCAGCACTTATCATAATGATGACTACTCTATTGTCTCAGATCTCAGATAAAAATACTCTTTTGTCTTTCTTTAATAAAAGAAAGAAATAGCTGTTTGCTTTCTTTTGTTTATGCGCTACAAAAGAGAAAATTCTTTGACAACTTTTATTATTTTAAATTACAAAAAAAAATGTTGTTAATTCATAATCCTTTTTCCAGGATTTGAACTCTCCCTACTATTTACTGTCAAAATCAATAAGATTTTATTTTCAACACTATTTGAAATAGGTGAAACTAAAAAGATCTTAAAATATCCTTTTATTTATGAATTGTATATTTTCTCTATCTCTATCTTATGTACATATGTGTAAGTGCACACACACATTATTCTTCAAATCTACTTATGTAGCATTTACATTGCTGTTACTAGAGTTATATATGGGACTATATATTGGTATACTTACATACCACATCATCAAACTAAGATATTAGTCAAAGAAATTGTGATGGACTCAAGCATTTCTCATCAATAACATAACTAGCTTTATTTTTTCCTATGGGTTCCACCATGCCATAATTACCATCACAAGAGCCCAACTTAGTGCAAACATTAATCCCAAATAAAGAACAAAGTATCAGTAATGTAAGTTATAATGAAAGGCAAAAAATAGTATTTAATAAACAGATAATTATTAACACATACTATAGTAAATAAAACAGACCATAATAAACATGATATTAAAAAACATTTAATCTTAATTATATTAGTAATTAATGATATCTAAGTATATCAATAATTGGCTGTTATACTGTTTAATTAAGACTCTTTTCGTTTTTTATAATGATTTTACCTACTAGCATAAACATCTCCCAAATAGTAAATCGTAAAATATTAGTTTAACTTGTTAAAAAAAATTTTTTAATTTACTGTAGTATTTTTCTTATCAGAATCTTTAGGATCATTATCTTAATAAAGATATTACACATTAAATATCAAATATTAATAAATCAAATTGAAGATTTTGTTCTAATTTTATTTTTTGCTATTAAGGCTTTGGCGATTTTATATTGCTAAAGCTATTAATATATGATGTATCTGAACTTGGTTTGGTCCCATATAACTATTTAAGTTAGATAGCTGGATTGGAAGTTATATGGATGTCTGAAAATGTCAGATTTTCTACTTAATAGTAGTTATACATTAGATAAAGTGCTGGGCTTGTCCTGGTATTTTTAATCTAATGCTTGAATATCCTAGCACCTCACTGATGATGCCAGTAGCAGAAACCGGTCTGGGATTGGGAATATATGACAAAGCTTATTAAGAGCTTATTTTATGAGCTCTATTTATAACATTTGTAAATACAAGCTTATTAAATTAGGTCATGTGACATCTGACTTGATTTTTTTTTTTATTCTAAACTTAAATAGTTTCAATCAATTAAATCATTTTAGGCATTTGTTTCCTTTTAAATGACAATATATTAAATAAAATAAATTTATTAATAATAATGCAAGATTGATAAAACTTAACTTCTGAAATAATATTTCATTAGTTATTATTGTGAGTTACCATACGTCTTATCTTGAGGTACAGTGAGAAAATAACATCAAAGATTTGCAGACAAGAACCTACTAAAGAAAATTTTCTTCTTGGTAAAAAATACACTTCTATATATAGAAGTCTATACGGACATTAAATTTTAATTATAAAAAATAATCAGAAAATTAAATAGGCATGAATTAAACGATGTATATTTGAAAAGATCTCTCATAGGTAATTTGCCCATAAATACTTGATAACTGAAGATAATACCAATTTTTGAGAGGTTCAGCAATTAGTTTAATGATTAATGATTTAGCTCCATATATCCATGAATAAAAGTAATTTCATAAATCCAAGTTTATAGACCATTTATATATTTCCTTTTTTTAATTACTGGCTAAGCTAGATTTCAATGCTCACAGATATGATCTCTAGCAAATGTTTAAACTCCCCTCAAGATAGAAAACCAAAGAATCAAGAAAAATCACATTCACTTATATATATATATCATCAAAAATGGAAAGAAGTTTAATCCATTATGCTGCTTTTACATATATTTAAGAAATCAATGATATAATATAAAATATCTTTATATAACAGCAATAATATATATAATAATAGAAATCATACACGGAAAAACTCTTCTGTAAATATTAATTTTTGCCCCTTTCAATGTGCTTCAACTAATTTACAATTCTGCAATGTGATGCATTATGGCTTCTCCTTTCTCTGAGTCAGGAATCTTTCAGTCATTATACCCAGAGAAACCTGTTTGCTACCTTACTTTCTGTAATGTCTTCACCCCTAAGTTTTTCAGAGGGGTAGAAAAACACTTACAATCCGATCGATAACATAAATGAGTACAAAGAATTATAGCTAAAATATATAAAACTCAGCTGCAACAACTCTTAACCATTGTGCCACAAATAGCTCTTAATAGCTTTACGTATCCAACTTCTTCTGTTAACAAAACTGTAACATGTCCGTGATGTTTTCCTCTAGCAGTTTATATATCTCACTGAGTTCTCTTGTTAAGTCTTATCTGCTACATTCTGAAAACTTAATCGCGTGTTTTCCAAATCTGTTTTATTGTTCTTACTTTAATTAGTTATTTTTATCTCTGATAAAAATAATTCCACAACTTGTTTTTAATTATAATTATTTTCCATTATAATTATTTATACTTTCAATAAAATAAATCAAAAACTTCTGGAGTAAATTGTCTCTAGTAAACTCGCTGTTTATTTCTCAACACGAATACAACACTTCTCCCTTCACTCCAGAAGTTAGAGTTTATTTACATTACACATACTCATCCAATATGCACGATTTCCTTTTTCAGCTAGAAACACTTGATTTTTCCAATTAATCGATATAACCTTGACAATTGTGTGAACTCTTCTTTTTTCTCGCCGCCTTTAGTGCTTTTTTCTCCCACTTGGAGAAACTCTGGGTTCCCTTTTGCTCTTTGATTTTTGTCTCTGGCTGCTCACTGTCTAAAGATTTCCATTCTAAAAAATCTTTGAACGTGTCAATTTCCTTTTCACTTTCGGCCATTTTTTCTGTAGTTCCATTTCCTACTGCTGCCAACTCTCTACCTGTTCAAATAATTTTGACATTGCGAGTTCGCTTTTTAAATCTTCGTTCGATCTTTCCAAAATCTGACATTCTGAAAATTTGCTTTGTAATTTTTTACTAAATTCTGAATTTTGTTGTTCCAGTTTTTCTTTTAATTTATTTAATTCATAAATGTCCAGTTTTAATTTTTGCACTTCTTTTGATAGTTCTTTAAATTGCAAGTTGAGTTGTAGTTCCGATTGCGTCTTTCTCCCAAGCATTGCAGCTAATTTTTGGTTACGTGACTCCAATTCTTTTAGTTTAGTGATCTGTCTTTGTCTTTGCAAAAAAAGTCCTATCTCTCATGCCCATGCTTTGTCCCTTAGTTGATACATAGCCAATGGTATATGTTGTATCATCTGTGCTTGGATTACATTTTGTTTGTCATGGTTTTTTGCATACAGCTGTTAAATGCCCTTTAAATCCACAGTTAAACAGTTTTCTTTTCTCCATTTACAATTTTTCAATAAATGGCCAGTTTTACCACAGCAGAAACATTTCACTGTTAACATTTTCTCTCTTATAAATATTTTCATTCTTCGGCTGCTGGCTTTGATCTGTTTTGTAAACTGCCATCTTTCTGGTCTCTTCTGAGTTGTTTCTAAAAGCTAGGGCTTGTTCAATTACTGCTTCATATGCGATTCCATTTTTAATAGCCACTTTGTATGATAAGTTGCTTCCGTTAACAACGTCTGTCGCAATCTTTCATCGTCGTACATTCCCCACAATAATTGATCCAGCAAAGCTTGTTCTAAAAATTTGCCATAATCACAGTTTTTTGCCAACTGTTTTAATGCTATATCATAGTCTTTAATTTTTTCCTCCCTGGCTTGCTTTCTATTTCTCAGAGTTAATCTAGCTATGTGTCTAGATGGATTTGGGCTAAAATAGTCCGTTAATTTTTTAACTATATCTTCCAAATGTACTCCATCAGTTATCGGTCTGTCCCATAATTTATTAATAATTTCTATGAGTTTGTATCCTCCTAAATATAAAAGTGCGGCCATTTTTTTTTTCATTATTTTTTATCCCATTTAACTTGAAAAAATTTTCCAGCTGCATAATATAGAGAGGCCATTCCATGGCATTTTCAATACTAAATTCAGGAATACTGTTTTGTCCTAACGACATTTTACTTGTTTCCAATAGTATCGGTTGACTTTCTCGTCTGGCTTATTCTTTCAAGTTTCACTAGGTTCAAAACTTTAGACTGCACCAATGTTGTAATGTCTTCATCCCTAAGTTTTTCAGAGGGGTAGAAAAACACTTACAATCCAATCTATAACATAAACAAGTACAAAGAATTATAGCTAAAATATATGAAACTCGGCTGCAACAACTCTTAACCGTTGCGCTGCAAATAGCTCTTAACAGCTTTATGTATCCAACTTCTTCTGTTAACAGAACTGTAACAAGTCCATGATGTTTTCCTCTAGCAGTTTATATATCCCCCTGAGTTCTTTTGTTAAGACTTATCTGCTACATTCCGAAAACTTAATCACGTGTTTTTCAAATCCGTTTTATTGTTCTTACTTTAATTAGTTTTTTTTATCTCTGATAAAAATAATTCCACAACTTGTTTTTAATTATAATTATTTTTCATTATAATTATTTTTACTTTCAATAAAATAAATCGAAAACTTCTGGAGTAAATTGTCTCTAATAAACTCGCTGTTTATTTCTCAACATGAATACAACACTTTCCTTTTCCATTCCCTACCTAAATTTTTCCCAAATTCTTCCCTATCTTACTCCATCCCATTTTCATGACATAATCTTTGTCAACAGCATGGCATTTATATCTAAATCCCCTTTATCTTTTCCCAAACCCAGCATAAAAACCAAGAACCCACTTTCTGTATAATCACTTTGTTTATATTATTCTTCCCCAACTTCATTATGTATACCCTTTCTGTCTGCAGGTATTTACATTCAATTAACAGATTCCTAATATTTTCTTTGGCTTCATTACATAACTTGCATACTAAATCACCCACATTTTTTCCATTTATATGTAGATTCCCTTGCACTAAAGATCCTATTCAAGCCTTAAACTGTAAACTACTTTCCTTGCTATTATCACAAATTAATTCGCATCCAATATTCTGTTTTACTTCTCTGTATATTTAAACTCTTTTTACTCTTCATACTAGTTCTCTATCTCTCCAACTCCCTATTCTTTATTAATGCATATTTTTTTCTATCTCATTCCTTACCCCTATAAAGTACAACAATTCTCCTAACTTAATCATCCCACCTTTTGTATAAGTATAGTGTGATAATCTGCATAATGTACTACCTTTCTCACTTATCTTGTTGCCTGTCCTTTACTCATAACCCAATTAAATACTATTTTGGCTCTTCTCTTATTAACCATAAATTCCAATCTACTGAACACTTTCATTTTGCTTTTTGCATCTCTCATATAAAAACTTGACCATCCCATTTCTCCTTGAATTGCCTCCTTTGCTGTCGACACATTTGGATCTAATAAATGTCTTCCTACTTTTTTTTGTACTTTTTTTAAGTAATCTAACACCCTTTTACTAACACACAATGTATCATTACCATATGTTAACCCTACTACTGCCATTCTCTTTCATACAATTCTAGTTACATCATATTTATTATATGAAAACACAGTTAATTTCTTTATCAGTCTCTTTCTTTTCTTTTATCAATTTCTCTCCCCTTTATCCAAGCAATTTCTCTGATTACTTAAGATGATTCCCAAATAGTTATAACTATTCACCACACTTAACTTTATATCTACCAGTAAAAATTCTGTCTTCTCTTTCCCCAGTATTAATCATTACTTTTGATTTTTCTTCATTAAATTTAATCCCAATCTCTTTGCCCACCTTGCATATGACTTCTGCATAACTTCCATATCTTATCCTACTTTCTGTGCACAAGAAATAATATGCAAATAAAAGACCCAGTAATGTATATACTCCTTTGTCACATACTAATGGTATCTCTGCCCCTCTTCCTAGTCTTTCTACTGCTCTCTCCATTTCTCTCAAATACAACAAAAACTAAATAGGTGATCCAGAACATTCTTGCCTTCATCCCATGCCATTTTTAACTTTAATTGATTGATTCTATATTTCTTAATTAATACATAGAGTGATTATTTTCATACAGTCTACATTGCATACATACCAACATCTATCTGTTTTATATAAAATTAACTATAACCTATTAAAATTATACAATATTTTTAAGGCATAAAAAGCAAACCTGTATAAATGTATATTACGTAACTTTCTATTCATTTATCATCATCCAATATATGAAATCAATTACATTAATTATAACAAAAAATAATCATTTGAAGATATATAAAACATCAATTAATTTGACTAATCATTGGCTAATGATAAATGAATTGAAGGTTACATAATATACATTTATACAGGAATTTTTTATATGCCTTAAAAATATTGTATGATTTTAATAGATTGTAGTTAATTTTTTATAAAACAGATACATGCCGTTATGTATGAAATGTAAATTGTAATTGTAAATTAGTTAAAGCACATTAAAAAGGACAAAAATTAAAATTTGCCAAAAAGCTTTTATGAGTACGATTATATATATATGCTTTAATTAAAAAAAATTCTATTATATATAGATTTATGTGTAATAATAATAAGCAGTAGTGAATGGAAAGAATGTTATAAGAAATGATATTTTGATATATTATTTTCTTATTAAATAATTAATATATTTAGTTAGTTAGTTTTATTTCTGTAAAATGAAATGAAGGAAATAAGAAAAGTGTAAAAACGATTAGTAGATAAAAAAGGCACACGTGTAAAAGAGACCACCTGTTTTAAACATAGGACATTATTTTACACAAGTCTTTATTGACTTTAAAATGAAGTTTTTTTGTGTGTAATCTGCATCTTAGATTATCTTAAGGATGGAAGGGAAATGCTTAGATAGAATAAATAATTATTAATCTTTTTTTGTTAATGACTTAAAACCATCTAGGTGAGATTAAATTGCTATCTCTAAAATCACAATTAGTTTTGATAGATTTTTTTTTCTTTGATCAGAAACTGAAATATATAGAGGGGGGAATTTTTGAGAGGCATTCAGTTAATAATTTTTTTTTAAGAAGTAGAAGCACTTAACAATATGTAGTTGCGATGGCAGGAGTTTTTAAAAGAAGAGCTAGTTAAGAATGTTTAGTTTTGGCAGTAAATGGCAGTTTTAAAGTTGTCTTAAAGTTACAAAAAATATGCAGTTGTTTTAAATTTTAAACCAAAATGATGAAGACAATTAAAAGTTAGAGAATTGGAAAGCAATGACTCAACAATATTGAGAAGGAGAGCCAGTCAGTTTTGTTTTTTGTTTGTTGGTTTCTTATAAACATAGAATGAACTGTTTTATTATTTTCTTAAAAAAAGTTCAGGGAATAAATATGTGAGTTTTTGTTGCTTTAATATCAGCATAAAATATGTGTGCCTATATAAAAGTAATTTACAGCAAAATTAATATAAAAATATGGAACAAAATTGAATTTCTTGGAGGAATTTATTGAAAATTCTATAAAATAGTATTAATATATTTTTGGGCTGTGTATAATACAATGAATTTGCTGTACTAAACTCACTGTTTCTGTTCCTCGAAATCTGACATAATGGGTTAAATAACTGGTCTATCTGTGGACTTATACAAAAGTCCTTAATAACCAAAGAATGGTCAAATTTAAAACCAGCCACAGATGTCATCTGATCATCATCTTTGAAGGGATGGAGAACAGAGAAGAAAGATGTATAAAAGCCATGTGATCAAGTTCTACTAATCTATAAATCAAATTTTTTTCTAAGGTTTTCTTCACATTTATCTAAAATCTCTACAATGATTTTTTTTAAATGGTGGGATCAAGTAAGCCATACAGTTCATATTTATCTAAAAGTATTTGTAATAACTTTTTTTTAAAATAGTGGAAACAAAAAAGTCAACCAATTTATATTTATCTCAAAGTATCTGCAACAACTCATTTTAAATGGTAGAAATCAGTCAAACCATCCAGTTGAAGCTATAAGTTGGGCAAATGGTTTGAAGATTCAAACCTGGGTCATTCATAAGAAGTGAAAATAATCAGGTAACTTTGAACTTTCATTAACAAATATTTTATTCTTACTTATTAAAAGTAAACTTTAATTTTTAAAGTCAAAGCATTTTATTTTTTTCTTTTGATACAGAAAACATTAAGAGTTTGTTCATTGATTGTGTTATTCCCAATAATACAAGGCAATACACACACAGTTTAAATTCATTAAACATAGTTTATTTTCATTAATTTGATTTTTTTATTATTATTATATATTGTAATACTAAAACGTTATTATTATTATTATTATTCAACCTATCAATATATGCTTGCTAATATTTTTTTATTGTTGTTTATTTTGTTACTCAAGGTTGCAATAATATTTTTTTATATGTGATTTATGTAATAACCCATAATATAGGGGTATACATTTTACATATATATGTTGACATATCGCAGGGTGTGTGCATGTATAACTGCTTATACAGACCAATCAAAAGAATAGGTTATGCATAGTTAATTTAAATATAGTAAATTGAAGTGCAGGGCTTAACATATGAATGAAAGTGAAAAAACACACACATTAATACATAAATGAAATTACCTTTATGATACGTAATAAGTAAGGAAAGTCTTAAGTAAGCATTCAATGAAATATTTTTTTTAATGTCATTTTCAGCTAACTTATTTCAAAATATGTAGTAACAAAGAAAAAGCAGATATGTAAAATTATTGAGTTATGCTTATAGTAATAAAATATTTTGTTTAATTATATATAATTAATAAAGTCAATTGTACATTTATTAATTTAGTTTATATTTAAAAAAAAGAAAGAGGAATAGTATTAATAAATATAATTATATCTTATTTGGTTTACACATTATTATTAAAGATATTGTTGTATTTTTCTTGTCTTGATTCTATTGTTTTAAATTATCATCATCACTCGCAAAAGTTAAGCAAGCACTCGCAAATATTAAGCAAGCACTTGCAAATGTTAAGCAAGCTAGAATATTGATATATATTTAAGGATATTTAAGGATTATGCTTGACATCTAACCAAGTTTTAATAATTATAGGTTAATAATAGAAAGCTAAAATTATGTTGTGCTCAAGAGTTATGATCACCATCATCATTGATTTAATAATAATCATTAAATCCAATCTTAAAAATAATTGATATGTTTAGTAAGTAGGGGTTTATAAAAAGTTGAATAACATATGGTGAGAATCGTGATGATCAGTCATCATCACTAGTATTATTGAATCCTAGGTTTAACTATAAAAGTACTTGGAATAAATAATCGCAGTTTAACATAAATGATTTTGAGAATAAATAATCGCAGTTTAACATAGGACGATTTTGAGAAATGCCTATAAGTTTATGAAAGATAAATTTATTGTTGAGTTCATTATAAAGCTATGGCTGGTATCATCATCATCATCTTTATATTATGATAAATAATTAAGTTAAGTAACTAGTTTCATGGCCATCCACTTAAGTAATGGTCTTCATGATGCTTGTTTGGAAGCCATTAATTAGAGTATATTTATGTCTGTTCATCAATATACATAAACTGAGCTAGTAATATCTATAAGAGTGTTGGATATATAAATTTTGTGATATTGGAATCTTATAATTTTATTGACATGGATAAAATATAAGAATGTCATTTTTTATGTTCATTAGTCATCCAAGTCATGTGTAGTAAAGTAGCTACCCAAAGGGTTTGAACTCAGTACACTATGCACAGATATTTATCTAGACTTAGAACAATCTAGTGGCACTCGTGGAAAACACATGTACTTAGTTAAACTGAATAAAGAGTGATGTATTCTTTTTCCAACTTAATAATATTAACTTTATATGATATTTTTTATAAGTCATTATAAATAGCACCACTGTGTGCGTGTGACCATGAGTGATTGTATATACATGGAAAGAGGAATGAGAAGGATTCTTTGTTAAAAGAACCTATTATTGGAGATAAGTGTAATGCACTCCAGGGATTTCACAGTAATTTTATTCAGTTACTATATCTAATATTAGTTTATCTAATGACAATGGCTAGTATATTTTATTAGTCAAATGACTTCCCAATATCGAAATATTTTAAATCTTTAGTGATGACAGTTTAATTTTCATTTTGTTATTATTTTGTGTTGAGAAATGGGATAATTTATTTATTTCATTATTAGCATGACAGAATTAATGTTTATGATAGTTGAAACGGGCTATGATATTATATTTAATTAATTACAAATAGACACCCAACTAAAGCATGATATGTATATGTTCTTATTTATATGTTAGTGTCATCCTTATTCAATTACAAACTGTATATCATCTAACATAGTAAATTCATTTCACATTTAATTTTATTTGGTTACAAATGATGAACTGCTGAAGCATATCATATCATTGTGTCATCTATTTTCATCTATCATTTTATCACTCATCTATGTATTTTATAATCTGTTACAAATGGCATCCTTTTATCAACCTTTTATCATCCTTTTCATCATTTCATCATTGCATTATTATTTTTATTCTGTTACAAATGGCTCCCAATGTGGGGCTCGATATAAGCCAAATAGAGCTTGAAATATGCCACATGCCTGAGAAGTATGTAGTATATAGTGATGACAGATGTATAGTTTGAAAAAAAAGGGAATTTTTTTTGTGTGTAATTTTTTTTTATTATATAGAAATATTTTGGCCTTATGTTTAGATGATGATGATTACTATTTTTTGCATTTTTTGATGATGATAAATAAATACAGCCATTAAACAGCTTAGTTTTAATTTTAAAATTATATGGATATCACAATTTATAGTAAGTGTTAAAATTTATAGCAATGTTTTTTAAATATTTTGCTAGTCAATGAAATATAGCATTGCTGCCAGAAAGGCATAAATATTGATGGCATTGAATTATAGAGTAATAATTTTGTTCATATTTGAAAAGTTTGTGTTATAGAAAATCTATGATTTTGGAGGTTGGATTGGATATTTGATGGTTGGAGTTTGGTTGGTTATATTACAATTTTTGATGCCGAATGGAGAATTTTTGTCATTGCCTTGAGGATGTGATGTATTTATTCCACTGGTGATTGATTTATCTCATTTACTGCTCCAACCCAGATTATAATATCAGTTATTATTTATCGTGAAGCAGTTAACAGTAGTCCTGCCATGATTTTTGCCTCTAAGACTCCAGAGAGAGCAAGGCATAGTTTTTTTTTATATATAATATTTTGCCTCTAAGACTCCAGAGAGAGCAAGGCATAGTTTTTTTACTGATATATAATAGTAGCCTCTAAGACTTTAAAGATAAGCAAGGCAGTATTTTATGAATTATAACCCCTAAAATTTGGAAGTAAGCAGGGCAGTGCAACAGTGTTTACAATAAACTATTATGGGTTGTAGTAGCTTAGAGAGACTGAATTGGGGTGATCATCTGAGTGTTCATGGAGCATTGTATGCTTTAAGTGCTGTGATTGAATTCTTTTATCTATCTCATGATTGTGAAAATTGTTAATCATTCTTTTGGCTCTCAATATCTATCAGATCTCTAGGAGCATAAACAAGTATATAACTGGGGTGTGAACTCTATTATAAATATAGGCACATGTATTATATAAATTATTTTGGCTTAATTTATTAAATTAGGGATAGGGAGAATTGTATTTTATGAAAGCATTAAAAAACTAGATAAATAATGGTATAAACAAGGCACACTAATGTAGAAATAGCTTATTCCTAAATAGATGTTTTTGAAATAGGGGCTATGACTTCATGTAATAATACTTTGTCAATCAGATATAAGTAAAAATGAGTGATTATGGAAGTTAAGTTAATTTAGGGCACTTGAAATATTGATAGATAGTTGGGGAGAATTATGGCTATGAAATAGTGGTTGGAAATTTTAAAGTATTTGGGTGGATAGATAAAGGTGTTGACTCTGGATGTATAGAAAATCAAGGAGAAGAATAAAACAAAGCTGAAGTAAGGAATATAAATATTTTATAAATAAGTATAGAAAAAAAAATTAATATGGAACAAGATAAAGAAGTAATTATTGAAGGAATGGAGGAGGTAGAGAATCAAGGCCTCCAGAGTGGTTGCAAGTTGTGATGAGCCAAATAACTCAAGAGATGAGAAAAATAAAACAAGAAATAAGTCATCAATCTCAAAGATTTGATAGTAAATCAGATCAACAATCTCAAAGATTTGATAGTAAAATAGATCAACAATCTCAAAAAATAGAAAACCTAGGAAAAAATATAAGTAATGCATGGACAGCAAATCAAGGGAAATGGGATGCAAATATCTGTATGATAGAAATCAAGAGTTATGTGACTGTAACCAAGCCATATGAAAATGATGAGGTGGCTGCTGTTCAAGAACAGAGTAATCCCAAAGAGGGTATATACAGTGAGACCCATACCTTAGAAGTAAAGGTAGTCACTGTACAGGAAGAGATTGACTTCATGAAAGATGTTATCAGCAAAGATAATTTCTTACAATTAAAGGTAGCTGCTGATGTATATGTCCCAGAAAGTGTGGCAGACATGTTCGAGGCATTGGGAGCTACAGAAAGTATGGCTGAGTTATTCTAGGAGGGAAGAGAGCTATATAACTAGTTAGGCTGACACTATCCCTCAAAACCTAATAAACCAAATATAAGTAGGCCTGGTAATATATATATATATATATATATATATGGTAGCAGCTGATATGTACTCTCCAGAGAGAGTCACAGACCTGTTGGATACCCTAGGAGCTACAGAAAGTATAGCTGAAGGTTATTCTAGGAGGGAGGAGAGCCATAGTTATAAAATCACCACTATAAGGATTATGAATAATCAGTTAGGCTGACACTATCCCATAAAACCCAGTAAACCAAATATAAGTAGGCCTGGGAATAACTCCAATAATCTAACTGAAAATTGTAGACCCATAATGAATAGAAATAGGATTCTAATAGCAAGTTATTCAGGAATTAGTAAGAAATGATGCATGTAGAATACTTGTTTAATAGTCCAAAGAGAATAGTCATAAATAATATCATTCTGATTGGACAGTAGCATTTAGTTAATTGTTTAGGAAGGTAGTTCCATAAGAGACTATCGAAAATAATTTTTGTTTGGGAGTGAGGCAAATATATATATATGTTCTCATTTCCCACATATATATATTCTTTAATTAAAAAAAATTCTTTTATATATAGATTTATGTGTCCAAGTATTATATATAGATAATTAATAATAAGCAGTAGTGAATGGAAAAAATGTTATAAGAAATGATATTTTGATATATTATTTTCTTATTAAATAATTAATATATTCAGTTATTTAGTTTTATTTCTGTAACATGAAATGAAGGAAGTAAAAAAAGTGTAAAACCAATTAGTAGATAAAAAAGACACACGTGTAAAAGAGACCACCTGTTTTAAACATAGGACATTATTTTACACAAGTCTTTATTGACTTTAGAATGAAGTTTTTTTGTGTGTAATCTGCATCTTAGATTATCTTAAGGAAGGAAGGGAAATGCTTAGAAAGAATAAATAATTATTAATCTTTTTTTTGTTAATGACTTAAAACCATCTAGGTGAGATTTAATTGCTATCTCTAAAATCACAATTAGTTTTGATAGATTTTTTTTTCTTTGATCAAAAACTGAAATATATAGAGGGGGAATTTTTGAGAGGCATTCAGTTATTTTTTTTAAGAAGTAGAAGCACTTAACAATATGTAGTTGCGATGGCAGGAGTTTTTAAAAGAAGAGCTAGTTAAGAATGTTTAGTTTTGGCAGTAAATGTCAGTTGTTAAAGTTGTCTTAAAGTTACAAGAAATATGCAGTTGTTTTAAATTTTAAACCAAAATGATGAAGGCAATTAAAAATTGGAGAATTGGAAAGCAATGATTCGACAATATTGAGAAGGAGAGCCAGTCAGTTTTGTTTTTTGTTCACATGTTTTTTTATAAACATAGAATGAACTGTTTTATTATTTTCTTAAAAGAACTTCAGGAAATGAATATGTGAGTTTTTGTTGCTTTAATATCAGAGTAAAAGATGTGCACCTATATATAAGTAATTCACAGCAAAATTGAATTTCTTGGAGGAAGTTATTGAAAATTTTGTAAAATGGTATTAATATATTTTTGGGCTGAGTATAATACAATGAATTTGCTATGCTAAACTCACTGTTTCTGTTCCTTGAAATCTGACATAATGGGTTAAATCACTGGTTTATCTGTGGATTTATACAAAAGTCCTTATTAACCAAAGAATTGTCAAATTTAAAACCAGCCACAGATGTCATCTGATCATCATCTTTGAAGGGATGGACAACAGAGAAGAAAGATGTATAAAAGCCATGTAATCAAGTTCTATTAATCTATAAATCAAATTTTTTTCTAAAGTTTTCTTCACATTTATCTAAAGTCTCTACAATTATTTTTTTTTAAAATGGTGGGATCAAGTAAGCCAAACAGTTCATATTTATCTAAAAGTATTTGTAATAACTTTTTTTTTAAATAGTGGAAACAAGCAAGTCAACAAATTCATATTTATCTCAAAGTATCTGTAACAACTCATTTTAGTAGAAACCAGTCAAACCAACCAGTTGAAGCTATAAGTTAGGAAAGCGGTCTGAAAATTCAAACCTGGGACATTCATAAGAAGTAAAAATAGTTGGGTAACTTTGAACTTTCATTAACAAATTTTTTATTCTTACTTATTAAAAGTAAACTTTAATTTCTAAAGTCAAAGTATTTTCTTATTTTTTTGTGATACAGAAAACATTAAGAGTTTGTTCATTGATTGTGTTATTCCCAATAATACAAGGCAATACACACACAGTTTAAATTCATTAAACATAGTTTATTTTCATTATTTTGATTTTATTATTATTATTATTTTATTATTATTATTATTATATATTGTATTACTAAAATGTTTTTTTATTATTATTATTCAACCTATCAATATATGCTTGATAATATTTTTTTTTATTTTTGTTTATTTTGTTAATCAAGGTTGCAATAATATTTTTTTTTATATGTGATTTATGTAATAACCCATAATATAGGGGTATACATTTTAAATATATATGTTGACATATCACAGAGTGTATGCATGTATAACTGCTTATACAGACCCATCAAAAGAATAGATTATGCATAGTTAATTTAAATATAGTAAATTGAAGACCAGGGCTTAACATGTGAATGAAAGTGAAAAAAAAACACACACATTAATACATAAATGAAATTACCTTTATGATATGTAATAAGTAAGGAAAGTCTTAAGTAAGCATTCAATGAAATATTTTTTTTAATGTCATTTTCAGTTAACTTCTTTCAAAATATGAAGTAACAAAGAAAAAGCAGATATGTAAAATTATTGAGTTTAGCATACAGTAATAAAATATTTTGTTTAATTATATATAATTAATAAAGTCAATTGTACATTTATTCACTTAGTTTATATTAAAAAAAGAAAAAGGAATAGTATTAATAAATATAATTATATCTTATTTGGTTTACGAGTTATTATTAAAGATATTGTTGTATTTTTCTTGTCTTGATTCTATCATTTTAAATGATCATCATCACTCGCAAATGTTAAGCAAGCACTCGCAAATATTAAGCAAGCACTCACAAAAGTTAAGCAAGCTAGAATATTGATTTACATTTAAGGATATTTAAGGATTACGCTTGACGACTAACCAAGTTTTAATAATTATAGGTTAATAATAGAAAGCTAAAATTATGTTGTGCTCAAGAGTTATGATCACCATCATCATTGATTTAATAATAATCATTAAATCCAATCTTGAAAATAATTGATATGTTTAGTAAGTAGGGATTTATAAAAAGTTGAATATCACTTGGTGAGATTCGTGATGAACAGTCATCATCACTGGTATTATTGAATCCTAGTTTTAACTATAAAAGTACTTGAAATAAATAACTATAAATGTATGTAAATGCTAGTGAGTGTTATATTTAAATCCCAGTTTAACATAGGATGATTTTAAGAAATGCCTATAAGTTTATGAAAGATAAATTTATTGTTGTGAGTTCATTATAAAGCTATGGATAGTATCATCATCATCATTGTCTTTATATTATAACTAATTAAGTTAAGTAACTAGTTTCATGGCCATCCACTTAAGAAATGGTCTTCATGATGCTTGTTTGGAAGCCATTAATTAGAGTATATTTATGTCTGTTCATCAATATACATAAACTGAACTAGTAATATCTATAAGAGTGTTGGATATATAAATTTTTTGATATTGGGATCTTATAATTTTATTAACATGGATAAAATATAAGAATGTCATTTTTATGTTCATTAGTCATCTAAGTCATGTGTAGTAAAGTAGGTACCAAAAGAGTTTGAACTCAGTTTACTATGCACAGATAATATTTATCTAGATTTAGAACAATCTAGTGGTGCTCATGGAAAGCACATGTACTTAGCTAAACTGAATAAAGAGTGATATAATTTTTTTTCCAACTTACTAATATTAACTTTATATGATATTTTTTATAAGTCATTATAAATAGCACCAGTGAGTGCATGTGACCATGAATGGTCATATATACATGGAAAGAGGAATGAGAAGGATTCTTTGTTAAAAGAACCTATTATTGGAGATAAGTGTAATGCACTCCAGGGATTTCACAGTAATTTTATTCAGTTGCTATATCTAATATTAGTTTATCTAATGACAATGGCTAGTTTATTTTATTGGTCAAATGACTTCCCAATATCGAAATATTTTAAATCTTTAGTGATGACAGTTTAATTTTTATTTTGTTATTATTTTGTGTTGCGAAATGGGATAATTTATTTATTTCATTATTAGCATGACAGAATTAATGTTTATGATAGTTGAAATGGGCTATGATATTATATTTAATTAATTACAAATAGACACCCAACTAAAGCATGATATGTATATGTTCTTATTTATATGTTAGTGTCATCCTTATTCAATTACAAACTGTATATCAGCTGACATAGTAAATTCATTTCACATTTAATTTTATTTGGTTACAAATGATGAACTGCTGGAGCATATCATATATCCTGTTTAGTGTTTAGTTAATAAATTATAGTGACTATCATTGTGTCATCTATTTTCATCTATTATTTTATCATTCATCTATGTATTTTATAATCTGTTACAAATGGCATTCTTTTATCAACCTTTTATCATCCTTTTCGTCATTTCATCATTTCATTACTATTTTTATTCTGTTACAATATATATATATATATTTAATGGTTGTAGTTATATATATATATATATATATATATATATATTGTAACCAAATAACTATTAGTCTTTGGAACTAAATAATTATTAGTCATTATTCACTTAAGACTCCAGATGTTGGAAGTCATTGTAACTATTTAAAATATACTAATCAGTTTAACTGAATAAACAAAATAGCATCAAATGCAGTGAAGTTATATTTATTTCTAATAATATATTTTTTTAACAAAGAATCATCTTTGTCTTTTTTCGCATATATAAAACATGTTCATAATCACACACTGTTCGTAACTGATCAAAATATCAAAAGTTAAATATCAAATATCATCAAGCTTTTAACAAAAAGGAAATCAAAGGCTTATTTCTTTTTTATTTAGTTTACTTATATGTAAATATTTTATCTGGGTGCCACTAGTTTGTCTAAACCTAGATAAAGTTATATTATATATTTATTCATACGTGTACCCAGTTCAAACCCACTTGGTACAATCCTTATAATACATGCACTTGTATGAAGGGAAAAGACATCCTTATACTTTAATTATGCAAATAAAAATTATAAGACTTTAATATTATAAATTCTCAATAATATTTTTATATGTGATATCAGCTCAGTTTAAGCATGATAGATTTATTGATTTATCAGATTTATAGATTTATCAGATGGGTCGATGGTAGTCATCTCTCTCTATATATATCACAAACAACATAGTGAGAATCATTATTTCTATCTATGGTCTTAGACTCATTTATTTAATCTGTACATTAATATTAACCTAATGATAATGTAAATAAGCATCTAATTTATATAGTGCATGTTTATAAATTGTAATACATTAAAGATCAGCCTTTCAATCTGTTGTGCATGCACTTTTTACGAGTGTTGGGAGTGAAAGTATTCATTTATTATTAACACTCATAAAAAGTGCATGCACAATAGCTTGAAAGGCTGATCTTTAATATATTACAATTTATAAACATGCGCTATTTAAAATAGATTCTTATTTACATATGTTTAAGTTTCATTTGAGAATGACGTTTAGTAAATTCTAGATAATTTCATTAATGTCATTCATTCAGATGTCGTAAACAGTAATTTAAAGTGAGTGGTCTTTCCTCATGCTTTCACTTCCAATATATAAGCATTTGGGTTGTAAGGAATAAGTGGATTCAATTTATTCTTTCTTAAATACTATATCTTGTGTTGGGAGTGAAAGTATTCATTTATTATTAACACTCGTAAAAAGCATATGCACAATAGCTTGAAAGGCTGATCTTTAAATGATAATGATGATGATGTGATATTTCCAGCAACAGCTTTGCAGTTAACTCACAACACTAAAATTTATATGTTATAAACCTATAATTATTTGCCTAAATAATATCATATTTAAATTATAACCTAATGATTAACATTCATTAGTGATGATGAATGATCATAATTAATAAGAAAATGAATAATTCTTAATAAAAATATATGCCTCTTTTAATAAAAACAACAAATTAACATTTATTAATGACTGATAAAATATACATAATAGGTAATCATCTGAAATCCAGGCACGGCCACTTGGGCATTGTTTATGTGTTCAAAACATATAAAAATGTCATTTCTGTGGCCGGGCCTTACAGTTAATACAACATTTAATATTGTGTTAACCCATTTCAGCAGGCCGATTTACATGACATCGTACAAAAATATTACCGCCTGTTTTGTGCTTCGAAACTATTTACACATATTTGTTCTATTCATAGCTGATTACCGCATCACTTGAGGGTGTTTGAATTTCAAGTTGGTACAACTTTTCAAATCTCTGTAATAGTGTAATGTCATTTATATTTAAATAATGTTTTTAATTATTAATAATTGTCATATGGTCCCCACCCTTCCCTAAAAAAATGTTAATATGTAAAAAATTGGCAAAGTGTATGTTCAAACATGCTTTGACAAAGCTCATGCGCTAAGTCACATTTCAGCGGAGAAAATATACGAGACCAATAAAAGGTCTGAGAAGAATGTACAATTTTTAAACTTTTCAGAATTGCCAAGTACAGAAAGTGTGTGAGATTATGTCCTTTTTTTTCAGGCACATAATGTACACTTTTTTATTACAGCAATAAAATAATAAGTTCAAAAAGTTCAAAGTTGGTGGCCTTTTTTTTTTCATTTCATTATAAATTGACAAGTATTTGGATTATATTTTTTGCAGCAGTGTTAAAATAAATGACTATTTTGTTTGACTTTTTGTTAATAATAACAAAGTACATAATCCCCCTCCCCCAAAAGCAGTTTATTGTAAAAGGTCACAAAAAAAGGTAATTCAAACAGAATATAAATAAAAGTAAAAAGTGATAAAAAGTTGTTGGAAAAAAAAGAAATTATTGACTTTTTGTTATAATTGTGTTTGCAAGTGTGGGGGTGGATGTTTTAAAACAAATTTTGATCCCCAAAAAAACACAAAAATTTAATTTTTATCATAAAAAAATAAAAGAAGAAAAACAATTTGGTCAACCCAAAAAAAAAAAGGTTGAAGAATTCGAAATAATACCCAAATAATTGCATTATATTTTTTCATCAAGATTAAAACAAGTGGAGTTCAAATAAAAGACTATTTTTGTCTACTTTTTGTTAATAATAACAGTATGAAAGCCCCCCCCCCAAAGCTGTTTATTGTAGAAGCCCAAAAAAAAAGGCTAATTCAAACGAAATATAAATAAAAGTAAAAAGTGAAAAAAAGTTGTTAAAAAAAAGTAAAATTATTGACTTTATGTTACAATTCTTGATTGGAGGATGGGTGTGGGGATTTCAAACAATTTTTCAATCCTAACAACACAAAGTTACTTTTGATTTAATAATAAAAAGAAAAACAATTTAGTCAACCAAAAAAAAAAGGTAGAACAAAGTCGAAACAAATCCCAAATAATTATACCATTATATATTTTCACAGGGATAAAACAAGTTTTTTTGTCGTGAAATAGTTCAAAGTTTTAAAATTCAAAAAAAAAATAAACACAAAATTAAATTATCAAAATTTGTTAAATGAAGAAAAATGTCAGGTTAAAAAAAAAAAACAATGAAAATGAATATAAAAATTTGTTTAATAAAAAAGAAAATCATGTTATAAATGAAATAAAAAATTTGTTTAATCAAAAAAAAAATGTTTTATAAAAAAAAAAAGTTACAACAGCCCGGTAATATTATATTTGATTGATTTTTGTATAGCATCAATGCCCCAAGCGGCCTTGCCCAGGTTTCAGACGATTACCACATAATATTAAAAGACATATATATAAATTTAGATAAATAATAATGACCAATTGTTTATATTTAAATCGTACTATTAAAAATCTCCCCTCTTTTCCTTTAATGACACATATTCAATGTTTATATCATAGTATAATGTGTGTGTGTTAATTTCTACAGTGAATAAGTAAAATTTTACATCCCAAAACATTTTTAATTTTTAAAAAAATTAACATTCTATGCATGCACATACTTTCCTATTGCATATAACATACATAATTCACCTTTACAAATTTAAACATAATATATAAAAAAAGAACTAATTAAAAGAAAGAATGATTATGGAGAGATAAAAGCACTTACAGAAATAAGCTTCAAATTACCTATTTCCCTTTTCACCAATGGAGGTCACTAATTATTATTTTAATGAATCTAGCTTTCTTAATGTCAAACTTTCTATTGACTTGCAACACTCATATTCAACAACTATACATATGAGTAAGCATAAATATATTACTACATGTGTAGGTGTTGATCCCCATTATGAATAAAATATTATTAACTCTTTTGACATATAATAACAACATGTTTCATAATTTTGAAATTAATATACAATACTACATTTTATAAAAATACATAGATAAATGGGTACATATTATGATTTCAGAATACATAATATTATCAATAAAGCAATAGCTATTATTACCGGAAATCTTTTTAATTGATTTTGTTTTAAAGTTCAGAGATCAAAAAAAGATAAAGCGATTTTTTATTAAAGATTTGTTAATAGTCACTGATATATTAAAAGAAATATAATTAAAATTCATATTACCAGTTCTTCTTTCACTTTGAGGCACACACTTTCCAAGATTTTAAATTCAGCTTATTGAATGTTTATAATTTGACAGCAGCCACACACCAATCTGTAACATGTGTATATTTACCAATTAATTAGAGTGGTTTACTAGAACAGTCCTATTCTTTTCTTGGCTTGAGCTTGCAATTCTTTACTGCTATGATGATGGTGAAATTACTTACTTCCATAGGAATCTTTTGGCACTGGAATTGTTTCTTCATTCTTCTCAGTATAATTACTTTTTATAGACCTTGGATATTTGCTGTTTTTTTTATAAATTTAGCATTTTGCTTTGGTTTTAAACTCAGAAAATGGCATAAATTAAGTATCATGGTTTAACAAACTTCAGCATTTTCACTTATCTTCATTTTAGATTTAAAAATACAGGTGAACAATCAGTTTATTCTTTCTTATTTTTAGTAATCAGTCATCATATGTTTAATACTTTTGTTTCAAACTTTTCAGATGTGCATGGTTTAATGGATGGTCTGATAGGGCCATAGATAAAATAAATATATTCTCTAGCTCCTCATGTTAATGTAAAATTTATCCAAAACAAATCTAGTTTATTTCTCTTCAAAAATTTAGTTTATTCTCCTCTCTTTTAATAGAATTATTGCCAACTTTTTATACAAGTTGGTCCATCTTATGAACTTTGCATATCTTTGTTACAAGAAAACACATGCCTGTCATTAATTAAACCATCCAATTAAAATTGACAATTTGTTTTTAATTTATTGTTGGCAAGAAACCCAAAATAATATATCTTGGTAATTAAATTGTTGACTGGTCTGGACTCCATCATCTTAACAGTAATCCCCCCTTTTTCTCAAGTCTAAAATCTAAACTTTATCCCTTCTTTAATTAACCTCTGATTGATTAATTAAATTTATATTTTAACATGATTCTTTTTCATCATATCAATCCATGTCGCTTTACCTATTTTTCCAACTTAATTTTAAACACCAAACTTCATAAACATGAAAAAATTCTGGGATTCTGCTCTTATAAATTTAGACAAATTGCAAATTTGTAGAAACATATTTAAAAAAATATCTGAAATATAATAGAAGACTAAAGCATATACTGCAGAGAAAACACAGAAAATATTAAAAAGAATTTAAGTGCATTTTCAGTGTTAAGCATCCTTGTTAAAGACAGCAGTATGTTTGTTACATTTAATATTTTTAATGCTTTTTCTGAATATACAGTAGTAATATTGTCTTTAATTTATAATAAAGTAGTCGATATAAAGTTGTATGCAGTATCTTTTTATTCTGTGTATTTGTTATGCTATATAGTTAATTTGTATCAAGCTTTATTGAAATTTCTAACAATATGGATTATTGTATCATAGTTTTATTTTATTCATGTTTTATTGTATTGTTATTATTTTTGCTTCTACTATAAACAGTAGACGGTGCTCTCTATGCACATTGCATAAAATCACTATAAATGAATGGGATCATGAGATATGATTCTATTTTTCTTATTGACTATTTATAGTATTTTCCTGAAGTCTTAAGTGATGTTATATTGCTAAGACTACTAATATATGGTTTGGCTGAAGATCTCTCAGACACATATAGCTATTTGAATTAGATAGCTGGGTTTGAAGACATTTAAGTGTCTGAAAATTTCAGATTTTCTACTCAAATGCTGGCTTTGGGATGGTATTTTTAGATCTAGTGTCTGAAACTATCCTAGTACATCTCTGAGGAGTGCCAAAGCATGAAACTATTGGTCATGGTTTGGGTGTGGTTTCTGATAGAGATATTTTAAATTCTTTCTCTTGCTAAGCATTTATCACAAAGCTTGTTGAGCAATTTGCAAATCTCTTTGTTTAATTATAAATACTGTTTGTATTTTCTATAATCGGTTTTGTCCTAAACAGATTTTAGTAAAAGTAGATTTTGATTATAAGCAAAGTATCTAAAAAAGATATATCTTATGAATTATTTCTGAAGTAAGTTTAAGACTTTGTAAAATAACCTTGTCACTCCACAGTGATATTAAAACTAATAACAAATACAAGAAATAGTCTTTAAAAATATAATACTGATAAAGGAAAAATTATTTCTTCTGTGAGTAAGAATGTTTGAGGCGTAATTAATTATAGGAGAAAAACTGACATAGGCAAAATTCAATTAATAATAAATTATTGCATTAAAAAATGTGAATAGATATCTATATTTATCATTAAAAATATTAAATGTGAAATGAAACTTTTCAGAAAGTATTTATAAACATTATATATGTATTTAATATGAAAATCAAAATAGAAATTGTCATCACTAGTATTAAAAGTTTTGAGAACATACCATTCAATTGATAACATTGGTATTGCCATTTAAGAGTATACTTCTTGCTACCAGAAATGTTGAAACACTTTTATACTTTGCTTAGAAAATATAAAATGTGGTTCAGTATTTTTAAAATACCCCTTTATTTATAACATCTGACATTTGGTAACATTTATGTGTGTCTATATTAAATAATTCATTTTTATTCTGTTTATTTCAATATATTTTGGTAATCTGAAAAATAAAGTCAGGATTACTGTTATACCATTAAGCATCACATGGACCACCATCTCTTATAGTAGCACATAATTGTTTATAAACAAGGCAAAACTCTCCATACAGTAGTGCCACCCTGTGCCAACCAGAGTAGGCATTAGATAGGGATTTTATGCACAAGCCTTCTGGCATCCATTGATTACTCTGGTTGGCACAGAGTGGCACTACTGTATGGAGAGTTTTGCCTTGATTGCTGTTATACTTATGAGTAAGGATAATGTTTAGAGTAGTATAAAAGGGATTATCCTAGAATACTGGTCTGTACTTAATGATATGCTGCAATTAGATTGAAAACGAGTAATACGTTAATTTTGTTCTCTCAACTATATTTTTTCTGTATGTAAGTATAATAACAATTATTACATTTTGATTTACAAGTGTCAAACTTATCCCACTCAGAACTTTGATATGATGCTCTAGTTGTAATTATAAATTTATTAAACGCACATTATTTTTTAAACAAGAGATTATCTCTAGCATGGATATTAACTTTAAATCTCAGTTAAAGATTAACAATATAAATAATCTAAAATTAGCTACACATTTTATCTTAGCTCAGAAAACATAATTTTGGGTAAATAATAATACAAAAATTCACCACTTACAAATCAGGCAAGCTTAGAATTAATCCTATTTGTGGAGAAATTATTTGAATTATTGACGTAAAATTTTTGAGCAATATATGTACACTAAAATAATTTTCATTCTTATTAACTTATAATGCAAAAGAAAAATAAAATTCACTAATATTTGTTGGAAGAAAGAAATTTAATTTTCTAAAATATCTAACATTCCATCTGTAATTAGTATAATCCACATTATCCTAACGAATCGATTGATGTCATTGAAATTAGCTAAAGTGAATTTTATTTATGTTTAAAAAGGAAATGAATCACACCTTCACGCTGGAATATTCAGGGATAATATTGATATTTACCGGTTGTATAGCCATCTAAAATTCTATATAACATTAATATCATTTACGTTCTTTATTACTTTTACAATAGGTTGTAAAAAGCATTGTAAAAGTAATAAAGAACGTAAATGATATTAAAGTTAGATGGATTTGACAATGCAATAAGAAAGTTAAATTTATAATACATCAAAAATTCTATTAAAAATATATTCATAACGACACAACAAAACAACAAGAATTATATCTTCAAATTTTCAAACGTTTATTAATTTGAATTACAAATTCAAACGAAGGGGGAAATCAATATAACTCTCTCTGTATATATAACTAAAATATATATCGTCTGTATAACAACTAGCTAGTCTGCTGGTTATTCAAAGTTCATACGCAAAATCAATTACAAATTAGAAAATCTTTTTACATTCTCTAATGTACCATATCTTTCTATACGGCTTGTATTCAATATGCAGTAAAAATCCCTACTACTGGGCACATATACGCGATAAATTCTATAGCTTTTTATTATTTAGCATAATTAACTTTAATTTGCATACTTTGCCTGATCTGCTTAATTAGTTCCAATATGCATAATTTACCAGTTAGCATATGTGCATTATTTATTTTCTAGAGTATAACTTTATTTAGGGTTTTTCATTATTTACTTCCTGACTAACTATTATATACACAAATGTAAGATTTTATTTACATTACTGTCCAAATATTAAACCACTAAGGAATTTTATCCACAAACCTATCTTGCATCCATTGATTACTCTGACTTTCACTGAGTGGCACTAGTGTATGGAGAGTTTTGACTGTCCAAATATATATATATACTTTTTAGTCAGGCATTGCTTACTATTAGCTGTAATTTTATTCGCTAACATATTTTTCTATGTAAGTTATTTTTTCATAATATAATCTGTTTAAAATGTATTAATAATAAATGTCTCTATCTCTAAATATATGAATATTTTAAAAGTTTTTAAATAAATAGAAATAGAAATGTCTCAGATTTAAAAAGAGAATATATTTATAATCAAATACGTCTGCATATAAAACTTTGAGATAAACTTTGATTATCAGTCTTGATTCTGATTCTGTGTTTAAATTTGAGATGGGCAAGCCTTGAAAAATGTTTCAGGTTCTTATCACACTTCTAATTTTTTTTAGGCTGCTAACTCAATAGCAATTCAACCAATCATTCAATATTGATTAGTAATAACTTCTAGTTATTATTAACGGAGTAAACAAGATAAAATCTTTACCTCTATTACGAAGCCTTATAATAACTGATATACAGGCTTATTATATACCTATATCAATATATGTAATATATAGGGTATATGAGCATAGACTTTCATACGATCCACCATTCTCCACTCTATCTTATAACACTGATACACTTGAACACATATATGTCGAAAAGATAAACAATCGCTAATATACGTATTTCATGCTAAACCAGCAATCATCAGTTGGCCTTGTGTTTTTTTTTCTTTAATGCTTTTTTTTTTTTTTTGTAAAAGATTATTGGAAAGATTTTTGCCGTGAAATAAACTAAATTAAAGACTAGTTTCCCTTTACTGTTTTAGGTTTTTTTTTTTTTTTTCATAGGTATTGAATTGCTTAAAAGTATAGCAATAGACATGATATCCTTGTTTATGCTGAATAATTTTCTTAAAACATTTGTGAAGCCTACAGAAATCTCTGCTAGTAAAATAGAATTGGTAGCAAATATAAAACTGAAATTCTAATTTATATTTTTTGACATAAACTCGTTTTTAAACTATGGTTTATGGGAAATTATATTTTGAAAAAATCCTAATACAGGACAAAAACCGGTTCAATAAAATATTTATCTATTATTTTTCATTAGTTATTTAATTTCAATTGAGTTGAAATAATTTTTTATTACTGGATTTTAGAGTTTGTTAATTCAATCTGGAGTTACTAAAGTTGTAAAATTATGAATTAATTTAAAATCTATAAAGCATAATAATTAAATGTCAGTCACTGCCATGCAACTATATCTATCTATCTAACATATATATATATATATATAATGCTATTAATCTTCTAAACCTATATTTCTTCACAGTTATATATGTAAACTTGTAATTAAATACTAATAAATATAATAAAATAAATATAGACGAGAATGTTGGCATCAGTGTGGGCTTTGAGCATTCCATCATCAGATTTTCAGTGGGATGGACGACTGAAGAGTTGGAGGGTGGAATGGATTGAATCCTGTCCATTAAAGTATAAAGATTGGCTATCTTAATATAAATCTGAGCACTTATTGTGTATGTGTGTAGAGATGATAATCTGGATGAATTGATGAGTGCTGGTTTAGCACAAAATATGGATATTGATGATTATTTATCTTTTAGACATATATGTGGTCAAAGGTATCAGTGGTATGAGATAGTGTGGAGAGTTGCGGGTCATGTGAAAGTCTGAACTCAAAATCCCCTATACATTACATTATATATATTGTAACGGAAAGAAGACATTTGTAACAGAAATATAATTGATGAAATCCTTTAACTTTGTTTATCTATTGTTTTGTAACAGAAGTAACGTCAGGTTAGTAAATAGATGAGTGTAAAGAGTTGCCATAATTCAATAACCAAACACTAAACAGGATAATGATTGCGCAGGGTTCATCTTTGTAACCAAGTAAACTAAATAAGAAATAATTCCGTGTTAGCCAAAATACAATTTATAATTAAATAGGCGATGCTAACATATAAATAAGTATATCTTGCTCTATCTGGGTGTCTTTTCTAATTAATTAAATATAACATTATAGCCCATTGCAACTATCCTAAACATTATTCGTCACATTAGTAATGAAATAAATAAGTTATCTCATTTCTCCATATAAAATAACAACAATGACAATTAAAACTATCATCATTAAAGATTTAATAATATCTAAATATTGGGGATTCTTTGAACAATAAACTTCCTTGTCATCAAATAAAAGTATTAAATATAGCAACTGAATAAAATTACCCCTTTGAGTTCCGGGGTGCTAGCTTATCTCCCATACTAGGTTCTTTTAACAAAGAATCCTTCCTATTCTTCTTTCCAACCATATAAGACCATTTGGTCACATGCACACATTGGTGCTATTCATGACAACTTATGAAATATATATTATATAAAGTTAATATTATGAAGTTGGAAAGGGATTATATCACTTTTTATTCAGTTTAGCTAAGTATATGTGTTTTCCCACGAGCGCCACTAAATTGTTTTAAATCTAGATAAATATCTGTTTAGAGTATACTGAGTTCAAACTCATTCAGTACATTTTTATCACACATGACTTGGATGACTAATGAAAAAAATGACATTCTTACATTTTATCTATATTGATAAAATTACAAGATCCCAATATTACCAAAATTTATATTATAGTCAAAGTTCTATAGCATGCTAGCTCATTTAGTATTGTGAACAGCAGTATAATCCTATTAATGGCTTCCAAACAGCTGAAGACCTTATTGATATTGTGGCCCTTTAACTAGATTTTTATCATATATAAGGGTAATGTGATTAATAATATGAATGATATAATAGTGATATCATAATAATAATGATAATAACCAAGCTTATTAATAAATCCAACAATAAATTTATCTTTATAAACTATAGGCTCTATTAAATTATCCTATTTAAACGGGTTTAAATATTACATTCACTAGCATTTAGAAGTTTATGTTTATTTACTAAAATACTTTAATAGTTAAAATAGGATTTAATAATACTAGTGATGATGAATGATCATCATAATCTCTATGCATGATATTCATCTTTCTATAAATCTTTATTTACTACATATATTAATTACAATTAGTTTATGTTATATTTATTAATATTATGTCATACTCTTGTATAGTTATTTAATTTTAAATATCATATCCTCTTTGTGGTCAAATTTTTTATTTTTTTTGACTATATTTTAAAATTTTTTTTCACTATCCTTAAATACCAAAGATAATTATCTAGTTTTTACCTTTTGTGAGTGTTAATATTTCAAGTTTTAATTTTCGAATATAATCTATAGAGCATATATTAAAATATAAAGAAAAAAAATATTTTTTTAATAAAAAAAATTAAATATAATAATTATATTTTATTAATATATTCTCTTTTTTTTTTAAAAAATATTAAATAAATTTTATTTAATAAAAAATTAATAAAAATTTATATAGAAATAAACTTATATTAGGTTTTCTTTGGTATTTTAAAATATTAAAAAAATACTTTTATTTTATTAAGTCTTTCTACTTATTATATCATAAAATTTCTATATCCTGTGTGTTTTATTTCCTCCATTCTATTGTTTTTAATTTATTAACTATTTATATATAATTTTTTGTATAGATTACGGTTTTATTTTTAAAATTACATTACATATAAAAATATTTTTCTTTAGAAGAAATAAATACATATAATTTTAATTAGTAAAATAAAAAAAAAATTATAAAATATATTTATAGGTTTCTCTAACAATTTAAAAAATTAATTATATATATTAAAAATATAAAAATATAAAATTTAGTTTAAAGATTTAAATTTTGGTATGTTGGGTGATATTGCAAATACTATAAATATTTATGTTTTGTTCAAAAATTGCTTTGAAGTAAATTAAGGTTTATTTTAATAAGTAAGATAAAAATCTGTTAAAGAAAGTTCATAGTTACCCAATCACTTTCACTTCTTATAAATTCTGAGTTTAATTTTAGATTTTGTTTTTTAAAAAAAATTATTGAGATATGTTAGTAAAATGAATCAATTGATTGTTGTTTTTTATTTAAAATTATTTATTGTTGTTTTCCTTCTACATTTTAATATTATAAATCTTTTTAATAAGTATGTACTGGTGGTTTGTTTTCTCCCATTTTTAAAAATATGTAAATTTAGATGTTAAACTTTAAAAATTTGATTCATTTAAATTTGTATATATGGATTTTTACATTTTTTTTCCTCTTCCTTCCTTTCCATTTAAAGTATCTTTATAGAAGGAAAAGAAGTTTTATAGTTGTGTTTTCTTAATCTTTATTTTGTTGTTTTATTTGATGGTATATGGAATAGATTAGTGTTTTAACTCATTTGTATTAATCAGGAGAGAAAAAATGTTTAGAATGAGAGTATGTATTTACTAAAAATATGTTAATTCATTTATAGAATTGTAATAATTCTTCTTATAAATTAATTTTGTTATTTTCTCTTTTTATATTAATATTTTGGGAATTACTTTATATCTTCTTTCTCTTGTTCAATTTTTAAAGAGTAAAAAAATCAAATCGCCATTTTTTTTTTCAAATTATAAAGAAAAATTGAGTGAGAGTTATTCTGTCTGTCTCTCTAAAATAATAATACTGAGTTCTTTAAACATTTTATTATTTATATTAATTTTGTCAAAGAAATTGTATCTTATTTAGTAAAGATAAAAATAGAGTTTGAAAGTTGATTTTATAGATTTTACAGAAAATTAATAATCACCTTTATTTCTCAAAGCCTCTCCTTTAAAAAAAAATTTAGATACAGTAAAAAAATAAAAAAGTTCTATAGTCAGAATAGGTGTAAAAGATTTTTGTGTTTATACAGATTTTTCATTCTTTCTTTTGTGTGTATTTTTTTTATCTTATCTTGTCTGTCCTTATTTTATTTTGAATGTTTTATTTTAAGAAATAAAGCTAAATAACTGAATATATTAATTATTTAATAAGAAAAATAAATATTAAAATATCATTTTACAACATTATATTCATTCAACTTATTAATTTATCAACTATATATAAAATAAATATATAATAAATTATATATATAAAAGAAAATTTTTTTTTAAGTAATATATCTGTGTGTTTGAAATGAGTCATATACATACAATATATATATATTCCCACAATTCATTGTTTTTATATTTGCTGTTTGTCTATTTATTACATCAAGCTTACATTTATATATTAACATAGCTTCCTTTATTTTTTTATTATTATTGTTTCTTTCAATTTGTAATATTTTCATGTTATTATAATCAAAATTAAAACCATTTATACATAATCTATTATTATCATAAAAAACCGATGTTGAAACGTTATCATTCCCATTACAATTTTTTTTAGTTTTTTGAACTCTTTTTAATAACTGCAAGTGTTCTGTAGTTCTTTTCTCCAATGTACATCTTGATTTTTCTATATATTCACTACCACATTTACATTTCCATTTATATATGATGCAATTTTGATTTAAGAATGAGGTTTTAGCTTTTGAATTATTTATTATTTTATTTAATCCAGGAGGTGCATAAAATGAATATAAATAATTTTTGAAGTTGTACTCTATATATTTATTTAACTGTATTTATTGTTTAATTAAAAGATTATATATATATAAGTTCGTTTGTTATTTGTTACTTAATAACTCAACAAATATTTTACCAATCTTGATGAACCTTGCATGATTATCTTTTTTTTTTCTTTTTGAAAATTTACAGAGGCTATTGATTTTTGCTTTATGGTCATTGTTTTAAAAAATTTGATAATTTGCAATATAAAAATGCATCAAAATTATAATCAGTTTTTAATCACTTTGTAAAAACACACAAAAGAGGGCAGCACAGATTAAAAAAAATACAGGTGTTGAAAATTTTTTTTAATAAATTCAAAGTATGTTGTGGTCTGTGTATCTAGATATATACTAGAGAAATAGAGAGAATTATAGTTTTTGGTAATCTGAGGTAAAATTTTATTTTATAAATACATTTTAAATTAATTAAATTTCACTTGTACCATGCATTTAAATTTTCACTTGCATGTTGTGCTTGAAATTGCAATGTTAAAAGTTCATAGCCATTTTAAAAATTACATGTAAGTTATATTTTTTGTGATACTATTAACTCCTGTATTATTATTTCAGTAAATATTCTGTAAATATATTTTAATTAGCAACTACACTAATTGGAAATTATTTAATAAGAAGTGGCAAGCATAGATTTCTTTGTGAATCTGGTATTTTTGAAAACATGTTATTTTTGTTGTATTTATTTGTTGGACTACTCCATCATCTAATTAAATATTGAACATCTTTAGAAAAATTTAACTTTATTTAAATTTCAAATTACATTCAACTCTTAGTAAAAGCCCACAGACTATCATATTCACACAACCTTTTGAGAAGTATTGTTCTCCTCCCTTCTTCAGATATTGTTAGCCTGACCAGTGACAATACTAGCATGGAAATCGAATCTGGACCCTTAGATATAGAAAGATTTTTTGTTTTGATATATTTTTGTTTTGATAAATATTAGGTTTATTGTTTCTAAAAAGTTTTTCCTTAAAACTTCAAATGGAGAAGACATTGTTAGTAAATAAATTTCTATGAGCATGATATTTTCTTATTGTTAATGATTAAGTTTATATCTGATCTTAGTGTTTATTTTATTGAAATTCTTTGATTTTACTTTCTGTATGATTTGTATTTTTTACTATCTCAATTCATGACTAAATCTACAACCACAACATATCCTATAAGTCTTCTGTTGTGCAAAACTCATATTTAATGAAATGTGTTTTTGATGATATTGTAAATGTGTCTCTCTAGTTATTACTATAAATGAGAAACACCTTTCAAAATGTATGGATTTTTTTTACATTCTAATGCTATTTAGACTATTCTTCCATGTTTAAAGCAGCAATAAAAATGGAAGATTCAAATGATCAAAGCTTTTGGAACCATACTTAGCAAAGTCAAGAAATAAAAAATATCTCACTTTGGCCAGTTGAATGAAACCATTATGCTTGTTTTGCCACATCTGTTTTTCTCGTGATTTGTTTTAACTAGATGAAAAAGATATTTTATACACTTTTTCTTTCATAATATTTTTCACTGTTACACACACACACATATATATATATATATAGTGGAAAATAACTACCCTTCACACATATATTATAAAATTGACACACAGTCTCACATCAATAAATATTTTAAAAGCATACATGGTCCATCTAGACTTAGAGATTATTCTTTAAATAAATCAGCATTTATTGGCTGTGCTTCAATTTAAGATTTGATCTTATTCTAAGCTTGATTTTTAGATTTGCATATTACTTGACAAGTTCAAATTATATATCACAAAGAACAGAAAGTTTCTCATTTTAACTGCCTCCTATATTGAGCCTTATTAGTTGGCATATATGCAATAATTAACAATATAGCATTTTCTACACATACAAAATATTGTTGTGGCAGGCTATTATTCTTTACACATGCATATCAATTTTATAGTCCTTGTGTAAAGAGTCATTGCCTTCCACAATATTTATTATGTTTATAAATTACCATATATATATATATACGTGTATGTTTGTGTAAACTTCAAATTTTTATCATCAGTCAAATCTCCACATAATATTTTTCCATGTACATATAATCATAAACTGTTATAAAAACAAAACAAATGTATTCTTTTTTTTTTATTAAGGAAAAAACTTTATTCACAAAACAACAATAATTAACATTTTGGCCAATCATCATTACTCAAAATTAACTACTAATTTAATTAATTTATAAATCCATATAAAACTAAGCTTCTAATTTTAGACTTCATAAATAAATTAATAAAACTGAAAACTTAATTTTATGTAGCTTCATAAATTAATTAAATAAAAGTAAATTCTGAGGATGGCTAATGGGATTTTCAGATAATGAGCTCATAGCCAATTTAACCAATCATCGGATTATTTAATGATAAATAGATATCCAATAACTATTAACTACAGGGTTAAACAATGAAAAAATATCCAAAACTTGGATCTTTTTCAATTTACTGACTTAGTAAATAATGATTTCTTTTTCACTACTTCTGTATAAAGAGAGATGTGAATTTTACTCTACAGAAGAGTAATAAAAGATAATCTCTTTTTGTATCCATTAATCGTATTAAAATTTATTAAGCTGATTACACAAAAATAGTTGAGAACCATTTTCAAGTTTTCCTTACCTAATAATGGTCAAAATATTGATAAAATAACGAATGAAAAATATATATCATTCACATACACTTATTATTTTAAAAACCATTTGTATAGTTTTTATAGAGACATAAACCCTGAAACAAATGAGTGATGCTTCACCAAAATGAAATTTTTTTAAAAAATCTTAATAACTTGATTTATTTTGGACAGATTATGAAAGATTATTTTCACTAAAAACATCTCCAGGTATTTAATTTTCTATGGTTTGTTTTGAATTCTTATATATATAAAATTAAAACATGGCAATAAGAATACTAACAGATTTTAAATTTTTATATAAAATTTTATTCACAACAATTAAACAAATCGATCTTTTCAAATAAAAATTACTAACAGAAGCATATGTATAAGCATTTATAATTCAAATCAAACGCTAATCGTGCTTAATATTAAAAGAATTTCTCATAAGATTGATGACATCAGATCCAAAATGATTCATTAAAAGTCTTTGACTGTTTGATTCACTGTACTCATAAAAGACATTACCAAAAAATATTTTATAACCAGTATTATATTTATGAATGCATAAGATTAAACTAATGTACCTTTATTATAACTAGGTAATTTTATCAACTAACCCCAAAATGCTTTTACCATTATATGATCCCCCTGCTGCATAAATGATTATTATTAATAATCAGTCAATAAAATGATGATTTAAAATACAAACAAATTCTTTTTGCACATTACTATTCCAAAATTATGACTATTCTTATCAAATAAAATATCTTTAATGGACTTACAAAAGTAATTCAGACTAATACAATCTTTATTAATTTTTTTTAATCAAAACGTAACTGAAAATTATTAAGCCTTTTTTTTCTTATAACAGAATCTCATTAAAGCATCCTTTTTGGCTGCATATAACATCTATTTGTCATATAACTATTGAAATGAGAGATTGCAGGTACCCTTCTAGCTGTCCCTAACACTTTCACCTGTATCACAGCAACTTGTTTTATTTCCAAGTATGATCATACTTCCATCTGTACCATAGCAGCTTGTCTTTTGTCAGGTTTAGTATTTAACAGTGTAACGATATATAAATATGTCGTTACATTTATTTAAAATAAAAACTTAAAAGTTCGCAAATAAAAGGAAAAAACTAAATGCTAAAATTAAAATGTTTGTTAAACATATATATATTCGCACAGATGCTAAACTTTAAAAATATTTTTTCATAAACAAAAAAAAAAAAAGTATCTGAACGTATTTTTTTTAATAAAAAAATACCAGATTGAAATATAAAAATATTTTAATAAAAAAATAACGTAAGTTAAAGTAAAAACAGGTATTAATTAATTCCTGTAATCTGTAAATGGAAATGATTGTTTATTAATTATCTAAAAGCTGTGTAATTAAAAAGTCAGATGGAAAGTTAGATAAGAGAAGAAAGGGATTTTAGCTTGACCAATGGAAGCCAAATAAAGGCCCGGACCATAACGAAAGTGATAGATTAGTGACGTTTTGTTCATTGAATCCTTGTGGATAATATAAAAAGGGAAATACAGTTTTTTCGGACAGTTCCAGCTGTTTGTTGTGAGAGATGGGGTAGGACGCACATACCTCACTCTCTCTCTATTTTTAAAAATGAACTGATTGAGATACCGAAAGGAACCAGCTAATGCCACCTCCAGAACATTATCTTCTAAACGAGAAGTCACGGGAATATAAAACAAGAACCTGGACTCTGCTACTGTAAGCTATCGACAATGAACTTAAAAATTTTTTTAAATAATTAAGAACTTTCATGAAAGCAATTTAAATGTTAAAATGGAGTTTCTATTTGACCTTTAAGTTTAAAATCAATTGATGTTTAATTTTATATGTTTGTTATTGATAAAAAAAATCATTTCCATTTATTTTAATTGTATAAATTATTTATTGTTTAAATTTTAAATGTATGAAATTTAAGTTGTTTATAGACGCTTGCATGGATTCGTTTGCGGTTAATTATATTTTGGTTTTCATATTTGATCAAAATATATAGACATTCGATAAATAATGATACCGTACGGTGAGTATCTAAAATGTATTTATTCGGATGTCTTTTAAGTTATTGGTGACAACGCAAGTATCTTATGGTGAATACTATTGGGTTACTTATAAGTTTCTCTCTGCGATTGTCGGTATCAATAATTTTGTATTTTGATCGTTTATGCTTATTTTGAAATGTTTTTGACCGTGGAATCTATGTAATCGATCTATACCCAACATTTTAAAACAAATTGTATAAAAGTTATCTGTGCGAACATATCTAAATGATAAATTTAAGTCAGGCGTGAACGGCTATATAGTTTTGTAAGGTTATATTAAGGGAGGGTAATCTTAGGTTATTTGTTTCGTGGTTGAATTGGCTCAATGGTTTCGATATATTTATGTAGGTAGTAAATGTAGCAGGAGATCCGCCACGTGCAGGATTACATATATACGCCGCACACCCTCTGTTGCCTATGGAATTGGATAGTAAGACGCAAGACGCAATCCATTCCTATGGAGTTTTATGTTTATTGTTCTACTCGCCATCAGAAGTAGCATTCCTGGTGGTGGAGAGCAACAATGTCTTCTCACTATACTGTTCAGATGTGCATTCCTGACAGTATAGTCTATTTAGTGCCGTTGTATTTTCATGCTACATTGAATACATAAGTGTATCGGATGGTTGGTGTCAGTTTGACTTTGAATTTTTAGCCTAGGGTTAAATAAGGGAAGAATATTGTCTTTTCAAATGCAGATCTATGTAGCCTATTCATACCCGACCCTCTAAATAAAATATTTAAACATTATAGCAAGCTATTTTAAATGTAAAATTAAAAGTTAATATAAAAATCTAAATGTTAAACTTATTCCTCGGGTTTAGAATGATTTTATATGTGCGTAAATAAATATTTTTCTGTGTTAATTTCTGGCAGTGGCTTTTATTATTTTTTTATATTTATATCTAAATTTATAGATTTTTATCTCTGCGTCTCCACTGAGCTAGTGACAATGGGCTAGCGATCTAAATATGTAAATAAAGTGGAATCCTAACAGCGCGTATCTGCCTACTTTATAAATTTTTCTAGGCTCAAATGCCTAGATGGCGCCCTTGGTAGTGCGGTGCGATGCGATCTCCCACTTCGTTTGGATCGTTATAATAGCTTTCAGTTCCATGAACCTTCTCACTGCTTTTGCTATCAAATAAAGGCAGCGAGTATAAAATATTCTGTTATTGCCTTACTCTATCTCCAAATGGGTGCCAATTTATATCTTGGTCCTTAGCTTAATGGCAACAACTGGATTCATTGAGCATTTTCACGTATTGTTCTATTTTGCTATTGGTTATATTTTATCTATACAAACATTCATTGGTCTATAATGATGGTTGCTAGATCTGATTAAGATAATAATGTAACCTCAAGAGGTCCATTACTTAATATAGGTTGTTCCATAATAACTATATTTAATAACAATTAAATCTAAAAACATTAGTTTGTTGAAATAAAAAGCATCACCCAAAAAGCCATTCAATCTAATAAAAAAACTTTAAATTCATCCTTAAACCTAATAAATAATTTTTAAAAAACATAATACTGATAAATAATTCTACTCTCTAAAAAAAAAAAAAAACTAATATAGTGGAACACATTAAAGGTGAAATTGTCATATCCAATGGACCAATGTTCTTTAATTTTACAAATTGTGCTATTACACTTAAAATACATTGAAACATCTAATAGTAAAAACAAATTTATGAATAAATTCAGCATTTCTTTTTTTTTAAAGGTAGAGGGAAACATATAAATACTTTTTAAAAGGAGGTTGCCTTGACAACAGTTTGAAATTGTTAATTGTTATTGATATTGGGATTGTCTAACTGTTAACTGGTTTTTAATAAATATTTTTTTAATATACTATCATCTATTGATAAATTAAAAAAATATTGATATACTTGTATTCGTCTTAAAGAAAAGCAATATTTTTCTGCTACTAAAACTAATATTGTTCATTTTTTTTTATATTTGCTTTTTAGAGAGTAGAATTATTAATGCCATGCCTTTTTAAAAGTTTTTTGTTAAATACGCGCGCATGATTGTTGTTTGTTATTGATAAAGATGTTTTTCAGCTTAAATCGCTTTGATTCTAATATGAAATTCATTATTGAATGATGATTTAAATTTCAATAAGTTTTTAGATTTAATTGTTATTAAATAGTGTCAATTATATTTTATATTAAATATTAAGTTGTTCCAGCCATCTGCCTGTATGAAGACTGCTGTAATGAGGTTTTTTTTAATGAATAAAAGGCTTATAATAAAGTTACAACGATACCAAACTCTCTACACAGTAGGAATTTTATGCTTGAGCTGACTTCTTGAAAATAAATTTGAACCTGCCTGGAAACTTCAGCTGCATAAAAAATGATCTTGAATTTCATTCACAAATGGCATCAAATGTGCTATCATCTATATCCTATATATTATTAATCCATAGCAGGATTTCTTCTCCAATCCATATCCTTTTTTCTCTTCATCACACCAACAAATATTCTAATTTTATCCCTCCATCTCACACCTTTCTAGATCTTTCATAATCTCTTGAGATCTGGTGAACAACTTCAGCTATTCATCTACAACTACATCTTTTAATAATATGCCCAATCCAGTTCCATTTCATCCTCTTAATGTTTTTAAGATATAGCTTATCATGCATAATAGTTCATATAATTGTCATATCAAGAACCTTGAGTTCAAATTCCAATCAAGTAAAACTTAGTATTTCTTTTCAAGTTTTTCATATATGCTTAGAAATATTTTCCAAGTAACATAATCATAACCATTCAAACTTTCCATCCAGTAATGTTTGATATATGGTCACCATCTCATCTTATATAAAGAATAAAAGAATGAAATTTCACCCAAACTTCCATCTCCTGTTAATTGTCAGTCTTAATGGGGAAAAAACTTGTTATTCACTGTTGCTTTTCATAAAGATTTTAACTGAAGCCAGCTATTTAAAGGCTGTTTCACCTTTTATTGTATATGTATTGTCTATTTTTTTAAAATTAAAATCATTATCATGGATTTTTTTTATAATATACATAAACAATATTTATCTAAATTGCATGTTGAAAATTGATAATAAATTGAAAGTATGCTAGCCTTTCTCACATGCACAATTATAACAGAGAAAGCCAATCAGATTTTAAACAGATATCTAATAAATAATCAAGCTTAGACACGAGACAGAGATTTTGACAAAAAAGGTTGATATCAACCTTTTCTAAACTTAACTTTTATATATATAAGCCAGTCTTAAGCATCTTAGCCTGAAAGCTTTAAATATATAAACAAATACAATTATCATTCATTATTGTTATAAATATAATATATTACGGCACGAAATCTCAGATTTACTATACCGCAATTTTCATAGCAGCAATGTTTGTAAACAATATTTATCTAAATCGCATGTTGAAAATTGATAATAAATTGAAAGTATGCTAGCCTTTCTCACATGTGCAATTATAACAGAGAAAGCCAATCAGATTTTAAACAAAGCTTGATTATTTATTAGATATCTGTTTAAAATCTGATTAGCTTTCTCTGTTATAATTGCGCATGTGAGAAAGGCTAGCATACTTTCAATTTATTATAATATACATAATGATTTGAGACAATACATACATATAAATGCATGCATCTCAGAATTTTTGATATATTTTCAAAGAGGATTTTCATGAAGCATTGAAACCTGAATGAACATTTAATAATAAAAATTTGTGAGACAGCCCCTGAAAAGTCTAAATAAACTTGTAAATGATATCCACTTTCTCCTATTAACCCTTTCTTAATACAAAATCCCTATTGACACATTGAATTAAAATTTCAAACTTTTAATTGGTCAATTACAAATTCAGCAGTAACAATATATTTATCTGTTAACACTATATTTGGTTTAGTTTAGTTTCTAAAATGCAAATAAATAATTTATTAGATTATTAAAATCAACAAAAGTTTTTTAAAAAATAAATTTCTATTTATAATTGATGAAAATAATCTATAATGGTAATCATAAACTATATGTTTGTCATCCAACTATAAATTGCAGCCATATGTTATTATCAATTTGCCTTCAAAAAAAGTAAATATTTTCTATTGAAATATGATTTATTCTTCTAAAATAGTTAATATTTCACAAATATTTTGTGGCAAAAATAATAAATATAAAAAAAGGTTCTAAAACATATGTTTTCACTTTGGAAATCAAAATGAAAAAATAGAAATGCCAAAATTATTGATAGGCTCTCTCTTGTGAGAGAACAAGAAACAATCAATCAGTGTCTTGGAAAGCAGGATTTATCTTATTGCTATAATGTTAAATTTAAATATTATTGATTTATTAGTTGTAAAAAAATTCTTAAGATGGCAGTATTATTTAGTACAGTTTTCGCTAGAAAAATCAGCAAAGAAATGTTAAAAATAGTGGTTAGAGAGTGGGTTAAAGCAGTAATCACGTGGATGATTCATCAATGTGGTTCATAAAAATAAATATTTTTTATCTTGCTGATAAATTGGCACTTTACCAATAAATATTATTTACAAATTTGTTAAGTAGACTTAAAAAGTCCAACTTCTAAATCATTATTGAAGTAAGCATATTCAGGATTATTTGTTCTATGAATAAGATTATATTATCAGTCTTTCATATCAAACTGTCATAATGCATTTATGTGTTCACTAAAATTGTTAGTATGCATATATAATAATAGCAAATTTTTTCACACAACTGTATTATCTAGTGCAAGCTATAGTAATTAATAGATGCTACAAGGTGATGTTTTGATGCTTTATACATATATTCAAATGTTATTTTTACCTCAGTGCATCTTTTGTCTTAACTAAACCAGTCTCTCTCACTCTCGATATATTTTTGAAATATAATTATTTTCAACCATTATCAATTCACTATAGCATGATCTCTCCAAATTTCAGTTTCTCCAATTCATAACATTTCTTTTCCACATTATACCAGAAAACTTCATTATTTCATTCATTCAACTCACATGATTGTTTCTTTCTAGTTTTACAAGCTTTTGGGATCAGGTTTAAGACATCAACTAATTTCTTTGCTTAATTCGTCTATAAATATGGCCAGCCAACTCAATTTTTTCAATCATATCTATGATATATATTTGTTCTCTACACATATTCCACTTTCATTTCTTCCTTATAGCTCCTAATCTACATCTCCCCATACTTTGTTGAGTGATCTGAAATATTTGCATTTGCAAAGTGAATCATTTGCTTTAAATAAATAAATAATCACATGACTTTATAAATAAATAATCACATGACTTTATAAATAAATAATCACATGACTTTATTACTCTATAGTTCAGGAGTTCATAAGAATTCTGAGTTTGAAGTAACAAAACTGGGTACGATTCATGAGCCTTAAGTTGCAGGGCTATGTATTATGAAAAACTTAATACTCCTACAAAATCATCCCTCCACTATCAGTCCCATTTCCATCTATCATCGCCAAATTATTCTTCCAGTGCTGAATTGGTTATTTTTCTACTTCAATTCTATTTTAATAAAAATTGTTTTGTTAATTTCAATATATTATCTTCTTTCAACATCATACTTTTCCCATTTTCACTTAAATCTCATCTATAGTCCAAATTTTTATCCCATTTTCATCTTTACGTATATCCAAAGTTCCTGCCCTTGTATTAAATTAAGAATAAATTTTCTTTAATGTTGCTATATATTCTTTCTAATTTTATACATTTTTTTTTTTTAAGAAAAAATTTATTCTCTAGCTATATTGAATGTTACAAATATAGAAATGATATCAATTACATATCTATTTGAAGTAAAGTAGATCTAACCTTCTCCCATGTTGCTCTGGTGATATAGCTTGGAGCAATTAGTTGGTCCTTTTTCATGATTTTCTCCATGACATTCTTAAATTTAGTCCCATGTGGATCTCTCATTCCTTCAATTGTGACTTTACATCTGATACACCACAGGGCATAATTCACGAAAGTTGCCAGTCTTATGTCCGTAAATAGACCCTGACCTATATAATCTTTAATTGATTTGTAGTTTGCACTTGTATTGCTGTACCATTTATGAGATATTAATCTATAATTGGACATAATGGGACATTTAAGAAAAATATGATCGATTCCTCTTCTCTCTCACATACCTGGCATACTGGATTGATCTTCTTGAAATTTCTCCTGTATGCCAAAAATGAGTTTGTAGGGAGGGAGTCCGGGTTGACTTTAATTAAGAAATCTTGAAATTTTGCCTCAATGAATAAAAATTTTGATCTTGAAATCAGTTGCTGATTGGTGATCCCAAGAGACCCTTTGTTTATGTTATTTTCCCCATGTATTATTTTATATGCATTCCAGTATTTAATTTTTGATATAATTGGATTTTCATTCAGATCAATAACTTTCCAAATATTATCAAATAACAAATTCCACCAACTTTTATTAGTGGGCGGTGGTCTATCAGTTGGTGTGACAGTTTCTTGATATGATATACTTGAATATTTGTTTTGAAGCCAGAATAGTAGGTTATAGTCTCTCTGGAATATCATGGTTTTGATACAATGTAATGAAAGGCCATTGAACCTTCTAGGCATTTGAAGTTTTCGGAGGCTGATGGCAGCAACCTTTCGGCCCCAGAATAGTTTTATGCATAGTGAGTTTATTTTTTTGATAAATTTTTTGGAGGGGCAGATACCAGATAGGAAATAGTTAATTTTTGGGAATATCAATGAGTTTAAAAGTCTTACCTTACCATGAAGTGAAACATATATCTTAGAAAGGGAGGTAGTTGTATGGCAAATTTTTGTTAATAGGGATTCTTCGATTTCTCTCCTCATAGCACTATTGGATTTTGAAAAATTAAAGCCTAGGAATTTCTGTGGGTCAGCTGTAAAATTTGAAGCAATTTTCCTGCCAGTTAGCAAGCTCCAGGAGGCTGATTTCTTTTTATTGAATTTGAGTTTATATTTGTCTGAGTACCACGCTAGTATTTGCTCTAGTTTAGTGATATATTTCTTGGAAGGCAGGCAGATGATTATATCGCCCATATAACTGAGATGTTTAATCTCCCTTCCCATGGTAGATACATACACTCCAGGCAGTGATCTCTCAATCTCCATCAATAGTGGGTTGATATAGGCTATAAAATATAGTGTGCTAATTGGAGATCCTTGAGGAATAGAGATGGAGGGTTCAAACCCAGGTGCAATTTTCCCATTCATTGTGTTGTGGATGATTCTGTTGGCTAATAGATTTGCAATCATCCTCAGATAAACACACAGCACCCCATATTCTTGGAGAACATCAATTAGAATGTCTGGCCTGACTGAGTCAAATGCTGCCGAGATGTCAAGTTGGACAGCGATTGGTTTCGACATCTTCCGGGCTCTAATAACATCGATAAGGAGTTTTATTTGGCCAATGGCATTAATTGATGATTTCCCTTTTTTTGCATATTGATTGGTAGAAATGTATTTATAAATTTTCACTTGGATTTGAACCTTAATTAATTGTTCTATGATTTTAATTAAAAGGGGAATCATTGAGATAGGCCTCAGATTATTCAAGTCATGTTTTTCATCTTTTTTCTTTAGGAAAGGTACGAGAGATATTGGATACAAGTTGTTAATCTCTCGACTTCCCTCTGCTAAGTGGTTTATCATGGCTTTAATTATTGGCACTGAATATTTCTCTAGATGTAGGAGGATGAATTTTGGTATGCCATGTATTCCTGGGTGCACCCTCTCCGGGAGGCTTTTTAGCTTGATGCGGATCTTTTCCTCAGTGATATCATGAGTCAGGTTCTCATCTAAGCGGAATAGTCCATTGACATTCCCAGTCTGATCAAATTGAAGTGTTGCCCTAAAGTGCTCTCTAATTGCACAGATCATTTCCGGATTTTATTCTTATATCTACTAATTATTTTTTTTTACTCATATTCATTTTTCATAACTTTATTTCATTTTAAGCCTGTAAACATCACACGATCACCATTTCTTATGCTTGATCTTAACTGTTATTAAAACAGGCAAAACTCTCTATACGTATTGCCACTCAATGCAAGCTGTTGATTACTCTGGCTCGCACTGCATGCAATACGTATACACAGTTTTGCGTGCTTTTATTTCATTTTCTCTAATCAGTTTAATTGTATTCTCCCCCCCACACACACACACACACTCATAATTATGAATTTGTAATATGATATCTTTTCATTTATACCACCCCTCTCATATAAATACATAGGTATTAATTAGTTCTCGATTTATTAATTTTACTTATTGCAAAAATTTTGTGGACAGCGCATTGCACATTCCTGCCCTCTTTTGGCTTCATTTGCAAATATATTACTATTTTATCAGTTTAATAAATATATACGTATATAAATATTTATAAAAGTAAAATTCATTTTATTACAAATAAATTAATATAACAATATTAACTTAATACTAAGGAGATGGTAATCATACTCTACACATGCACCGTAACTTAAATAAAAAATGGTAAAATTAGAAATATTAATTCGCAATAATGTAGTGTAAAAATATTTGTAATAAGATAAATCAGCAATTAATTAACGGATTAATATATATAATAAGTATTTTTATTGTTTTTTTTCATAAGTAATATACATATATATATACACAGTATATTCAGATACCAAAAGAATAATATGAGAATGTATATGTATCAAAAATATTGATGTATTTTTAACATATATATATATATCCATATGAAATCCGAACATGCATAAAGTTATGCATGAAATAAATATAACTAATATTTTATCTAACTTTTAAAAATTTTAGGGATGTTATCTGGATTTTTAAAAAAACTTCCAAATCAAACAAATTTTAAAATGTTTCGATTTTTCGTTCACTTGATTTTTGAGACTTTGTGATTCACTTCTGAAAATTTACCTATTAGGTATGGTGATATATATATATGGTAATAAAGATTTTGAAAAAAGTCAGAATATAATAATTGTATAAATTAAAAAAATTAATGAATATAAATCCACAATATTGAAGCAAAAAGTCGATATCATATAATGACTTTATTACATATTGACAATAACACAGGCAAAATTCTCCATACAGTAGCGCCACTCAGTGCAAGCCAGAGCAATTAATGGATGCAGGAAGGTTTGTGCATAAAAATCCCTATCTAGTGCTACTCATCCAATGTCCCCAGACTAATTTATAGCTTGTGGCTTTCATTAATGAGGAGCCTTGGATCTGGTAGCACTGCACCTGGATCTTAGGATCCAATGCAACCTTCCAGAAGCCACCTTTTACCTTTTTAGCTAACTATAAAACTTTGAGTTCAAAATAAAAACACAATTTTCCATTCATGCTCATTAGCTTGTATAGTTGCATAGATCTGAACTCAATTCAGCATCCATAGTTTTTGAAGTCTTTGGTTCTTTAATAACCACAATCACCATAACCCTATTCAGCAGGATTGATATTACAAAAAATTAACAAAAATGGGTTAAAAATTTGGATTGTATATGACATTTAAGTAAAAATGGGAAGAAGTGTAAAATGCTGGAAGAAGAACAGAATAATAAAGATAAACTATTGAAATTTAACAGTTTTTTATTAAAATGGAATTGAAGAAGTAAAAGTAAAAATTAACAAAATAATTATTAAGATTGAGAGAGAAAAATATTTATAAATGTTTGGGAAAATATGACAATTATGCATGTATCATGCACATTTTGCTAATTATTTTATATTTTATTCCCACCCATAATCAATATCATATTCAGACTACAAAAGTATCATAAAAGACTTTAAACTTATTTTTTATGCATAAATTGAAAATGAAAAACTTAAATAATAATCCAGGCAATGATTATAGTTATAACCACTCAGAAATCATTATTATATTATATTCACTTTAGACAAACAAGGTATCTCATATGAAAAATCACGAAATTCAATTTTCATATGTGATCGTCTATGGAGAAATTTCATTACCCCCCCCTCCCAACCATTATAATTCATTCATGTATATTTTATTATAATATTTTAATTCCAAACAAAATTCTAAACATGTCTGGATATTTGAAAATGTAAGAAATTCAAGGCCTACTAAACTCCACATTAATGAATTTCAATTGTTTGTTGTTGTTTTTTTGTTTTTTTGGAGGTCTCAGAGTGATATTATTTCAAGAAAATATTTTGAATGACTAAAAACATGAGTTTTTGAAAAGTTTGATTATTTGTACACAACAATTGTGTAATAATTATTACATATCAAAAATATATAATATTACATATTTATTTGATACATATTTTATTTTTAAGTATAAAAGGTTATATTTTTCTGAGTAACATTACCATGGATATTACAGAGTTGCTGGCTACAATCTGTTTAATAACATGTTATCACTCACAGTCTGTTAGAATATATAGCAATCTCATAAAAATTATTAAAAAATGTTAAACTTTTAAAGCACAAGTTGATAGCTTTAATAGATATTGATATTTATTTAATGTCAAACAAAAAGATATTGTTCATTTTCTGAAGTCTCTGCTCCTTCCAATAGTTCAATAACAAAACAATGCTTAGTTATTTTGTAAATAAAAATATCTAAGTTAAATGTATTATATTCTGATATTTATATATATAATATACAAACAAACAATTTAATGGTAAAAAATATTATATTTTAAATTCTTTAGTAGCGCTTTCAATTACGTAATAAGCCTCATCAGCTTTAAATAAATTTCAAATTTTTAATGTCACGTAAGTAATTGAAAGCGCTACTAAAGAATTTAAAATATATTTTTTTACCGTTAAATTGTTTGTTTGTATATTACATATAATATTTTTTATAACAGGTATTATACTTTTACATTTAATATATATATATATATCAGTTTAATACTAAAATTAAAGTTGAAAGCTTAAAGCAAATGAAAACAAAGAAAACTGTCAAAGTGTTAGCACAGTGTAAAAAGATAAAGTGGAAGTTACTTTAAATCCCCAGCACGTTATATGTACATTAATGCAAATCAGTCAATTATTGAAAAAAGCATATCAATAAATGAAAAAGTATTTTTGTTTATATATATTTACAGTAAATTCCTTTTTAATTTCATCTTCATTTGAGCTACTATTATTAATATTTATATTATACTAATCGTAAATTCAATATTAATTATCATAAATATTCAAGATGCTAATAAGACACAGTCTAACAGTGATATAAATGTAATACAATTCATTGTTTAAAATGGTACATAATAACACTTAAACTCAACTAAAAACATTATTTTTATTAGGAGAATACAATTCATTATTTATTTGCCTAAATTGCTGCTTATATTTATTTGTTTTTCTTATGACAAATTTTTAAACAAAGCAACTAAAATAACTTTGACCATTTTTTTAAATTAAAAATTACACAAATAGTAACAGTTTGGTAAATTTATCTTTACTGATGTATATTATACAAAAATGTAAAACTAATAGTAAATAATTGACTGCAGAGAAAAAGTTTTCCAACATTCTTTTCACAAGAGTATAATAATAGAAAATTTATTATTCATCAAGTGAATCATTCACTGCAAATTGGAGAATTTTAATTCTACTACTACTATTATTATTACCACTACTACTACTACTACTATGGCTATGAGTTTGGCTATGATGATGATGACTACAACTACAATGACTACTACACCTACCACTATCATTATTACACTACTAAAACTATTATTATTACTACTCTACTACTACTACTATACTACTACTACTATTACTATTAGTAGTAGTAGTTAGTAGTGGTGGTGATGGTGGTGGTTAGTGTTTGTGATAGTAGTAGCAGTAGTAGTAGTAGCAGCAGTAGTAGTATTAATAGTATCATCATCATCATCATTATTGTTGTTGTTGTTGCTGCTGCTTCTGTTGTTAGTGGTGGTGGTGTTATTATTATTTTGTTCATTAATAGACCAAAAACTTATTGGATGGCCATTTAAAACAAAACCTAAGTTTGTCCTTCAAAATTTTGATCTATCTAAAGAAATGTAAAATTTTTACTTGATTCTCATAATGAAGCAATAGACTTTAATCAGAAAAATCCAGAGAAATCACAGTAATCATTTTTGTTTACATCAAAATGTCATATACTTGTATATATTTATTTTTTTAATTAAAAAAAAAATCTTAAGAGGTCACTATAATCTAATAGTGACACAGTCAAAATATTTTAATCCTGCTTCTTTGAATTTTATGTATTTCAGTCTTTGAAATTTGTTTTGAGACCATTTGTGAGATTATTTTGATAAAATTTTGAGAATAACCAACTTGTTTTGTTTTTTTTTTTGCAAAGTTTATTAGTATTCATGATTATTTTTACACAATAATCATGTAATAAAACAGGCAACAGCTCTTCATATGTATTGCCACTCAGTCAATGGATGCCAGAAGGCTTGTGCATAAAATCCCCATCTAGTGCCTACTCATCCAATATCCTCAGAATAGTTTGTGGCTTGGGTCCATTGATTACTCTGGTTTGCACTGAGTGGCAATACATATAGAGAGTTTTTCCCATTTTAATAACAGTTAAGAGCAAGCAAAAGAAATGATCATGTAAATCATGTAATACTTATCAAAAATCAAAAATATACCTTATTACACTTTCATTTTATAGTGGACTATCTCTATGCATGTATATAAATAAAATGTAACTAAAGTTGATTAAAATTTTGTAATTATGCACATCAGTACACGCATAATTGTCACCCTTTATTAATATATTCTCTCTAGGAAAATTTGGATACAACATGAATATCTTGGAATATTCTTAAAAGATAAGATATGCAAGTAAGCTTAGATTATACAGAAAGGACCGATATAAAAATACGCAATGGTCTATTCAAAGAGGCACTGATATATTAGATGTATATGTAGTCATCAGCAGAGTATTGACTGAATAATAAATGATTATTATGGAATTGTCCACATACAAGGTGTACAATATCTGGGTATGTAAAAAAAACTGTATTAAAATGACTGTGTGTGTGAATAAGTAATTCATACAACTACAGATCAAAATGGACTTTAGAGTAATTTTTAATTGCTTTTAATTGTTTTTATTTACATATATTTATTGGCAAGTGAATAAACTTGTGTTGTTAAATTTAAGTTGTCTTAGATTTTGTTTATAAAGTTTTTAATGCTACCAAACTAGTGAAAGAATATCCCTGGAACACAGCAGAATGATGCAAGTTGTTAGAGTGAATGTAGGATCACAACAGAATATCTCAATTGACAGGTTCTTTTGTTTAGAAGAGTTATGCTTTTATCGCTACCCAGGAACGATGTTTTGCAAGTGACAAAACAACTCTGTGACTCCAAAATTCCTGAAGTTTCTATGGCAAGAGTTAAAGGCTAAGTTAAATGCTTATTTTCCTCCAGCAACAACTAAATGAATGGCATGTTTAAGATTTAGTAATAGAAAACAATCACCTCAAGAGAAATACTAAGATTATGACACTGCATTAAGAACATTCCTGAAAAAATATAATTTTAAATCTGAGTTAGATATGTTAATGGATCAATTATTATATGGAATAAAGACAACAAGCTCAAGTTTTTGAGTGAACTGAACTTTACTTATAAATACACAATGGAAAAAGGTTTTGCACAGGAAGTAATGTTGGAGAATACTTTGGAATTTTAAGCTACTACATTCATGCAAAAAACCTCAGTAGCTGTTAAGAAAACAAAAGTTGGCAGACTGATCTGTAGGAGTTCAAGTAATGTTTTAATCTATTATTGATATAAAGAAAAAGGCCACATGAAGAAGTACTACAAATTTAGAAGAGAAAAATGTAGGGGCTATAATTTAATAGGATATTTAGCTCATTTTCCAAAATAAAGACATTAATATAAAAACTAAGTGTTTAAGTTCAGATTTTAAATCATGGGAAAGCAGTATAAAAAGAAAAAATGATATTTAGAAGCTTAATGACATAGAGAATGGCTATATTCTGTTAGTTGACATTGTTTATGAACAAAAAACTACTATGGAAATAGATAATGGTACTGATTTACAATTAGTAAAAAATAAGGCAGCAACTTAAACTAGACTTGCCATCTGATAAACACGTAATAAATATTACCACAAGCTCAAATTCTTATAATTCCCAAAACAAACAAACAAAAGATTTCTTAGAACCTCCCCGGGTACAGCAATCACACTCTGACTTACCCACACCATCCAGCACAAGCCACAACATGAAACATATGCAAAAACCAGCACAAAATATCACACATCAGAATCCGTCAATGTTAGGTGAAGCCAATGACATACAGATTAATCCAGACATAGAAACAGATATGGATTACATAACACAAACCTTATACAACAAAAAAAGAAAGTCAACAAAATTTGCACAAAGCAGTTCTGAGAGATGAACAGACTGCTTTGAATTCAACCAATTTCGACTTAAATAAAACTATAAAAAATCACTCTTACAACAGCTCAAATACTATGCAAGATAAAAAAGGAAAATAAAACACTCTAATACACAGGACTCTCACTCTAAGCCAACAGACACCAATACAGAAGACCTTTCTACCTATAGCCTACAACCTCCTGCATCTGCTCACATGGTTCCCTCACCTAAATCCTCTGAACTTGCCTCTCCAAACTTAAACAGCCCGCAAGCGGTACTTACTAGCGATCTAAGAGTTGATGGATAACCTGCCGTGCAGAGTAGTAGGGATCAATGTGAGAGGTCTAAACACCCTCACTCGTGTATATGCCATTAGGCATTTTTTTTCCTTTATTTCTCCTCACATTTTATTCTTAGGAGAAACCAAATTCCATCAGCACTCCAACCATAATATCCAGACAGAGCTTAGCAAACTTGGTTACTTAAAATTAGCCATCAATAGCTCCGCTGCCGGAGGAGTTGGAGTGCTTATTAACAAGAAGTGCCCTCCCAATAAATTTAAAGTGCTCTACGAAGACAACAACTTGATTGCTCTGAGATATGGATCAAGTAACATAAACTCATTTTATGTATATGCCCCCAATAATAAAGAAGTTCACCTAAGAATTATCAACACTATAAATATGCTGACTTCCAATAACAATGCACCTGCTATATTAATAGGAGATTTTAATCTATCCTATGAAGAATATGACAGAAAATATCTTCATCTCCTCAACAGAGGATTTCTGGATGGTAGAGGGTATTTCCCTCCTAATGCTTTTTCATTTCACACGAAAGTTTATCATACCCTAATAGACCTGTTATTTTATACAGCAGAATTTCACTTCTGTATTGAAGCATATCTTCAGCCAGCAGCCTTTACAGACCACCATGCAATAGTTGCAGACCTGCAGCTTCAAAACTTCCCTACAATAAGCACCAACAATACCATAAGAGTCCTCACTCGTGCCTCCACAACTGAGGCGGTATTCTCCGAGGCCTACATTCTTTTTCAAAAAATTGACATACTCACTAGACCTCCGGAGGAAGCTTGGTTCTCTCTTGTGGGAATTCTACAGTCACTCATAGTACAACACACCAGAAGATCTAAAGGGCCTACAACGCTTTTTAATGAGCTGGAACAAATCTCTCACCAAATCAATGCATTCAACATCGATAATGAGCCATTGGAAAGATTGCTTAACCTTAAGCATCAATATAAGACCAAACAAGTGGCCATTGCAGAATACATAGCAATTAAAAGATCCAAAATATACCTACCTAATCAGCATTGTTGGACTAGAGCATATCTTCGTTGGGCATTAGGATACAAACCCAAACAATCCATGCCCTCAACAATCATCATCAGTGGTTCCAATTATACTGGAATTCATATGCTTCAGAAAATTGAATCTTTCTTTAAAGAAAGATTACAAAATTGTGAACCCAGAGTTGATCTCTCTTGGAATGACATTTTTCCAATAGGTAGACATGGCATCACAGAGACTGACATAAAGAATCGCTTAGCAGTCCTACCTGACCATGTACATCCTGGTATACATGCCATACCTAAGTTTATGCTTCAACATCTTAGCAACATTGTGATTCCGATTGTAATGGGAATGATAAAACACCTCTCAACACAAAAAAGGGTAATTCCTAATCTTTACCCTATTGCAATGGTGCCGTTCTTGAAGAAAAACAAGGAACCCACTTCCATCAACAGCATTAGACCGATATCAATGACTCCTATCTTATTCAAAATCATAGAAGGAGTCATTAAAGAGAAAATAGAGTCCAAAATCATTCATAATATTTCAAAAAATCAATATGCTAAAAAGGGTTCATCAACCCTTACTGCCATGACAGAAGTTAAATTACTCCTCGACTATGTCAGATCTAATAGACTATCAAAACCGATTGCAGTTCAGATTGACATAGCTGAGGCCTTTGACACAGTGAATCCCAACATCCTGCTTGAACTTCTAGGGAAATACAACATTCCTTCCCAGATCATACAAATACTAGATAACCTATTACATAACAGATTCATTCACCTCACACTTAACGGAACCTTAACAGATGGATTCACGCCTAAGCGCTCCATACCTCAAGGGTCTCCGCTTAGTGCATTGCTATTTTCATGCTACATAGACCCTCTTTTAAGGTCTATAGAAGACTCCCTCCCTGGAATTCATATACCAAGAATCAAGAAATCCATCACCTCCATTGCATATATGGATGATGTCATAATATTCCTTCCATCACATAAGTATCTCCAACCGCTTTACCTTTTACTGGACAAATTTTCTAGCTCATCTCAACTACACATTAATCACAGCAAATCCTCTACATGGCGAATATTAAATGATTTTTCCAAATTTCTTGCGGAGCCCCAAAATTTCTTGGGGTTCCCTATATATAAATCTCAACTCGCCATGACCAAAAGTATTCAGAATACCATCATTGAACAAGCTGACCACCTTACACAGGGGCTTTCGAAGGTCTATTTATCTCTGCAGGGCAAGGTCGCTCTGTTAAATATGAAAGTAATGGCCAAGATTGCCTATTACCTCCCGTTCATTACCATCACCAAGATATTCCTATCCAAAGTTTACAGACTATGTGCACGACTGTTTTGGAAGGGTCGTACTTCATCCATCAGCACAGCAAAAATGCAATTCCATAGAAAACAGAATGGAATGTCCCTTCATTCCATTCAGGCAATATTCTATCAAAAAGCACACACAGTGGTAGTCAACCTGATACAAAAATACGATAGCATCCTTGCAACAGAACCAATAACTCCCACAGATACGCCTCCACCTGAGAAGTCCTCTTGGATAGACCAAATCCTCTCCCATCTTTACAAATTCAATGGCAACTCCTCCAAGTGCTTTCTTACCAAAATCTCCATATGGACCGCCCACTCATTAATGAACCCCCAACCTTCACAATTAAGACCAAAACTTGGAGTAACAAATCAAAAAATTACTACACTATTCAAATTCTTATGGATGGAGCCAAAGTTCTTGGATTTTTTAATCAAGGCTAACTTGAATGCGGTTCCAACAAACTATTTCCTCCATTACAGAAGATTTATAAAAAACATAGATCCTTGCTGTCCTGTCTGTAATAGAGAGGAAGAAACCTTTGAGCATATGATTCTATCCTGTACTGGCTTGACATCTGTACGGCTAATGATAGCCCAAAATACCTCAATGGACTTTTATAAGATGCTGTCTATTAAAGATTGCATGAAAGACCGAAACTTCATTCACATAAGAATATCGACTTTTATTATATACTCACTGTGGATAACTAGATGCAAAATCACCTTCAATATCCCACCACCGAATGCAATGACAATATTCATCAGTACTTTAAACAAGATTAAAAAAAAAGATGAAATTATATCAACAAAGTTTCTTTATGAGAATACTTGGAGACTATTCAAAATCCACAGCATCCTAACATCCCTATAATTATTCATGGAAGGAACTGAACCTTTCTCTTCAAACCACATAGGAAATAGAGATCATTTTGTTAAGACTGCTGACCTTCTTGAACAACAAAATACCAAAAAATCAATTGTTCCAAATGGTCTACATAAAACACTCAGAGACTTTTTTAATGAAATTAATTTGTATTATTAAAAAAAAAAACACTGGCCAACTATTCCCTTCTTCCTGTTCCCCATATGTATATAACCATATTATCTTTTTTTACTCACAATATAAACATATATATGCAAAATGACTCAAAAGAGTAAATGTAATAATTTTTATAGCAATAATAAAATTCTTTTTGAAAGTAAAAAATAGAATGAAGTTGTCACATGATAAAACAGATGTGATAGCTACAGATACAATGGGAATAAAATAGACTCATGCAGCAAAGTAACTGAACCCATTAAAATCAATTTCAAAGTAAGCTTTCGACCATAGTATATAGTTAAGAAACACTTGGGTCCCACTTTTGGGTAAAAACTAGTTCAGATCACTTGGAATTCAAATAGAAAAAATAAAAATAATTTACTATGATATAGCAAATTGTGGGGAAAAGTCTGAGCTAATACAAGTGTTAATCCCATCCAGAAGTGAAATTTTAAAATGTTTAACATTTTTAAGTTTGCAAATTGGTCTGGAAATGACTTTGAATGCAAAACTTTACAAAAATGTATAAATTTTCAGATAGCAAAAAGATTAACCAAATTATATTTGCAAGACCTTTTTGGAAAGTGCACAAAAGTTTATTTACATGCAATGGTTGCACTCTAATGACTGACCATGAAATTATACCATTGGGAGACCAAAAGCAAGTGCTTAGTTTACAAAATAAAAAACCAGAAGTAGTACAGATGAAAGCCTTAACAAGACCATCTGGATGGTGGCCTATTATGAAACAGAAAATAGAGCAGACAGCGAAGAATTGTTTAGAATTTCAATCCATTGTCAACTTGCCTACAAAAGATTGGAATTGTTTCCCAATTCTATAGATCTATGGAAAATAATATGCTTGAACCATACTCAGTCAATGAATGGATACATTTTTATTAATTGCTATAGATTCTTACTTCAAATGGAAGGAATAGAAACTCATCAAACAAACAACATGGGATGTACTATCAAGGGAGTAAAAAATATATGTTCAGGCCAGGGATAGACAGAAACTATTATGACTAATAATGGAACTGTTTTTGCATCACAGATGTTTAAATATCTTTTAGATGATAAGGGAATACACCAGGTTTTGAGATGCCAAACTATTCCAAATCCAGTCTATCTAAAAAAGCAGTTCACCATCTTAAATCTACATTAAATTAATTGGCATATAAAGATGTAAATGTTTTTTCAACATTTCACACTGTTTACTTCAGCAAAGAAGACAACAGAAGAAATGTTAATGTATCAAAAATTTCATATGCCTCTGTCAAAACTATTGTGAACTAATATTGTAATTGGTGAAAATAATTTAGACCTTAAAAATTTCAAAGTCAGTGAGTAAATTTGGATTAGAGATACTTTAAAAAAATGGTTTCTTGGATTTATAATAAAAGTCTTGGGTAAACAGAGTAATCCAATTGGAAAATGGAAAACACTTAAAGAGACATTTCACACCATTGTCAGAAACAGATAGTGTCCACAAATAATAAACTAGTAAAAAAAGAGAATCCTTATAATGAACATACTCAGATACATAAAAATGTCCTTTGATAGCCAGACTGAAAAGTCAGATCTGTTGAAAGAAATATTCTTTCAGATAACCAAGCAGTAGAACCAATGAAATATCTGTCATCAATAAATAGCTGAATTAAGAAAAAACAACTGATCAAGATGAAGAAGGATTATCACCACCTTTATGACCTGTTCAAGATTGTAGTAGACGCCAAAAATTACAAGCCTATTTTGGTAACTTTACAGATTGTTTTTTAAAGTGAGAGGAGAAGTGAACTGTCTGTGCATGGATATAATTAAAATGGAAAAATATACACTAGTTTCAAAAATAGAATTTTATTTTAAAATAAAAGTTAATACAAAGAGTAAAATAAGAAAAGAAATGACACTTTGGTGATAATGATTAGAATAAGCATAACTCATTACACATTTGTTGATTTGTTTCGGATTTTTAAAAGTGGATTTGATTAATTTCATAAGCGGAAAAGTACCACAATTGCATCTATTAGAATGATCATCCATTTCTAGTCGCCAAACCATTACTCCAGCAAAATCATTTTCCATAATATACTGAATCTGAAAATTATTAAAATAATATAAACATATAAATATAGTATAATCATTTTATTTAACAAATGCTCATAAACTAATATGGGCATTTTAATTCTAGAAAAGAACATATAAAAACAAAAATACAGAATATAACGAATATATATATCAAAAATACGGTACTGTACAGTTGAAAGGTAGAAATGTGTTGCATGAAGGAGGATATTCTTATCCTCTTTTCAAGTAATGTACTGATGGACCAATTATATAAAACGCTCACGAGAATTTGGGCTCTTTATTAATTTAAATGACTAAAGATAATAAGACAAATTTTACAAAAAGAAAATGAAGAAAGATTAGGTGACAAAAAAATAACCGGTGGAAATTTTGTATCAGGAAAATAAACAAATGTAAAAATTGTCTTATTACAAATGATGTCGCGGTAAAATTAATTACGTAGCGAGAACAGCCAAATTAATTATTTTCTATCAAATAACTATATCTAAAGAAATATATCACTACAATACAGGATTTGGATTTCTGTCCATGATATGCTTTTCCAGCTTTATACTGTTATTACAAGAAATTGACCGTTGCTTTCGTTACAAAAACTAGCAATCGTTAAATAATAACTTTCACCCCTCCCCCTTCTGTAAACAATAATAATTTAAGAATTTATCGAAAAATAAATGTTTAGGAATAAGAACTTACCAAAAAAAAAAAGTCCACACTTATAGAATATACATGTATTTGTATATGTTAAGTTATCTGCCTAAAAGCAAATAAAAAATTTGAAGGCTTAATAAGTATAGCTTCAACTTGATATGACATTGATGTAAAGGAAAATAGTTTTTTTAATTATATACAACAGAAAATAATTTTGTTAATGTGGTTAACTAGTGTTATTGATGATGATCATAAAAAGACCACTGGGAATAATAATTCAATTCTTTATTTAATGTACAATATCTACAGCCAAAAGCCAATTACAGATGGCATGTAAAAAAGGTACCAATTTAGTTTATGCTCATGGCCATTTTAAAATCTAAAGACCAGCTAAAACCACAGCTGACACATCCAACTGATAAATGACATCGAATAATCCACATGTGGTCATGATATGACCATTCGTTTTTTTAATCATAATTAACATCAATAATTAAAAAATTAAAACACTATTTGCAAATTTCATACAACTATACTTGATTAGCCCAACTCTGGATGTGGTGATAATGAATTTACAATTGTTTGTGTACATTTTTATTGCCCTGAGAACAGGAAGGAGAAGAAGGTCAATAGGGGATTCTAAAAAAATATTTTTAAAAATACTTAAGCCTTGAAGTTTTTCAGAATTTAAGTTTCTTTGACAAGATATTAAAATGCTGTATCACAAAAACATGTGATATATGTTGGTATGTGAAGCAAACATATTGTTTTGTATAGTTCTCTCAAAACTCATATGTTATCATATACTAACGATAACACAGAATGAAGAATGACATAGGCTATGAACATGGGAGCAAATATACCCTGAAAATGCTAAGCCAGAATTAACACAATCAAAATAATAGCTTCACTGGTGTGAGTTGGAAATGCAGTATAATATTTATCTTGGTAAATTCTGTTTTATATATATACACAAAATTCTTAAACCATAATGGAGCATTGAATTATATTTTACAAGAATGTGTGAATTATTAATAAATAATGACATAAATCTAAAAAAAAAATTGCTAAGCCACTTTTTCAAAATGTAACATTTTTATTAGCAGTAGTTTTTTTTTTCATATGTCATAGCATCTGCCGGGATGCGAATCCACAACAACCGTCTGCAACCAACTGCTTGCTTGCAAAGCGGCTGTGCTGACCTCTCGGCTAACAACGCTTGGATAAAAATTATATAAGATCAAAAAAATGCCAGTAAACAAAAAACTGAAACACAAAAATGTTAATTTATATATATTGTAACAAGGAGTATATATACACAGTGCATAAGTATTGTACCGGACAAAATATGTTTATCCATCTAACATGAGCTGGAACTCACAAACTGTACTTCAAACCCAGTCAAGCCCGAGATTTAGGTCAGGGACCAGCCTGAATTCGAACCCACTCTCTAAGCCTCAGATCTAACACCTAATGAATAACATAGTAGTGATGACACAAGAGTATTAATTTTAATCCGGCCGACTAGCAAAGCTGAGCAAAACAATGAGACATCTATTAACTATGAGTAAACTAAAATATATATATATATATATAAGCAGGCTTTACTTTTGGAAGTGGAGAAAAGAAGGAATTCGAACTACTCAAATAAGTTAGACAATAAAATATATTTTAATATACTGACAAATTATTATACATTTATAAATTAAGTACATTAGTATGTACGTGAATGAGCAAGCAGTATATAATTACATAATGTCATTCACGCTATTATTTCTCATATGCTCTTTATTAGCTAAATAATATATTACAAATAAACACACATCTTTGATGGGTCCAATATTAAGATGCCAATCGAATATTAGAAAGAATTACATAATATTGCCATTAACGCTTTGATTTATGGTTCAGAAATATGGTGACTAACATATATATTTCTAGGAGCGTTGCGAAATTCATTATAGATATAACTATTTTCATGCCATTACGTCGTGAAAATAAACAAAATACATTTGAAAGATTATATTTGAATCTATGACAAAATATTTAATGAAAAATTATTTTAACAATAGTAAGCTGAACGCTTTATTTTCCCCAAGGCATATATATCTTAAATACAGAAATAAGTTACGATGGTAGGATTGTATAAGACTGAAATAAATTTAATTAATAAAAATAGAAGTAGTTGGCATTTATTTATATTTTAAGCAGAGCGCAATTTTAATATTAGAGCATTAAAACTGGGTCACGAAGCAAAAGAAATAAATATACCAAGAAGCTTGCGGTACTGACATTATAACCAAGAAATAACAGGAAAAGTCATGCTTCTGGACGAAAAATGAAGTGGATGGGCATAGGTGTGCCAGACTTAGGGATCACTGCCAGAGGCCTTTTTATACGAAGAAATGGATGGGCATAGTGTGTGCCAGACTTAGGGATCACCGCCAGAGGCATTTTTATACGAAGGTGTGAAAAGGAATCTATGGATTCGAACTTGTCACAACCCCCAGATTAAGACTAGAAGCACATATATATAAACACGAAGATAAGGCTAAATGTCAGCAACGCAGTAATGATGTCACTAACGGCATGAAATAAAATTTACTGCTTTAAAATAGATGACCCTTATTTGAATGCTATAAATTAGATAAATAATATCACTATGCAGTTATATATATATATAGAGAGAGAGAGAGATTTAGATTAATAAAATATACATGAAGATTTTATTCAGTAAAAAAAAAAAACATTAAGATTTACCCCCATCCCTTTTCTGATATTTAAAATAATTCAATCCCACCTTCGTGATTTTTATAATAACTGGAATATTTAAATACTGTATTTGATATTTTAAGAGTATAAAAAATGAAATAAGATTAGCAGTTATATAGAAAACAATTATAAGTCACCCTTTCAGAATTTAATAAATAATTATAAAATAAATGTTTCAGAGCGTTAATTAGCATGGAGTTCTGGATTCACCCCGGGTAGAAAATCCAGAGTTAAACAAATATATATTTTTATATTAAAAACAAACCTAAAATGTTGATTCATAAAACAATCTGGTGAACGCATTAATTTACAATGCATTATATATATATATTTTAAAGGGGACGTTAATAACCTTTTTATGAATATTTAGTTAAAAAAATAACAGAAAAGTTTTTAAAAAATCAACTCGTCAGATTGTTAGAAATTGGCATATCAATAATAGATAAGTAAATCAAATAATAAATACATATAAATAAATGACTGCACCAAAGTTAAAGAAAGTTAAGAGCATATGAGAGAGAATTAAATTTATATAAATTATTTAAAAGCAAATTACATATTATTTAAAAAGAGAGAAAATTGAACAATACATTAGAAATCTTGATAGCAGGATTTGAGATTAGTGAGGATAGATTCATTTTCAAATAGTAGCATAAAAGTTATCTTGTGCAAATTTAATAAAGTATGGCTCATGCATGGCAAATTGAGGATCCAAATGAATTCTTCTTGGTGACAGCAAACTTTCATTAGCATTCCAAAGCTCTTTTTTTTTAGACCTTTCTTCATTTCAGGGCAGCAGGATATTACGGCAGTGGCAGATGATGACCCAGAGGGCCGAGAAGGAAGGTGGATTTACTGCTACATCATTTTAAGTTTCAAGTGACATGTAATATGTTTACAATCAGTTCTCTCAATAGTAGCTAATCTAATCTGTGACTCAAAATTCAGCCATTTTATACTTTTTCTTTATCGGTTGTTTTTGAACATGCAACAGTAAGATAACACCCAAAAATAAATTCAAATCTATTTCTAGATTAGAAATAGATTTGACAACATGTTTTCAACAAAAGTATCTCTAATCTTAATCCCATTTTAAGTAAAAACTAATTTAAAAAAACCTTCCCCAGATTAAAACAATAGTGTTTCCAACCCTTAATTATTTTTTGACAATCAACTGTAGCATCTTCCATATTGGATTTTATAAAAATATACAGTTTAATAGAAAAAGTACTTTAAAAAGAAAAAGTTTAAAAAATGATGTATAATAAAATATTTAAAATCAATATTGTTAGTAAGTTTTTGCTCCTATATATATATATATATATATTGTACCGAGACAAAGCCGGTACAGGTATATACGCACACACACGAGCAATGTAAACACTCTATATTTTTTTTCTTCTTTCACTTTCAACTTATGATAATAAAAAAAAATAAATGTAGTTTTCTTTCAATGCGTTATAAAATACATTGTAAAATAAAATGTTAATATTTCTGATTAAATAGTTTAAGGCTTTCATATAATCTACAATAATAATATTCTCTAAAAAAAAAAAAAATAATAATAAAATATAAAGTATTCCTAATATGCCATTTTAAATCTCAATAAGTGATTTCTACTTGTATATGCCGCGGGGGTAATTAAAAGGGGTTTATTTTAAATTATAACTGTAGTGAAAGTTAAAAGCTTATAGAAGTGATTTTGAGACAGATTAAATGCTCGACTTTTAAACTAATGTAAGTTAAATTGTTCTCTTAAAACACGCACACATGTATGCATAAAAGGTGTGAATAAGTATGAATTTTTTCTAACTGAGATTGCAATATGAGATTGCATAAACCTAAGATTGCCTCAAGCATATGGATTGAGTGGACATTACGTAGGACACGGACCCCAACGACAACTCAAAGAATATTGAACTCTGGGTGGAGATTCGATCCTCAGATAATAACCAGCCCATATAAATATGAATCTAAATCTAAAAGGAGGGCTTTTTCTTTTTTTACACTCCTAGAACTTTTCTTTCCTTTTTTTTTTGTGCTATCCGGTATATCCAATATGATCACTGTGAAATTAACATTTAGAGCGTCGATCGTCATGATGGGCTAGGAAACCCTTCAGTGATTGACTGACGCTCCGCCGCCAGAACATCTCCACAGCTATGAATGATCAACAACAGTACCGTCCGAACATAGTGCTCCAATCAGTCTAAGGACGTTGTTCCGTTTAATATACAAGAATCGTCCAAACATACTACGCTGAACTTATGTGAAATGAATAACCATGTATTATGGAAACATCATCTATCAGGTTCGAACCCTCACCAAATTAGAAGCAGCAGAAGACTAAGCAAAATCCTAGGTAAACAATTTTTTATAATGCTTCCATTCATTCTTTACTTAAACTTAAAAGGCAATCTCATAATTAATTAAATTCGACTTTCGTAAATCAAATATAAAATGATCCGTAATCCCTCATATTTAAATCTTATTATTTTAATCTCAACTTCCGTAAATAAAAATATCAGACGCTACATAGTTCCTCATATTTAAATCTTAGGACTTTTCCAGTTATGGACTTTGATCCTAATTATTATTTTCTTTCGCAGATAAACTATAACACACACCTAATTTCAAAATGTAAAGGACAAGGAAATATATTTTATCATCCATATTTATTATGCATAATATGTTCTTTTCTGTGCGAGTGCGAGAATGCGCGTATGTGCGTGTAAATAAAGCTATTAATCAATGTTTCATTTTTTTTTATATATTCAATAAATTTTTTTTTTAATTTAAACAAGTCGAGCATTCCTCAAATCATTTTCTATAATTAAATATATTTTTTTTTGAAATTATTATTAAAATTAGCATTTATTCATGCAGTTAATTATTTCACTTTTAAATTTGTCTTTCTTATATTTTTCTTGTTTTTTTATTTCTTTTAAATTTCATTCATAAACATCGTGCCGTAAGTCACGATGTTTACTTATTATGTAGTTAACCTAGGTTTAAGAGTTGGGAGGGCCTATTATTAATAGATATAAGTAAATGTCAATAGAGCTAATATAAATAATTCTATTGGACTGTATGATAAAAGGGGAATGATATTATAAGCGTCTAATTGTTTATTCTAATGATGCCTCAACCGAACATTCCTATTAGTTATAAATAACCAATGATCCCATCCAATGCTTGGACCGATCTATTAATCAACCGATCTTCTTGTCCATTGGTTAATATTGTGTCTTTTGCCAGAATAATAGTATTGCAGGCAATTCCATCGCGACCCTGGGTGACCCCTATTGGTCCTCGCTGGGAGTTTGAGCTTATGGGCAGGGATTAGACTTCAGAATCGTTTTTGATATGATGTAAGGTGATGCGAGAAATTAAAGTGTGAATCAAATCATCGTATCTGGCGCCCTCTTGTGTTGATAATGAACAATTATTGATATAAGAAAAAATAAATAAATCTTTACGCTGTATCATGTTTGTTTTGGAGCTCACAATCCCTTTGAGGAATGGTTTAATAGGGAGCCGGTGCAAGGGGAGCAAGGGGTAGGCAGATCAATATATATATATATATATATATTTGAATCGCACCTATAATACTTTAATAAAAAAGAACTAATAATTAATAATAGAATTAATAATCATAAATATTGAAAGTTAAACTATAAATTTAGGCATGCATTCCAAATATATACATATATATATATACGACAAAAGGAGCAGGATGGGATATAGGGGTTTGAATACGGGTTAGTAGGTGGAAACATGAAGCTCAATCTTAAGCTAAGATTGACTGTTTCAGCATGTGTATATCATAATAAAAGAAGGAAAATAAGAAAATTATATTTCAATATTTTATTGTTGAAAGAATAAAAATTTAAGGGATTAAGTTGAATACTAACAATATAACTTATCTTTTTTTCTTTTGTTTATAAAAACTATAAAAAAAAAAGAATTTAAACAAATATATATATTTCAACGATCATAATAGATTTTGTTAAAAGTAAATATAATTAACTAATATTGTTTGAAATATAACATTCAATTAAGAACAAATTTTGTACAAGATGTAATCAGTTTTTGGACATGAATTCTAATAATAATGGTTACTAGATTCCTGTGTAATTAAAAATAAATTGATAGCATAGGTAAAAAGTCAAGCAGTGAGGGGAGCCAAGGATGGAAAAAAAAGGTCAGATAGGATAAAAAGATAAAAAGGAAGAACAGGTAAAAAGAGAGATATAGGGTAGTATTGGAGAGCTAAACTAAGGGGGAGACTAGAGAGTTGTCCATCAAGATAACCTGAGAGTTCAAGAGATAATTGAAGGAGTCTCCAGAGAATTGATAAGCAGTCCATTGAAGAGACTACAAGCTTTTATACAAATGGCTGAGTCTAGCAAGATGAATCAATCTTTAGATGGTCATTGCATTAGAAAAATGCATTGATAAGCCAGAGCTGAGTGTTGGTTCATTTTTCTCCATATGCCTCCTGAACACCAATAGCCAGATGCAGGATGTTATCTCTGAAGTGTCCATGCTGATGTTTTACCTACCAGAAACCAAATCTACAGAATCAGACTTCATAGTAATATGTTAAGCTGGGAAGAAGTGTACAGCTTATAATAACAGAGGCCTACTATAAGGGTAATCACCCAGATGTGGTATTAAAATGTAGGTAAATATGTCTAGACATAGTGAATAAAACTTTTAATTTTATGTCTAATGTGAACTTTTAATCTTATTTCTAATGTGAACTTTTGAATTTCATTTTTTGCATTAATTTTTAACTTTATAATATTATAATTATTAATCAAATACAAGTCGCCATGAATATGGGACTATAAACTGTCCCGAAAGCGCTTGGTGGTAAATTTTGATAATTTCACATACAATTAACAGCTTCGTTATCTGTGCACAGAGCACATATATATATTAATAAATAAGTGATATGATTGTTAAAATATCGGAGTTTTAAAAAAGTGTTTATATTTTTTTTTACATTTATAAATATTTCTCATATGTTTTCTTTTTATTCTCTAATAAACATACTATAAATTATTAGTGTGGTTTGAATTTCTCTCTCTCTCTCTCTGCTCATGTATCTATGGATTTAAATAAATAATCTTATTTAGATAGTCTGTGTTATGGCAGTCTCAAGTCTCTATAGCTAGCCAAGGAACAAGTGCCTAAGGCATGATAAATTCCTCCTGGAATCCAGTCTAAGGCTGGATGGTGCCTGCAGGGTTAAATCCCATTATAACTCATCATAAATATCCTCAGGAGATGTATCTCACTTCTTGCAGTCAAGGAGTTGTGCCACGGTCTGGAAAGGTGATCACCACTAGTTGTATATTTTATTTAATCTTGGTAATGGGGTCTTTAAAAAGGAAAATATGTATAAAAGTGAAAATAAAGAAAGAATAATAACAATAAATGGATAATCCTGTTACAATATATATCTTACAAAATAATATATAATAAAGCAAAACACTGGAATTAAATCCACAAATTAGAATATTCCAATATATTATCATGGTAAGAATAGGATGGCTAGCTGATTCCAGTCATATACTCAAATTAAGGCATATATTCATCATATGAATATAATTAAATGGATTGAGAAAAAGAATCCAGTGACCCGTCAAATGGATGTAAGAAAATTGATAAATTTAATACCCTTGGGTAGAAACTCTTTTATATTAAGTCAGACTTAATATTTCATAAAATTCAATATATTGCAATAGTAAAATAAAGAGTTCTAAAATGTGTGTGTTGACTTTAATCTCTTACTCATACCAATATAATCTAATATGGGATCGAATAATGAAGCATACTAACTCTCCATTAGATACCAGGCTTCAAGAGGTAAATACTAACTATTGTTAATTAAATAAAATAGATATAAATTCATACTAAATTATTTGCCTGTTAAAGTTCACCTATCCCTGTCTTCTGTGGTTATAGCTTATAATTATTATTGTTAAAGATTAAAATGTAGTACAATAATAGTTTATTTGCAATGGTAGTTTATTTACATCACATAAATAATGAACGAGTAATAGTAACATATGTCATGGAAAATCAAATATGGTGATCATGTGAGTGTTTAAAACATATATGATGCAAGCCAATATACACTCTTCCCAATTAGAGAAAGATGTTTGAATTAAAATTGTTCAAATTTAAGTGGTAAAAACAGTTCAGTTTATTATAACTTAACATCACATAATCACTATCTCTTATACAAGCACATAATTGTTATTAGACAAGGCAAAACTCTCCATACAGTAGATCTAGATGCAGTACTCTCAGATCCACAGCTCTTCACTGACGATGGCCACAAGCCAGAAACTAGTCTGGGGATATTGGATGAGTAGGCACTAGATAGGGATTTTATGCACAAGTCATCTGGCATCCATTGATTACTCTGTTTGGCACAGGGTGGTACTACTGTATGGAGAGTTTTGCCTTATTATGACTTGTTATTAAGAATATCAAACCTAAGTAAGTTATCCTAATAAAATCTATTTAATGATTATTCATAATCTCGAACAACTATAGCAATTTATTCTAATTAATTGCTTGCTTTAGAGCAATTACTCTTTATATCAACAGATATACATGATGTGGTTACTTGAATATCCATACATATAAGAGAAAACCTTAAAATAAAACTAAATACTTTTCAACATTAATAAGACATTCAATATCCAAAATTTCTAAACACTTAGACTGGCAACAAATCCATGTGCAATTACTTAAATACATTGTGACTATGGAACAATCATATCACAATAAAATGGTATTTTAGACTTATGCCTTTGGGTTATTCATTATGATTTCATCATGAGTACATCTATACCAGTTAGCTTATTTTTAAAAGAATGTTATGTCATATTCCAAATTCAAATCCTACTAACACATGAGCACCTGGTATAATGCACATTACCACAGGTAATTTGTGCAGGATTTATTTAATATTGCTCTTATAGTCTTCTTTAATTTTAACTATTACCATATTTATTGGGTACTGTGACTAATAATTCTTATAATATCTGTGATCCAAAACCACAATGCAAAATTAATAAATGTTTTCTTCAGGACATGTGAAAGATATTGCTTGATGACAGATAGGCTGTGGATATAATGAATAAATATCAAATCAACATTTTACAATTCTATTAAATAATACTTTCAGTAGTACATCAATATTTTGTTTTGGTATCCTTATTATCATTATTGATTTCATTTATAAAATATTGGCATTGTATCCAAGATATACACTTATGTACTTGCTTTAAATTTTGGTATACACTTTATAGATCTTTAATAAAACAAGAACAAATTCTTCGAATGTGATGGGAGCCATATTTCAGCTATTGTTCAAACTTCTATTTATGTTTTGTGGTCTTTAAAGACAGATGTCAACTTTGTTTTTTAATAATTCATGCTATGTAAATCCTTAATTAACAATATCATGAATATATACATTGGATTTTCTTTTATAGTAAAATATTGGTTAATCATATAGATTTCCTTTTGGAAATGTTAAAAGAAGTATATATATATGAATACAAACTAAAAGAAAAAACTTTGCCAGCCAAAATCCTCGAGGTGTGCATTTCATAGACTTTGTTGAGCAATTATTGTTATAATAAATAGTCTTTTTTAAAAAAAAAAAAATAACTTAAATCATACATGTACATACATATAAACTCATACCTGTGAAAATACAACATACAAATTATTTATTAAGATATACGAATATCGGATATTATTTAATAAAATACTGTTTTCAAAATTCATGCGATTTCTTTTATCGGTACTTAAAAATATACTAAATCCTAATGTCTGCCTGTTTTCATTATTTATTTATTTTTTATTTCTCAAAGACATAATAAAATGAAACAAGTCAAAATCAATATTTCAATTTCAACATGAATTTTTCCATTTCTTTATTAGACTTCAAGGTTTACGAATTACATCTATGTCACTAATTGTATCAAAAGTAAACATGTGAGCATTTTTCTCTTCCTTAAAATTATGAGTAACCTCCTACTTTTAATGGATTTAATATCTCACTAGTTTCCTAGGAATATAGAGTAGAGAAAATTTTTGTCTCTTCTAAAAAAATTGTTGTACTAAATTAGAAAATAAACAAAAAATCATGTAGAGTTTTAGCAAAGAAATGCTTCATATATAGAAGTTAGGTAAGATATAATTTGGCAATTCCAACCATTAATAATCCCCATGTCAAATAATGTATTGAAACCCAGATTTTAAAAAAATTATATATAAGATGGATATGGTTGGAATATCTCTAGATGGTACAATATATAAAACAAATAAATAAAAGCTACAATCAGCTTACGGTAACACTCTGTCACTTTAACTATAAATTCTTAGGACAGCAGTTATACTGTAAGATGGCTATAGTTATTATTTGTGTGTGTGTGTGTGTGTGTATTGCTAAACTGAAATTTGTGAAGTTAATTCTAGGGTTTTGCTTTAATATACATATCATTCTCCCCAATCTGCTATTAAATAATTTATACATTAAAAAAGACATTGTTGTCAAGCGTTGTTAGCCGAGAGGTCATCGCAACCGCCTTGCAAGCAAGTAGTGGTTTGCAGACGGTTGTGAGTACGCCTCCCGGCCGATGCTATGACATATGAAAAAAAAAGACATTGTTAAAAACAATTAACTATAATAATTGTATTTGTACATTAGAAAAAAAAAACACTGGGATTAATTTTTAAAAAATGCAATTGCCAAAATGTTTAATAGTATATGAATCAAAAGTAATTAAACTTGACATTTGTGCTATAACATATCTTATTAATAAGTATTGTGTTTGATATTTTGTAATAAAATATTTGTTTTTATTTTTCTTAATTACAGTAAAAAGTAATTATTGTGACTTACCTTGTAGTATAGAGAAAACTCATCAGGATATCCAAACCAAAACTCGTCGGTCGCTAAATAGGATACTTGACGCTGTGTATCAAAAATTGATACTTTGGTTTGGTTGGATTTGAAATAAGGACAAACCTATAAAACATAAAATAAACTGCATTTGTGGAACTTAATATATTCTACATTTTATCCAACATTACAATTCATTTAATATTACTCACACGCATATGTGTATATATATTGTATCGGTACATACGGGCAAAAGAGATGACCTTTAGGCTCAAATGCCAATTTTCAATCATTGGATTTATATGCTGAGACTCTCTTAATACTCTATTTAAATTTTATTGAATGAAATTATTAAGTATAAGATCTGTAAAATTCCTTGTAAATATTAACCAAAAATAAAGCTCTACAATAATGTATATTTAAAGTCAAAAGGTAATTTTATTAATTTCAAATATATTTAAAATGAAAAATAATAAATGATTTTAATGATCTCAGGGCTTAAAATAATAAGATATTTATTTTATATAGCGCGATGTTTTTAAACTGTAATAATAATTAGCATTAAGCTAATGCAAAATGAGAGTATTCATTTATAGTTAAATCCACAAAGCGCATGTGCAATGCTAATTATTATTATAGTTTAAAAACATCGCAATATATAAAATAAATATCTTATTTACATATGTTTAATTTCAACTAAGACTGACGTATCTTAAATTCTAGTAAATTTCGCAAGCGTCATTCATTCAGACATAGTAAAGGTAATTTAAAGTGATTGTTAATATCTTCACACTCTCATTTCCAAATACTTAAGATTTTCCCATACTTAAACGCTTGGGTTGACAAAGACTTTATCTTGTGTTTGAAAAAAATGACAGTATTCATTTATAATTAAATCCATAAAGCGCATGTGCATTAGCTTAATGCTAATTATTATTACAATAGTAATAATAATAATAATAATATGACTGTGAATTGATGTGAAATGAATGAATAAATAAAATAATACTAACTGATTAAATGAGCAATTATCCAATTTTATTTACATCGCCAATAAATAATATATTAATATGAAAATGGCATTAATAGTTTAAATTGCTCCGATCAACTTACAACATTCAATCGTGAGCTGTTACAAATTGTTTTATGAATAAATATTGTTACATTAAAGCTTATTAATAAATAGGGTATATGAGTATAGACTTTCACACGACCCACCACTCTACACTTCATCTAATAACACTGATACATTTAAACACATATATGTTGAAAAGATAAATAATCACCAATATATGTATTTCATGCTAAACCAGCAATCATCAGTTGGTCCAGATTATCATCTCTACACATATATACTACAAGTGCTCAAATATATATCAAGATAGACAATCTTCATACTTTAATAGACAGGCTTCAATCTACTCCACACTCCAACTCTTCAACCGCCCATCCAATTGAAAATCTGATGGTGGAATGCCCAAAGGCCACCCTAAGGCCAAGATTATTGTCACACCCATGTTGACAATAATCTAGGCCTCATGGTGGCTTTTGGGCATTCCATCATCAGATTTTCAATTGGATGGACGGTTGAAGAGTTGGAGTATGGAGTAGACTGAAGCCTGTCCATTAAAGTATAAAGATTGTCTATCTTAATATATATCCGAGCACTTGTGGTATATATGTGTAGAGATGATAATCTGGACCTACTGATGATTGCTGATTTAGCATGAAATACATATATTGGTGATTATTTATCTTTTTAACATATATGTGTTTAAGTGTATCAGTGTTATTAGATAGAGTGTAGAGTGGTGGGTTGTGTGAAAGTCTGTACTCATATACCCTATTTATTACATAAATAGACACAGGTGTATAATAAGCCTGTGTTTCCTTTATTAAAGCTTATTGTGGAGTTTAATACAAAATCCTTGGGTAAGTGAAACAAACAAAAGGATGTAATGATTTCCCAGTATTTAAATCATATACAATGATAGGATCCTTTAGTTTGTTCTTATTAGTTGAAACCTAAACAATATAATGTGTGATGATTAGCTGACCGTTCATACATTCACACATTGTATTGTATGTGCACATAAATATATAAATATAATATTATTAAAATTGTTTTACCTTCCCAGTAAACCTATTATTTCCGAAAGCTCTAAAACAAAGAAAAATATGCATGCATAATAAAAAATATATATGTGAAATTTTATTGTTTCCGAGAAAGTTCTTTTTTTTAAAGTTCTTGTATAAAAGTTCTTTATTCTAGATCCCATAATCACTGAAGCTTAACATGCTTAATGGACGAATTGGTTCCAGGTAGTGATTTCTTCATACAAAATCGTCTCTATAACTTGTAGGACGATGCAATTTTCCAGGTAAGTTTTATTTGGCTCCTCTAAATCATAAACAATTTCTCTCAATGATTCTGGTATAGTTGTGATCAAATGGTTTAATGTATAATGGATTAATTTCTTATCTCGCTGTTTCTTAAAAATGAATTTCATGAAATATAACTTATTATTGAAATTTTGCAATAACATTTATAAATAGAATTCTTATGATAAATGGCAAGGACTTATAAGGCATGTAAAATGACAATCATCAAACATATAGGCAGGAATTGGATGAATCAAAGGCACTTAACCATTTTTCTATCTGAGTTCTGGCAAAGCATTCTGTTATTTGAACACCAACTGTTTTATTTCTACAGGAAATATGTCCTGCGCTATCTGCTGCAGATTTAGACTGCACTTGGATAAATTTGATTCAATATTATTCTTTTCTACTGTCCTTTCTTGTATTATAATTTTCATAACATTGTTATAGGGATTCTAGAATAGATTATCTAGTGAAACGTTTATATAAATTTGGTATATTCATACACACATTTAAAGTTAGTGTTTTAAAATTTTCAGTGATTAATAAAAATATACATCATTTAATCTTTATTAAGTAAATATAATAAATTTTCAGTAGTTAGGTTTAACTTAGTAATCTTACTGAAATTCACATACATGGCTATTATCATTCAACCTTTATTAATTAAAGTCTAAATTATAACAAGCTTTTTTTTTTCGAAACACGTATGCAGACAAAATACAGTATAAATAATCAATTAACGATTTGCGTAAAGCAAAACAGATGACACATGTAAACTTTTTTTTAAAGTTTAATATATAGGCTTAAGGACAAGCATATCATTATAATATATAATACTTATTGTGATAGCTTACCATACATTATAACACATGTAGAATATATATATATGATCACTAGATGGAGCTCACCAATCAACTCCAAACAAGCTTTGTTTACATAAATGCCAAAAGAGATAGAATTTAAAATTTCTATCGTTGTCACCCACCTCCAGACCAAATGGTTTCGAGTTTATTGGCTCACGTCAGTGAAGGGCTGGGAGATTAGAAACTAGACCTAAAATATCAACTCATATATAGAATATATATATGTAAGGAATGGGTCATGGGCAAAGACCAGATTTATGTATTGCTTTTATCAATTTAATCAAGATGTTTGGCTCAGTTGACTAAAATATTATAGTAACACTTAAGATTAACTAGTTAGTCTTCTAGGCATATTCATAATTGACTTTTACATAATGGCATGAGGAATAGTACTATCACTGAAATTATAATCATTTTTAAATATGGATAAGTTTTTAGCTTCATCTCTGTTTACAGATTTTTATAGTACCAATCTACAGAAAAGTTTATTGGCACTTCTAAGTATCAGATGTCAAGATATGATAAAAATTTCATGACTGATTTTTAAATCGATTAGAAGAAAAGCAAGAATTTTATCCTTTTGATTCTACATTTACAGTAAATTGATGGTTTTTCCAGTTCAAGTAATGATCTATGGAACTTAAATGTTAAATTATGGTCTATAATGATTTAGATTTAGTAACTAATCTTTAAAAATTCAAATACTTTATTAACAAGTGACAGAGGGGTGGGGAATCTCCAGAAACTTTTATATTGGAATGTTATCAAGTTTAAGAATGTGAATCAAAGTTATAACTCTTGGAAGCTTTTTGGACAAAAATTAGATTTGGGTATTGAGCACATACTCCAAGGTGATTGCATTTAACAACTTAAAACACAGCATTTTATCCTTATGCCATATGTACTTCAACTAAATTTTTTGGGTGCAAGGCTATTATTTTACTAAAATTACTGTATCAAAGTGAGAAAGAATTCCTTATCTTCACAACATAAAATAATAAATTTTAGGAATTATTCTGAACAATACAATAAGATCTTAAGAACAATGAATGTGTTTTTCAGTTTGATAGATGTGAGAAAATTGAATCTACAGTAATTCTAGAATATTTGTTGTATTGTTCAGGTACAGAATAATAGTCTTTATTTTTATTTTGAACTTCAGCAAGATTGTTTGAAAGTGATAGATCCCATTACCTTAAATGTACTCTAAAAAAATTAATACTGACTGCTTCCATTGAGAGAATATATATGAAGGGAAAATGCCATGAAAAGCTAAATAAAACATACCATTACAAAATATATTGTTATTAGTCTATTGTTTTTTGGAATGATCATTTTGGTTTTAATATAGCCAACAAGATAGTGGTTACTGGTATAAATCCATTTCCTATGAGTGTCATAAATTCTGGATATAGTTAAAGTTCAAGAAAATTAGATAATAAGGAAAGCATTTTCTAGTGTTTCTCATAAAAGTATATCCATTTTTTTAGCCTCAGCCTCAAATGTGGTTCAGTAAATTATTTATATGGAATTGCATACTGGTTCTCCTAAATGTAAATATTCCCTATGAAGAAATTTATCCATGAAAATGTAATAGTTGCTCAGAAAAATTAAATATAAATTTATATTTATTTAGATTAGCTATTATAAATAAATCTCCTTGAAAATGATACTTTTGTCAAAAGTGTTCATTGTTTCTGAATAATTAACATTCAAACACAATTAAATTTATGCAGTGAATACTTCTATAGAAAAAAATTTAAATTATTTGTATATGTTTCAATACATGTGTGCAGGATCCTGACTAAAGTAGTAAAATAAAAACTTATACTACAAAATTGGACAATTTCTAACATAAAACCAGTGGCCAGAAGTGTTTAATTTGTCTAATATTGGATTCAACCTGAATCTTAAACACAACATTATACTTTTTTTTAAAATTGGTTACCATACCTACTATGACCATATATCTCTTTATTGCTTGATTACACATCTCTTTGTAAAAAAACATTTTCTTAATATTCATTCAGTAGTTCTTTAATGGTGCTTGCATAGTTTGGCAGGGATGACATAGGTTTAGTATGTTATTCTCCAACATGTAATCTTGGCCACATTGATTGGAAAATTATAGCACCCAGCGCATTTTTCAGATATCACAAAAATAATTACTGTGTAATTCTTCACAAAACCCACCACAAATATGTTATACTGTGACCAGAATATAAGAGGTTAATTATTTTATGCTTTTATTAAAATGTACTTTTAAAAACCTATCAATAAAAAAGCTGTGTTGGATTCCTAGAGTGCAGAAAGAGCCCATCTTGCTGGAAAAGTTCCCTGGAAAAATTGAAAGATAACATAGAATGGTACTAATACTAGATGTTTTTTGTAAAAAAAAAATCATTATTGATTTTTTTTTCTCATGTGTCATAGGCATCAGCCAGGAAGCGAACCCGCTAACCCAGGACAACTGCTTGTAAAGCAGCTGTCGCTGACCTCTCAACCACCAATGCATGACTATTTATTGAATATTTGTATTTACTTTTATTAGATGAAGAATAAAGCTTTTTTATGTTCTAAATACTATTAGAGACTGCAGATTTATTCTTTATCTGCCACTTACTAGTCTTTCAAATTTAAGTTCAGATTTAGACATCTACAAGTAATCTGTTATTGACTAACAACCATACTTCAAATATATGGTTTCTAGTCAATTGATTTCAAAATAATAATTTAAATATACTTTATACTAATGCATAAGGCAGAAGATTTCTAGGTTTTATTTTAATAATTGTATATATTTACGTCATTATAAGACTAATATATGTGTGTGTGTTCATGTGTTTGTAGATGTATAAATGTGTTTATTAATTGTATAATAATGAAAAAGCAAATCGTATTTGTATAACCCATTGCAGATTCAAGGCTTCTTCCCTAAAAGAGAATGAGCTGTGTAATACCTCGAAATAAGTATAAACTCCATTTTCTCCAGCTGTTCCTTTCATAAAATCTCCCCTTTTTGCACCAATGTAATTTTCAGAAGGTTTGGTTAATTTAAAAGCAGTTGACTGAAGAGAAACAGACATCACAAGTTTGGATTTCGGTGCTCCGGCATTAATCCAGGCAACCATACTTTCATTCTGAAATGAAAATAAAGTTTTTGTTTTGTTTGTTGGTGTGTAAGTGTTGTTGTTATCTTTTTTTTTTTTGTGAAACTAAATAAAGATAAAATTCAATTATATTTTTAAAGAAATGTAATTCCAGTTTAAATTTGTCTTCACTGTAAACTACATACATGTCACTTATAATGTTATTTTTTACAACAAGTAGGATTTGCTACAAAATGTTGCACAACATTGATATGAATTATAACAACAACTGTAAAAAAAATAAGTATGAATCACAGCAATAAATAAACATTATTAAAGAAATCGCTAGTCATAGGTCTGGCAAACGTTCACAACTGTAATAATTAATAAAGACATATGTTTTTTTTTAATTAAAAAAACTTCATTGATAACAAATTATATACAAATATTAACATACTAACAGTAGAATAAATTTATGTTAAGCAGGCAAATATATGATGAAACTACAAGGTTAATGGTACAGGTAACACCACAATGAGTTGTCTAACTCCAATGAAGAATAATACATATTTGAAGAGCATCCTATTCTAATATTGAATAACCATGATCATGACTAAACTGATTTTTTTATGCATATTCATATATTGAAGTATCCAGATACTTATTTTCAAGAATGAAATTTGAGGGGCAGTGTTAATAATAATAAATGTTCAACCTACGAAAGTCCACAACTGAAATAGATTTAGGTTGTCAAGTTTTAATTATGATATTCCTGCATAAAAATTTGAGAGAGATTAAGTATGAGTTGAACTTACTCCTTTTTTCTTTTGAGTATTGCTACGTTCTGAGAGTATTTGAATACAGTCAGGCAGAATTGATGAGTTTTAATAAATCCAAGTACAAGTTTATTATAACAAAATAAATTTATACAATATTAATAAATTAAAAAATGAATAACTCATAGAATAATAAGAGATTTCAATAGAAATCTCTACAGACTATAAGTGAAACTCTTGCTTGTGTGTGTCACTTTCTACACACCCTCAGTGGATAAATATAATTGTATTAAAATGCATATGAATTGAAGAAAGTCTGTGCTTCTATTCAGGAATAACTGCAATATGCATATACAGATTAGAAATATAAATCTATTATGACAATAATGCCATTATGCCGATTATCAGTTGCCATAGTAATATGTGAATCATAATAGCACTTATTAAGCTTCTTCACAATACACATTAAAGCTCCTTCCTCATATACATTAGCTTCTTCATTATATACATTGGCCTTATCATTATTTCTAGCAAGGGTGTTTATACAAGAGTCTAATTATGATCATTTGTTCCTCCTTTGCATAATTTACTTTTAAATGTATGATTAGCATGTGCACATTTTCTTGAGCAGTTTAATACAATAAGATAATTTATTCATATACTGTCCACATGTATCTATATAGTAAAAATAATAATCATTATTTACATTATGAATATAGACATAACCAGGCAATCCATTCTTCTTCTACTCTTTTATCATGCACATGAGTTCTTTTAAGGAAAAATCTCTGTTTCTCTTCTTGTAAAATTACAGTCCTTTCTTTTTGTTGGAGTTTTCTTGAGGTATTGTGACTTTCAGCTGGTTAAACAGTTTGAGCTCTTATTGATTTGTTTGAATCCAGCTTAATTGTTATCCATAGTTTGGTCTTTCTATTCAATTAAGTCTTTTATCATCATCAGCTGTCTTAACATTAATACTATTAGCCACTGAAAACTCACTTTCACAAGGTTTTAAGCAATTTATATACCTCTTAAATATTTTACCATGATTCACTTGTATCAAACTAATTTTCTGAGATTTTCAATATTATTCTTGGGAGTCATTTATTTTATAAAATATTGTATATTCAAATGCTTTCTCCAACTTTAAAATTTTCATAGTCCATGGAGTATTTTACATTTTTATTTTTAATATAGGTATAGAAAAATTACTATGGAATTTTCTGTGCAATAAATTTGGCTGGTAGAATGAAGTTCTGATAAAACATTGCATCTAATAATGCTTTGTTAATATCCTTGTGGGAAGTTTAAGTCAACATAGATTTTTAAGTGTTGAACTGCCTTCCCTTCAAAACCATTATGCTCAGGATTATATAGTGAGATAAGTCCTTATCAGTTAGATAATTCTTAAATTGCTGAGATGCAAAACCAGTCCTGTAGTCTATGACAACTGTCTCAGGATAACCATGATTTACAAAGATCTCATTGCTCTAATAATATTCTCAGCATATTTTTGATAATTTTATATTCTATCCATCATGGATAAAAGTCTATAAGCATTAAAAATATATAACCATTCATTGATCCTGTGTGGACCTGGTATAGGCATTTCCAAAGATGGGTTAGTTTAATCCATGTCTCTAGTTTTTTGTGGTAGATTAATAATAGATTGGCACAGTATGCAGTTCTTCACTATTTGTTCTATATTTTGGCTCATCTTTATCCACCAAACATATGATAAATCTAATGCTCTTATGTTGATAATTCCTGGATGATTTTCATGAAGTAAGTTAAGTACATGCTTTTGACCATTTGTAAGAATGAAAATGTGAGATTGATCATTGATATGTAACTGCTCCACATTGATAAACTCTTTTGAGCATCCCAGATAGACTTTACTACTTTATAAAGATGTTTTCCCAACCAATTTGTTTTAGTCATTTCATTAATATTACATATATTGGGTCCTTTCTGGTTCAATATGTTATTATTAAACTGGAGTTCATAGTATCAATATAGTTGATTTCTGTTAGCTTTCATTTACCTTCATTAGTATCTGTCAGGCACGATGTAGCCAATCTGTTTTCTAGGCTTAATCAACAGTTCATATACATATATCACAAGTCCATTTATTGAACATACCATGTAGTGACTTGTATGTTCTGGAACATTTTTATCACTGCTGAACATTTCCAGTAATGGATAATGATCTCTACAAGTTTATAATTTCCATCCATAAATGTATTGATGGCAGTTTTTTTTTTTTGATGAAATTACAGCTAAAGCTTCATTGATGAGCTGATTGTAATATCTATCAGTTGCCATCAAGATCTTTGAAGTGTAGGTTAAAGCCTGTTTTCCTTCATAGCAATAGTGAGAAATCTGACTCCATATTCTGAGATGTCTATGGTAATGATCACATCCATGTCAATAGGATAATATATGAGAAGTTGCTTTGATGCAAATAGATATTTAGCTTTCTAAAAGGCAATACCCTGTTTTTGAGATAGGTCCAACAGTGTAGCTTTTCAATAATTTTATATTGCAGTGATAACACATAAAACTTTAAAGAAAGCTCTCAAAGAAGTTTAATAAATCTAAAAATGCTGGGGTTTTTTCTATTTCTAGATGACTTTGCATTTTTTATTGCTTTTACTTTAGCTTCCAAATTTTACTCTCTTAATAATATTTATGCAACTCCCAAAGGATAGAATCAATTTCTCCCTAATAATGGCTAAAAACTTTATTGAGGATATACAGTGGTAAACATTTAGTTTTAGAATTGAATTTCACAGGTGCAGTCACTTTTCCACACATATCTATCTTATTCCCATTTACATTTGAAGCAATGATATCCATTTTTATGAATGACATTTTTCTTCTTATGTTTATTACTAACTTTTATGCAGTCTTTATAAGATAATAATGATAGACCCTCTCCACTGTCAACTTCCATGGTAAATTTCTGCTCAAATATATTCACATCCATTAGAATGTGGTCATTATTCATATTATTTTATTTCTTTATAGTATTCTTACTTCTTATTTTCTCTCTTCCAGATTTATAGTCCAGCTTTATTTTTATTATTTCTGTCTTCATTGCAACAGACAGCAATTAAATATCCTATTATTTTATATTGTATTTTTACTTCTAAATCTACAGTTTCTCTTTATGACATTAACTGTTTATACTTCTTCTATATTAAACAGGCAAAACTCTCCATACAGTAGTGCCACCCTGTGCCAATCAGAGGTAATCATGGATGCCAGAAGACTTGTGCATAAATCCCCACACTAGATGAGAATTTAGGCACAAGCCTTCTGGCATCCATGATTACTCTGGTTGGCACAGGGTGGCACTACTTTATGGGGAGTTTTGCCTGTTTAATAACAGTTATGTGCTAGCATAAGAGATGATCATGTGATGTTACTTCTATATGGAATGTAATAAATGTAATAATTGCATTTTATGCAACTAGAGAGGAGGTTATTATTTCTATAAATTAAATATGGGTTAATGCTTTACAGAACTTATGGGGTTCTCATATTCATAGAAAGATGAAATAAAATCATAATGGAGAGATGAGTGTAATTGTATATATTTGAAGAGTTTTAAATTTATTTATATTCAATGTAAAATATTTAAATTAGTGTTCATTTTTTGAAGAGAGGGAATGATGAGTCTGTGGTTGATAGTATTCACATTATTGTCAGTATAACAAACCTCTGGTATTTTTCTCTTTGAATCAGTTCTTTCAATGAATTGAATGGTTGTGTAGGAGGGGAAAAATTGATGTCCTGTTGCTTTTTGGTGCTCAAGGAATATGAGCTATGTTCTGCCTTGTCTGATGCCCTTTATCTAAGTATTAATGCTGGGAAAGCATATATAAAAGTATGTTCAGAATTCCCTATAATAGATTGATTGACATCCACTTTGGGAACATTTAATTTTTTAAACAGTGATAGGGATGAGTTCAGGTTCAAGCTATCTTTGGAGTTGTTCAGTAGTCTATTAATTGAAAGATGGTGTGGAGGGGAATCAAGGCAATAAGTTGAATATTTATTTATTAAGGTTTTTGTTAAGGTAGGTATGTGTGGCAGAAGAAGGCATGACCTTGAACTAATGAAAGTTTATTAGAATAACTATTATATGGAATAATAGATGATAATTTGCATTATTAGGTGAGACAGATATTAATTATAAACATGCAATAGAAAATTGTACCACACAAGAAACTATATTAGATAATAATGCTTCAGAAGTATCCAGTTGGAGCAAAGAATACAGGTACTATTAGAGCAGATTTCAAGAGGGTCAAAAAAGATTTCGGCATATTATTGCTATGGTACAAATGGCAACTTAGACTTATACATTAAAGATTTAACATCATTTGTATTTAAACATGGTTTCTTGAAAAGAAAAAGAACAGGAATTCTAAAGAAAATTAAATCCTAACCCTCTCCATCCACTGATAATAGACCATGGCTTCTTCTGCCACACATATCTATCTTAACAAAAACCTTTAATAAATATTCTCTTCAACTTATCACCTTGCTTTCCACATCCTCTTTTGATTAATAGACTACTGAACAACTCCAAATATATGCTTGAACCTGATCTCATCCCTTGCAATCTGCTCTATTAGTATCTGTGTTCTTTGTTCCAACTGGATACTTCTGAAGCATTATTATCTAATATAGTTTCTTGTGTGGTGCAATTTTCTATTGAATGTTTATAATTAAGATCTGTCTCACCTAATAATGTAAATTATCATCTATCATTCCATATAATAGTTATTCTAATAAACTTTCATTAGTTCAAGGTCATAATCACAATCCTCTGCTACTGTTTTAATGTTATATCATAGTCCTGATATTTTTTATGAGGTAGTTGTTTTCTATTCTTTAATCTCAATCATTCGGCCCATTATTTCACATTTTCACACTTATAAAAACTAGCTTTCTGGATTTGAATCCATTTAACAACTTGGGTTTCAAGTAAAAGAGAACCTCCTTTTATATCAAAAATAAACTCTTACAAAAGAGCTTTTATAGGTTAATGAAGTAAAAATTGTTTAGTTTAAGGAGGATTGTTAATTAGTAGTAATTAACAGTTTCTTGACAACATTAAAAAAACAAAAGTTATTTCTCTTTACATGGGTATAATTTTCTTAACTTCTATTATTTATTATAATAATAAACCACAAAAATATTTAATTCGATATATATATAGTAATGGTATACATATGCCTATACCATTACATTATTTTAAAATTAAAATAAAGGGGGAAATAATCTTAAAAGAGTTGTGTTTAACATATATATAGATTGAATAGATGGAAAACTTTAAAATTATTTTAAGAAAAAAATGTATTTAAAAGTAATTTTTTGTAAAAAAAAAAAAAAAAAAGTAAAGATCTAAAGATAGATTAATATTTTTGAAAATAGAAATAAATGTTAATTTCTATCATGTTTAATCTTAGTAAAATGGAAATGATCATTTTATTAATTAAATGTAAAACAATCTGGCCCATGGGGGCACTTAAATAATAAAGGTCAGATAAAAGAATGAAATTAAAGATTGACCAATGGAAACACCAAGCCATAGCATGGGCCTGAAAGGAAAACTACTGGATTTTAGGATCGGTGATGTCATGTTTGTTGGATCCATAAAAATGCTGATAAGAGGCTAAAGTATAAAAAGTGAAAATTATTGAATTCATGAGTTATTTTTTGTTGCTTAATTCTGACTATTAATCTAGATATAATCTTGCAGCTGTATTGTGAACTCCATGATGTAAGAGTCTTGCAATAGATTTAATTTCCTGCATCAGCTGAGACCTCCCAATGACAGTTTCTGACCCAAGTATTGGCAAGTATTGACTTCATTTCCAAGGAGGATGGATAATCTATGAAAGTGATCACTAAGATGGACTTCTAAATCTGCTGGAATCCAGAAAGTATGAACCCTTTTGTTTATCTAATATGAACTTTTGCAAATGTGCAATTAGTAACTGAAACTAAGAACTCTTATCTGACTTTAAAAAAAAAATTCTAAATCAATTATTAATATTTTTATGCATATGTTTGCTAATCATTTTTATTTTTCGTTTTTTATTTATTTTTATATTTATTAACTAAATTATTAAAATGTATTAAATTTAAATTTATTGTAGATGGCTGCATAGATTTATTAACATTTATGTTAGTTATTTCTGAATATTTTCATATACTTAAAATATATATGCCTGTATGTGCACAGCCACTTGATATATATATATCAGTAAATATGATACCTCATGCTGAGTGTCTAAATGTATTTACCCATATAGCTTATAAGTTACTGTTGTCAATGTGGTACCTTATGATGAGTGTCAATGTGTTTACTTTATTGTAAATTTCTCCTAAGCAATTTTCAATTAATAACATTTTATTCAGAATCATATATGTTAGCTTAAAAGGGGTATGATTTTAGACTCTTTGTTTCATAGTTAGGTCAATGCTGGTGGAGGGATATATGGGTGTTTATATCAATGTAATGTAAAGCATGTTTAGCATACAGGGCAAAGCCCAACTGAAGGCATGATTCAAAAGTGTAGTCATTGCATTGCAATGGACGCAGATGTATTTCCTGCGACAATGATTTCCTTTTGCTCTATGGATAGGAATTATAAGTCAGCAAAAGGACCACTTTCCCTCCATATGTAGCATTTCTTTTTAATATTTTATATGCATGATTCCTTTGTGAGACAGAAGCATATTCCTGTACTGGACAAGGATCATTTCCTTTAAATAATATCACGCTGCAGATGACATTCCTGTCACTGTGATTTTATGCTAGAAACTTCATATTGCATTGGTTACATCTGTATATCAGGAAGCAAGCATTGGTTTGGCTATGAACTTTTGGCATGAGGTTGAATGATTTTTTTTTTTTAAATTTTAACCGAGTAATCTATGTAGCCTATCTATACTCAACATTATAAAACAAACTTTTATAAACTGTCCATCTGTGTGGACTTTTAATTAAAATATAAAATAATAATTTTAATTTAAAATCTAAACAAGATCAATTTGTTCCTCAATTTTAAATATACATATATGTGTATCAATAAATTTTTTTGTATATTATTACTGGCAGTAGCTTAATTTATTTTTATTTTAAATATTTCTTTATTGAAATGTTTTGAATAAGTATTTATTATAAATCTTTGTGTCTCCTTGATTTAGTGGCATGAGCTAATGGTTAATAAAATAAAATTAGATCTTAACAATACATATTCTAGGTTCGAATAGCCTATTGGCACCCTGTATGGCAGATATGGTAAGAGTTCTTTCTTCCCCAACCATTATATATATATATATATATATATATATATATATATATATATATATATATATATATATATATATATATATATATATATATATATATATATATATATATATATTAATAATCAAGGTAGTGGTCATACCATAAGCTATCTATAGCTTATATATACTGTAATGGAAAAAATGTGGGGTCACAGGATAATGAAATTATCACCCTCACACCCTCACAATCAATGAATATGAAAGTGAGCATGAGAGAATCAACATTCAGAGTTGGAAATAAATAATAAACAAGTTATAACAATAATAAATAATTATAAATATGACAAATTATATCACCAGCATTAAACATGAATAATCAACATTTATCCCTTGTGATTGAAACTGAAAGTGATTCAATATCAAGATATAGTCTAATTATCTAGCCAAATGTAGTACGTAACATAAAAACAATCGTCTGCTAAAATATCCATCATGATTTTAAAAAATACTGGAGTCCTGTTACATGCTGTTCAACATCAATGATCTGGCCATATGGCACAATGATAATGCAGGCACCAACTATAAATTAATTTCCACTCTGTATAATATAAGTGCAATGAATAGTCTTTAAATAGGTTACTTTTGAACCATCCAGAAAACTATATGGATGTCTAAACACAAACATATATCCCCACACATATATAAGTTAATCATTATTACTCTAGAGCTAAATCAGGATTATAAGGATCCTGAAGACTGTGACTTTTACTAAGAAAAGATATAAATGTATATGCTTAATCTACCTTAAATAAATTAAATAGGTTTACTAGGATCATTTATAAATTTCTTAAAACACAATGCTATGATGTAATCAAGTCACATACTACCAATCCACAGAACCCATAAATGGAGGAATAAAGACATTAGCTCATAAAAAATAATTTCAGAAACCACTATTTTTAACATTTATTTAATAAAGTTAATTAATGAATAATAAGTAAAAAAAATAAAAATATATAATAATATGACAATTCCAAATCTAACACAATCCACACAAAAAATATAATTTTATGTAGCAAACAAGATTATTTTTTGTTGATTCTAACTAATTAAATTAACTGGGTTGTTCCTCTTTTTTAATAATTAGATCTGAAAACATTTCACAATTAGAGATAAAGGTGTATCTTTTTTTTTTTTTTTATAAAAATCAAGGTTTTATATAATTTTATATTTTTGGAAGGAAAATAATTTCAAAAACATGACTCAAAAAAAACTAAATCAAAAGTATTCATTATTACCAATTATTATTTATATTAAAAATTATTTGTAAATGTAGATATATAAGTGAAAATATGTAAATAAAGATGTGCACATCAACTATATCTTATTTTATAAATGAATTTTATTTTTTTAGTCCTTCTTTTGCAGTTATAATTTCAGGGTTTTTCACATTAATTTTTTTTTTGTTTCTTCAAATATTTAATTTAAAATTATAATAATTTCCAGAGTAGATTAACACAGATTGATTTAAGCATTATACAATATAATAATTTTTATATTAATGCATGTTTCTAGGTCAAGTTAGCCCAAAATGAGACTCTCGTGATTTTGGATGGACACACAAGACAAGCCGCAAATTTCTCCCAGCAGTATTCTTCTTCTACATTACATGTTGAATTGGTAATAGCTCGACCTGATTTTTTAAAATTTTATTTTAATAAACATTTTTTAAACTAGTAGTGAGATTAATCTTATTTCAGACTATAAACTTAACTCTCACTGTTCTTTTCACAGCTGATTTGCTGCTGCCATTCCTTCTCAACAGCTGAATCAAGACTGCTATAGACTAGACACTGTTCTCCCTTATTTATCCAATTAGACACTATCTCAGAAATAATAGCATTAAACCCTGAATAATAGTTTGATTTTTTTCAAAAAGGCTATTTCCCTCCTTTTCTTTTAATCAATTCAAAAATTCTAATCATACCCTAGAAAAAAATCCTCTGTAATTATTTTTTTTTAATTACCAAAAACAGGATAATCCTTTAATTATGCTTTAATTTTAAAAACATTACATTTTTAGCGATAGAAAAAAAAATCAACTTTAATTTATTAAAACCAGCATTTTTAAAGATTTTTGCTTTTCTATCACTCTTTAAAAGTTATAAACTAATAGATAAATAAAATTACTAAAGAGAGAGAGAGAGAGAGAGAGAATATTAATATTTATTTTACTCTTTTCTTCTTATACTTTTTCCTTTTTTTTTACAACTACCCTTAATAAACATTAATTATTTATATCATTATTTAAGATGTTTGAAAAATATCATTATCATTTAATGAATTTTATTCTTTTAATATGTTTAATAATTGACATTCTGAAAAAACATAAAAAGAAATCATTGTTCTCACTATATATAATGTATTAAAAACTGTAGAGTTAATTTTAATGTTTTGTTTCATTATATATGTGTGTGTGCGTGAATTCAAATATTTTCATAAACAAAAGATATTAATATATGATTTTTAATAGAAAATTTCATGTTTACGATTAAAAACTATTTCCTCTAGTAATTTCCACTTAAAAAGACAAACTATATAAAAATATAATAATAAATAGCCTATTTAAGAGATTACAATACATCTTTCTCACAATTGAAGTTTCTTATAATTTAAAAAAGATAAGTGCTAAAATTTTAGCGATTATTCAATTTTTATAGAATTGCAATCATACTTTAAAAAGTAAATTTCTGATTTGTTTCAAAATATAAAATGAGGAAATTACTACAGACAGTATTGATATTCAAATTAGCTTTCAACAACAAACATACAGTTTCCAGTTCAAAGCCCATATATTATCGTATACATGTGTGTTTGTATGAAAATTAATATATATAAACAAAAAATATTTTTGAGTCTTACTGCATTGTTTTCACCATCTTTCCCTGCATATAAATAGTTGGGATGATTAAGATCATCATTCCAGAAACCATATAAATCTATAGTCGCAACTATTATAAAGTCTAAATATCTATCAATAATATATATATATATTAATTTAAAGACTTTCATGGATATCTAGATGTAAACTTTGAAATATAATAAGGATTTTTATGTAATAATCTAAATAAAATTTCAGCTCCACTGTAGACAATCATAAACCAATTACAAATGATAATGCAAATTGAAACCACATCATATTATAATAGAATTTGTCTGGCCCAAATTAAGCTAAAACAAGCTCTACTTTTGGCTTATGATTTCAACTTGCATTATCAATTTTAGTTGTTGATGGGGTTATAAAAGTTTATCTAGCTTAAAAAGATGAAAAAATACCATTGCATATATATATTGTGACGACCACGTAAAGTCGTCGACACACATAGATATTGATTAATAAAATTAGAAAGTAATAAAGGTGAAATAAATTAGCTAATAAATTTTTTAAAAAAAAAAAGGAAGGAAAAGAAAAAATTGAAATTCTAATGTCAAAATTACTGTGTATTTTGTAATAGTAAGAGAAGGGGAGGGGGGTGCATGCATAAAGAAATGCGTTTTTTTCTCTCTTGTAAGTCAAATGCTAGAAAGTTATTTTTGTTTATTGTGGGAGAGGGGAAGTGGATGCATAAAAAAATGCGTGTCTTCTCTTTCATTAAAAAAAAACCTATATAATAACAAATTAAAATAAAATGTAAAAAACAAATGTGAAAAAAAATGAATGAATTGTAAATTTAAATAAAATGTAATATGTGATATATAAAAGGAAAAACAATATGGCCGTAGGTGTGAAAGTCTGTTGGACAAATTAAATTCCACGGACAAAGAAATGTTATCAATGGAAGATCTTTGCCTGATTTGTTAAATTAATTGGGACTTACATTCCGGGCACTAATTAAATAAAGAAACATAATGATAAGAATTGGTTGGAAATCTAAGTCTTAATTAAAAAATTTTAAAAACAATGAACAAAAGAATGAGATTAAGAAAATTACAATTTTTGTCTGGCATTGCTAGCAGAGACTTTAGAGAAGCAACAGCTAAAAAAAATGGAAGAAGTGCGTGGCTAGTGGCGTTAAAGGGACATGGGTTCGGATTCAAGCCGTCTCATCACTGACTCGCAATGTAAGATCTTTGCCTAAACTGCTAGAGGGACCGCCGCTTCTGTAGCTGTCAATTGAAACTCAACCTAAAGAATCAACCAGAAAACTGGATGAAAATAACCCCACAAACTGAGGAAGTTAATGGAGAACCTAAGGAATCAACAAGCAAAACTGGAACAAAAATAACCCCACAAACTGAGGAGGTTAATCAAGAGCGCTCGGAAGAAATACCCATGGAACAATTATAACAAAGCCTAGGTAAAAGCATGCATGCATTTTCATTTGTCTACTAGTCATAACTAAATATAAAATTAATGATTTGATAAAATAGAACTCTATCAACAGGACCTTAAGAACTTTAATATCTGATCTATTTTCATATGTTTATTATAGCCATGTATTTTATAAGTGTGTGTTTATTATTATTATTATAATGTAATTTTTTTTCTATAAAGTGTGAATATTATTATTAAACATATTTGTCATTAAATTTCGTATCCTTGCTTTATTCTCCTATCACCAAGCTACGACAGGGGGGAAACTGTAAGTAGTGATTAAAGGGGCATACTGATTTGTTTAAGATATTCATGTGCTGCTTGTTAGTGCGAAATCCCAATTCTAAAAAATAAATAGCAAGCACTGGACATTCGTTAAGTTTCTTTGAAATAGTTTGCTTTGTTCAGCAGCTGAGGGTATCTTGGTCGGGAAAAATAATGCCAAGATAATATGTACGTATTGCCTTGGGGTTCGATCAAGGGTATAGATATGAAATTAAGTTTGTATCTGTATTAGCTCTCTGCTTGTATTGTAATGGCGTTGGTTAAAATAATAAAGAATCTAAGTTGTAAACAATAAATAGATAGAAATAAAAGTTATGAAAAGAATAAATGGATATAATAAATAAGTATAATATAGAATAAAATAATTGAAATAAATATAGTTGAAAGTACAAATAATTAATCAACCATACGAATAACCATTTCCGTTATAATACATATATATATATATATAATAATTAAAACAAAATTGTAATTATAATAAAAATAATAAATTTAATGGTAATAAACTAGTAAAAACAGTCTTTAAATCTGCTTTATGGTTTCTCTCTTCATGAAGAATTTTCACACTTTCAAAATCAAATTTAAATTTATATTTACATGTTTTTTCATAATCAAAGAAAACTAAAGCAGTTATTAAATCCCCATTATTTTTACTTTTTACATGCTTATATAACAATTCATGCTCTTTAATCTCTTCTTAATACTGCACCTCGATTCACCTATATATGATATCATACAGTCACAAAAAATTTGATATATGATATTACTTCTCTGCTTGACAGTTATGACATCCTTAGAATTATTGAGTAATTTATTAACATTGTTTGGAAGATAGAATGATACATTAAACATGTTCTTGTATATATATCCTTAAAAAAATTTCACTTGTGGATTTGAAATAAATGGAATAGATATCTATTGTTCACAAGTGAAATTTTTTAAGGACATGTATAAGAACATGTTTAATGTATCATTCTATGTTCCAAACAATGTTAATAAATTAGTCAATAATTCTAAGAATGTCATACTTGTCAAGTAGAAAAGTAATATATGTTAAATTTTTTGTGACTGTATGTTATCACATATAGATGAATCAAAGTGCAGTATTGAGAAAAGATTAAAGAAGCATGAATTGTTATATAACCATGTAAAAAGTAAGAATAATGGTGATTTAATAACTGCTTCAGTTTTCTTTGATCATGAAAAACATGTAAATATAAATTTAAATTTGATTTTGAAAGTGTGAAAATTCTTCATGAAGAAAGAAACCATAATAAAAGAAAAATTAAGGAGGCAATTTTTATAAATAGGAATAAATGCATTTAATAAATAGACAAGCTGCTAACATTAATGGGATTTGAATTGATGATGTTTGCTTCCACTTTGTTTTTGTTTTTTTTTTTAATTTAATGGCAGTTGAGGCAGATTTAAGAAATTAACTAAAAATACTTCTGCAGATTTAAAGACTTTTTAATAGTTTATTACCATTAAATTTATTATTTTTATTATAATACATGTATATATTGTAACGATCTGGTGCAAACGATCCCCCATAAATCCATCTTGTAATGGTACATACTGTAAACATTTTAATATTTTTATATTTATCATTTTTATTATAGATTATTATTTATTATTCATGTAGTTATTTACTAATATTTGATTATTTATTTACATGATTGGTTTTCTTATTTACCACATCCTACATTGGATCACACATTCAAACAGAGAAGTAGAATATCATTTATAGATTGCCTATAATGATACCTATAGCCAGATTGAGGCTACACAAATGCTCATCCCAACTATATTTACTGACCATAGCATCCCTCCATACTGTGGGGCAACACCTGCCATCCAAAGCACTTTGTTTTGAGAACAAATCTTAGGTATAATCCAACCATGTAGGTTATATATAGCCAGCATACCTGGATGACAGGCATGTGAACCCAGCATTTGAAATATACCCAGGCTAACTCACAATCTTAATCAGGGACCCATCACAATAATAATTAACCCATGAAAGTATTTCTTATCTTTAAATTACTGCTGATGCAGTTAAAAGAGAGAGAGTATAAACAACATTTTAAACAAACATTTATTTATTCACACACAAACACAAAAGACTAAATAAGTATACATTAATTTTAAAGAAATTCAATATTACTGATTGTCCATTATAGTTCATTTCATTAAAAGAATATATGTCTAAAAAGTATATTTACCTAGGTTTTATTACATTATGATGCTGTCATCTTTCTGCAGTTGACACTTTCCTTTGGTTTTGATTTCCAACTGGCTGGCCTTTTGGTCTCCAGTGATGGCTTCATATATTTTCTTCCATATTTCTGATAGATAATGGCAGGGAGAGAGTACAAAGATCCTTTTATACAATGTGGATCAAACTCTTTTTGTTCTGTGTCTTTTACCAGACTATTGGTAGGTAAAAGGTGTTTGCTGGAAGGTTGTATTAGATCCTAAGATATAGGTGCAGTGCTCTCAATCCAAGGCTCCTCACTGATAAAATCCACATTCTAGAAATTTATCTGAGAATGTTGGATGAGTAGGCACTAGATAGGGATTTTATACACAAACCGTCCTTCATCTATTGATAACAAAGTCTTGCACTCGGTGGCACTACTGTGTGGAGAGTTTGATATTCTTGTTATTGATAGTAGTTAATCTACCCACATGCATTTTCAATTTTCTTTACTGATAATGAAATTAATAGTAATAATAATAAAATATATTTTTTGTAAAAAAAAATACAAATCAGAAAATTGCAAGCAAACCAAAAGTGAAAACAAAACTCAATACTTGCCTAAAAATTATTTTTCAAAGATTACAAATTATTATTAAAGTTAAAGCAGAGAATGGTGATGATATTTTCAAAAAGAAGTAATCATAAATATCAATTTTCTCATAAAGATTAGAAAATCCTACCTCTTAGACTGTTAGATGTCTACCCATGATCATTGAAAATTTCATGCTATACAACTAAGATATACCCTCAATTGCTAAGCAACCATAATAAAAAAAATGCTAATGGCTTTGATGGAATCGAACCTGAGACCTTCCGATAACTGACAACTGCACCAAATCGTGCAGGGTACAGTGCATGACAAAAAGAATGAAGTTAGAAATGTTGGAATACTAGAAATAGTTAATAACATTTGTATTCTGATTATATTAAGAAATTCTTATATTTGCTAATGCTATGTGACTATTCTTTATTTAAACATTTGCTTCTCTGATAAAGAGCTGTGTACGAATCATAATGTCCATTTAAATTTTTGCCTATAATAATTTCATAATAAAATATAATGATTGTAATTACTAACATTACTTTATTACTACATATCTAGTTTGCAATTATTATTTTTTTCATTGAAAATAAAATTATTTTAGACAGCAAAGAGGACAAAAATGTCTAGATGAAAGAACTTTTTGGAACAACAGACTATTTTTTAAAAGCTATTTTATCTATATACATGAAAATAATTACCCATACACACACACACACTCATATATATAACAATAGTCACATATGTAGACAATTGTGAATGTGGTGACATTTGTAAATTAAATTGTAATAATTTTAATATTGTTGAATATTCGAATGCAGACACTAAGAATACCAACAAATAAATCAATAAAAGAAATTTAGATAAGGACTGGATAATGATGAAATATTATTAATAGTGAAAGTTATTGATGCACCCAACACAGTATGTGTGTGTATATATATATATATATATATTTGTGGTTCAATTTCCACAATGCACATGGTAACTTGCTGCTTTCTAAATGGTTTCTTTTGGCCTCAGTTTCCAAAGCACTTTGGTTCAACTCCTCAAACTAACGGACTTCATTGTCTTTGTTCAGCTACTGCTCACAGTTATGCTAGTTCCATGCAAAAGTCATATCCCATCATTTAAGCTTTTTTTTTCATGTGTCATAGCATCGGCCGGAAAGCGAACCTGCAAATCCGGGAAAATTGCTGACCACTCAACCACCAACACTTGACTACTTTCAAAATTAAAACTTTATTTACACCTTAGAGTAGGTACAAGAGAAATAAATGATAGCATAAAATTATGTCAATAAGAAAGTTTCAATAAATACATATAAATATGGTATGCAAACCATATATATAGAAAAATCAAAAGTTGTATTAGATCAATAACATAGTCTCAAGAGCTGTATAAGAAAATTATGATAGGCAAATTAATGCAAGTATGAAAGAAACATAAATATATAAATAAAATCAAAGATTACACTAATGCCTTAAGGCAGTGCATCATATGCATAATTTTCTAGGAATACAAAGTAAGCCAAACCTATATATAAGATTTAAAAATTCCATTGATTAATGACTATCTTGACTCAAAGGCCAATGAGGACTATAACAATATTTACAAGTTGATAAAGGTAAATTAATTACACAGTATGGAACTAATGCAGAGTTTATGTATTAAATATATAGGGTGTATGAAAGATCTACATAGTTAAAGTTTAAGTTATTCTTAGATGAAAGATGGGATATATTATTCATTCAGTGGATGGGCAACGCTTGACTATTTAAGCTTTTTGCAGTCACTGTTCATTAAAACCATTCCTCGTAAAATGCTTTATTTAAATATATTTAAGTTGAAGGTTAAAAAGATTTTTCTAAGAATAACAATTAAGTAAATAATTTTTTTAAAACAAAAGCAAACTGTTTTAACAGCTTGCATAACATAGAAAATGGTAATCATATGATTTTTTAAAACAAATTACTTAGTCTATGCCTTTATGTCTATTTCACAAATGTACTTAACATACAAAGATTTGCAGGAAGAATAACATTAAAAGAGTAACATAATTTCAGGAAGTTAAATACTATTTATTTTTAATATTTCAATTGGTAAATTTATATGATCTTAAAATTATAAATATTACTATGGCAATTTTTATCTGAAGTAAATTAAAATAACATCTTGGCAAACTTCATTCAATATTGTAAAGTTTCGTAATGTTTAAGACCTATTATTTCTTAGTTTCTCACTGGTATAGCTTTGACTATTTTCAAGAGCAATCAATAGTTTTGATTTAATGACATGTAAAAGTCTAATTACCAATGTAGACAGGATAATCCCTAGCAAGATGTCCAGATATTGGAAAAGGTAGCTACAATTTCAGGAATACATAAACAACTGGCTCAATTCTTTTTGAGTCTTTAGCCAACAATAGTTTTGATATAATGACCCATTCAAATTTTGGTGTGGATATGTTATTAGCTATTTGAATTAATCCTGAAACTCTTTGTATTCTCTCCGAAATTTTAATTGCAATCAAACTGATAAAAATTGTTTTGACTTTTTACAAATTCTGCTGCTAAATATCTTAGATTTCTATAAACATTTTCTGCATTTGCTTTTAAAACAGTAATGTGATGTGATGTACTGTAGCTTCATCTTAAACGAAGTCAAGAATCTCTCAGCAATTATGCCCAGAGAAACCTGTTAGCTACTTTATTTTACATTCCCCAGTCTAAGTTTTCCCATATTCTGCTCAATCCCATTTCCACAACATAATCTTTATCAACTCTATGGCCTTTATATCTAAATCCCCCTTATCTTTTTCCAAACCCACCATAACAAATTTCTCTACAAATAGTGCCATCCAGTGCAAGAAAGTAGGTATTAGAAGGTTGTGCATTTTAATCTCTGCCCAGTGTCTTCTCGTCCACTGTCTCCAGACTAATTTCTAGCAAATTGCTTTTGACAGTGACAAGCACAACTTTCTAGCATTTGTTGATCATTATAGCTTGCACAAGGTGGCACTATTGTCTGAAAAAAATTGCTACTATTTTAACAGCTTGTGAAGCATAAAAAAGATGACTATGTGATGTACTTGTTTTATTGCATTTGTTTTTATGGTATTTAAACCTTTTAATAAGTTTAATTTATTTGTCTCATCTTTAATAAAACTGTTTGTTTTTCTTTTTTAATTATTAAAAATAATGAATGTTTACCAAAAAATATATTAGAGAAATAGTCAAACAACAATTTGTGTCCTTTTGTTAGTTAAAATTATTTACTCTATTATTTTAAAATATGATTTTTTTTTCCTACAGTACAAGCTTTTTCATACCAGCATTTCTACATGTAATATATAGAGGGTTTGAACTCAGACTTTCACACAACCCTCAACCACCCATGCTATCTCATACCGCTGATAGACTTGATCACATACATGTCGAAAAGACAAATAATCACCAATATCCGTATTTCGTGCTAAACCAACACTCATCAGTTGGTCCAGATTATTATCTCCACACATATATACAATCAAATCTCAGCTTATTTTAAGATAGCCAATCTTCATACTTTAATGGACAGGCTTCAAACTAGTCCACCACACAACTCTTCAGTCATCCATTGAAAATCTGATGATGGAACGCTATATTATTTTAAAAAATATGAAATCTTCATTCTAAACAAAAAATATTTTTTATTTCACAAACTTGTAGTCTTGCGTTAATTCTTTTGAACATTCTGTTATTGTTTTTTTAAAGTTACCACAATATATATATCTTTCAAATATGTTTATACAAATATATAAAAAAGAGAAATACTACTATAAAAACAAATAAATAAGATCATATCACACATAAATAATAATAAAAATTTGTGTGTTTAATTAAATCCAATATCTCTTTTTTATTATTATTTAATATATTTATTTTTCACAGATTATAAATCTCAATCTAATGGCAAAAATATATTTTATAAACTCTTGCGTTGTTAACAGAAATTCTGTTCCCAGAAGTAATTACAATTACAGAGAAATAATTCAGTCAAGCATTGGTGGTCGAGAGGTCAGCGACAGCAGCTTTACAAAGCAGTTGTCCTGGGTTAGTGGGTTCTCTTCCCGGCTGATGCTATGACACAAGAAAAAAAAAGAGAATTAATTCAAAGGCAAAAGAAACCCACCTCAGAATAATTTAACATCAACGTCTATTCCTAGTGGTATCTTGATTTATAGGCAGTATTATAACAAATAATAAATCTATCAAAAATGACGGTGAAAATATAACTTACTTTGAGATTTCGGTCACATTGTATCTTTCCTTAATCATCCCTGGATAGAAGTCTACAGCTGCAGAGAAGAGAAGATTTTCACTTTTTAATTTTTCACTAAATTCCTGCAGTAAAATTATAAGGATAATAATTCAAATTGAACTAAAAGGCATACATGCTAACATATTAGAGATAAATTCAATTAAATTTCCAATTTAATTTACTTATTTATATTTACAGTTGTAATTAATAATTTGTTAAGCGCATACTCATTACGTATGTAATATATGTTAAGGCTATAACCATAAGATTATGCGCCTATGCACGACGGTAGGGATCTCTACAAATCTTTAACACAAGATTTTATTAATCTTGTGTTAAAGATTTGTTGAGGTCCCTACCGTCTTATTTATATTTAGGTATATTAAAATTGTTAATAGTAATGGTTAAAGTAGAATTTAGAACTTTATTAATGTGTAATTTTTAGATCCTGCTATAACATCTTTCAATCAATGACTTTACGTTGTTCAACTTCAGTAATAAAAAATAAAATCTGAATTGTAGCTGTAATTTTCTGGCTACTATATTTTTTTCGGAATGCTAATTAGCCATTAGCAATTCTATCATTTAACTGAATAAAACATTTTTATTTTTTTATTTCTCATTCTTAATATATATAAAATAAAATGTTCATTCAAAGTGAAGTTTTTTACAACTATTGATTAATCAAAAAACATTTTTTTAAATGTCTGCTTTATTCATTAAAATCCTTTCCTATCATAGCCTGTGCTCATTAATTCTATGTATGTAATTAGAGCTGATTTCTCAAACACATAATTTTTACAGTGAGTTTCAACAAATAACTCAGGATTCTGTTCAGTTTTATCTTTAATATTATTAACTAATTCAAAGCAGAGATGTCCAACTTTTTGGTGTCTCTGGATCACATTGGAAAAAGAACATAGTCTTGGGCCAGACATTAGATATACAGCACTGCCAAAATCTAATAAGCGAAAAAAAGTCTAAGCATAATTTTTACTTCCACGGATAAACAATCCCACATGATACTCCTAATTATGCAGCAGGCTACTAGAAAGGCTTAAAATCATCAAGCAGGTTCCAAATTTACTAATATAGAAAATATTCTTACTAAATAATAAAACATTATTGATGGGTTTTTTATTATTATAAAAATAAAAGAAAAGAGGGTAACATAAAAATAATGGAATATCTGGTATTGTATTTGAGCAATGAACACATCAATATCTGATTTGATGGAAGTAATTGCAATTCTAAGTGAATTCTCAAAGTACTCATCGGATATTCTGATCCTAATTTTATTCTTAAAGTATTTCATTCCTAAAAATAGTTTTTTCTAGATATAGATGCTGCCAAAAAATGAAACAATACATATTTGTCTCTGGGAACATGGTCAACTTTTTCTTTAAGTTAAATGCCAGATTGTGTGCATTTTTAGTATAAGCAAATATTAGTGTAAAACATTTGTATTTGACAGTAAGATTTAATGTCAGCCTTGAAATCCATGCAAGTTTTAATCAAAATCAGGCTTTTTAAACTCATTTATCCCCCCCCCTCGCCCCCACGAATATACCTTTAAGCAAATTTTATGCTCCATTGAGCAAATTTTATAGTACAATTGGAGACTGCAGATGTTTTTTCCTTACAGTTGAAGCAAGTAGTTATTTAATTAGATTCATAGATTTATATATATATATATAATTCAGATTTTGTATAGTAAAAATACATGTAATAATGGGGTCACTAAAGCTTATAATTGCTATAGACACAGCTATAAAAAAATGAGTTATTTTTCTTTAGGCAGGTAAGTTAAGATGAGAATGATAGGTGGTTGGATGAATGAATAGAAAATGAATATATGAGTGGAAGGATAAGTAGAGGGCAAATAGGTAGATAGATAGGCAAATAAATAAGTAGATAGATAAATAGGTAATGTGATAGAGAAGCACTTTAACACATCTTGGTCATATAATAAGAATATTAAAATGTAGTTATAATCATCTTTCAAGCAAAAACGATGAACCTACACTTATTGAAAATTAATAAATCCACATAGAGAAAGTAAAAACTGTTTTATAAAACCAAAAATTCTCTACCTTTACTAATAATGAGTAGTTCTCTTTGTCTGCTTTTTTCCCATTATCACCTGGCCAAAACCAATGTAAGATTAATCCATCAAATTTATGTTTCTTCAATAAATCCACTCCACTATTGATAAATATTTCTCTTGTAGTCCGATTTTCTGCAAGCACAGAAAAACGATTTGGGCCTTCGGCTGCTCCTCCTACTCCTAATATTATTTTTATATCTTTGTTTGTATTTTTAATTTTAGAAAGAATAACACCATAATCTGTATAAATATATAAATAATTTGTAAGTTATACAAGTATTTATATGTAATTTAATATTTTTTAATATAAATGGGAATTTCGATTATTAAATTTAATTAAAAATCTATAGCCATGGTGTTTTAAACCCAACAACCAATTAAAACTGGTCATGCAGGCTAAAAGAATAATAGTACATTATCAGACCTACAATCAAATCAGAAGGCAGCTGCTTTTGATTAGATGGTAGCTCTGGCACCACATGCTCTTTCAGCCTGTATAACTAGTTTTGATTGGTCATTGTGCTTAAAACATTGTGGTGTACATTTTTAATTAAATTTAAAAATGGCGTTCTCATTTATATATATAAAAGAATAAATTATAATATATGTATGTACCATAAATAATACGTAATAAAATAAATTCTACAAGAGTATTTAGATAATTATTCAATTATTTTGGTATAAAACAATATTTATTAATTTGCAAAGCCAGGCTTTCAATATGTATCTTGTCAAAACATGAATAAAATGAATATTAGCAAATACATTAGCATATCTGTATGCATACAAATGTATATTAAATTAGTCACTGGTTATCATAGATTTGCATAGCTAATTGTTGGGTCAATTTTACACATACAAATATGTAAATCTATGATAATCAGTGACTAGTTCAATGTACATTTTATATGCATGTAGATATGCTAATGTATTTTGTTAATATTCACTTTAGTTGTGCTTTGACAAAGATACACCATATCAAATGCCTGACTTAGCAAAGTAATAAATATTGTTTTATCCCCAAATTCATTATTATAATTAGTTGTTAATTGTCTATATACTCCTGTAGAATTTTTTTTATTATATATATAAAATGATAAGAGAAATGGAAATAGTACCAAATGATGTAGCTTGCTAAAAATCTCAGTTGAAAATTGTTAATATAAAATTAAAATGATCACTCTTATTTTTAAAAAAAGAACAAACTGGTGTAAAAAAATTGTCAGAAAATAGCATTTTTGTAAAAAATACAGTATTCTAAAAAAGTATTAATATTTATTTATTAAAAAATAAAGTAGAGTTTGTGCAATTAAGTATATGTGTTTTCAATTTTTATCATAGAAAAAAAAAGTATGTTTTTAAAAAAGTTGTATTTTATGAAATATTTAATGTGATTTATTTAATGCGGCGGGGGGGGGGGAGGTGAAATAGAACTTGATTTTTTTCTCATAGACAAACAATACTTTATTATAAACATTATTGACAACTCTTATAAGATTCTGATATTTAAGATTTCAAAATTAAGGGTGGTTTAAAATAAAACTTTTACACAAAATCAATGCATTTGTAGTAAAAAAAAAGTATTAATAATTATTTATTTAACAGTAAATTTGCTCTTGCCCAATTAATAAAAGAATATAATATAGTATATGCATATTTAATATATGTTAAATAAAATAAAATCTTAAGAACCATTTTATTTATCTTGGAAAAAAAAATGGTAGAATTTAGTCAGCATCATATAAACATAGAAATACAACAGTCAGCCAACAACCAATTAAAGTAGACAATGCAAATTGAAATCATATGATCTAATAATCACACTAGTACTTATCTCATTTATGTTTAATCAAAATAGATCACTTTTAAACAAATACTATTATGATTAATATATCATGTGATTTTAGCTAACATTGCTAGTTTTAATTGATTGTTGCTTAGTTACATCATAGCTGAAATTTTATTTAAATTATAACCTGAAAAAGTTCCCTGTTATAAACATGCATAGTAACATATACTTAAATAAAAAGTGCAAATTTATTTCAAATTGGGGTGGGGGGGGTGATCAAAAATCTTAAAAATGCAAACCCATATTATTTATAAATCAAGTTTATTAATCAGTAGCAGGAGTTATTCAAACTAATATGGTCAATTTATTAAACAGGTATTCTAATATATTTATAAATTAAATATTTTTTAATTAGCATGGATATTATTAATGTATATATATATGAGATAAATTGAATAGCATCAAATAATATGAAATATAGTCAAAGAGATAACCTAAATGTGATGTGATATGGCTACTTCTTTACTGAGATCAGGAATCTCTCAGCCAATATGCCCAAGAAAAACTTATTCCATATTCTTTTTTATCCTGCTCTATCCCATTTTTGCAACATCATCTTTATTCACTCCATGGTCTTTGTATCTATATCCCCTTTATCTTTTTCCAATTATAGCATGAAGACCAAGAACCCCCTTTCTGTATAATCAGTTGGTCTATATTTATTCCCCCACATCTTCACTATTCGTGTTCTTTCTGCTTGTAAGCATTTACATTCCATTAGGAAATTCTCTAGTGGTAGAGCTCTGATAAAATGAATTAAAATGAAATCATTTTCATTAGTTTCCATGTTCTTATTGAAGCGGAATCTGAGATTCAGATTGCGCTTCACAGCCCACTTCAAATCTTCCGCTACCAACCTAAATTCAAACCCTATTCTTGCGTATATATTCCACTCACTAACACATTTTTTTTATCCTTTTGTTTGAGTATTATTAACTAACATATTTATTAACAAAGATATATGCCTAAATATCTGAATTTAAACACACAAAATAAAAATAATAAATATAGTATTTAAAGAGGGAATACATATACACAATAGGGAATGGAAGATTAATTATAACAAGCTATAATATCAATATATTATATTTTTTGCATTTTGTTATTCTATAAAAGATATAATAAGTATTTATTAATTGCAGCTCAGATATCTATAGATATTATAGAGACAAACGTGCTGAGCAAATATTTATTGGAAGAGTTCGTTATATGTAATTTTATAAAATTGTGTTTTTAAATCATTTGTGCTATTAAACTCCACTTTTCTTTTAAATCCAATATTAGTCAAAATTAATTAAAGGTGAGAAGCGTAATCTTGTATAATATTCTAACATAACTTTAATTAAAAGTTTCTCTAAAATCAAAAGTAGAAACTAAACTTAATTGATTTACTTTTGTTACAAACATTTTTTTTTATCAATTTAATTTCGAATTGAAAACTTATCTCACAATGGCATCTTCCAACACAATGGGTAAATCGTATGTACAAATTCTTTTAAAAATTAATTGAATTAGATAACAATTAGCAATGACCAATCAGAAAAGGATTCCAAAAATACCAAGGCATGGAATAATTACGAATTAATTTAGAGAGTAACTAGGACAGTCAATGAGAGCAGTTACCAAGAAAATTTGCGTTCGTTAATTTCAAAGTGTACTGAGTAAATCTAAGTCGCCATTCGAGATGGCCTTCCCTGGAATCTGTGCCCATGGATCCTGATACTCATAGACTATAATTATATGCCTATTTGTTAAATAATAAACTTATTGCCTGCCTGAATAACTATGCTTGACAAACTAGATCTAGTCTCCGAGGGAATTGAAATCATCAAAAGAACCACCACGTTTTACAGAGGTAATCATTTCAAATGCTGCTAGACCTTTAAAGTTACTGTGAATAATTTTAACTCTCACCTATCTATTTCTTTAAACATTTGGTAAAGTTTTCATTTGTAAAATTTAATATTAGTTATGAATCAAGTTGTAAAATTCTTACCTTTTTGTTAATTGTACCTTGTTCTCTCTATATATAACTTAACTGTAATCTCTCCTACATTAAACCTTTCCTGAATAATTATTAGTTCTTAATTTCACATCTATGCGGCAATACTTTATTTTCATTATTATATTTTATACTTTCAGATACTAAATTATATGTCGATAATTTCCCCCAGAATCACAAATGCTTACGCTATCTCTTTTAATTAAAGAAAACCCTCCTTACTTTTCAGAGGGTAATTAATCTAGTATTTTTTAAAAAACAAATTTGTTATTCTCAGTATAGCGGGTGCCTGCCAGTCTGGGGAAATAAAATCAGAATTTGATAATTATTATACAGTGTTATTTTCAAAAACTAAGTAAAAATCTATTTCCTTAGAAATGTGTTTTTTTGGTTAATTAAATAATAGCGCTAACTCCTAAAATCTGCAAATAGATTTATATGAATTAAATTAATATTACTTTCTTGAAATCAATAGCCACCACCGACTTTATATATATTTAATAATATGAAAAGTATTTATTTATTAAAGCATTCAAAACCAAAGATTTATATTATTTATACGTTGTGGAAAGTTTATGTTTAGTTTAAAGTAATACCTAAAGGGGGGGGGGGGAATCATTTAGTTCTATGAGCTATATTATATTAGCATTAAATGTAATTCTTCCATATCCACGTAGTAATCAAATCAGACCGGTACGCTGGGTTTTTATTAATAAAGATAGACGATAATTCTTTATTCCTTAGTTAAATATATATATATTAATGCAAGCGTTACGTGTATACCGGCCTTTCGTTATATATATCTTTGTGCTTCGTTCATTTTTACTTCCAATACCAGGGACAAGGTTTGGCAAACCTCTTTGGATTTCTTCAGCGCGAGATATTATTGCATAGGGTTTGCTCTGGCAAAAGTCCAGCCTATGGTCATTCAATAAAGCGCATTCTTCGTTGTTTATGATCCGACCCTGCCGACGTTTGCAGAGAGTCGCCTTCTTTAACTGGCAATTGAAGCATCTTGGATCTTAGAATAGATCTCTCCATTGCCATCATACACGTACCGCTCTCCCATATTTTGTTCTCGTTAAAAGCCTATTAATTATCCTAAACCGTACTGTTATGATTATGCTAAATGGATTGCCATTTTTTTTATATGTTTCATTCACACTTTCAGATACGATATTTCTGCCATTATTATTCTTTCCCAAATTAGCTTCCCACACATGTTCTTATATAGCAAATGCAAATATTAATTAAATATAATTATCCTTATCATCCAACTCAATAAACTTAAGTATTGGTACGAGTGCTATTGTTTTATTAATGGTGGATTCAAAGAACTTTAGGTAACTGTAGTCTAGCGCTATTATTAAAAATCTTATGTATCCCATTCAATCGATAAATTATTGACATATAAATAGCCGCATTAGAATAAAGCCATGAATTATTTGTTACTGATGATTAAATACGTTCATTTTATAGCATTGTAAGGGGGGTTAATGTCGTCCAAGGGAGATAAACACCCATTTTATTTACATTGTAACCTCAATAACGTTGGCAATCATATATATTCCAAGTTGATTTAATAAATCTTATATCTTTCTAAATATCTAAGTCATTGTTTCATTTATTGAATAGAAATGGATTTGATGTTATATAAAAAAGGTTCCACTTGCTAGATGATCGAAAATCGCTAATCATAATATCCTGTACATGAATAAAGTTCAAATAAGTCTTTTTGTGCCACGACTTTGTGACGCCGGCGGGGTAGAAATAAATTAGATCAGTATCATTGGAATTGTTGCTCATAAGTTGGTAGATCTGGAAAATAGGCAAATAGGGCAGAGTTCATGAATGTTCCTGACTTATGTATCTTACGCATGACTGGACTCGAGGTACTTTTGCCTAGATGCTAGATCTTGTTATATGAACAGACGAAACATGCATAGCAACATATACTTAAATAAAAAGTGCAAATTTATTTCAAATTGGGGTGGGGGGGGGTGATCAAAAATCTTAAAAATGCAAATCCATATTATTTATAAATCAAGTTTATTAATCAGTAGCAGCAGTAGCAGCAGTTATTCAAACTAATATGGTCAATTTATTAAACAGGTATTCTAATATGTTTATAAATTAAATATTTTTTTAATTAGCATGGATGTTATTAATGTATATATATGAGATAAATTTAATAGCATCAAATAATATGAAATATAGCCAAAGAGATAACCTAAATGTGATGTGATATGGCTACTTCTTTACTGAGATCAGGAATCTCTCAGCCAATATGCCCAAGAAAAACTTATTCCATATTCTTTTTTATCCTGCTCTATCCCATTTTTGCAACATCATCTTTGTTCACTCCATGGTTCTTTGTATCTATATCCCCTTTATCTTTTTCCAATTACAGCATGAAGACCAAGAACCCCCTTTCTGTATAATCAGTTGGTCTATAGTTATTCCCCCACATCTTCACTATTCGTGTTCTTTCTGCTTGTAAGCATTTACATTCCATTAGCAAATTCTCTAGTGGTAGAGCTCTGATAAAATGAATTAAAATGAAATCATTTTCATTAGTTTCCATGTTCTTATAAAGATGCCTTAAAAATATATAATACCAGCTGGAAATTTAAATGAAAACTTGGAAAGAAGTAAAAGTGACTTCATTTTCACTCATAGCACCATATCTTTAATAATGAGAGGGGCTGCATTAAAAAATCACATATTGACAATTGAACAGGCAAAACTTTCCATACAGCAATGTCACTCATTGCAGATCAGAGTAATCAGTGGATGCCAGAATGCTTGTGCATAAAATGTCTATCTAGTGCCTACTCATCTAATATCCCCAGACTAGTTTCTAGCTTGTGGCTTTCATCAGTGAGGATGTGCAAGCCTTCTGACACTCATTGATTACTCTGGCTTGCAATGAATGGCACTACTGTATGGAAAGTTTTTTTCAATAACAGTTATGAGCAAGCATAAGAAATAATGATCATATGATATTGACAAATGCAGCATTTTAGTAAACATTTAAAATATTTAAATGCAGGTTTCTTACAATAAATCAAAAGATAGATAACATTTAATACTTTTGCAGTTAATATTCTAAATAACAAATAATATAGATGTTACAGTTATCAATTTATTATATTAATATTTTTGTATTCTATATATATATATATATATAGACTTAATTGAATTTTACTCTTTTTTTAGAAAACTGTTGAAATAAAAAATAATAATCAAAAAAATAATAATTCTTTACAACAGCTATATAATCAAATAATAATTTTATACATTAAAATGCTTTTTTAAAAAATAATAAACTCGGAACCCTAGATCTGGTTGTAGAATTGTTAGTCACCATTGGATTTAGGATTTAAAAACACATTTAATACTTTACATTTCAACATTAAAAGTTAGATATTTAAAAAATTGCTAATTTCAATTACACCTAGGTCTCGTTTTATGCGATATATAGGTTCCTCAGAAAACGCACACAAAAGAAATTGCACAAAATAAACGTAACTTACCTTGAAAAATGGGGGATAGGTTCCCATAATTTTCAGAAATTGGCATAAAAACAAAACAAGGAAAAATTACTTTAAAATTTGCATTAAAAAAATAAGCAAATAAAGTATAACTAACTAATAATAAATTTTAAATATATGAAAAAAATTAATATAAGACAAATTTTTTTTTACTTTTTTATTAACTATAGTATTTAATTTTACATTTTTTCATATATATTTTAATCATTACCACTAATTTACAATATGCGTTCATTTTGTGAACTAGTAAGAAATCAGATTCATGATGTGATGTACAACTAGCGCCACTTCCAGTCTTGTGCTGTTTCTATATTAAAAAAATGAGATCGCAATCAAAACAAAGAAATTAAACATTATCATTCGAAAGATTATTTTCAGTTTATAAAATCAATAAAATCTTCGTTATTATTTATTTTAAAAATCTAAAAAAAATATTTCTGTTAATATCAAACAAAATACGTTTTAAAAGTTTAAAATTTTTGAATATTTATTGTGATATTTTTATACGTATGTATAAATCTATTATTGTTATTTACTTATTAGTATAAGTAGGTTATTTACATAGAAGCTAAGATTCTAAATACATCTTATGGCCATATTAATGTAAGTTGCTAATATAACGTTATATTTTTGAAAGAAAAAAAAAGTATTTTAAGTCAAAATAAGTTATTAATAATTTAAATTTCTTGATATCTAATAAATATAATGAAATATGAAGGATATTAAGAAGAAACATAAATCACATAACTTCAAAATCGCATTAAAATAATCCGCATAAAACGAGACCCAGGTGTACTTGAATGACACTTTTTGGTGCTTGTGAGTTTTCCTGTGAACTAAGATGGCAGCCTGTATTTTTGATAAATATACAGTTTCGAGGGCCTATAATCTAACAAAGATGTGTTTTTAAATTAAAACAATTGTTAAATTTTAAAAAAGGAATAAATTCTCATAAATTTCATTAAAAAGCTTTATTTCATTTTTTTTTTTTTTTACTATAACATGGTAAGCAACAGGATGCTCTTAATATTGTCATTTTTTGGTTCAATTTAGCGTTTCTGTTTGTCAACAGTTTTTTTTTTTTTTGGTAAATTGTCATAATGATAAAAATTTGGGATCTTCTTGTCTCAGATCATGATGCAGTGGATTATTCCCAAAGATACAGAATCCTGCTCTTCTGAAAAGTGTGCATTAATGCTCACTATATGATTGCACACTGTCATCATGAATAAAGTGTAAATATTGCGTTTTTATTTTTTTTTCTGTTGATAAGATAATTTAAAAAAAGAAAATAAACTATACATATTGTAATTAATTTTTCTACAATGGTATCTCTTTTTTAATAATAGTAATAAAAAATAAAATGTAAATATTAAATACATTTCCTAGCGGACATTATTTTGTAAACATTTTTGGGGGGCTCCTGAAACTACATTTATTAAAAATGTAGGCAGCCATCTTGATTTACTGGAAAACTTAGATAAGGTAACATATATATATATTATATTGATGATGCATTAAACTATTACTTATTTCAATATTCAATAGGTAATTTACGGTAATATGTGTTTGCACAGTTGCTTAAATTTTACATTGAAAATATATAACAAGCTTAACAATGTTTGTATATATGTTAGATTCACTCTTAAAAGAGAACCTGAGTAACTCGGCAAAAGAGCGATATTTCAGCAGCCTCTTAAAACTATTTTATCATTTTAATTTTAGAACTGAATCATAAACTAAATTTAATAAATCAATGCATCATTAAAATATATAATATAATAAAAATAATGATACAGTAATATTTTTTTACTTACTAATAAATTCCATATGATTATCTTTTATAGTTGCAAACATAGTTACTAAATGAGTACACAGAGAAGAATCCATTGATAAAGGATTAAATTTATCAAATATCCAACTGCTCCAGTAACAAACAGTGATATAATTAGTCTTTTCTGGAATTAAAACAAAAGTTACTATACACATCTATATATTATATTCTATTATTAAATTATATATTTACTGAAATTTATTGATTTTCTAGGTATTATTTATTTCTAAATAGTAAATTTCAAATACAAGCATTGTATATATACTTAAGCTAGATAGATAGCTGAAGAGTTGTAGAGTGGAGAAGATTGAAGCCTATCCATTAGAGATTGAAGATTTGCTACCGTAATATAAACAGAGCACTAATTATTATGTGGGAGATTATGATCCAGACTAACTGATGAATATGCTGGTTCAGCATGAAATACATATTTAAGAGATCATTTATCATTTTTCACATGTATGTGTATCAGTTGTATATGATGGAGTAGATTACTGAAGGAAGCTTAAAAGTCTGGGTTCAAATCCTCTCTAAGCAAATTTCAATATATTTATTTTAATAATGGAACAGATTCTTCTATATGTTTCATGGTTTATTTTTCAATATAAAAAAACTATTTTTAATTGCAAGCTGAATAAGCAACACATTTTTGCTTAGAATTCTATATTCACGAGGTGATAGCTAATTGTTATATAAAATGTAATTTAGTTGTGAGATGGATGGTTGAAGAGTTGGAGAGTGGTGAAAATTGAAGCTTGTCCATTAAAGTTTGAAGATTTGCTATCTTAATATAAACTGAGCACTCATTGTATATATGTGTAGAAGATGGTAGTCTGGACTGGCTAATGAGCACCGGTTTAGCAAAAATTTATATATTGAAAATCATTTACCTTTTCACATATTGGGCTAGCAAATGTATATTGTAAATAAAATCAAATGTTATCTATTAGCTATGAGTATGCATATACGTATAACAAAAAATGAATTATTTTCATTATACATAAATTCTAGAACGAAAAAATATTTAATTTTGTGGTGACATATTGTACCAATATTGAAATTGGCACGTGATAATTTATCTAAAAAAAATAATTATTATTAAAATAATCTTTCGTAAAAAGAAAACGTATTTAAAAGTTTAAGAATTTTATTACAGTTTATTTTCATAAAAGAGTTTGAAATAAAAGTTAGAAAATAATTGATTAAAAGGAGGGAAGGGGGAGTTTTGGTTAGAAAAGTTAAACTAAAAGTTTTATAAAAGTTAAAGAGTGTTATTATTATAAATTAAAAGTTAAAATATAAATCTCTTTTCATTCCAGTTTATTAGAATAAATGCGTATATATGTGCGATGGTAAATAAAAATAAATGTTAGCTTGTTAATAAGATAAATGTGTGTTAAAATCATATTAAAAAACACATGAAAATAAATATTGAAATGAAATATATTTAAAAACACAGTGGTGGGCTACTAATTAAAGATATAAAAACAACACGTTTTGTAATGGCTACTAATAATTAAACAATCTTCAAAAACACATCATGGGATTAGTTACTAAAAAAATTTCGACAACACCTATTGCCGGAGGATTTTAAAATGAAAACAATTTGCATATATAAATAGCCAGATTTTTATCGGAGTTCAGTTTCAGACTAGTTTTCAGTGACAGTCTTGTTTCAGTTCAGATAACAATGCAATTTATATTATGTATCCAGAAACAGAAATGCAGTGTTGAGCAGCTTTAGGAAATATAAGCTCTTATTTCAGCTCTTAGTCCAATAAGATCAGCAAGACCTGTCCATGAAATAATGTCTACCTAACAGCTCAGAAATCCTCCGTCAATGTTCAACTGTCTCCAAGAATAAAACCAACGGATTAGCATCAAATCTCCTCAAGAAACATCAAATCTAACCGGTTAGATATCCTTTATTAGATATACTCCATCAGAAGCAGCTAACAACAAGCAATATCCACATTCCAAAAATCCTAGGTAAAACATTTTATTATTCTCATTTATATGTAGTAGCCACCGCTGTAATTCATAAATCCTACAGAGACAAGTAATTTGAACTTTATAAGCATGCATAAAATGAACTATTGATGTGCGTGTTTGTGAATGTTAGATAATTTAAATGTCAAAGATTATTTTTGCACTTTCATAAAATATATCATAGTATGTTAACTTAAAATATGTGTGTTATTTATAGATTTATAAAAATGTTTATAATTAGTAAATGTTAGTTAATAAATTGTCTTTAAAATTAAACTTTATTTGTCGGTCAATTCTTTTTATCAATTCTTTTTCTTTATTACTGATTAAAATTAGACTGGGCTAGTTTATGGGATCATTTCGAGCACTGGATTATGAGCCTACTGACTAAATACATTGTTTATTTTTCTGAATAGACAGCTGGCACCCGGAGTTTACTCCAAAACAAATAAAGTGTTTAGATAGTAGGGGTTTGAATCTAGCAGCCAAGGTAGGCCATTGTTGATAGTTAAAGTTATCAATAATATCTCCCATTTTGCTTGAACGTGCCGGTTCATTCACGTAACATTTATAAGATTATAAATGTATTATGAAGAAGTATGAAACCAGCAAAACATATATATGTGTAAGTATACTTCATTCGGCAAAACCAACCAGCACAATATACTCTTTAGACATTATACCTAATCTGCATGCACGACCACATTTTTGTAATTGTTAAAACTAGACTAACAAACCAGAGGAATATAAACTCAGTTTATAAAAATCCAAAGCAATATTTTAATCAGACATAGTAATATCAATCATAAATACAGAAGAAATATTAAATCAAATTTAAAGAATTAAAATTGTATTTTAAGTAACAAATTAGGTTTATAATTAACAAGACATATAACAATATACCATATAAGAATATAACAGATATAACATATAGACTGTTTTACATTGAATGAATTGAACAGTTACGTGATTAAACAAGATTTTTTTGCAAGTATATACTATTTTTTAAATGCTAATTTATATCTAAATCAAAAAATTGCTCATTCATAACTACACTGCTAAATTAATATACAATAATTCAAATTACTCTTTTAAAGACTTAAATCTTATACAAATAATTCACATTAAGTAACATCAAACTTAAAAGAACTGATATAGAAAGAGTCAGCAAGATAAATATATTAATTTGTATTTATATGTTATATCTACAATTAATATCATGCTCTCAATTTTTTTTTTTAATTTATCTATTTGGGTAGAAACATCTTATTTTTTCAAGTGTATATATATATATCAATTTATCAAACATAGTAATTTTAATGTTAACTATGTAAATGTTCTGACATTCAACACAGAAATGGTAAACATGTTTATAAAATTTTGGCTTTTATTCAAGCTTAGCATGCTTTTAAAAAATTATATCACAATCATAGCTCTTTTGAGTTTATTCTTATAATATGAGATGATTATATCTTAACGATGTACCAGGCTTCCTTAATTTTTTTCCCAATTCTATAGATAATTTTCTGAGGATAAAACAAGTCTAGAACTTTTCTCACAAAAAACAAAACAGGATCAAGTTGAGTATTGGAGCTAGGTTTTCTATATTAACAAATATGCTAAGACATGTGTATATATGTATTAAAGGTAATAGTATGAATACTGAACCCTACCATCTGATGGTGCTCTTTTTTGCCCAATTCACATCAATATAGCAATTCATGGGCCATCTGTTTGTTTACATAATATTACGATAAATGATTTTTTTCTCTCAACTGTTTTTTTTTTTTTTTTCCCTCGGCGACGGTAAACCGCCAAAGTTTTTTTTATTACATAATATTATGGTAAAAGTTTTTTTTTTCAACCGGTTTTTAATTTTTTTTTATCAGCGACAGTAAACCACCAAAGTTTTTTTTTTTTATTCCACCCGGGTTTTTTTTTTTTTTTTTAATAAACAAATACTTTGTTTTTAGATGGTCTAGAGGTGTTGGTTTGTTTGTAAATTAACGACTAATTGTCTGTAGGTTTCTTTACATAATATTATCCTCACATATGTATTAAATGGATTGTCCTGTACATGTGGGGTTCAGATTGACCTTAGGTCAACATGGGTGTGACAAGAATCTCGGCCTCAGGGTGGCATTTGAGCATTCCATCATCAGATTTTCAATTGGATGGATGATTGAAGAGTTGGAGTGTGGAGTAGATTGAAGCCTATCCATTAAAGTATGAAGATTGTCTATCTTAATATATATCTGAGCACTTATAGTATATATGTGTGATAATAATCTGGACCAACTGATGATTGCTGGTTTAGCATGAAATACGTATATTGGTGATTATTTATCATTTCAACATATATGTGTTTGAGTGTATCAGTGTTATTAGATAGAGTGGAGAGTGGTGAGTCGTGTGAAAGCCTGTGCTCATATACCCTATATATTAAATATTACTTATGGTAAACCAAGTTTTTTTTTCACGTTGTTTTTTTTTTTCGTCCGCTTTTTTAAGAAACAAACACTTTGTTTTTAGATGGTGTAGGGATGTTGGTATGCTTTTAAATTGTTGATTAACACTCCATCAGTTTGTTTACACAAAAATACAGTAACAAAGACTTTGTTGTTTTTAGATGTTGGGGCGGGGGGTTGGTTGTTTGCTTTTAACTTTTCTTCTTTTTTTTTTTTGTTTGATGTTTTGATTTGCTGAAAGACTTCAACAATTTGGTACTTTTCAATAAACCAACACTTGGTTTTTTAGAGGGTGGAGGGGAGAGGGGTTGTTTTGATTTTGAATTGTTGTCTTTTTTTTTTTGTTGTTGTTGTTAATTTATTACGAGGCGTTTTTTTTTTTGTTTCAAATCTTTATGCTACAGAAAGTTTTATATGATAGCGAAAAGTTCCTCCTTAATTTTTTGGGCCTTTAATTTAAAAAAAAAGACAAACAGTTCATTTTTAAAAAACACTTTTTTTAAGCCGGGGGAGGTGGGGTGGCAGGGAAGGTTTGTTTTGACTTTTAATTATCGACTTCTTTTTGGATTTTCTTTTTGAACATTTTATTATGTTACAGCACAGTTCTTTATTATTATTAATTTTTTTTTGGTGGGGCCTTTTGAATAAACTCTTAAACACTTCTTTTTTTTTTATATAATAAAATATTACCTATTTTAACTGTTAATGAAACTTATCAAATATTACCTACCTACTTTATAATCATGTGAACAACAAAAACAACAACAAGTTTCCCCATAAAATAATTTATTGAATCAAAAAAGAAACGAAACTTTGGACAACTTGTGAAGCAAAACAAGTAAAAAAAAAAAAACACCATTTATGGGGCATAAAAAACAGCAGCCAAAAGTAACAGGCAAATAAAATAACAGGGAAACCTCAAAGCTGTAAGTAATGGGATTTTGGAGCCTTTGAACCAACAACTTCCCTTACACAGACCTACATAGGTATGCTAGCAGGAGTTTCTCTTTCTGGGAAAATACAATATTGTGCATCCACTTGTGTGGACAGCTGGAAATTCACTCAGCTTCGACCAATTTGGACAACTTGCAGATGACATTTGACAGTTCTCGCATGGATTCTCGGGTAAATGGCATTTGTGCATGAAATCGAAAAAAACTCTGCTGAAAAGAACCTTTTCAAGTTGTGTACAATTCAAAAGCATAGGGAAGCATGTGTGATGACAGGACAATTCTTAATATGGAATATTAATTCCACTACATTTTCTAAAAAATTTCTGATAATGAATTTTTGCAGAGTTTCATCTTTTTCAAATATGGCCACCATCAAATCAGACTGTAGCGAGAGTTCAAGAGCACTCACTTGATGAATACTTTCACAATGCAATGGGCATAGTATTTTGTTATGTAATTGTAGAATACATCACCCTTAGGCAGCCTGTTACGGCTCAAAAAACATCTCTTGTACTGTCAGCCATAAGTTAAGGCTGCTAAAACAGTATATTGATGTGTGTTTTGTGAAAAACAGCGCCATCAGATGGTAGGATTCAGTTTTCGTACCATTACCATAGTAAATCTCTCAAACTATTGTTTATATGTATATTAATAATTAAGTCATCATTAATATCCTAGATTCATACTATTTATTCCCTGATCTCTGTCTAGGAAATGATAATGATTAATATACAAGATTGGAAGAAGTCTAGTTTGTTTTTTTTATTTACAGAATCCATCAATCTGAACTCATATTGTGGAACTCTCATAGAATAATATTTATCTTTTAAAATAAAAGCCGATTCCAATAAAAGGGAGAAAAATATATATTATTGGGGTTATTTTATTGAAGTAATATCAATATTGATGATGATTGGAAGATTTTGATTTTAGTTCGTATTGGATAGGTAATCATCATCAATATACATAATCATAGCTTCAGCATTGTTATATAAATTTGCATACCAAATTAACTGCCTAATATGAGGCATGATCGTTATCATTTAGTAATTACTTCCTCATTCCATTATTATTTAGTAGAAATTTATCAGTTAATGTATCATTACAGAAAATGAAAACTTGATAATGTAGTCTGGATTAAAAAAACATTCCATGTTTATTCAATCTTAAGTATCAAGATTATCGAGTGATTTGGTTTTTAAACAAGGTCTCCTATCTACTGATATATAAATTAGTGCCCATTTGTGGGCTTTTATGAATGATTATAACATCCTCAACCATTGGTATTTTGTACTATTACAAACTTTATATACATAGTGAAAGGAGTCAGTCTGATTTTTTGATAAATGAATGTGATTTTGGGCTAAGATAAAATACATATGGATCAAACAAAAACTTATATATATAATATCAAATAATATAAGTATAATAAAATCCACTAGAATAAAACTACAAAATGCCTATATAAAATTGAGATTAATATCCTTTGCTATAGCTAGCTTATGGCTTATTCTGCCATCTTAAGTAGCATACATTGTTACTTAATATGGTGGAATAAGCTGTAAGCTGGCTATAGCATTGCTACTTAAGATGGCGGAATAAGTCATAAGCTGGCTATAGCAAAGGATGTTAATCTTCAATTTTAAATAGGCATTTTTAAAATTTTGTAGTTTTATTCTAGTGGATATATATATATTGTAACATTTTCCATGTTTTGATAGATCTGGTAGGCTGTCTTTTACTCACTGTAAATTTAGTGAAAGTTAATCAAGTTATGAATACAGAAAATATAAATATTTCATTCATATTTCTATAAAACGTAACTATATTTCCTGATTAACTGGCCTACCAATTATTTTGACTTATGCTAACAGCAGAATCAGCCTTTTATTTATTTTAATAAGGGTTCCAGGATTTATACAAGAATCCGCTGAAATCTGTTGCATCGCTCATCGTAAATAAAAAAGAAATTGGTTTTAAAAGCAAACTGGGTCATATTTTACTATAACTATAGTTATTTTCTAGATATTATTATTCCTGGAGCTTAGTCAACGAATATTGGCAAAGGTAAATTATACTTTCAAATCTTAATAAACTAATATTAATAAATTTACTAATAATCATCAATAACGTACAAGGAAAAGTTGCTATTAGAAATAAATATTTTATTCTAACAAATTAAAATATTTAAAGAGAAATTACTAATTAATTGGAAAGCACACCTACTAATTCAGATATAATTCAATTACTTAAACAGTTAAACAATTAAAGTTCTTAGGTAAACCAATTTCTTTTAGAAAGCTCTTTAAAATGGAAATCTGTTGAATGATAAAATTAATGTCTCTATTGGAATTATTTTAAGCTTATTTTTAAAAATCATTTGCAAACTTTCATTTTGTCACAATCAGGAATAGTTAATCTTAACTTACCAGTAAGCTTAGTGATTTCACGAAGATTGTAGATTACTATGCATAGTTTTTTTCTGGGAGAAGAGTTCGGCCATCAGTTATAAGTTGATCTCGGTCTATCCTAATGGTTGGTCATGAAAGCTTTTCTGGTGTCTGTTTTTAGGAATGATGTCAGCAAAAGCCTCAGTCCACTCCAACATGCAGAATTATTTCAGCATAGAGTGGTCCTGGATATATTTTTGTTATCCAGGACCAACCAAAGAAAAAACAGAGAAGACAAGATCCTGATCAAACTGGTCTCTTCCTTTTTATACTCGAGGTCCAGTTTTCAGACTTCTGCACATATCTTTTGTTTTTGTCGAAAATGCACATTGATAATCCTGTGCATTCTTTTATATTTTCAGTTACAAAGGCTTTATTTTTTTAGCATGATTCTTCCATCTTTAATTAGCTAAAAAGGTTTTTCTTTTAGCTTATCTGGATTAGTAATTTGTTTGTCTTTCGTTCTTTCCCATTTTTACTTTTATTTTTAATTAGATAAAAAAAAATATGGACGGAAAATTTAACTTTCATTGTACATTTTAAAAAAATAAATTATACAAACTAAAAAAAATTTAATTGCATCTTTTTAATAAGATGCTAAATTTACTTTTTCTTAGCTTTTACCAAATGCCAATATATTTGTACCATATATAAATAAACGGTACATATATATATATATATATAACTATTAGAAACAAGTCAACACTTAGACAATCCCAAAATAGATAACAATCAAGAATTTCAACTTTTGTCAAGGCAATCTCATTTTAGCAATAGGGGTGGAATTCCTTATATATATAAACTGTAGATAATTTGTGAGAATATATTCTACAACAGTCTGTAGAAGTCAATACAAATACTACAATAAAACTTCAATTTTTTAAAGCCAGACTTTAGATGCAGAGTATCTTGCTTTTATAAAGATATTCTGCATCAAAACCCTCATTTTAAAAAAAAATGAAGTTTTATTGTTATATTTGTATTATCTACAGACTCTTGCAAACTCTTTTTAATTTGAATTGCTCACTCAACAATATTGATAATAGCTTTCCAATACTAGTTCATTCAAATGTTGTGTACTCAGCCAAATGTCTTGAAAAGAACTGATTTTTTAAATACATTATGGACATCAGAACAAATTTGGATTCTAGAATTAATTAGAACAAACATTTTTAAATACAGCTAAAACAAGCCTCAAATACATCTTTATATTTCTGGAATTTATGATGATGGTGGGCATATATATAGACCTGAAAAAGAAAAAATAAACCAGAAAAGATTCATTGCACCATTGAAAAATTCATTGAATCCTTGCTCTAGCAGTATTAAAATTTAAAAAAAAAATGGATTTAGCAACAGATTTAAGCTATTTCTAAATATCTTTTCAAATTCTAATTCAGAGTTCCACTTTATTATTGGATTTATCACTTTGTAATTTTTCAGCCAATCAATTTACACGTAACAAATTTTTACTAACTTCGATATCCCATCAAAAGTATGGCCAACCAACTCCTCTATAATGCATATTTCTGTGTTTTTCTTTTGGCTACAACACCACTTTTCAACTGACTTCAGAGAAATCTAGTAGCATTTCACTATGCTATGTAGAGCTATTTCCTTTTATATATCAAACTTTAGACTAATTAGATTTTAAAGTGTAAAATAACAACGAACGATGTGGTCTTCTTAAATCTTAAGTTTTTAAATATTACAATGAATTAGCCTAAGACAGAAGTGATATAATATCAAAATCAATAAAAGTTTGTTACTTAAGAATTAATTGGATGAATATTTTTAACTTTAATTGTTAAGTAATTTGCTTGTATGTTTTCCAATTTAGCATTAACATATTTGATTTATTATATAGTGAATAATAAACTGATATTAACTAAAGTGGAATGCATACCGTTTAGAACGTTAAATTTAAGTGTGTTATTGATATTTATCACTTTGTCTAATTAGTCTGAAGTATGATATATAAAAGGAAAGAGCTTCCTATATCATACTGGAATGTTATCAGGTGGTTCAGTAGCCAGCTGAGACGCGTTTATGACAGTGAAATGTGCATTCTGGAGGAGCTGATAAGGGATAATTTTGGTAAGTTAAATAAGAGTTTGTTACATGTAGATTGATTGGCTAAATCAATTAATCTTTATTTAAAGGAATAACTTGTATATTTCCCTGTTTAGCATTTGCATATTTGATTTATTATATATACTGTAAACAATCTCTACATTTACATGGCAAACAAATTATTGAATATTATTTTGTTCCACTTTAATTTTTTTTATTGGGAGTTTACTGTAGTACATGTACAACATTTTGAATTTCATCAGTGACAAATTAATCGTGTATTTCCAAACGATTGTTTTCAATTTGCATTTGGTAGTTCGTTAATTTGTTGTTTAATCCAAACCATTGATTCTATAATCTTTTTTTCTACCATTTTTTTTAATGAAAAACTTTAACGATATCAAAATTATTATTTATTTATTTACTTTTGCATATTATTTCATATTCAAGTCATAAATACAGAAGATCGAAATTTCTCATTGGACAATTTGTTTGAAACCCACTGTCTGTTAATAAATAGTAAATTGTCATAGAGAAACCTACAAACATTCCAAGTAAAGGATAGATTCTTTAATGATTTTTATTAAGTTCTTCAATTCTATCATCGTTATCATAATAGACTAAGATAATCACTGACTATATAAATCATGAATTGTGTTTTTCCATATCTATATAGATAAGTGGTGATTAAATTCCGTTTGTAAAGCATATTAGAACAATAAATATGGATTGTCTTAGATTTGTTAAGATTCTGATAACATCTACAATTAAATTCCTATTGGATATGATAAAAAAAATTATTTGGACCAATTTTATGCCATAATTCTTCAATCATAGATTCTTGGTTAAACATCAGTAATTATCCTGAACTATTGGAAAATCTAATCTACCTAATACCTTTTTCTAATTTTCTGTGAGGTAACTTCTGTTTTGATATCTGATAGAGAAACATACGACAACAGGAAGTTACTACAAGGAAATACCTTTAAGTGTGCCAATAATATTTAGGTTTGACTGCACTAAAAATATTTCTTATAATATCTAATTGAGAAATCAGAAGTTTAGTACAGGACTTTTTTTACCCAAACAGAAGCACAGTATTTACCAGTAGAGAATGCTTGCACTAAAGCACTTATCTATTATTTACATCGTAATATCAAGTAGCCCAGCCAGTTTTCCAAGAGTATTCCAATCCTTTAGATATAATCTTAGAATGTGTTCTTTAATTTACTTCAACATTTGAATTTTAGTATTTGTTTAGAACTATTAAATTATTTAAGATTCGCAATAATATACATCTTTTACATTTTTGGCATCATAAATTCGCCAGTAGAATTTCTATTTAATCCAGTTTAATTTCTTAAAATTTTCAGATTGATTCATTTCAAATCTATATGTTATGTTTGTCATGGGGCAAAGAAACCTCAACTGCAAACATATTACTTTAGAGAAAGAAAATATTAATCTTTTTTTTTTTTTTTTCAAGTATCACAGCATCGGCCGGGACGCGAACCCGCAACCCGGGCAACCGCCCGCAAGCGCAAAGCAGTCGCGCCGACCTCTCGACCACCAATGCAAGACATATTAATCTCCTTTTTGATAAAGGTTTAAAGAACATTTTATAAATTCTAAAAATATTTATAAAAGTGGCGAGACTATAGCTACTGCCAAAGTTAGCAATTTATTATATAATAGAATTAAAAATGCTTAAGAACAAATATTCTACTCTGAATTTATGATTACGTAATAATACAAAAGCAAAAATTTGCATTTTGATAGCATTAAAATTTTACAAGATGTAAAGAAATGATACAGAAAAAAGAAATAAGGAAGATGCGGTTATTATATCAAGCAGCAAATTTAATAAGGCTTCAAATATCAAATTTGAAAATTTGTTATGTTTGGGGAATCATGTGTAACTGATAATATATCTGATGTTTAAAATATTATTTATTTGATGAAGTGGGCTATTATATAGCTAAAAACATTATAATATATTTCATCTCGGTGATTATTATTTTACAGTAAAACATTTTTGGATATAGCAATTTTTAAATTTTATACAATTGTGGACGTATTTATGTGTGTAATAATAACATTGTTTAGGCAAAATTTGGAAAAACAATCACGTTTTAATCATAACTTAGGACAGGGATATCCAACAAGTCGATCGTGATCCACCGGTCGATCGCGAGGCCAATCTGGCAAAAGCTGTCGGGTAACGAGTGAAACAAATTAAGTCAAGATTTTCAAGTTTTTTTTTTTTTATTGTTCTAATTTTTTTTTTAATTCTAAATAGGTGAAGTCCACTAAACCGTATCATTATTGAAAATAGTATTTTTAATCTTGATTTAATGTAGCTAATTTGAATTAATAAATATTGTTAATAATTACTCATGTTGCTTTAATTTCCCTGGACATGAGTTTTTTGGCCCATTAAATAATTGTTATTTTTTACTAGGTAGATATATAAAAATAGTAGTATTTCACATCTCCCTCCACTTAGACTACGCCTATGACAATAAGTCGATCGCAACACATTTTTAAAATAAAAAGTAGATCTTATGAACACAAAAGTTGGCCATCCCTGGCTTAGGAAACACCTGCCCCCCTCCCCTCATTCATTCCTAGGCAATTTTATTAATTATCTAAGACTGATTGGTGAGTGGATATCTAGTTTTTGTAGTTTAAAAAAAAAATGAGGGTGGAAAACTGTTCAAATCTTATCATTTAACAATTGAAAGCCTGATAAATAATACTACCTATCTTGTTAAAATCGTAAATAAAAAAAATTATAATAGAAATCTATGTTATTGTCTTCTGAAAGAATATAATCTATACATAAAAAAATAAATTGATTTTTAGTTGGAAAACTAGATCCCAATAATGTATAATAATTGATTTTTGCATTGAATATATAAGAATACATACGCACATTAAATCTTGGAATACTAAAAGCCAGTCAAAACAAAATATCACGTAGTTCTCTAGCTTTCATGAATCTAAATTATATAATAGGATCTTACAATCTAGATTCTGGCAACAATATAGTAAGTCAATAATCATAAGGCAGTGATGCAAACAGACTTTCTTGATTGTTTTCCTATTGGTTGTGTTTATTGTAAATAGAAGATATATTTTACAAAGTGTCTTTAAAAAAGAAAATATAAAACACTATTAAACATGCAAGTTGTGTGCACTGTTTCAAGTCTCTAATGATTTTGTCAATGATTACATGCTTAATTTTAGTGTCTCTCCTTTTATAAAGAGGAACAACCTTTATAACGAAGTGGTTTATACCCATGTATGGAGCTTCAGAAGTTTGTATTATTGGATTTTATATTCGCATCTTAAAATAAACTGAATGAACATTTTTGTTGTTCAACGTATTTGATACATACTAGTACTTTTAAAGTATTTTTAATTTAGTTCTTTTTATTAATAAGATCTGATAATTTAAGATATATTATTTATTTTATAAATGTGAAGTTAGGATTATGATTACAGTCGAATATAAAACCTGCTTTCAAACGTTGAATGATTATGGATAAAATTTATTAATAAATAAAAATGAATAATCTTACTTATACTAACATCAAATGTTCAATAGGCGAGTAGATTTTCTAAAATTTTGGAAAAAAATAAACTGTATATCATATCATACATACATATAAATTTATTAGAAAATATATACTTCCACTTACCACATTTAACAACATCTTCAATGCTTGCAATAAAAATAGTAGATAGTAAAAATTTCCAATTCATCTCTGGTATTGGAAAATAATAAATAATTATATTAATTTATATTTAATTATATTTTTTTTATAGTTATTATTATTTTGGAATAAAAAAGTATATTTTAAATGAAATAAATGTTTATCCTGTAAATATATATAAAGTTCTATAAATAAAATTTCCTTCCTGGAGACTCAGAAATTTTTTAGAATTAAATTTATTATATATAATAGATAAGTTAGAATTAAATTTATAAAAGAAATATATAATAATCATGAAATCCTTAATATAAATGTAATAAACTTCAAGCATACATATAAAGATATGCTTAACGGGGTATAAAATAAAAAAAACCTTTGCAGTTTTATTTAGCTTAATGCGATTTACACCGAAAATACATTAATCAAAATAAAACTAGGAATGTTTATTATTTTATGCTTTGTAAAGCATTTCTATATATGTAAGCTGAAAGAAATGTACATATATAATGTTTCGATATTAAATTTTAATATAATTATAATTATAAATCATTGAAATGCTCTCAAGCCATAGCCTAAAACAATGTTTTACTGATAAAATTATGATCTTGTTTAAACTATATATATATATATAATAAACACCAACTGCCTAAAAAAGTAATATTAAATATTCAAAGGCCTGCATGATTTTGTATAGTGGTCAAATAGAAAACTGTCACTTCTGGCTTAAACTTATGAATTCCTAAAAAACAAAGCATTTGATAGTTTTATTACATTAATAGTAATTTATGTCAAAAAAATCTGAACCAATCTAAACAGAATACATGTTTCAGACTCCAATGTCTTTGGTGAACTACCATTGGAAACACACAATCTTCCTGACATCAAACCATTGAACAAAAATGATTGAATCTGAAACAGAGGTTTTATGGAGACTGGTTTGATTTTTTCATGATGAAATGGCTGTGAAAATAATATATATATTACAAAAAAATCAAGTCAGATGTCACATGACCTAATTTTAATAAGCTTGTATTTACAAATGTTATATATAGAGCTCGCAAAAGCTTTACAGAATATCCTCAACTTCAGACCAGTTTCTACTACTGGCATCATCAGTGAGGTGCCAAGATATTCAAGCATTAGATTAAAATACCAGGACAAGCCCAGCACTTTATCTAATATATAACTATTAAGTAGAAAATCTGAAATTTTCAGACATCAATATGTCTTCCAATTCAGTTATAACTTAAATAGCCATTGGGACTGAACCAAGTTCAGATACAACATATATTAATATTTTTAGCAATATAAAATTGCCAAAGCCTTAATAGGAAAAAATAAAATTACAAAAAAAATCCAAGTCAGATGTCACATGACCTAATTTTAATAAGTTTGTATTTACAAATGTTATATTTAGAGCTCGCAAAATAAGTTCTTAATAAGCTTTGCAGATAAAGTGCTGAACTTTTCCTGGTATTTTAATTTATTGCTTGAATATCCTTGCACCTCACTGATGATCTCAGTAGTGGAAATTGGTCTGGGGTTGAGGATATTCTGCCAAGCTTGTTAAGAGCTTATTTTGTAAACTATATATATATATATATATATATTGTGCCCTTGTCTATAGGTCATAATAAGGTAGAATGGTCAATTACTAAAAAATTTTAAATTTTAAGATATGTTTGTATGATATATAAATAATAGTAGGATAATTAGATTTTATAGTACAATTTAAAGCTGAAAATACCTGGTATGTAAAAGTGTAATGGATTATTTAGAGAAACAGTTAAATAAAGCTTAGTTACATCCTTGCTTATGGTTGTAAAAGCTGGCCATATAAAATAACACAGCTATAAATAGTTAAAAATATATTAATAATTCGAGTATGATATTGTAAAACTAATAAATTAAATAAAAGCTATATGTAATGTTATAATTATAGTTAATGTTCAAATTTAATCTAATATATTTTAAAATAAACTTTATGATGGTGAGAATTATATTTAGTTCTACATTTTAAATTATTTTCCAAATTTTTATAAAATATATCAGTTTTGGTAATTTAGACCGAGACTTAAATTAAAAAATCATCTGTTAAAGTTAGTAATCATGTGACTGTATATTATGTACCTTCACACACACGCTTGTTAGAATAATAATAAAGTTTGTGAATTATGGAACTAAATGTAATTGCTGTCTATCGTTGAAATAAAAGTTGAAATATTAGATGTTATTTTAATAATTGTTTTAAAATTTAAATGATTTTGATTAAACTATAATTGAGTTTAAAAATACTATTCTAAGTAATATTTTAAATCATTACGTCATAAATGTCTTATTTGAAAAATCTAGTCTGTTATAAAACTAAAAATGTGTAAATTTGTTCGCGCTAAAAAAAAGTCATTAACCAATCAACGGAGGTAATTTAGCAGACAAAATATAAGAATTAGACGAAGCGGGAGAAAGTAATGTGTAAGTGAAGGAGGGAGTAACATATTTTTTAGCTGGATAAGACCGCAAGCTAGAAAAGGGATATAATTTTAAAATTTTATATTTATTGTAAAAGTTTTTTTTTTAACATATAATATTTGGAACTGCCTTTACATGGAGGGCTAATTTTTAAAAGTTTTCTTGCCAGTAATTTTATTCAAGTTTAGCCAAATCCTTGCAGTAAAAATGGAAGTACTAAAGGAAAAAATACCTAAAAATATTGCTAAAGGAAAAATATTTGTAAAGTGCCTCGATACAGCTTTATTTATGCTCAACCAGAAACTTATTATTGTAACTCAGAGGAATATAATTTGGACGCTATACGAAAACTTAAAAGAGAAGTTACTTGCCGTCAGGAAAATTATGACGCACAAATTTTATAAGGCTACTCTGAAGTTATTTTATTCTTCTCTATGGGAAAATTAAGATGCTGTATATTATAAAGAATTATGTAAAAGTTATAATGAGAAAAAAATGTTTGTCCTTTTTAAAGGAAATATTACAAAGTATATAGTACCAGAACTTTAAAAGAAAGGAAAAATTACCGAATAATGATAGGAAAGAGTCATTATTTTTTTTAAAAAAGGAAAGAAAAAAAACTTTATCTAAGAAGAATTAAAATATTATAAAGTGTTCATTGGAGAAATGCTTGATTTAGAAAATATAAATTTAAATTACTTAATGAAAATGGATCCATGGAGATAGAAAAATTTACTGAATATTTAAATAAAAGTACCTAGAAGATGCATCGTAAAAGTCGCGCGGGAAAATATTAGCAGAAAATATTAGAAGAGAATATGTAGACGTTTTTTCTTTACGGGATTAATTGATATCATAATTAATAATTGTATTAAATATTAGGAAAAACCAAGGATTGTCATCTAGGAATATTTATTAAACAGAGCAATAATTGTTTTGCCTTAAAATAGAACATTAAGTGACTGACGAAGAAATAATAAACATTTTTTTTTTAGCTTTAATATGAACGGTTTTCAAGAAAAGTTTGATAAAGAAGTACAGTAAATATAGTTTAAATATTTTACTAATTTATTTAGAATATAAAATGTTATGTGAGATTAGGGAAAACATATAAACATAAATTTAGTAATATTAAAAATTTAAATATAATAGCTTGATAAAATTATAGAAATATTGTTTAAAATAAAGTGTATGTATGTGAGTCTTATATCTACAAGAATCAAATGGATGGTGAAGCCTACGGACGCGATCGAGAAGATAAAGATCGTTTGGTAATATTGATATTTATTTATAATGCATAATGTATTTTTTTAGATCATCTATTAATTAAGAATGAAGTGTGAAAGTTTAAATTATATGTACACATTTTATACAACATTTTTAACATATAATGAGATAGGAGTAATTCGGAATATGCATGCAATAATTTATTTAAAGTATATTAATAATATAATTTAACAGAACAATTGTGTGATTCTTTTGAACTTTCATGTGATAAATTATTCAGATATTTTAAGTAGTTTGTATGACTAAATATACGGAGGAAAGTAGTAAAAAGATTTTCTTATAGAACAGTGGAATAGTTTTAAAATAAATGAATTTTATTATTGTTAGTAATGCAGATATGTATTTGTCGATGTACAGTATAGAAAAATCTTGAGAAATAAGATCGGATAGTGACTTGGAAGTACTAGTGGAGAGGAAACCAAGATGATGTTTTTTTTTAAGAAATAGGAAAAATAAAGGATTTGGATCATATTTAGTTTTGTGTGATTTCAGTATAGTTAACTAAGCCCTATGACTGAACACATATAGTTTGGACAGTGTTTTGCATATCTTTAAAACTTTTTGATGTTATAATAAAGCTGAAGAAATAGCTTTAGCATCGTTCCTATAATAGAGGTTGGTAGACAGGTAAAGGTCACTCCTCTATAGTGTCTTTTAATTCACTGTGCCATGATTGTTAAGGTTTATGACAAGTAATATTCTAGATATATTTTGATCCTATGCATCTATCTTTGCTATCCTTATTTTGTGAATCTGCATCAGTCAGAAAGATATTTTCAGAGAAATAATGAATAAAATAGAACTGAAGATAAGTTATCGTTTATGTAAGAATAGTTTATTTGCTGGAATGTATAGAATTGTGTAACTTTAAAATTGAAAGTCCAAAATATCATAAAGAGAGAAAGAATCATATAATACATTGTAAAATTAATTCAGAAATGAATAAGATTTTAAAAAGAAATCTAAACCAAATATTTTAAAAATTTTGTTTTAAAAGTGATAATAAAATTTGAATTTTTTTTAAAATAATATTTAGAAAATAAGTATTGCATATTTATTAAGAAAATAGTTCAATAAGGTATAATAAATATATACTTGTGCATGGTATATTAATAGTTGTAATTATATCATCTGAAGTAAGGCTTAAATGAGAATATTAGGATTAATAAACATCGGATAATGAACAATAAAAAACCTAATACCGAATGTAGAACAATGTTTTGACTTTGTAAGATTCCATACAACCAATATAAAACTAAAATTTGTTATTTAGTAGAATTTTACTACGAATGTAAATTTTGTAAAAATATAATTTTAATAATATTAAGGATGCAAAGTGTTTGTGATAAGCATATAAGAAATGCATTTTGTAACAAGCTAACCATAATAATAAATCAAATAATAATACTGTATTTTCTTAAGCGTTTTAAAAATAAGATTTAACTAGGAAAAATAAATAGTATTTTGATTTCAATTTTATAAACTAGTAAACTAAGTTGAGATAGGAGAGTAAGGGATATCCAATGTACATAATGTAAAAATATTGTTAATTTATTTATGTTGTTAATAAACTTTGTTTTAAATTTATTTTAAAGTTTTGTGTCCGCGTTGTTATTTCTCCACATGGATGCATGAAATCACGATACATTTATAATTGAAACAGACATATAGGTTTTGCACAAAAGGTAAACATAAAAGTGTTATAATAATTTTGAGAATTTATTGGTATGTTAAAATTAAAAGATCATAATTTTATATTATTTATTGGTCATAAGTCGGTTGCCACAATGTTACATTAAATTATATGCTAATGTTGCCACACGTATTCTGTTGTCAGATTATTAAAAATACTACCACGTACGTATTTATTTATTTCATTTTAGGAAGTAATAAGATTATATTATATTATTATTGTTATTATTATTTTTATTATTATTAGTTGCTGTGTAGTAGATTATGACATAAAATTCCCTTTTCATATTTTACTACCTTAATTTTAAATCAGTTAGAATACAATTTATGAACCTGAGATTTTATTTTATTTTATTTTACTTCATTTTATTTAATTAAGCTAGATTCTTGTTATAAAGAAGATTAAGATATAATTATTATTTTAATCGTAGTGAATAGAGCTCAGAAAGTCGTAAGAATACTATGAGTTAGTTATTTGGGATAGTAAAAAAAAAGGGGATAGTGTTCTTATGCCATTGAGGTAGTATCGTGTGGATAATGTCTCAATGTAGTCTATCTCGTTCCCCGTATTGTCACCCCATGTCTCATGAAAATAGTAAATATTTGTTAATTCATTTTAAAATTGAACCGTATTTGTATTTTAGAAATTAGAGCTAGTAATCATTTTAATCAATGCTGAATATTTCATTTATTTATTTGTTAACTGAGCTAGAACCCGGAATATTCGTTATAAACAATATTTTTGGGGTGAGAACGCGCGGGGGGAGGTTAGAATATATATATATATGCACTGAAGAATGAATATTGCTTCAGTTTATTTCACACATATATGTCAAATTAAATATTTCCATGGAGTTATCATGATGCAAAGAATGGAAATTGAGGAATTATATCCATGTATACAACCAGATATATTTACCTTTGATATTTGTCAGATACCATTTAATACTAACTGACAATCCATACAGTAGTGGCCCCTCAGTGTAAAGTAATCAATGGATGGAAAAAGATTTATGCATAAAATCCATATCTAATGCCTACTCACCCAATATTCCCAGAATAGTTTCTAGCTTGTGGGTTTTATCAGTGAAAAGTCTTGGATCTAAGAGCACTGCACCTTGATCTTAGGATTTAATTAATGCAACCCTCCACCAGTCACCTTTATACCTTTTTAGCTAACTATAAAGTTTTGAGTCCAAAATGAAAACACAATAAGGTTTTCAACTCAAGTTCACTTGTTTGTATAGTCATATATCTGAACTCACTTCACCATCTATATATTTTGGTGTCTTTAGTTCTTTAATGATCACAATAACCATAATTCTATTGGGCAGGATTGGTATTAAACCATTAAACATCTTATGAACACTATTCTTGTTGCTTACACAAGCTCTTAAAACAGAGGCAAAACTCTTCTTACATAAGTGTCACTTAGTGCAAGCCAGAGTAATTAAAGGAAAAAAGATGTGGGTGCTGAACTGAGTTTAGATGTATATAACTATACAAGCAAGTGATCTTGAATTGAAAACATTATTATATTTTCATTTTCAACTGAAAACTTTATAGTTAACTAAAAATATAAAAGGTGACCACTGGAGGGTTGCACTAGGTTCTAAGATCTAGGTGCAGTGCTCTCATATCCAAGGCTCCTCACTGATGAAAGTCACAAGCGATAAACTAGTCAGGGATTATTGGAAGAATACTCTGTGAAAACAGCTTGTGTAAGCATAAAGAATGGTGATCATGGGATGTTTGATGGTTTAATATCAATCTTCTCAGTAGGATTATGGTGATTGTGGTTATTAAAAAACCAAAGACACAAAATGTATGGATTCTGAACTTAGTTCAGATTTATATGACTATATAAGCCAATGAGCTCAGCTTAAAAATATTATTGTGTTTTATTTTGGACTTAAAGCTTTTATAGTTAGCTAATAAAAGTAAAATGTGGCTGCTGGAGAATTGCATTAGATCCTAAGAACAGGGTGCAATGCTGAATGGTGCTACTGTATGGACAGTTTTCTGTTAATAGCTTGTGTACACATTGAGAATTATGATCATGTGATGTTAAATGATCTAATTGACAATCCTGGGAATAAAGTTTTTGCTATTAACTTATTATAGTTCTGATATACTGTAAATAATAATACATCTTCCCCAGAGAGTTGTATATGTTAAATTAAATAATTTTTCATGGATTTAATACTATATAAACAGTAAAGATCTATGTAAATAACTGAAGATAGCTTTACCTTTGATGAAGCTAGGAAACCAACAACTAGTAATTGATCATTTTAAGACTAAACATATATTGTAGCATATTTTTGAGTACAAGTTTGCATTGGCAATTTAGAGTTATGAATTATCAAATTACCAAAAAGAAAATAATATTTTTTTAAATATCTGATATTTTGTTTAGACAACATAGGTTATATATATATATAAAAGTTAAAAGAGATTAAAAAAAGACAAGAGAATAACGAAACTATTGCTAAGATAAGAGTATAAATTCTTAATGCAAATCAATTAGAAATACTTAAAATTAAAATCACAGCATTCTTTTGCCATAATTAAAAATGGTGAGCAAAGGGTAAAAAAGATGATTTGGGAACAAAAGTAAATTAAATTTTGTCAAAGTTAACAGGTAACAACAGGATGTGGGTGGCAGACTAAAAATCAGGAAGACTATAAAAAGCAAATATATTCTCTATCATATTTTCATCTTTTTTTTTGCCTGGTGTTCATTTGAGATAGATTAATTTTCTCTGTGAGGTCATATAAAAATGTGCCCTGCTATTGTCACCAGTGGATTGAACGGTTGTGACATGTAAATAGAGAATAGTTTGTTTGCTGGTGTTTTCTTTCTTCCTGAAGTCATAATAATGCCATGAGTGAAGCCATTACCTACCTTAAACATTGAACCCAGACTACCTACAAGCTGTAAGAAGAGTGTACAATGGATCCTTCTCACTACAAACAAACCCATGCATGATAATCTACCCAATACTATAAGTGAACATTTAAACTTACCGGCAAGAAACTTTATTGCATAAATTAGAAGTGATCACTTTCTTGAACTATAATATCAAATGCTATTGAGTCAGACTGCAAAAAATCTGAATCCTAAAAACAGTAATTTTTAATAACCATTTAATTTTTTTATATTTTATTCTCTTATTAATGTTAGAAATATTTTAATTATGAATTAATAAACCTTCTGAATATAATTTACATTGTTGTGTATTTAAATTTATTATTACTATTTTACCAAATAAATTGCCGATGTTGTATTAGCCTCCGGGTGTAGCAAATAATTTGATAATAGTAACTAATAAAGATAGGGGGTAAGCCGGTGGATTCTTGTATAGAATTCTAGCACCCTTCAAATAAATTAAAAGCATTACCTTAAAATTCAATGTTCAAGAATTTGAGAGTCCAGGTTCGATTCCCATGCTAGTACTGTTGTTAGCCAGGCCAGTAACATCTGAAAAAGAGAGGAGAATAATACCTCTCAAAACGTTATGCATATACTATCCTGTGTGTTATTATTAACAATTGAATGTAATTGAACATTTAAATAAAGTTCATTTTTTCTAAAGACATTCAATACTTAATGTTGGACAATAAAAATAGTCCTATATATAAGTACAACTAAAATACCATTACCACAATCTTCAAGAGAATGCTTCGTAAATGTTTGACTATAACGATCTAATAAACACACATCACATTTTCTTTAAATGAATTTATTAACACTATCTTAACAAGTGAAATCAAATTCATTTACTTATAAGAGTGTGTAAACATATATCTAAGTGATCTAATGTTTAATTTATGCTTGTAAAATATTTAATATTATTACAGAGAAATAATGATTACAACATTACATTGAACAGGCATCATCCTGTAGAAATTCATAAATAATTATGATCCTAACTCTTTGCCAGTTACCGATCTACCCTTGATTCACTCAGTCAATAACCAATGCAAGCTATTTATATAAATAAGGTATAGTTTGAATTCAAAACTAATAATGTTTTGCTATTTGAACTATGAAAATTTAGAAAGCATTCTCATGATATAAGCACATATTAAAATAAGAGATCAAGTTTAAACTATTTTTCAACCAAAGATTTTTAATAAACAATTAATTAAATTTTAATTAAAACCAATACATATATACATAATAAATCATTAAAACATCACATGACCATCTTTTTTAGACTTACAAAATCTTAAAACTGTAGCAAATTTTTCCACACAATAGTGTCACCTAGTGCAAGCTATAATAATTAATAGATCCTAGAAAGTTGTGCATTTTATTTCCTATTTAATACCTTCTCATCCAATATTAGTTTATATTATGATTTTCATCAGTCAGGTATCTTGGATCTGAGAGCAGTGCACCTGAGTCTCTGACTCTAATGCTATCTGCAAAATGAAAACACAATGTTTTCTAAACATACTAGATGGCGCTATTGTGTAGAAAAATTTCTACTGTTTTGACAGCTTTTGTAAGCATAAGAAAAGATGTTGTTTTAATGATTTAATATCAATTCTAACCGAAGAATAATGGTGGCTATGACTGTTAAAAAAACAAAAGACAACAAAATATATAAATACTGAACTGTATTCATATCTGTAATACAAGCAAATTAGCTTGGATTGAAAACCATGTTTATTTGGGGGTGATAGCTTTTTAATTAGCAAAAACGTAAAAGGTGAATGCTGGAAGAATACATTAGATTCAAAGATCCAATGCACTACCCCCAAGATCAAAGATTGCTCACTAATAAAAACCATGAGCTAAACACTGATCTGACAATATTGCCTGAAAAAATACTGAATAAGGATTAAAATGCACAATCTTCTAGTATCTATTGATTACTATCTATAATTTGATCTAGATGGCAATATTATATAGAGAAATTTGCCACTGATATATATATATATATTGTATCGTTTCCCAGTAATTTAGGGTTTACATGCTTTAATTTTAATGTATTCATTGACCAAGTTACACCCACACTTGAATTCATTTAATTGAATAAGTCAGGTATTCTTGCTAATTCATCTATTTTTCCTGATCAAACAATTCCAGTTTGTAATAATTAACTTTAATAGAACCAGTTTTTACTTTATTTAATAGGCACCAGGATAAAAGAATAGATTTATTAATAAAGAATAGAGAGATGGAGAACTAGTATGGAGAGTAAAAAGAGTTTAAATATATATAGAAATAAACAGAATATTAGGTGCGAGTTAATATATGATAATAGTAAGGAAAGTAGTTTATTGTTTAAGGTTCGAACGGGATCTTTAGCAACAAGAGAATATACATGTAAATGGAAAAATATGGGTAATTTAGTCTGTAAATTATGTAAGGAAGGAATAGAAAATATTAGGCCTCTGTTAATTGAATGTAAATGCTTGAAAACAGAAAGGGTACATATAATGAAGTTATGGAAGAATAAATATGAAAAAAGTGATTGTACAGAAAGTGAAGTATTGGTTTTTATGCTGGGTTTGGGAAAAAATAAGGGGAATTTAGATTTAAAGGCCATAGAGCTATGTTGTGAAAATGGGGTGGAGCAGAATATGGAAAACTTAGACTGAGGAATGGAAAATAAAGTGGCTAGCAGGTTTCTCTGGGCATAATTGCTGAGAGATTCTTGACTTCATTTAAGGAGAAGCTACAGTACATCACATCACATCTTCCCTCCCTATCTACAATAATTGAGATTGTATGTTGAATTGCTGATCTTTGAAGGATTGGCATTGGCATTTATATTTGGTAAACTTATCAAAATTTAGCTAATAATTCTGTAATAATTAAATTAAATAAACATAGAATAAATTATATTCTATGATTTATTAAATTTATAATTTTAACACATTTATTAGTAATAAGTAAGAGAATAAAAATGTAAATCCTTTTAAATCTAATATGCAATTCTATACTCGCAATGATGGATATATTTTGAATTCATAATATCAAACTATTTTGTTTCTTGAAAGTCAATTCTTGCTGCTCTCAGAATTTATCTTAATTCAATTTTTAATCAGGTTTATTACAGTATTTATAAATTTCTGGATGTGATCATATATAACACACAAAAGAAAGTTTTTTACCAATAAGTTTTAACTGCTTATTTTTATCACTGTGTGGGTTACTGTGCATGAATTGTCTTTAGTGGGATCCATCATATAGCTTTCTTACAGTATTTTGGTATGCAGTCCAGAGTTCTAAAATTTAGGTAGACAATGAGATTTCAATCAGAAAGGAAGAAAATGATGGCGAACAAACTATTCTCTAATCACACATTTGATAATGGTGAAATCCGCTGTGAGAATACAATAAGGCATCTTGTAGTGACTCCTTAGAAAAAAATCAATTTATTGCAAATTGCTATTTGGTGCCATGCAGAACATGAGAAAAAAGACTCCTGCTCAGCATTGTCCCTTCTTTTATATTCCTAATTCTAATCCATTGCGCACATCCTGTTATACTTTTTTTTTATTTCTATCCCCGTATTAACTTTTACCAATTTACACATTTCTATTTTATTTTTGCTTTCAAAGTTATCTTTTTCCCCTTTCAGTGGTCATCTTTAATTAATGACAAAAAAAATGCTGTAATTTCAGTTTAAGTAATTATAATTGCTTGACGATGACAATTTCTCTCATGTGTCATAGCATCAGCTGGGAAGCGAAGCCGCCAACCCGGGACAACTGCTTGTAAAGCAGCCATCGCTGACCTCTTGACCATCAATGCTTGATGACGATTACAATTTACATTCTTATCATAGTAAATAAACAAAATTAAAAGAGTGTCGAGTGCTTGAAAGAGAAGCTATAAAGAGTGCAATAATATTAAATACTTAGCGCTTTCGAGGCAGGTTGCCTCATATTCATAGCAATATTTGAGCAGTGCAGAATCAAAAAGTTTTTTTTTTCTTGTTTTTTTTTAATGTGGCTATTGAAAATACTATTTACACTGTATCTAAAATAAACCAAACAGGAATTTATAAAAAATACCTATTTTATCTTTCTCAGAAATTTAATATTTTAACTCTAAAATTCCAATGCCAATTGTACCACAAATACGATACAATACTTCTGCAATTGAGGGGGAAATAATAAAATAGAGTGTTTAACCTTTTTTATTTTTAATAATTTCTAATTTTATTTTACTTTTTTGTTTATCTACCTGCCTACTAATTGTTCACCTGTGGTGTGTGGCTACTAAGCTCACATTTAAGGGTCTAATATAGTGAATATAACAAGGAATATTTTCATATTCACTGTTAATACCCATATAAGTCTAATAATAAGAATCCCAAGTCTATTCACATTAGAGCATTGCTCAATCTATTTTGAGACTTATAGGTTCATGGCAACTTAGTCCATCTCCCCTTCTCTACTACTGTTAGATTGAAGGGCATTTAAGGGTGCTCTCATCATATTTAATGGTGTGTATGGAGCTCAAGGCTTTAATTTTCCTCCTCTTATGTACACAACTGCACAATCACCACTGGTGTTCAGTTTACTATCAGCTGCCTCTTTTCACTGTCTTCCTAATCAATTAACCTAGTACCTAATTACAATCCAGTCTCTCATTTCATATTAATGCATATCCATGGTCTTCAGGGTTTAAGACAGTCTGGTTTATTCTATAATATCTGTTTAGATAAGATAGGGATTGTTAAAGTGACTGGGATTTAATTTCTTCTCTATGCTGTTTGTACCAGTCTTTTTATTTGACATCGAGATTGATTTCTAAACCTTCCCCCTGGGAATGGAGATCTTGCACAAATTCCTTTCCCTTTACTTTTCACTGGAATTCCTTACACTTCCTTTGATATTCAGAGCTATCTATAATCATCATGTTGGGTTGGGGTTCTCCTTCCAGTTTGGTATTTTACCAATATAATTTGTCATTTGTTCTCATAATTTGTCATTTGTTCTCCACAATTCTCCTCACCTTTATTGCTGTCAAATGTGTTAGTGTCTCTGCCATCTTTCAATGGTCTTACATCCTTTACCAATTAACAGGTGTCCCATTGAGATAAGAAAATTTTGATGGACTATCTTAATTTGTATTTCCATCATTGAGCATGCAGTCACCATTCTCAGCTGTACCACCTGCTTCCTTAAGCTCTTCTGCTTTACATTTTTCTTGGGCCTCTCTTGGTAGTTCTCATTTCAATAACATTTTGTTAACACTTGTCCACATTGTACAAAGTCACCTGGTTTTTCAAACAAGGATTTCCACCATGCTTGTGCTATGCCCTGTAAATGAAAAATGGCCAGAATCAACTTGACATCTTCCGACATCACATTTATTGTGATATATCTCTCAAGACTATTTATGTGATCCACCAGTGATTCTCCATCATACCCATAAAATGTTTTTAATTTTTAAAATGCATTAATTACTCTCAACATGTTTTCTTTACTCTCTACTAACTTCACTGTCTCTGGACTTCCTTGTTTGTCTGATTCTACTTTTGTTAGTTCTACATCTTTATTTTGTTTACTATCTTTTTGTTTATGATTTTCTTAACTCTTCTCTCATTTCTTTAAATTCTTCCCTGACCTCTTCTTTAAATTCGCTTATTTCCTTTTTAATTTCTTCCTTCAATTCAGTCATTAACTCTTTGAATATTTTCTTTATTAATAGCTCTTTGACTTATTTTATCTCTTCTTTTTTATCTTCTGCCATCGTCTTAAAATCTTTTCCACTTCATAATTTCATACAATTCTATCTTTTCTGAATGTCTATTTCTATCTATTATATCAACTATATATGTTTTCTTTTTTTCTATAACTCATACATATTACTTGGACTTTTATTTTCTCTGACACAATATTTTATTTTCTTATTCCTTTTATTTTAATATTACTTTTGCAGACATCTTTTCTCCTGTTGTTACTTTTCCTTATAACTTCTTCATTTCCCATTTATTTGCCTACTCTTTAACCCCTAACTACATACATGATATCTCTTTTTTTAATTTATTGTTACATGACCTTGAAATAAGATTTTATTCTAACAAAATAACTTTTAGCAATATTTACTGAGGCTGTAACCTCAAGAATATGCATGTAAAATGCGATAGTAGGGACCTCTACAGGTGTTTAACAACAAGCTTACGGTATGGAAGAAAAGAGGGGAATCCTTCTTTACTTCAACCTACTTTTTATTTAAATAGGTGAAGCTGAAGCAGTTAGATCTGTGAGCATGAAGCTATTCAATACTTCACTGATTAAGTCCACATTTCTTATTACACATTAATACTCATGAGATCTTTCAATTTACAATGAGTCAATGGAAAGATTTTATAGTTAGAAATATATTAAAGTAATTTAAAGTTGTAATTATAAATTTATTAAACGCACATTGATTACGTAAGTAATATTTACCGAGGCTGTAACCTCGAGAATATGCATGTAAAATGCGATAGTAGGGACCTCTACAGGTGTTTAACCACAAGCTTACACTATGGAAGAAAAAAGGGGAACCCTTCTTTACTCCAACCTACTCTATTTAAATAGATGAAGCTGAAGCGGTTAGATCTGCGAGCATGAAGCTATTCAATACTTCATTGATTAAGTCCACATTTCTTATTACACATTAATACTCACGAGATCTTTCAATTTACAATGAGTCAATGGAAAGATTTTATAGTTAGAAATATATTAAAGTAATTTAAAGTTGTAATTATAAATTTATTAAACGCACATTTATTACGTAAGTAATATTTACCGAGGCTGTAACCTCGAGAATGTGCGTGTAAAATGCGATAGTAGGGACCTCTACAGGTGTTTAACCACAAGCTTACACTATGGAAGAAAAAAGGGGAACCCTTCTTTACTCCAACCTACTCTATTTAAATAGGTGAAGCTGAAGCGGTTAGATCTGCGAGCATGAAGCTATTCAATACTTCACTGATTAAGTCCACATTTCTTTTATTTATTTATTTTTCAAATCTATTTTTTCTAGCTTTTCACTCTTACTCTCAGGTTATGAGTTTCAAGCCTCATGGTTAGGCCACCATTGTACCATTTATTGTAATTTAGAGTTTATATGCTTTAATTTGAGTGTATTTGTTGATCAAGTTGTGCCCGCACATGAATTCATTTATTTGAGTAGGCCAGATATTCTCACTAATGCAACTATTTTTCTGGTCAACCAATCCCAGTTTGTAATAATTAAGTTTAATAATAGTCAGAGAAGAACCAGTTTTTAATTTATTTAATAAATAACAGGATTCTGTATGTGAATCCACTGGTCCTCCCCTCCCTATCTATAATAATTGATGTGATATGATGTGATGGACTGTGGCTTCTTTTTTTTTTGACTCAGGAATCTATCAACCATTATGCCCAGAGAAACTTATTAGTCACTTTACTTTCCCTTTCCATTTACCACCCTTTTTTCCCTGTATTCTTCTCTATCCTGCTCCATCTCATTTCCACAACATAATCTTTGTTAATTCTATAACCTTTATATTTAAATCCCACTTATCTTTTCCCAAATTGAGCATAAAAACCAAGAAACCACTTTCTGTATAATTGCTTTGTTTATATTTATTCACCCACAATTTCTTGCAGGCATTTATATTCAATTAACAAATGCCTAATATCTTATATGCCTTCCTTACTTACCTTGCAAACTAAATGACCCATATTTTTCCATTTATGTGTATATTTCCTTGTTGCTAAAGATTCTATTCAAGCCTTAAACAGTACTTTCCTTGCTATTATCATAAATTAACTTGCACCCAATATTCTGTTTACTTCTATATATATTTAAACACTTTTTATTTTCCATACTAGTTCTTCATCTTTCCAACTCCTCACTTTTTATTAATGCATCTATTTTTCTATTCCATTCCTTGCTGCTATAACACTCAACAATTCACCTAACATGATCATACCAGTTTTGTATAAGTATACTGACATAAATTCTTTATCCAGATCTTCTGCATACCATACTACCTTTCTCATCTATCTTGCTACCTGTCCTTTACTCATAATCCAATTAAATGCCACATTGCTATTCTTTTATTACCCATAAATTGCAATCTTCTCAACATTTTCATTTTGCTTTTTTCATCTCACATATAAAAACTTGACTATCCCATTTTTCCTTCAATTGCCTCCATCCACACATCTGCATCTAATGCATGTCTCCCTATTTCTCTTTGTACTTTTTCTAAGTAATATAACACCCCTTTACAAACACATAAGTACCATAAGTTACCCTGCTTCTGTCACTCCCATACAATTCTAGCTACATCATATTTATTATATAAAAACACTGTTAATCTCTTTATCAATCCTTTTCTTTTCTTTGCTTCATTTATCAATTTTTTCTCCCATTCATCCAAGCAATTTCTCTGATTACTTAAGATGATTCCCAAATAGTTATAACTATTAACCACATTTATATGCCCAATAAAGTCTTTTTCTTTCCCCATTATTTATTATCATTACTTTTGATTTTTCTTCACTAAATTTAATCCACATCTTTTTACTCACCCTTGCACATGTCCTCAAAATAATTTTCATATGTTCCCTTCTTTCTGTGCACAAGAAAACATTATCTGCAAATGTAAGACCCAATAATGTATATATTCCCTTGCCATCTATTACCCCTTTTCCTATTTTTTCTATTGCTCTCTCCAATTCTTTCAAATATAACAAAAATAAAATAGGTGACAGAGGGCATTCTGACCTTAGTCCCACCCCATTTTTAACTTTAACCGATTTTATATTCCCTAGTTGATACATATAGTAATTATTTTCATACAATCTTTTAATAAGATTCACTAAAGCTCCATTCATTCCCAAATTTACTAAACTTACCCATAATCTATTTCTATTTATTCTATCATATGCCTTGTCTATCTCTATAAAAACAATATATAACTGTCTACCTCTATTCCTACACATATCTGTAAGTTGTGTAACTACAAATAAACTATCTCCTATACATCTATCCAATTGAAAACTTCCTTGCATTTATCCCATTATATTATTTTCTTCCATTCATTTTGTAACTTTTCCAGCCACCATATATGTGAAAACTTTATATAATACCAATGTTACTGCTATTGGTCTATAATTGTTTAACTTTCTATGATTCATTACCCTTTCTTTTAAATAGTAGCCTTACTCTTGCATTATTCCAGCTATCTGGAAATTCTCTCTTCTGCACTATCTTATTAAAACATTTATAACAAGTTTAATTTTGCCCTATTTCCTAAATTCATCACCATCTCTACTGCCCATTCATCTAAACCTCTTGCCTTTCCACTTTTCAATTTCTTTCCTGTCTCATTCAAATCATTTTCTGTAAACCTAATATTTCCATAACTATGTGCTTTCATGTTTGTTATCACTTTGTTTTTCATATCTAACATCCTTTCTATATTCATTGCATACTCATTTAAAATCGAAATGTAATTTTTCTCTAGAGCTACACTCTATTCTCTCATTATCTAGTAATACTACATTCCTTCTTTTAATATATTTCCAAACATTTTTACTTCTATCTCTTCCACTTTTGTTATTATCCTCCAACAATTTACTATTTAATTTTATTCTCTCTATATAATTATCTATTTTTGACCTTTTTTAAAAATACTTTTTCCATTTAACATTAACATCTTTTTTACTTTCTTTGTTTTTAATAGCATACTTATATCCTCTGCATGCTTTTTTCATTTCTTTTATACTTTTACTAACTCTCACTTTCCTATTACTTTTATTCTTCTGAATATTCTCACCTAAAACTATTTGTCCATTTCTCTACTTCACCACATCAATTCTCCACAACAAACTCTTCCATAATTAATTCTACTTTCATTTTACTTTTTTCTTATCATTCATTCTCCATCCACATTTTTTATTATCCTTCTACTTTTATTACTATTTTGTATCATATTACTAACCATTTTTATAATAAAGAAATTATGATCACTATTACATACTCTCTCTTCATTATCAAACGCTTTAATTTTCTGTACTTTATTCATTCCCTCTTTCTCTCCTAATACATAATCTATTGTGTGAAATATATTATTTGTTAACCATGTGTATTGTTCCTCATAAACATTTGATAATTTTCCAATGCTCAAATTCACACTCTGACAAAAAAAAAAATAAAAGTTGTTCATTCTTATTATCTACATCATCAATTTCTTCAATATGCCCATTCATATCCCCTATAGACATTATTTTGTTTCCCCTTTTTTTTTAAACTCTGTATATCCTTAACTATGCATTTATATGTGCTACTGTTCCACTCCATTATAGTTTGACTATCTCCACTGGCTTTATACACTACATCCACAATCCAGTCTTGTCTTCCTAATCTTATCTCAAACCACAAATGTTCTTGACACAACAGTATTTAAATATTTTTTGACATAATTTTTATACCACCACCCCTTTTTTCTTTTTCTTTTCTATTTATACCCTGCCATACCAAATCTTCCAATATATTGTTCATTTCTTTTTTTAAATATATTTCCACTGCTGCTAATATGTCAAAGTCTTCACTTTTAACTACTTTGTTTAATTCCAGCCACTTTTCTGGTCTCCTACCACCTTGCATATTCAAATATCCAATTTTAACAATTTCTTCTTTCCTAATTATCCTTTTATAAATTCTTTTGATTTTTTTCTTTTCCATTACATTTTTAAATAACTTGCATACCATTAACATTATAGACCCATTCTCTTTCCACATCTATTTATATCCAAATCAGCTACCCTTTATTTATTTCTTACATCCCATCCATTCTTCTTCTTTTTGATAATACTGCAATTTAAAACCCCACTTCCTTTATAAGTTTCTTAAACTATAATATTCTTTATAAATTAAATTCCCTAATGATAATATTCTTTATAAATCAAATTCCCTAATAGTTCATTTCCTTGTTTTGCTAAGTGCAATCCATCTTTATTATATAAGTCCCTCTTACTAATAAAAAAATCCCACACATCCACAAACTTAACATCATTTCTGTCACATGATTTTTTCAATATCTCATTTATAAAAGATGTCCCATCTAACATATACCTATTATCAAATCTTGTCAATAATCCAACTATTTCTTCTCTTCATTTAATCTTACTCAAATTACTAATCAGTTCTATGTATTCATTCATTACTCTCTCTCTCTGATGGCTCTCACAAATTATTTGTTCCTACCATAACATACACATCTCTATTCCCTTGTTTCTTTTTTTATCTTATCTGTAACATCCCTAATTCTAACTCCAAACAAACACATTCTTACATATGTTTCTATTTTCCCTCGCAGCAATTACATTTCCACATCTTCTAATTAGTGAATCTTTTATCAATACTGTCTCATATTTTACTTTTACTACTTCATCCTTAATATTATCTTCTACATTCTAGGCTTTTTTATTTACTTTTTCCTTATTGTTTCTATTCATTAATTGTTTAATATACTCACACTTCATCTCTAATGATTTTAATTTTGCTTCATCTTTTTATCTCTTCCTCTATCTTACTTATTCATTGGCTAACCATCTCCATTGCACTACTTATTTTATCATTCATATATCTTGTCACTCTACTAAAACATACTCTATCTTCCTCAACTACATTTTTCTCTATTTCTCCTGACTTTCTCTTTAACTAAATCATTTTTTCATCTCTTTTATCAGATTTACATATGGTCTACATAACTACACACCTGTTACATCCTTCCTAGTCTCACTTAAACAGTTCAAATAATAAATCCTATCATATATGGTACACTCTACCACAGCATGTCTAATTTCCTTTTTGACCTTTATATATACATTATGGGATACAAATACAATCCATATTTCTTATTCCAAGTTCCCTATTCTATATTTAACTTTACGCTTTCTCTACTACTCTTCAAATCTTTTCTTTCTTTCAATGGTGATTGGTAAACATATGTTTTCTAACTTTACACCTCAAAATGTCAACTCCTGTCTCAAATAAATCACTCTTTTTCCTAAATTAAATTTTTTTTAGAAGCAAACCTACGAAAAAAACTAACCAATCTTATGTATAACTTAGTTTCAAAACCTCCTTGCAGTAACACATGCATAAAAAATTTATTTTTTTTCTTTTATATTTAAAATGGCACAACAAAACACTTTCCAAACATCAATATTATTTCTAATTTTACAAATCCAATTATATCTATCTCTCTTCACCCAATTCTTTTTTTACCTCCACCCAGTAAGCAAAAAAATTTTGTAGCAACAAAATTTTTTCAGATCGTATTCCAAAAAAAATATAAACTTTAACTTATTTTGCAGAATAAATCAGCCATGTCAGCATGGCAAAGCAGTCACTCTACTCTGTAACCATCTAGTGTAAGTCTGTGTAACAAATAAACAACAGTTGGTATACAACTATCATATCCTTGAAAAGCAAGGATTTAAAGATTTGAAGCTAAAATACAAAACTGGCAATTACCTTTTACTCCTTTATACTTTTCAAATTTAATTGCCTAAAATTCAAAAAAATCTAAGATTTTGAATTATGCAAGCATATTGGTTAGGGTTTTAAATCCTAGGGTTTTTTTCACTCTCATTTTACGCTATTAACTTAAATAGTCAAAAGCCAGAAATTTGTCAGAAGATCTGCAAAATCTAAATAACTTAAATTATCTCCATTTAACATCACATGAGATGGGGATTTTATGCACAAACCTTCTGGCATCCATTGATTTCTCTGGCTGGCACTGAGTGGCACTACTGTATGGAGAGTTTTGCCTGTTTTATCTCCATTTACTTTTACTCTCTTAACTTCCTATTTTAATTCACAAAATATTTCTTGAAAACTGCTATAAAAAGTTTTGAAGATATTGAATTGTCCTGTTGTACACCCTTCTCAATGTTAATCTTTCTAGTATTAGCATGTAATCTAATCATTGCTATTGCAGTTTGATAAGGATTTTTCAGAATATGAGAACATCCTGGGACCATATCTTGGTGATTCAATGCTTTAATCACTGAAGAAACGTTTATAGAATCAATAATGGCAACTCATATTCATTGTCCATTTCTATAACTTCTCTCAATATTTGGATAAGATCCACTGTACTAAAACCATTTTTAAAACCAGCTTGTTTTTTTTTTTTGGTTGGTTAAGAGCCAAAGTTCACTGTAGATGAGTTATAATTTCTTGGTAAAAATTTTATATAGAACTGATAAATGACTGATGGATTCTTAATTTTTAATATCTTCTTTATCACCTTTTTAAAATAATATTAGTACTGCATTCTTTCAATCATCTAATGCATCTTTATCATTTAGACATTTGGTAAATAACTTCATCAACAATTTTTCCATTTCTTTACCTGATGCTTTTAATACATACATTATAATTCTATCATTACTTGGAGTTTTCCCCTTCTTCATAGAATTAATTGCATGTCTCACTTCTTCATTTAAAATGCTGGACAATTCAGAAAATGTAGTCGTTATAGGGAATACTTTTACTTGTTCTTTATTGCTATATTGCACACATATCATGATGTCATCTGTCTTTTAAATAATAGTGTTATCTTTTCTTCTTATTGCAAAAATAAATTTCTACAAATATCTCTTCTATAGCTTTTTTTATTGATTGACAATTATATTTTCTTATATTGTTATTAATTCTTTTCCCATATTACAAACATTATACATATTCTATCCTTCTTAATGGATCTTTTTTATATATTTTCATATTCCTTCTTTTCTTCATAAATTGTCATCTCAGTAAAAATTTTATTTGTCAATTGCTGTTTTTCTTTGTTTATATCTGAATTTGACTTCAAAGTCTGTTAATATATATGTAATAATAATTCAAACAAATTAATTTAACACAGTATTCAAAATTAAATAATATATTCTTTACTGGAAGTACTTTGAATTGTTTAACTGACAATCTTTATCAACCATTAATACAAATGTACAGAAAATAAAAACTTGCATTACCCATCATTCAATCCATTCAAATTTCCTACAATTCTGTTGTTTTTATATTAACTGATTGTCTATTCATTAAACCATCTCTATTCCTAGATATCATCATTGCCTCCTTAATTTTTCGTTTTTTATTACATCTTTCAATTTGAATAATTTTTACATCTTTATTATTAAATTTAAAACCATAATTACATTCTGTATTATGATCAAAAATAATTGGAGTATTCATATTTACTGAAGATACATTTTCTTTCTGTACACGTTTATATAATGTCTTATGATCATTATATCGTTTTTGTAATGTACATTTTGATGAAATATATAGGGGAATCAAAATATGCATTACAAAAATGATATAATGAGCATAAGACATTATATAAACGTGTACAGAAACAAAATGTATCTTATGAACCATAGTTTATAAGATTATTCTAATTTAATTAAGAATTCTATTCTAATCTTTGATTTTTTTTTAACATTTAAAATATTAAATTTAAATTATTTTTTATTTTATTTAATGTTTTTCTCCTCATTGCATTTTTTGATTAATCATAAATAGTGAAAAAATACTTATGGGGACGGGGACAATCCAAGATAAAAATGATTTGAATGTCTTCTCTTGTAGTAGCATTTATCATAAATTTAAAAAAAAGCTTGTTTAGAGCTATTAGCACGCTCTTAATTTTACATATTTGTAAGTGCAAGCTATATATAAGTCATGTGACATCTGACTTGTTATTATTACTAAAGTTTATGGTGTAATTCCAAATACTGTAATATTAAAAAAAAAAAAAACTATTAAAAGAATAAGAGACTACCATTGATAATCATGATGATAAAAATATACTGATCTGATTACTTGCTCAGGTGATCATATGACTTTTGAGTATTCAAGTAATAGACTTAAACGCAACAGTTCGATTCAAGCACTTGAATTGAGATATTTTTTATTTTATCTTCATTTCATGAAAATGGATGTCTGAAAATTTCAGATTTTCTACTTAATAGTTAAACATTAGATAAAGTGCTGGGCTTGTTCTGGTATTTTAAATCTAATAATTGAATATCCTGGTGCCAAAAGCTAGAAAATGTCTGATAGGGATATTCTGAAAAGCTTGTTAAGAGCTATGGCACACTCATTATATAACATTTGCTTTACTTTAGACAGATGAAAATTGATTAAAGAAAGAGAGCATCACTGTAAATATGGACTAAACTTCACATGATGATGGTAAAGTGCTTTTTCCTATTGATAATAATTCTCTGTTGCTTTAATATATAGGGTATATGAGCACAAACTTTCACATGACCTACTTACTACTCTCTACTCTATCTAATAGCACTGATACACTTAAACACATACATGTTGAAAAGATAAATAATCACCAATATACGTATTTCATGCTAAACCAGCAATCATCTGTTGGTCCAGATTATCATCTCTACACATATATACTACAAGTGCTCAGATATATATTAAGATAGACAATCTTCATACTTTAATGGACAGGCTTCAATCTACTCCACACTCCAACTCTTCAACTGTCCATCCAATTGAAAATCTGATGGTGGAATGCTCAAAGGCCATCCTGAAGCTGAGATTCTTGTCACACCCATAATGACCTAAGGTCAATCTGAACCCCACATGTACAGGACATAATCCATTTAATACATATCCAAGGATGGTCAGATGTCTCTACAATGTAATAACTGAAGCACAGGCTTATTATATACCTGTGTCTATATATATGTAATATATAGAGTATATGAGCACAGACTTTCACACGACTCACCACTCTCCACTCTATCTTATAACACTGATTCGCTTAAACACATATATGTTGAAAAGATAAATAATCACCAATATCCGTATTTCATGCTAAACCAGCAATCATCTATCGGTCCAGATTATCATCTCTACACATATATACTATAAGTGCTCAGATATATATTAAGATAGACAATCTTCATACTTTAATAGACAGGCTTCAATCTACTCCACACTCCAACTCTTCAACCGTCCATCCAATTGAAAATTTGATGGTGGAATGCTCAAGAGCCCTCCTGAGGCCGAGATTCTTGTCACATCCATGTTGACCTAAGGTCAACTGAACCCCACATGTACAGGACATAATCCATTTAATACATATGCAAGGATGGGAAGACGTCTCTACAATGTAATAACTGAAACACAGGCTTATTATATACCTGTCTATACATATGTAATATATAGGGTATATGAGCACAGACTTTCACACGACCCACCACACTCCACTCTATCTAATAGCACTGATACACTTGAACACATAAATGTTGCTTTGCTACTTCAATCTAGTTTTGGACAGAAAACATATATATATAAATCTGTTTAATAGAAAAATATATATACACACACCCTCAAAAAAAAAAAAAGATAAATGAAAGCAACATGCATTTAACTTGAGACTTATCGTTTTTTCTTCATACTGAATCTAAATCAGTTCAACTAAAATCTAATTGATTTTATCTTTATGTCATTACATATTTTTAATTCTTCATATGTTTATTATCAAGTTTACAAAAATCATAAATTGCTATCAGCATTTAAACAATGCTATCAAAAGTATTTTGTAGTGTTAGAAATAGCAAATGATCACCAAAAATGCTATCGCTGTCAAGCGTTGTTAGCCGAGAGGTCATCGCACCCGCCTTGCAAGCAAGTAGTTGGTTGCAGATGGGTGTGGGTTCGCGTCCGGGCCGATGCTATGACATATGAAGATGCTATCGCTTGGTCATTTGCTTAGTTCACGTACGCAAATTTTTAATTAACTATTCATTCATTCTAGGATCCTTTCAGAATTGCAAAAGGTCAAAAAATTAATTGTTTGCTTTTTAAAAAAAAAAAAAAAAAAATTGTAAGATATGTATAAATAATAAAAAATATTATTGAATAAACAGTTTTAAAAGAAAAGCACTTAAAGTTTAAGATGAGTTAATAGAAAGAAAACGCAAAATGCCACTATCGATATTCGAGAGTTATCGCTCGATGGGCAGTATTCTATTACAGTCTAATAAATGATTTAAAGATGTATTGCTTAGGAATTCTAAAAAATCGGAGGTGAAATAGCTTGGCCCCAATCCGTGGACCTTGAGTTCCATAATCTGTCATTCTACCATTGCATTAAACTACGCAGAATATAGCCTAATTATTCAAACGCTTTACAAATCAAAAATTCTCATAAATACAAATAATAATTAATTATTATTGTTAATTAAGACGCAAGTAATGTTTTGGTTGTTTTTAACTCTAGTAAGATAGAGTGCTTCTAATTCGTTATTTTATAAAATTGAAAGCCTAACAAACATTACATTATATTCATATATTAACGAACTGCTAACAACTATTAAAACAATTTATTTAAAATACAGTTTAAAGAAAACAAAAGAACTATATCGTATTTTTAAATTTACCTTTTGATGACGAAAATATCACTAGGTAATTAATTATTGTTGGAGCTGTACGAAAATATGAGAATAATTCAAAATGTAAATTAGTATTATATAAAAGCAATCGAGGTTATGACAACATCAATGACCAACTTTCTACAAATTACTAACGAAGATCTTTCTCATTATGCCCTTCCATAATGTCTTCAAAATAGGCGAAAAACTATAATTATGATAATTTTTACCTACTTTATAAAAAAGACTGGAGCGTTTAATTAATTTGTATATATTATCAAGATAACTTTTACACACGCCCATATACAAGTATTTGCCAATGTGTGTGTGAGTGTGTTTAAGGTTACGCAATTGAATACGCATACTAATATTTAAACGGGGAATCCCAAAAAAAAAAAAAACCAGTTCGCTATTGGCCGTAAGGAGAATAAGATTTAACTGTCGTATAGCCTTAAGCTATAAAGAATAATAATCCCTTCCCTCTTTTAAAAATATCACATGCAAGATACTGAATACATATCAATTTCTTTTCGGAACATAAATGAAAACATAAATTATTATTTGAATCCGGTTCTGACTGAAGTAGCTAAATACCAATTTAAAGTACGAATTTTATTCATTTCTTTCCTCTAAAACAATGATGTAGATATTCACAAAAATTGTTCCAAGGCGTGGATCTGGAAAAAATAAGCAGAATTTACTATCAGTAAACGCCAATCTTATGCTCATGTGCTGTAGTAGTAGTAGTAGTAGTAGTAGTAGAAGTAGTAGTAGTAGTAGTAGTAGTAGTAGTAGTAGTAGTAGTAGTAGTAGTAGTAGTATTTTTCATATGTCATAGCATAGGCCGGGACGCGAACACACAACCGTCTGCAACCAACTACTTGCTTGCAAGGCAGTTGCGATGACCTCTCGGCTAACAACGCTTGACTGCTCAGGCCTATCTTCACAGACAGCTTAATTTCTAATTCTAATTTTTCTCATTAGTCGCTTATCACTACAAATATCGTTCTTAAATATATTTTAGCCAATTATAAAATTCATACACATATATTACTATTTTCTGAGATACACGGAGTTTGTACAGGTCCACATGTGGATATGTGTCTGTTTTTGTTTATGCAGTGATGAAAAATATTGGTGGTAAACTACTATTTACGATGGTTGTAATATTTTTTAATTTAATTTTTTCTCTCCGTTCAATTTTTTTTTTTCCAATATATATTACAATAACAAATTAAACAATCACTTTCTTCTTTAAAATATATACGTTGAAAATGTATAATAAGTGATTACATATATATTCATATAATTTATATATGGAAATAAAGTTTTTGAAAAGAAGTTTGTGAAGTTTTTTTTTTTTTTCTGTTCGCGATTTAAATTAAACAAGCTTTATTATATTATATAGGCAGATTTAATCTGGGTTAAATTCAGGCCAACTGAAACTTCAAAAGGTTTTTCAAATCCTAATCAGGCTAGTAATTCTTAGATGGATGGAATACAACTTAAATTCTTGCAAATTGATAACTGTAACGAGAAATGCTTTCTCCATTGTTTCTCTATAGGGGATTGTTAAAAAAATCCTTGTTCTGTAATGAACTACTGTATTTAAAAATTATTTTATGGAGGATGGAAGAGTGATTAAAATAATATCATCATCTATTATATTATCATTACAATTTTTTTGAATTTGCAAAAAAATAAGTAAAAATCCATATCAACATAACATTTATTTTATAAATGGGATCCTAAAACCAGTTGTAAAAGCATATGTCTAGAAGTTAGCAATAAGCTTATATAAAGAAATGTTAGACTTGAGTTCAAAGGTAATCAAACGCTACTTAGAAACGTTGTTGGTTTAAACTATTGAATTGTTTAATGTTTTGAATAATCTCAAGAATGAAGATTGCATTCAATCAATAAGACAAAAAAAAACTTTCTAAATGAAATGTGATCAAAAATCAAAGCCGGACAGAAGTGATAGACATTATAGAGGATTATAGTTAAAAAGGACAAAATCACAAAATAAATCACTGCAGAGGCTAAAATATATAGATAATTCAGAATCTTTCACAGGCAACTAGTATTTCAAAATCACTGCTTTTTTATGTAAATATCATATTATGACATAGAATTATGTCATTATGGTTAACCAAATCACTAAGTTCTTCCAGCCACTGGCAAAATTGTGACTGTGAATCACCAAAAGAAATCTCTTAATCACATTGTATTCTTTTTAAGTATAAAATATATTAGTAGATTTGTCATGCCGTAATCAATGATAGTGTTCTTCTGGTCTACCTGATAATCTGCATGAATACATCAGATACAGCTATTTAATCATTATGAGAGAGTTATAATGCAAGAATTGTATCCAGTTAACACTATTTTCTGCTATAATAATGCTCTAAATTGTATAACCCACACAAATATTGATTGTACATCAAAACAATATTGCATATCTTCCAGGATATCTCCATTAATTTAATTTAAAATAAGGGCCTGGTATAATTTTTCAAAATATTAAAGCTTTTCATTATGAAAAACAGTTTAATATTTTTTAGGCAATCAAGAATTATTTAATCACTATCTACATAGAATTCCAAATAATTTTTGAAACTAACTGTATTGTCTTCTCTATTACCTGTGTTTTATTTGATATTCCAAAAAAACTAACAAAAAAAAAAGATTTATAATGTCAATTTGTTATTGTTTTTTTTTTGTTTTGTTTTGTTTTTTCATTGTCTTTTGAGTCTAGAGTAGGTTTATACAAATTCATCATCAATCTTAAAGGTAAGAGGAACTTTAGTATTAGTTGTTACAATTATATATACATATATAACAGCAATGGTGATTAAGAAAGAGAAATAGAGATCTAATTTGTGATGAACTTGAAGATTCGATAAATAATAACAAGATTAGACTGAGAGACTGCAAACTTCTCAAGCGCTTATGACTATCAACAGCCAATCAGATTGTAACACTGAAACAGATAATTTAACAAGAAAAGGGTGGTTCTACCCTCTTCTTTACTTGTCGTTCTATATATCCAAGTCAGTCTAAAGTACTTAGATCTGAAAGTGTGAATCTTAAATATCTTCACACTCAACTCACTGAGTTCAAATTACAAACATACCATGTGGAATCTTTCGATTTACTATGCAGTAGTTTTTCACTGTTGATAGTCATACGTGCTTGAGAAGTTTGCAGTCTCTCAGTTTAATTTCAATACCGTCTGTGCTTTATAAAATAAATATTATTTACGTACATTGCTGCAAGTTATAACATCGAAAAACTACTGTGTAGTAAATCGAAAGATTTCACGCTGTATGTTTGTAATTTGAACTCAGTGAGTTGAGTGTGAAGATATTTAAGATTCACGCTTTCAGATCTAATACTTTAGACTGGCTTGGATATACAGAAAGACAAGAAAAGAAGAGGATGGAACCACCCTTTTCTTGTTAAATTTTCTGTCTCAGTGTTACAATCTGATTGGCTGTTGATAGTCATAAGCGCTTGAGAAGTTTGCAGTCTCAGTTTAATTTCAATACTGACTGCACTTTATAAAATAAATATAGCAAGATTAGATGAAAAGGTGTGTATTTTTTTGCCTAAAGTCAATCTGTCTTTATTTAATAAGTTACTACAAACAAATAACATTTGATCATTATCATAATAGTTTGTCATTGTTGCTGCCACCCTAATTAAACATAATTTATTTTAACATTTAAATTCTATTTCAGTTAATTTATCAACTTTAATGAGCCTTTTAAATTATTAGAATGCAAGAAAGATTATTGAGAACATAAAAGCAGTAAACAAAGAGCTTTGCTAATTGCTCAACAAGTTTTGAGATAAATGCTTAGAAAGAGAAAGCATTTAAAATATCTCTATCTGAATATCACCCACCCCCATCCCCTGACCAATGGTTTCATGCTTTTGGCACACCTCAGAGAGGCGCTAGGATAGCTTCAGATACTAGATCTAAAAACACCAACCCAAAGGCCCAAAGTCAGCATTGGCTTTGGGTTGATGTTTTTAGATCTAGTGTCTGAAGCTACCCTACAGCCTCTTTGAGGAGTGCCAAAAGCATAAAACCATTGGTCAGGGGATGGGGGTGGGGTATTCAGATAGAGATATTTCAAATGCTTTCTCTTGCTAAGCATTTATCTCAAAGCTTGTTGAGCAATTAGCAAAGCTCTTTGTTTATATCCTGCAAACTTAAAAAAGAAGTGGAGTCATGTGATATATGACTATTTTTTATTTTGTAAAGGCAATGTTTTATTATTTCACCATATTGTCCAGTGGAATTAATAAATTTGCCAATACATCATATTTATCATTAATATGCAAATATTTTGTTGTACTATTCATTAGATCTTGAGTACTTTATACAACAATAATTTGAGTTGAAAGATTAGATGTAAATATAAGCATCTACTACTCACTTGTATTTGTTTTTCTGTTTTAACACAATTTCTAATATGGGAATGATCTAACTCTATAAACTAACTTTCTGAAATGGATTGATAACAGCCTTCTTATAGTTCTCTCTGCAAATATAGTGTAAAATGAATGTTTCCACTTGAAAACCAATTTTCACCATATGGATTTCTGGTTAAAGACAATTTATGATATCACATAAAATATTTTCAAATGGTATGTATTTAAGCATGTATTTTACTGATAATATTCCTCCTCCCTCTCCACAAAAAGAAAAATAAATGGTTACAAGAACTCAGTTAAGTGAAAGGGTTGGGTAGTCTATATCATCATATTTTTTACTATAAATTGTTTAAAGCTATAAACATGCTACATTGGGATTATTTAATGTACATTCTGACATTTACTTACATGATAAATATGATCACAGTTTTTCATTTTACGTATGTATTTTGATCTTTCTCTTAAAGATGTAATGTATATTTATATGTCACCATAATTATAAAGAATCCTATTAATCTTTATGAGTAGCAAATTTCATGGCAATTGAAAATATAAACATCCCATTATTAAAAACACTAAATGATTTGACATAATGCACTTTATACTAAGACTACAAGAGTGGGATAGGACACATAAGGCAAACAAACATCGACTGTTGTCTTGCATTGGTGGTTGAGAAGTTAGCGTGACTGCCTTGCACTTGCAGGCAGTTGCCCGGGTTGCAGGTTCATGTCCCGGACGATGCTATGATGCTTAAAAAAAAAAAAACATTGACTGTTTTCACAATAGAAGCTCAAATTTATAAAAGTGTGTGAGATTCAAACTGAGAAACACTTTAAGCAAATAAATGCCTAAGATATAAATGACTAACTGAAAATGACTTGCAGTCTGTCTGTTTCATTTAATCATAATTAATTTACATTTAACAGATTCATTCTAATAAAAAAAATTGCTTCACTTCTTAATGAGAATTGTAGGTGTAGCCATTGTGCAATTAATTGCTCTTGGGAGTAAAGATTGCATGATAGCAGTGGATAAAATCCTGGACATCAGGGGTTGTCTCTTCTCTGGAGACTTTACAGTTATCAGGTTATCTATCTTCCTGACATATGCTTTTTGGTACACAAGATGCAGGACAAAGTTCACACAACCAACACCAGATCCCAATGCTATATTTTTCGATAAGATCAAAGTTCTTCAAAACAAGGACAAGATATTATCCTCTAGATTTTTATTTATTAATACATGGAGCCTACTAGTATGGCCTACAGACTCTACATGAATATTGGACCTGATATATCCACATTGTAATGTATCGTAAATGAAGTAGTCTATGATGCAACATGCCAGATTCTACTAGAGAGGCATTGATTTCACACTACATGTATCCCAGCTGATAAGTTAGCATTATTGGGCCAACCTCAAAAGGTGTGGTCAATATCAACAAAATGGAATGTATTTACTCATACATCAACCTGCTAGTGCAGAGAATGGCTCTGGCATACATCTACCAGACCAATGCCAGCAATGGATGAACCAACATTAACAAAGTGTATTTATTATTCATCTGTACAATTTTATTATGTCAATAAATATATTTTTAAAATAAAATGTTTTCTAATAATTTAAAATGGGAATATCATGATTCTATAGTGAATATAAATAATTCGAGGCATAAATGAATGGATGCGATTACGCAAATATTAGAAAGATCTAATAAATAAAAACATTTCCGCTTTGTCCATTGAAATAATTTTAAAATACATTATACATATTTACGGCAACAAAATTATCTAACTTCGAACATCATGATTGGAAATATGTTATTTTGGATTATATTTCTATATAATAATTTCACTTAAAAATTATAGATAAGAAGAAAATATTTTCATTTGAGTTTATTATCAGAATATAATCGAGCTAAAATAATAATAATGGCATACATACTTTATTATTTTCTACACAATAATTTTAATTGTTGGGTTGTTGTTTTTTTGCCCATTTAGAATGATATATATTTGTTGGTAAGTCTCCTCGGCATTTCTCTCCAGAAAAACAATGAAGGAAACAACACATTTTCTTCCTGGTTGTATAACCCCTCCCTCTTCCTTTCTTAAATAAGAGTAGCTCGGTATGTATTTTCACATGATAATTGAATGATTAAGTAATAACTGTGCCACAACTATTTGACAAAAATTTAAGCTTGCTTAAAATTTCAAATATTGTATCATAAATAAAAAATTATGTAAATAAAATACTTGAAGGTTTGTCCCCCCCCCCCCAAATCAGTCTTTAAATTCCAGTTTACAAACTGCTAGGTATACACAAAATTACAAATACAATGCGTAAAAGCTTTTAAAAATGTAATTTTCAATTTTTTAGATAATAGAAACGCTTTAGGCGGAAATTTAAAAAAAAATTGAATATAAACGCGCGTAAATAGTTTTCGAAATAATCCAGAAAAAAAAATGTAAAAATGTTTGATGCCAATTATTTGAATCACGTGTTTAAACAAATTTTCAGTTTGAAATTTGCTACCTAACTTTAAGAAACAGTTCAATACGAGTAAAAAATACATTAAGGCTGTGAACATATGTGTATATTACATTGTAAAATATAATCTTTATACTGAAGAGAGTAATTAATCATAAAAAAAGAATGAACGAGTCTATAAACAACTTGCTATCCCATAATACACAATCCAAATCCTATGAGAACTGACATTCTCTATTCTTATCATCACAAGTTATTATATGGGGGGGGGGGGACTTACTCTTTGACAATATAAGCCTTAAAAATCTGCTTTACGAAAACACATATATATATAGTGAATTTTTATATCAAGTAAGTAAAATAAAAACTAAATGTTTATAAAATATTAAAATTCTTCGGAAAGGTTACTATCATTTCATCAGAAAATGGGATGTTCTATTTATGGATCTGTATGATGTTTTTTTAAGAAAGATAATTATCTCCAATATAATCATTGAATATATTTATTTTAATATTGGGTATTCTGCATTAAATTTTATAAGTTTAAATCTAATTTTACATTTTTATGATAAGTGTGTGTGTAATTTATAGATGGTAACGCACGTTATGTGTTTAATGGAGAAAAGAAACGCTTTAAATATTTGAGATTTTCATATTTGTTTATACATTTATAGATTAAAAACTTTGATAAACATTTTGTTTTTAAAATAACGATATGAACTTTCTTTTAAATTCACATTTAAATAATTTAACTTTATTTTTGTTGTATTCTCCAAGATTTCCAGTGACTCCATTATTTTTTTGATATGATTATACTATTCCCAGTGAATTTTAAAAACCTTCTCTAAAACCTCTTACTTCTCTTCCCCTCTTTCATCAAGTTTCATCAACTTAATGTTTAAATAGCTTAAATTTATTCATATTCATTTTTTCTTAAACTTCACACAATTCTTTTTAATTTTTTATTCAAAATTATGTATTACTTTGACAGATTATGTAGGAATCCGTGGAGCATTACTAGCTAAAAACAGAATATTATATTATGTACCATAGTCGACTCAAGTATTGTGTTGCCTGAATAGCTTATTAGCGTTAAACATGGGTCTTTGTGTTACAGTAGCACCCGTTAATCTACCATGCTCATGATGTGAGGTTTGTTTATTGTTTGAGTGAATCTTAGAAATTTTTTCAAATCATAGACTAAGAATTTTTTTTTCAGTTAGCCATTTACTATTGATTGATAAATAGATATTTAAGTATTACTAGCTAAAGGGTAAAGGATTTGAGATAATATGTGCTATTCATATAGGCATCAATGTATAGATTACTAAAACAGCAATACAATTGTAATATGATGTAGCTTTCACCGCTAATGGAATAGATATTAGACCTTTTCCAGCATTAGCCCATATTCTACATTTCATTTTTTACTGATAAAAGTTGCTAATCAGTGTCAATGGTTTTGAAACAGAAACTCTTGATAATAATTTTTGTAGACTAATTTGGCAAAATGATTGAAAATCTTAAATCATTTTACATCAATGAATTATATCTTCAGTTATTATATGGAATACCTTTATTATTATAATAATAAAGTAATTAATTCAAAACTTACTGAAGAAATATATAGGCTCTGGTACTTATGTATTAGTCCTGCAACATGTATTAGACCTGCTATGCCTTTTCACTTTGATCTGACCAAATAACATGTACACTTGGATCTTGCACAAACTTAAAATGATAAATTCGTCAAAACAGAGCACATTAACATGATATTTTTGCAAGAATTACAATGTTATTGGCAGTCTGAATATGTATGTGAAAAGCATAGCCGTTCTGCATCAGATTAAATCTAACAATAATAAAAATGTTAATTTCTAACAATACTAAAAATGTAAATTTCACACAAAAAATATAAAATATGACATGGAATATTAATTTCTAACAATACTAAAAATATAAATTTTAACCAAAAATCAATCTTAAAAATTACATTTTTTACAATACTAAAAATATTGATTTGACATAAAAAATGTAAAATATGACACACCATTATACAATTCCTAAATGTTACTTTAAATATGGACTAATATGACATGCCATTATGCAATTCCCAAATGTAACTTTAAATATGGACAAAATAATCACTAATCACAAAATACCCTAAAATATAAAAAACCATAAAATATACACGCATGGAACTTAACATGTAATATTTAACAGGAATTGTCACAATGAAACAATCAATTTGTCTATTTTACTTTATTTTAAGTGGATAAATTTTTTTCCCAAAATAATTCAGACGAAAATTATTGTAACTAGTATTTTATAATTCAGCACTTTTATAGGCCTTCCAATAGTCAGAATAAATTATCGATCCCTCTTCCACATGAGAATTTCCACTGTTCTATCATTAATTGTCATGATAAAACATTCATAAGGTTGTAGGCATAAGAGACATATATGACTATTGTCGTGAAAAAAAATTTAAATTATATATGTGGTTGTCAACATTTTCATCTATATATGATTCCAAAAAAAAAATAATATATTATTTTTATAGTATATCATCAAATCTAACATTACTAATTGCGATTAGCTTAATTATATGCTAAATTTGTTATTTCTAGATTTAAATTGGCAATAGTTGTTATTTTTTGTGTGTTTTTTTCCATATGTCATAGCATCAGCCAGGAGGCGAACCTGCAACAACCATCTGCAAACGATTGCTTTGCTTGCAGGGCTGCTGTGCTGACCTCTTGGCTAACAACACTTGAAAATTGTTGTTTTTGTTTATTTTAAACCTAAATTTTACAAGCACCGATTTGAAATTTTATTACTTTATTAAAAATAATTTTCAAATAAATCATTACTAATTTTGTATTGAAGTTTTTTATTTTATTTTTTAAAAACAGTTGTTTTAATATATCTAAGCCCAATAAATATCATAAGCATTTATTAATTATATGCTCTTTTTATTATTATAATTAGATATTCACAAAGTAATAGTTAACTGAATTATAAATGAAAATCTAAAAATGTTATAATTATATTAAAACAATTAAAATAATTTATAGAAGAGAAAGGCCGAAAAAAACCGAAAGAAATAAACATATTGTTTTAAAGATTACTCATTTTATTGTCAATCAAGCAAAATTATATAATAATTTTATAGATATAATTAGTTTTATTTATTTGCAGTAATGTAAAGTGCTATTTATATAATAATTATATATTTATTATATGAACTAATAGTTAGAGATTAATTATATATTTATTACAGAAAACATGCATGTGTAATTGAAATATATGTGTGAGATTGTGTGGGTATTTCATGCACAAAATTTCATAAATTAGTTGACAGTAATTATTTAAGAAAATTAAATTATTATTTTTAATTATAATCTAAAATTAAGCATTATTAATAATTATAGATGTTATAAATGTACAAATTTAGTTGCCTTAGACAAGGACTTATTATAGAAAGTCCTTTTAATTCTGACAAACTAGCACTCAAAATAAAGCATAAATATAAAATTTAGGCTATCCAATGAGTGCAATAATATACGTATTGCTTTCATCCATCAGTTTTCTACCAAATTATTTTTGCAATTAAAATAAATGAATTCTTAAATCATTATGATTTCTCCCCTGCTGGTAACACCCTTGTCTTGTCAGAATCTCTTCCAACCAAAAATTTCTACTAGAAGAATGTAAAAATTATAAACCTAAAAGTTTTATATGTATTGTTTTAATTTATATTGTAATTTTCAATATTATTATTATTTAATAATTTCAATTTTTTGAATTTTTAAACTATTAAAGGCTGAATAAAAATTTTATCAAAATAAATTAAACTGGAAATAAGTGGTATGAGAAAAAGTATGCCAAAATAGTAATACATTCAGGAAAATAAACTGCCATTTTTTCTGCAAAGAAAGAATCTAAATACATTGATAAATATTTTATTTTTATACAGCACAGTACTTATTGTAATATAGTTGGAAGAAAATCAACCTTCACACACTCTTTCTCTTCTGTAAAATTGAAATTACATTTGTACAATTCAAACATTATTTTAAAAATCAAGTGTAGAATAGACTCAACCCTGAAAATGCATGGCAAGAAAAAACTGGCTTATATATATATTGTAATGGTATATAATGTGCCGTTACATTATTTTAAAAGTAAAATAAAAAGATCGTAAATAAAAATTGATTTATTAAAAAGAAAAAAATTTAACTTAAAAACTGAAAATTGAAAGTTATATTTAACGTATATATTGTCACGCAGATGAAAAACTTAAACTATTTTAAGAAAAAAGTATTTGAAAGTATTTTTTTTGTAAAAAAAAAAAAGTAAAAATATAAAGATTGATATTTTGAAAATAGAAATAATGTTGATTCCTATAATCTTAAAAAAAATGGAAATGATTGTTTTATTAATTAAATGATTGTTCTAAAGCACACTAGCCCTTGGGGCATTCGAATAATTAAATGGTCAGATAAGAGACTAAAAAGAAATTAAATGATCAATGCAAGCACGAAAACACAGCACAGACCGTAAATGAAACACGAGAGGATTAGTGATGTCTTGCTCATTGAATCCGAAGATTTGCTGATAAGAGGCTAATAAAAAATATAAAAGCCAAGATATTATAATTGTTATCAGAGAGCTGACTATTAATATACTGTTATAACTGTAGCTGTATTGCAGATTCCACGATGTAAAAGTCTGCAATAAATTTAATTCCCAGACAATCAGCTGAGGCCTCTGGATGACAGTTCCTGACCAAATTCATGGCAAGTAGCAGTTTCGTTTCAAAGAAGGACAAACAATCTATGAAAGTGATCATGAAGATGGACCTCTAAATCTGCCCAATCTGTAAAGTAGGAACTTTTCCTAAATTTGCAATTAATAGCTGAAAATAAGAACTATTATCTGGCCTAAAGAATTCAAAATCAATTATTAGTAATTTTTTATGCATCTATTTAAGCAATCATTTCCATTTCTCTCCTTTTTTGTGTGTTAAGTGTTAATTAAAATGTATCAAATTAAAGTTGGGTGTAGATAGCTGCATGGATTAAAAATTAATAACTATGTTTAAATTAGTTTATGTTTATTTTAAAGGGTTAATTTCAGGCTATTTGTTTCGTAGTTAGGATGATGCTTGTGGAGGGATATATGGGTGTTTATATCAATGTAATGTAAAGTGTGTTTAGCATACAGGGCAGCGTGCCAAACTGAATGCATGACCCCAAAGAGGCAGTCATATCGTTGCAATGGTCACAGACGTATTTCCTGCCCCATTGACCCCTTCTAGCTCTGTGGAGAGATTATAAGTTGGCAGAAAGACTGCTCTCTCCCATACGTAGCACTCTTCTTTTAATTAATTTATACACATGATTCCTTCACCAGACAGATGCCCATTCCTGTTGTGGACGAGGATAATGTCCTTCAAATAATGTCACTCTGTCATATACACATTCCTGTCAGTGTGATTTTATGCTAGCATCTTCATATTGCATTGGTTGCGAATATATATCTGGAAGCAGGCATTGGTTTGGCTATGAACTTTTAGTCTGAGATTGAATGAGTGTCTTGATAAGTTTTTTTTTAAGTGAGAAATCTATGTAGCCTATCTATACTCAACATGCTAAAGTAAAATATTATTAACATGTCCATCTGTGTGGACTTTATCCATTGATTACTCTGTTTAGCACAGGTGGCAATACTGTATGGAGAGTTTTGCTCTGTTTATCAACAATTAATGTGCTAGTATAGGAAATGTGATCATGTGATGCTTAATGGTTTAACACCAATCCTGCCTAATAGGATAGTGGTGGCTATGGTTGTAAAAGAGCCAAAGACACCAAAATGTATGGGTGCTGAACTGAGTTCAGACCCATATGACTATATGAGCTATTGAGCTTAGATTGAAAATATTTTTTGTGTTTTCCAATTTCATTCTCATAGTTTTGTAGTTAAGTAGAGATAAAAGGTGGTTGCTAGAGGGTTGCATTAGATCCTAAGATCTAGATGCAGTGCTCTCAGATCCAAAGCTCCTCACTGACGAAGGCCACAAGCCAGAAACTAGTCTGGGGATATTGGATGAGTAGGCATTAGATAGGGATTTTATGCACAAGCCTTCTGGCATCCATTGATTACTCTGTTTAGCACAGATGGCAATACTGTATGGAGAGTTTTGCTCTGTTTATCAATAATAATAATAACCAATTTAAAACTAATTGTAAAGTCTAAATTTATTCCTCAATTTTAAATATAAATATTATATATGTGCACTAATAAATGTTTGTGTGTTAATTACCGGCAGTGGCTTGTTTTATTAAATATTAATATATTTTAAATTCTAAAACCTCTGCTACTCCATGAGATAGTGGCAAGGGCTGACGGTCTTAATAAATAAAAGTTGGATCTTTAACAGCGCATATCTGCCTACTCTATAAATTTTCTAAGTTCAAGTAACCTAGTGGCACCCTGTAGTACAGATACAGTAAGACTCTTTTGATCATGCATACCCCGACCATTATAATATATATATATGAAAAACAAAACAAGTTTTATATACGTAAAAACCTGCTATCGCTTGTATTAATGATCAATAGATGGAGCTTTACCAAGACCTCCAAACAAGTGTATTTGTTTATATAAACATCAGAGTCAATATTCACTGTCTCTTTCATTTTGCTCCACCCTCAGATCAGCTGATTTCAAGCTGATTTGCTGTCATCAGTGAAGGGATAGGAGTTAGAAACTAAACCTAAATATTAACTCCAAGCGTTTATGCATATATATATATATATAAGCTTGAAGGCCAACTGATTTACTTATTCTTTTAAATCTTTGCTTACAGGTGAATGTGTGTCAATTTAATTTCCAAATATGTTATCATTAAGAAAAGTGAAATTTTACAAAAATAGATAACTTTGTTTCAAGCTTTCTTATCCTGAAATATAATTTTAGAAATAATTGTTTTTATTTTTAAAAAACTGTATTTTGAAATAAAACTAATTTTAAAAAAGAATGAAAAAATGTAATTAGGAAATTCAATTTTAATGTTCTATTTTATAAAATAATTATAATCCTTGTTTTACTATATTTAAAGTTTGTTTTTTAAAAAAAAATGAAAAAAGCTAAAAATTTAATTTTATAGGAAAGTATTTAAAATTTCATTATAAAATAAACCTGTTTGAACATAATTTTATAAATGCCATTTTTAAAGTTTCATTGAACAAAAATGGAAAACATTTTATCAATGCATTAGTTATTCAAACTTGTAAAATATATAATAAAAATATACTAATTATAATTTACATCTATAAAAAGTGGAGTCATATTTCAAGAATTTCATTTCAAAATATTTTCAATATTCTTATTCATGTAAAAACACCTGTCTTTCTATAAATGTGGAGAAAAGTTAAGAACCAAATTTAAATCCTAGGGATGGTACATCCAAGATGTTGCTGATAAATTAACTATCTATAATATTGATTTCTAATAAAAATAAAATATATCCAATAATTGTTGTTCAAATAAAAAGTGTGACAAACATCTGTATTTATTTATCAATTAATTTAAAAAGAAAAGAAGATTGGGATAAATATGTTTTCATGAAAGTTCATTTATAAACAAAAATAATGACTGAATTTTTCTTTTGTTATTTTTATATTAATATGTTTATCTATGTAACAATTATACAAATTAATTGATTGGACATTATTGTATTGAAATATTGTAATTGATTATGTGTGAGCATATTTTAGTCTTGAATATATTTTCAAACTTTATCAAGTATATAATAGAAAGAAATTACCTGTTGATGCAAACTATTTTTAAATTTCAAAATTTAAAGAATTTTATTATCAAAAATGTAAAAAATATTATCATTTAAAACATGTTCAAAATTTTAAATAATTGAATATTAAACATTTTAAACTTCTAATATTTATTCTTATGTTTATAAAGATAATTAACCGACAACAGCTATAAGATGGTATAGTAACATTCAAACTACAAGAAATATCTCATATCACTCCTAAGGAGATTTGTTTTATATAAATATTATTTTAAATTTGATTTTTTTATTATAAGCATTATTTATAAGATATATTAAAATGTTTGTACAAAAATATTAAAATAATATAATTATAAATAAAAATATTAAAATAATATAGCTATAAAGTTGCAAAAAGAAAAATATTATTTTTTTTTTATTTAATTGGATTCATTGATTGTTTTCTTACAATCATTGGTACTGTTGTATTAGAGGGCGGCATGAAGAATTATAATCGTTTAATCATTAAATCAATTAGGTTATTAAATCAAAACATATTTTAAAATCTACATTAAAAAAAAACAATTTAACAAAAAAAAAATACGAAAAGCATTAATGTGAAGAATAGTAATCAAATTGAGTGTGTGTTTGCACATGCATATTCTGCATAATCTATTTTAATACATTGTACAGGCTTACACCTGCATTTATATATGTAATATATGCAGGATTCGAACTCAGACTTTCACACAACCTACAACTCTCAGTGCCATCTTATATTGCTGACACACCTGATCACACACATGTTGAAAAGATAAATAATCACCAATATATGTATTTGGTGCTAAACCAGCACTCATTAAAGAATGAAGATTGGTTATCTTAATATAAAGCTGAGTACTAATTGTATATATGTGTGAAGATGGTAATCTGAACCAACTAATGAGTGCTAGTTTAGCATGAAATACATATATTGGTGATTATTTATCTTTTCAACATGTGTATGATCAGGTAAGTCAGCAATATAAGATGGCACTGAGAGTTGTAGGTCATGTGAAAGTCTGAGTTTGATTACCGCATATATTACATACATAAATGGAAGAGTAACCCTGTACAATGTATTAAAATAGATTATGCAGAATATGCACATGCAAACACACACTCAATTTGATTTAAACACGCATTTTAACTATTCTTCACATTAATCCTTTTCTTATTTTTTTTTGTTAAATTGTTTTTTTTTAATGTAGATTTTGAAATATGTTTTTGATTTAATTACCTAATTAATATAATGATTAAATGATTATAATTCTTCATGTCACAGCACTAATACCACAGTACCCAATCATTTATTATAATGAAATAAATATGTTTTTTATTATTGTTATCATTAGTTGCCATAGCTTTTATAATATTAGCCTTAAAAAGTAGACAAAGAAAGGTGATTTGAAAAAGATGAAAAAAAAAAATACAATTGTTTAGACTACAAGGAAGGGCATAAAATTCGAACTATACGAGATAAATTCAAACTAACTTGATTTTTTTTCAAATTAGAGACATACTTTGTTAGGTACTGAGAGAAGCATCTGTTCAATTTCAAATATAATATAAAATTAAGGCATTTGAAAATTGGTAATAGTATAGTATACCTCATGTAGCCATTAAGGATGAAAATATCAGGTAAAACATTTTGTTTAAAAAAATAATTAAGTTTATGTAGACTTAAATATTCATTTGATAAATAGATTCAACATTAAATATGAATATATCTTAAAATAATAAAAAGATAAAATTAAATTTAAACCAGCATGCAAAATTTTCATTTGCATAAAGTAAATGGTGAGATAGTTTTTTATTACCATCATTTCTAGTAACAAATCTAGCATATTTAATATGAATGAAATAATGTCCTGAATGATTTGGTTCAGTTATAGAATGACAGACTTTCAAGTTCAAGGTCGATGGATTGGGACCACTGCTACCATTTCTTTTAAATTCCTGATCAATAAAAACTATTTGATTATTTAAGTGCTCAAAAATTGTTTTGAGATTTGGATTCTTAAATAGTTATGAATAGGGTGACCAGATTTCCCAATTTTTCAGGATTTATTCCTATTTTTGATTAGATGTCCCAGTGTCCCTGAAATGACTTTTTGGGACCGTTGTATGTCCCAATTTTCAAATATTCATAATTATTATGTCTTACATAAATAATTAATTGCAAAAATGAGTTTCTTGGCCCTCTCTGTCCATTTCAGTCTCTACAGTAATATTTTTAAAACTTCAGACAAATTCCAACACCAAACAAAGATCACTATTATGTTATATGGCTGGATTCTCAAACTAGATGCCATCTTATGTCCAACTTTGCCTTGTAGCATGCGCACTTGGATTTTTGTAGGCTAAAATTTAAACTGCACTTGCACCTGCTTTGATTGACAGTGTAGTTTTATTAGTTCTTTATTGATATTAATTTTCTATAGTGATAAAATTAATAGGATAACCCTAAACAATAGACAACATGCCAAAGAGGAAGTGTACTTATATGATGAATATACTCAGGAATGGAGTTTTATATAAAAAAAGACACAATGCCGTAAAAATGATTGACAGTTATGTCCCGATTTTTGATCGAACCAATCTGGTCACCCTGTAAGTTATGAAGTAAAAAATTACTGTATCTTGAGTGAATAACAACTTTAAATTTATTATTGTGTTATTTGCTGATACCAAATAGTTATAATTTATGAAAATCATATTTATTGAAGCATTTGCTGCTGTAGATGAGAGATCCACAGAGAAGAATAAAAATAGAAGAATTCATTTTAGCAAACTGAATATCTAGAATTTTATAAAAAAGCACACAAAAAAGTTAATAATGACATACGAAAGTTTGCAAAATAAAAAAAAGTAACAGTATTAAAGATTTAAAATTTATGCCTATGTACTGGAAACAAAAATTATTTTAGCAGTAACCAAATAAAAAAATTAAAATTATTAAAAATAGATATAAGATATATAAATAATTCAAAATTGATCTGTGTTGATTTAGGAAAAAAAAAAAACAAGAAATAAAGTAGCTTAATACAATAGTACACCATTTAAAATTCTATGATAAAAATTATTAAGAGCACTAAGAAGTATAAACTGTCATTTTGCCTTCAATTTGAGGATAGATAAATAAATATTGGTAAATTTATAAAGATAGATAATAACTAAATCTTTCATGTACAAATAATGAATGATATATGATAAATGCTCCTTGCAATATATAGTAATTAAAGTTTTAACCACTTGTGAAAAATGTATTGATAGCATGGCTGCAGAAAGGAGTTTGCTATTAAGTGAAAGGAGATCCTTGGATTCCTCCTGGAGGCCTTAAAGGAACCAAGCAGGGCAAATTCCTAAGGTTCGCTCCATACATTCTTGTTATCACAGCTGTTATTACTATGTGATTATTCATATAGTTTATGAACATGGGTGGGCTGCTCACCAATACACATTAGTCAGCATGGTGAGTTTATTGGCTTTTACCTCTGAGTTTAAGATCAAGAAACACCATGGTTTTTCTTCTCAGTTGCCTGATAAGGCAGAATGAATGTTTGTGTAAGTGATAAATATTTTCCCAATACATATATACAATTATGACAGACAAAAATAAATCATGGCCCTTATTTCCAGGAGGCTGTAAAGTCACCAGCCAGAACAGCGGTTGGTGGCTGAAGGTGGAGGGTGCTAAGAATCCCTTGATTATGGACCCAGGCTGCCATTTGATGATGACTTTTTATTTAGGTACTTATAACTGCAGATCACTTTCAAGTGAAGGAAGATTGCAAGAATTAGAAGAAGAATTGTCTTATATTAAATGGGGCATTATTGGACTTTGTGAAGTTAGAAGAAAAAATGAAGAAACAATTGATTTAAAAAGTGGACATATATTCTATTATAAAGGCACAAATATTGGAAATACAAGTGGAGTAGAATTCATTATAAATAAAAAGTGGAAGAACAACATTGTGGAGATTGATGGTGTATCAGACAGAGTGGCAAGATTAGTTATACAACTTAATATCAGATACCAAATGCAGATAATTCAAGTTTATGCCCCAACAAGTTTTCATAGTGATGAAGTAGTAGAAGATTTTTATATGGATGTACAAATGGCTTTTGATCAGAGTAAACAACATTTTAAAATTGTTATGGGAGATTTTAATGCTAGAATTGGTAAACAAATAAAAGATGAAAGTGCTGTAGATAATTTTGGTTATGGTAATAGAAATGAGAGAGGACATAGACTTATGGAGTTTGCAGAAAAAGAAAAACTTTATATTATGAATTCATTTTTTGAGAAAAATGTTAAAAGGAAATGGACATGGAAGCATCCAAATGAAGGTACAGCAGAATTAGATTATATTTTGACTAACAGAAAATACATATTTCAAGATTGTAATGTTCTTAATAAATTTAACACAGGAAGTGATCATCCATTAGTAAGATGTAAGATACATGTTAATGCAAAACTAGAGACAAAAATTATTAAGAAAAACAATATTTACAGTTGATATTTCTAATCTTCAGAAACATTCTAATGAATTTAAATTAGAACTTACAAATCGTTTTCAGGTATTAGTAGATTTTGAACATGATTCAGATTTGAATGAAATTGATATGAAAATAACTGATACACCTTTAAAAACTGCAACAAAGATAGCTGGTAGAAAAAAGCAGCAATTGACCAATAAAATTTCTGCTGAGACTAGAGAATTTATGAAGAAAAGAAGGAATATGAAGATATACAAAAATGATGCATTAAAAAGGATTGAATAGCTTGAATTTTGTAAAATGGTGCGGAAAAGAGTTGAAAATAATATAAGAAAGTATAACTGTGAACTAGCAAGGAAAGTTGTAGAAGAAAATAAAAGTCTCAAGAATGTAAAACAACATTTTGGTATTGGTAGAAAATTTATATCTGCAATAAGAAAAAAAAATGGAATTATTACTAAAAAGAGAGATGACATTATGAAATGGGTAGAAGACTTTTATCAAGAATTATATAGTAATAAAGAACAAGTACCTCCTATTTCTATTACATCTTCCGAATTGCCCAGAATTTTAAATGAAGAAGTGAGATATGCAATTAAATGTATGAAGAAAGAAAAGGCTCCAGGTAGTGATGGAGAAGCAGGTGAAGAAATAGAAAAAATTTTAGCAAAGTTATATGCCAAATGTCTAAATGATAAAGATGTACCACATGATTGGAAGAATGCCATAATAATATTAATATTTAAAAAAGGTGATAAAAAAGATATTAGAAATTACAAACCTATCAGTCTTTTATCAGTTTTATACAAAATTTTTACCAAGATAATTATAACTCGTCTACAGAGAACATTGGATTTCCACAACGAAGAGAACAAGCTGGATTTAAAAGTGGTTTTAGTACAGTAGATCATATCCAGGTATTGAAAGAAGTTATAGAAAGAACAAATGAATATGAGTTGCCATTATGTTTTGGATTTGTAGATTATGAAAAGGCATTTGATTTTATAAACTATTTTTTCAGTGATTAAAGAATTGGATCATCAAGGTATAGATCCAGGATATTGTCATATTTTAAGGAATATTTATAAAAATGCAACAGCAACAATTAGATTACATAATGATACTGGGAAAGTCAACATTGAGAAGGGTGTAAGACAAGATGATTCCATAGCTCTAAAACTTTTTACAGCAGTGCTGCAAGAAGTAATTTGTGGATTAAAATGGGAAGCTAAAGGAGTAAAAGTAAATGGAGATTATTTAAGTCATTTAGATTTTGCAGATGATATAATTGTTTTTGCAAATAATGCTTCAGAGCTTCATGAAATGTTGCAGGAGTTATCAGATGAAAATAGGAAAGTAGGACTAAAGATAAATGTTAAAAAGACTAAAGTAATGTTTAATCGATTTGCTCAAAATATGAAAATAAAGATTGATTATGATGAATTAAAAGAAGTTAACAGTTACAAATACCTTGGTCAGATTATTAATACAGATTGAAACATAATGGATGAAATTAATCATAAAATTAAACTTGGTTGGAGTGCTTTTGGTAGAAATAACTTGATATTAAAAGGAAATATGCCTATATGTTTGAAAAAGACGGTTTTTAACAAATGTGTTTTGTCAGTTCTTACTTATGGATCTGAGACTTGGACACTTAATAGAAGAGCAATACAGAGACTTCAGACCACTCAAAGAAGTATGAAGAGATGCATACTAGGAGTAACAAGAAGAGATCGAAAACACAATGTATGGTTAAGAGAACAAACAGGTGTTACTGACCTCATTAAAAAAATTAAAAGATTGAAATGGAGTTGGGTTGGACATATTGCTAGAAGAGATGATAATAGATGGACAATTGAAGTCTTAAACTGGATTCCAAGAGATTGTAAAAGACCCAGAAAGAGACCACATGTGAAATGGATAGATGAGATGAGAAAGTGTGCAGGGGTGATGTGGAGAAGAGAAGCTAAAGATAGATGAAGATGGATTGAACTTGGAGAGACCTTTATCCTGCATTGAATTGATAATGGTTGATGATGATGACTAATAGCATTAGCAGTCAGATATTTAAATTTATTCTATAAAATGTACTTTTAAAAAATGACAAATTATGACTTTATTAATTCAGCCATCTTTGAAATATTTGTAATATGCGTTGCTTTATAAAGTGATATATTTTTTTTTTTAAAAAAAAAAAAAACATTACCTTCATATCAAGCTTCGGGGCGGTTATTTAGGAAATGTATAATCTGCTAGAATTAAAGTCTTGTGCTTTCAAAGTGTTTTCCGCATAAAAATAACTACGAGGAAGCAACAAACAGTACTTTATCTGTAATTGTGAAATATTGCTTTCTAAGAAAAAAACTCATTGCAAAATAATGAGTCTGATGTGTGTGTATGCGCATGCGTGATTGTATCATAATTTTTTAAAATATATATGGCAAAATATTAACTATTTATTGGATATATAAAGTATATGAACATTAATGAACATATATATAAACTTTAAATTATAATAACAGTAAATAAGAATATATAAATTAAGCAGAAATATATTTATATTATAACACTGATATACACGGGTAATTATATATTTCCTATTTTCGATCTGAATAAGTTAATTTCATTTAATAAAGATTATAAATGAAGCAACCAAAAGTACTTTTGTTCCCTAACATGACTTGCTGTTATTATTTACAGTATTAATCATAATTAAATTAATTACTATATTTTATAATTTAATTTAAAAAATATTTATTAATTTGAATACATATAAAATCATAATTAATGGTTGTATAACTGAATAAAATGCCTGATCAATCAACTTTTAGAGAAATTATAAGAACTCCTTGTCTCAAAATTAAGCCAGATCACCCTCAATTACCTTCTAAATATACACATTTTGCAACCTTTGTTTATGAAATGAATTAAAGGCTTGAATCACCTGTTTTCTCACCCCCATGTAGATAGTTCAAAACATAGATATATCATAAGGGTGATAAAGATTGAAATTACTTACAACTTAACTTTACACTGACTTCACTCAACAAGTGAGGAGGGACTTTAAACATTTGTTTATTCACACTGAAGTTAATAGTTCAAGACTTAAATATATTATAAAATATAACCTATTTAATTTTAAAGGCTGAAATTATTTACTATCAAATTTCCATCTTTACTATATTTAATACTTTGATATAGAATAGGGCTGGTCAAGATGTCAAGTACAATCAACCAGTCAATTCAAGGTCTGTGGAAGTTGCCTGTGAATCTGATGTGAACATTGACAAATTATGGTGATAAATTCAGAGCTGATTTGAATCTAAAAAAATAAAATATTCAAAATTATTCTCATTTAAAAATAGTTGAATTTAAAATAACACCTGTTATTATTGTCAATCTCAAAAATAAACTAGATTGGAAGAAGCTGAAAATAATTAAATTATTTTTGTACAACACTAGAGTTAAAATTCTTAGAAATGTTTAATTGCCATTTTCCCAAGGAGAAATGAAAATCAATGGCTTCAAATGAAAACTTCTGGACATTAATAAGCAGGGATAAATATTCAAATCTTTGGAGAGTTGCTGCATATTTCAATGCATTTTTTGGTTCAACATATTTGTGCAAATCAGCATGTTCCTGCATGAATGCAATAAAAACTATTAGGTCACAATTATCGGATTTACATTTGGAATTGTGTTTAAGAATTAGTTTAAGTTTTATTATGTTTTAAAACTTTTAAACATCCATTCATGTAATAGTATATTATCTCAAAGATTGTTGTTATTGTATGTGGTTGCTTACTGAAAATTAATCGTTAACGACATGGATATTTTCATTGATATATCAATACAAAAAAAAAGAATTAGTTTAAGTTCATACAAGCCAAATTTTGACAATCATGCTGAAATTACGCAATGCCAATTGTCATCAAAATAAAAAAATATTACTTTTTCTTTTTTTCCTTTGTAATTTTTTTTTTGTAAAATTTGCATCTAATTTATTTTAATACAATTCTAAAACAATTTTTTTTTTCTTATCCATATTTTCTTGATTTTTTTTTAATTCAGGACCAGCTGTAGAAAATAATTATTTGTAGGTAATTTAATAAATATTTTATAAAGTGATATGGATAAATTATAATACTAGAGGGAGCTGAGATAATTTAATAGAATCATAGTAAAATGTCTTTGACAATTTGTATCTTACAGACAATCAATTTGTAAGTATTTTTTAAAAACATCACCAATATTTGTGAGTACCTAAAAAACCCTTATAAAAAAAACATCAATTTGTAAGTACATTCTAAAAAAACCAGAACTTCGAACTGTTATTTTTTTTCATCCTGGTTTTTATTCCGATACAAATAATGTTTTTTTCCTGATTTCTAGTTCAAAATCCTGAAAAAAACATAGTCATCCTCAGGTACATTTTCACCAAAAAAAGTTTCCCCCACATCTAAAAGTTTGTCCACCCTTGATATAGAACCTAGACAATTCTCACAAAAGATTGGAGTTTGTACTTCACCTGACAATCCATTATGAGACAGAAATGTACATGCCACAAGTATATGTATATATACAATCCTAGTAATAATTTCAACACATCTATTGTCATAGTTAAAAAGAATGATAACAATATTATTAATTTGTCTAGCATAATACTTATTAAAGATAGAACGACCCTGCCAAATAAAAGTTTATCTTTTAATTCTACAGTCCAATCATATTACCAAAGAAATGAATTTAACATACATCAAGACTTAAATAATTTTATTAAGAAAGTTTTTTGAAAATAATACATACATCATCATTAATAAATTCTATCTGATTAAACACCTTCTCATCAGAAAAACACTTGACATGATGCATACATTGATAATATTTATCAGGATAATATTAAAGCAATCATAATAAATATAAAAGAAATTTAACATTAAATGGAAAATATGCATTATATAACTTAGAAAAAGGAAGGACATCACTATTTCTAAAGTGAAGGCATTTGGTCCATCCTTTCGGGTGATCTGGTAAGGTCCATTGTACAAGTTTTGGAACTTTTGGAAAATATGAAATTTGACTCACGGGATTCACTTTGACCCATACCATATCCCCTTTTTTGAACTTGTCATTCCTGACTCCTTTTTGCAGTGACCAGATATTGGCATTGTGTTCCAATTTTGCCCTTGCCTCTTCTTGATTTCTTCTTTTATCAATATTTTCTGGGATAGTGGGTAATGTAGATTTATATAATCAAGGTACTGCTTCTCCAATTTTAAAGTCTCATAGGTGCAACCCTGTGGATTCATTAAGAGTCCAATTTATATAATTTAATACATGAGGATGCTGTTTCAACCATCCTCTACAGTTGGAAGCAGTATATACCCTGAAGAGGCATCCCAACTTTCTCATCATCCACTCACATGGGTTGGACTGTGGATTCCATATGGATGACAATACGTTTTAGCTCCATCCTCTCTATCCACTCTTGCCATTTGTATGATGTGAAAGGTGTACCATGATCTGACAAAATAGTCCTAGGTCTACCTATTTTCGCAAAGTATTGTGTCTCTAGGACCCCTATGGCATTCATAGTATTTGCCTGAGACACCGGATATGCTGAAACCCACTTTGAAAAAATGTCATATACCACTACTACATATTTCATTTTTTTAAAAGCTGGTAATGGCCCATAAAAATCAACAGCTATCAGGTCATTTGTTTTGTTAGGAATGATAGGATTCAAAAGGACCTAATATAACTCATTTGCTGGGTTTGTCTTCTGACAGGTTTCACATGCACTTACTATGCTGACAACCTCTGCTCTCATATTTAGACAGTGGAAACCAGGCCCTCAATAAGCCTTCCACTTTCCATAAATGTCCATACAAATGGTGTATGTATATAATAAGTCCTTGGAAACTCTCTGGTATAATCATCTCCACTGATCCCTTTGTAGGTCAGTGATGTAGTAGAGGACCTCTTCTTTCAGTCGGTATCTATTTCTGGTGTTAATTTCCAACATTTCCCCTATTCCATTTTTTGACTTCTATTTTTTGACTTCTAGTTGGTCAATAATTTTTTTGTAGGTTGGGCTTTGCCATTGCACTTTTCCCAAGTGTTTCATTCCTTCTTCCATTACAGCAGCATCCTCTAATTCTATATTCACCAAACAGATATTTTCCATCTACAGATGATTTTGAGTTCCAGGACCAATATTCCAGCTCAATGTGTCAGCCACCACATTTTTGGTGCCTTTACAATGAACTCTTGGAGAAAAAGTTCCACTGGATTAGCCTACTATTTGTTAAATAACTGTGGTTTAGGAATTCCAGGCTTTTATGATCTGTCCTACCGATCCTATCAAGAATTGGCAGAAACTTCTGAAATGCCCACACCACAGCCAAGGCCTCTTTCTCTGTTACACAGTAGATAATCTCTGCACCTCTCAAAGGTATTCTGACAAAATAAATTACACCCAGAGTATCATCTTCCTGAGCTTGCATAAGAGCTGCACTTAACCTGTACCCACTACTGTCTACCTGGAGAATAAACGGTTTCCTTAGGTCAGGGTAAACCAATGTCACTTGGTTAAGGAACTTTTCTTTAATAGCTCTAAAGTTGATTTCATGCTCTTTCATCCATTTCCATGATGTCCCCTTATGTAATAATTGCAGCAGAGACTCCATGTCAGAAGCAAAGTTTTGTAAAATTTATTGTAGAAATTACACAGCCCCAAAAATGACCTAACTTGTCTTAGTGTGGAGGGGCTGGGAAATCTCTGATTGCATGTATTTTATCAAGGTGAGGTTTGATTCCATTCACATTAATCAAGTGTCCTAAGAAATTTCACTTCTTCTGCTGCTAAACAGCAATTTGTAAATTAATGTGGATACCCTTCATGTTGCACACTTGTAAAAACATATTGAGGTGTTGTAAGCATTCATGAGTGTTACTAGATGCAATAATCATATTATCCATGAAGATAGTGATTAACTTTTTGATCTCAGAGGACATAACCCAGTCAAGACATTTTAACAGACCTGCTCCACTATTCTTTAGACTGAAAGGCATTCTGTTAAATTGGTATGATATACCATTATATTGAAATGCCATGTACTTCTGGTCGGCAGGGTCTAACTTGATCTGCCAATAGCCAACAGATCCAACATGGAAAATATTTTTTTCCCCAAAATTTATTTACAAACCCATTAATTGGAGGTGGAACATTTTGATCAAGTCATGCAATCTAGTTCAATTGCCTGGCATCCAAGCCCAGTTTTATGGCTCCATCTTTTTTCTTTACAACCACTAATGGGATATTATATGATGATGAACTCTTAGTGATAATATCCCACTCCATTTTAGCTCATTCTCTCTCTACCTCAGCTCTATATTAGTATGGTACTGGGTATGATCTTGCCTGATATGGTGTACTGTCAGCAACCTTGATTCTGTGCTCATATCCTCTTATAATTATGGGTTTATCTGAAAAAAATTGATATAATCCATTAAAACTTCTTCTAGGGCCCCTTTCCATTCTCCCTTCACTTCATTTATTAATTCATCAATCCATGCTTCTATTAAAGAACTTTCCATCTCAAGCTCCATATTACATATGTTTTGCTGATTCATTCTCATCCGTGACCCAAACTCCACTTCTTCCCCTTACAAGATAATCTTTTCATTTTTATAATAAATCACACATCCAATTTTGTGCATAAAGACAGAACTTAATATGGCTTCATGCATGAAACATTTTAGAATTAATAATGTGTGTTGTATAATTTTATCTCCTATTTTAATTTGTACCCAAACTTGTTTCAAGCCCAATTGTGTCTTTTTGTTATTTGGCAATGTTATTTGCATGCTTCTCACTGGTAGAGTTGGTATATCTATGGATTGCTTTCACATATGTTCATACATTGTTTCCGACATTACCAACATCTGGGTGCCAGAATCCCACAATGTCTCTACATTGACATCATTTATTCACAAAACAACCTTTGGGCATTCTTGAGATGTGTAATTAATCGATTCATCATCCCACACACAAATAAGGTTATCTACTCTCTTTTCATCTGTTGTTCTACTGATCTCTTTACCCGTTTCCTTTTCCTCTTTTTTTTACATGTTCTTTTATTTCTTTCTTTATATCCTCTTTGAATTCAGTTATTAATTCATATGTTTTTTACTAAGGGTTCCATGCCCTCTTTCAATTCTTTTTTGCCTTCTGCCATATTTGCATACATTTTCTACTTCCCAATTGCATATATGGCCGTTTGACTTATTTTTGTTGTAATAAAATAAACTCTTAACTTCATTAATTCTTACAATATAAATTCAATATCTTATTTTGCTTTGCTAATAAATTTGTTCACCCACCTTCCTCTCTTTTTTGTCATCTTATAATACTCTGTCTATATCTGCCTTTACCTTCATTACTAGATTTCGATCAGTTTTTCCGTATATCTTTTCTTATTATCTAATTTATGCATTATTATTTTATTTTAATATAGCATCTTACTTAAAATTTTACACCCTCACTCTACTCTTATGAAGAAAAAAAACTTTGGAACTGCACGCAATAACTTTTTATTATTATTATTTTACATATTAAACATTCATAAAACTTTTGAATATTGCACAATAATTACTGTCGTATTTATTTTCCAGCTATGAACATTAAATTCCCCATTTTATGCCATTATTGTAATGTTTTTTATACCATTATGACGTACCTCAGGTTGTGGTTGTTGTATTGAAGCCTCTCATTGGGAAGCCATTGTAACATTTTCACATTTTGTTAGGCCTTCAATTACACACTAGAATGCGTGAGTTAATCAAGCTATGATGTAAAAAAAATATTTTGTTCATATTTCTAAAAACATAGCTATATTTCCTGATTAACTCAATCTAAGAATTATTACAATTTCAATTGCTGGTCAAATAAGTTTTTTATTTATAAAAGAGGGCACCAAAGTCATTAGACTCACTGATTCTGTGTCAAGCACATCGTAACTTCCCATAACTTAGTTATTTTAAGACAAAAACATTCTTCTTGGACTTATTAAAAAAAATAAAAATATTGGCAAGCTAATTTATACACTACTCTAAAACTAATCAATAAAATCTAACACTCAAAATTAACAATGTAACTAACTAAAAAATTAGACACATACATAGAAAGTTTTTTTTATATTAGTAGTAAAGATTTATTACAACACATTAAGCATTTAAACATGTATAATAATAAAATTATAATATTGGAAAGAAACACACGCATATTCAGATGGCTGAATTCAAATATCACACTTTGAAGTAATAGAAAACTAATGTCTTCTTTTTGTCTACGGTAACAGTTTATTATTTAGAATTCAGTTTGTAAATCTTTTATCTAGATAGAAATTATGGTCATTAACTTACTGGTAAGTTTCAAGTGTCCACGTAGGTGATTGATCTCCTTAGTAGTCTGATTCCTTTCGATGGATAGTCCACAGTGGTTTCATTTCTTCCATATCTCTGATCCTGATTGAGGCAAGGTTAGATGAAAGTTTAGGTAACTTTTTTTCAAGAGAAGGTGTCGGTGAACGATCTGGTTCTACTCACACATGTGAAATAGGCTCACTTTAGATCTAAGTGGCAACATTTTATTCTTAATTTTAAAAAAATGCTGCACACGAGAACTTGACTAAAACACACAGGTGAAAAAGCCATTTTCCAACTTGTCCATTCCTTCTATAGTCCAGATCATTTTTTAAAATTCCTGTGCATATTTTCTTTATCTTTTGTTTTATTATTCTATAATCTCCCACATTACTTTTTTTTTTCAGCTACAAAGTTGTTTTTACTTTATGGATTATTTTCACCATCTTTAATTGGCTTTGGAAACTTTGATTGTAATCTGTATGTGGAATTTCTTTTCGCTATCTGAATTAATTAATCTGTATGCACTTTCCAATATCAACATTTTGATTAAATTACAGATAAATAAGAAAACCCAAAATTAACTTTCATTGTACGTTATTTTTTCTTATTTTAAAAAAAAATTATACTACCTAAAAAAAAATTATTGTCTTTTAAATAATCTTTGCATTTTACTCTCTTTGAAGTTTTTTTTTTTTTTAAATATTACACAATGCCAAATATATATTTGTACCATATATAAATAAATGGCACAATATATATATATATAGATATATTGAAACAGTGTTTCATTGCTAAGGCGCATAGAATAGGCAGAAAGAACAGCTGAGAGTTAGAATTGTTACTAATGTCAATCTAAAAGCAGAGCACATTCAAATTAGTTTTAAAAAATTGGTAGTTTAAAAATATTAATAGACTTAATATGCATATATGTGTGTGTGGTATGCATAAAAAATAATTGGTACAAACTAATTTTAAGAGAAATAAACTGATAAAACATATTCAAAATGGCCGGACAGCGTGGACCAAATGTATTGATTACAGGTACTCCAGGAACTGGAAAATCTACTCTAGCTGCAGAGTTAGCTTTGAGATGTAATACTAATCATATTAATGTTGGAGAACTTGCTAAGGAAGAGAATCTTTACGAAGGATGGGATGAAGAGTTTCAATGTCACATTCTAGATGAAGACCAGTTAATTGATGAATTGGAAGAACAGATGGAATGTGGCAACAATATTGTTGATTACCATGGATGCAGCTTATTCCCTGAAAGATGGTTTAATATTGTATTTGTTTTAAGGACTAATAATACCATTGTGATCAGCTTCGGCAAAGAGGGTATAGTGACAAGAAATTGAAAAATAATATTCATTGTGAAATTTTCCAAACTCTTTTAGAAGAAGCAAGACAATCATACAACTTCAACATTGTTCATGAACTTGAGAGCAATACTCCAGAAAATATGGAAGAGAATTTAGAAAAGATTATTCAGTGGATTCAACAGTGGATTCTAGAACACTCATAAATTTTTTTTCATATCTGTGTATGTATGTAATTTTATTTTTATGTAAATAAATACTTGTTCATCGTAAATATATATATATACTCATCCAAAATTATAAATTATATTTCATTTCTGCTACTAAATATTTAAATGAAAGAAAACTAAAAAAAAAAAAAAAAATTTTTTTATTTTTCTTTTATTTCTTAGGAATTAAGTTTGCTTATGTTTTTTTAATGCAAAAAATATTTAGATAAAAAAAATATTTTATAGTATTAAAAGTGAATGAACTAAAAATAGATTGCTTTGATCAAAATTTTAGAGAAATGAACTATTTTAATATTACAGAAAAAAAATATTTTCAATTAAATTTAAATTTTATAATTATTCTACATTAATCAGAAAAAAATTATTTTATGATTTTGATTTGATTAATTAGAGAGAACAACTCTTTTATACTTAAATACTAGTTAGTAAAAATATAAGTTAATTTCAAAGATAATGAAATTCTACCTAAGGTTTTAAATAAGCCAAAAAAAAATGAAATTCTAGTTTGTGAAGAAAATGTATCAGTTTATTATCTTTTCAAATTATTAATGTAAACATTTATTTTTAATAGCAACGTTGAAGAGTAGAAGAAAAGTTGATTCCCCACAGTTTCCTGAGGAGTGCAACTTGGCAAATTTCATAAACAAGCAGACTATATAAATGCAAGAAATAAACTTCCACCAATGAATGCTATATATAAATATGGGTACCTACATATCAGGTCTGTTGCCCATATTTGTGATAGCAGAATGCCATACCTTTCTTTCATATGGTGGGGGGGGGCAGTGTTTGTGCCAGAGGAATGCCAGATTTAAAAAGTCACAACTACAGTATTGTGTCATAAACATACACCCCTCACACTGAAGAAAAGTATGGCTGTCTGCCATTGCAAACACAGGCAGCAAGTATAATAAGTAGGTACTCAAGTATGATCTCCAGAAAATAACATGTAAAATTCCCATAATGACTGCAGTAAAACATGAAAGTGAACGTGATTTAATTCTACTTAACCTGAAGCTTAGTAATTACTCGAAATGGAAGAGAAAAAAGCTAACACGAGAAAAAAATTGCTAGAAATCAACTACATAGTTATATGTCTGTGGGCTCAAAGATATAAAGGTACTTAAAGGAATTTGCTATTAACTTGAAAGGAGACTCTTTGATTCCTCTTGGAGGCCTGAAAGGAACCGAGCAGGGCAAATTCCTAATGTCCACTCCATATGTTCTTATCATTGCAGCTGTTATTACTAAGTGATTATTCATGTAGTATATGAACATGGATGGACTGCTTACCAGCATGCATTAGCCAGCATGGTGAGTTTTTTTGGCTTTTTACCTCTGAATTTAAAATCAAGAAACACCATGGTCTTTTTTCTCAGTTGTCTAATAAGTCAGAATAAATGTTTGTGTAAATGATAAATATTTCTCCAATATATACAATTATGACAGACAAAAATAAATCATGGCCCTTATTCTCAGGAGGCTGTAAAGTCATTACCAAGACAGCGGTTGGTGGCAGAAGGCAAAGGGTGCTAAGAATTCCCTGATTGCAGACCCAGGCTGCCATTTGATGATGACTTTTTATTTAGGTACTTAAACTGCAGATCACTTTCAAAGTGATGGAAGATTGCAAGAATTGAAGGAAGAACTGTCTTATATTAAATGGGACATTATTGGACTTTGTGAAGTTAGAAGAAAAGGTGAAGAGACAATTGATTTAAAAAGTGGACATGTACTCTACTATAAAGGTAAAAATATTGGAAATACAAGTGGAATAGGATTCATTATAAATAAAAAGTGGAAGAACAACATTGGAGATTGGTGGTGTATCATACAGAGTGGCAAGATTACTTATACAAGTTAATAGAAGATACTAAATGCAGATAATTCAGGTTTATGCCCCACAAGTTCTCATAGTGATGAAGTAGTAGAAGATTTTTATGTGGATGTACAAAAGGCTTTTACTCAGAGTAAACAACATTTTAAAATTGTTATGGGAGACTTTAATGATAGAATTGGTAAACAAATGCAAGATGAAGGTGCTGTAGGTAATTTTGGTTATGGTAATAGAAATGAGAGAGGACATAGATTTGTGGTTTGCAAAAAAATAAAAACTTTATATTATAAATTCTTTTTTGAGAAAAATGTTAAAAAGAAATGGACAGGGAAGCATCTAAATGAAGGTATAACAGGATTGGATTATATTTTGACTAACAGAAAATACATATTTCAAGATTGTAATGTTCTTAATAAATTTAACACAGATAGTGATCATCGATTAGTAAGATGTAAGATACATGTTAATGCAAAACTAGAAAGACAAAAATTATTAAGAAAGACAATATTTACAGTTGATATTCTTAATCTTCAGAAACATTCTAATGAATTTAAATTAGAACTTATAAATTGGTTTCAAGTATTAGTAGATGTTGAACATGATTCAGATTTGAATGAAATTAATATGAAAATAACTGATACACTTTTAAAGACTGCAACAAAGATGGCTGGTAGAAAAAAGCAGCAATTGACCAATAAAATTTTTACTGAGACTGGAGAATTTATGAAGAAAAGAAGGAATATGAAGATATACAAAAATGATACATTAAAAAGGATTTAATATCTCGAATTTTGTAAAATGGTGCAGAAAAGAATTGAATATGATATAAGAAAGTATAACTGTGAACTAGCAAGGAAAGCTGTAGAAGAGAATAAAAGTCTCAAGAGTGTAAAACAACATTTTGGTGTTGGTAGGAAATTTATATCTGCAATAAGGAAAAAAGATGGAACTATTACTAAAAAGAGAGATGACATCATGAAATGGGTAGAAGACTTTTATCAAGAATTATATAGTAATAAAGAACAAGTATCTTCTATATCTATTACATCTTCGGAATTGCCCAGATTTTTAAATGAAGAAGTGAGACATGCAATTAAATGTATGAAGAAAGGAAAGGCTCTAGGTAATGATGGAATTATAATTGATATATTAAAAGAAGCAGGTGAAAAAATAGAATTTTTTTTAGCAAAGTTATATACCAAATGTCTAAATGATAAAGATGTACCAGATGATTGGAAGAATGCAGTATTAATATTAATATTTAAAAAAGGTGATAAAGAAGATATTAGAAATTACAGATCTATCAGCCTTTTATCAGTTTTATACAAAAATTTTACCAAGATAATTACAACTCGTCTACAGAGAACATTGGATTTCCACCAACCAAGAGAACAAGCTGGATTTAAAAGTGATTTTAGTACAGTAAATCATATCCAGGTATTGAGAGAAGTTATAGAAAGGACAAATGAATATGAGTTGCCATTATGCTTTGGATTTGTAGATTATGAAATGGCATTTGATTCTATAAACATTTCTTTAGTGATTAAAGCATTGGATCATCAAAGTATAGATCCAGGATATTGTCATATTTTAAAGAATATTTATAAAAATGCAACAGCAACAATTAGATTACATAATGAAACTAGGAAAGTCAACATTGAGAAGGGTGTAAGACAGGGTGACTCCATATCTCCAAAACTTTTTATAGCAGTGCTGCAAAAGTATTTTGTGGATTAAAATGGGAAGCTAAAGGAGTGAAAGTAAATGGAGATTATTTAAGTCATTTAGATTTTGCAGATGATGTAATTGTTTTTGCAAATAATGCTTTAGAGTTGCAGGAATATTGCAGGAGTTATCAGATGAAAGTAGGATTAAAGATAAATGTTAAAAAGTCTAAAGTAATGTTTAATGGATTTTCTCAAAATATGAAAATAAAAATTGATTATGATGAGTTAGAAGAAGTTAACAGTTACAAATACCTTGATCAGATTATTAATACAGATGGAAACATAATTGGTGAAATTAATCATAGAATTAAACTTGGTTTGAATGCTTTTGGTAGAAATAACTTGATACTAAAAGGAAATATGCCTATGTGTTTGAAAAGGAAGATTTTTAATAAATGTATTTTATCAGTTCTTACTTATGGATCTGAAGACTTGGACACTTAATAGAAGAGTAATACAGAGACTTCATTCCACTCAAAAAAGTATGGAAATATGCATGTTGGGAGTAACAAGAAGAGATCGAATACGCAATATATGGGTAAGAGAACAAACAGGTGTTATTGACCTCATTGAAAAAATTAAAAGACTGAAATGGAGTTGGGATGGACATATTGCTACAAGAGATGATAATAGATGGACAATTGAAATCTTAAAACTGGATTCCAAAAGATTGTAAAAGACCCAGAAAGAGACCACATGTGAGATGGATGGATGAAATAAGAAGTGTGCAGGGTGATGTGGAGAAGAGAATCTAAAGATCGGAGAAGATGGATTGAACTTGGAGAGACCTTCATCCTGCTGTGGATTGATAATGGTTGATGATGATGATGATACTTATTCTGAAGTATTAAAACTCACAAATGAATTATAAAATGCTATAGATATAGATTTTGAAAATCAATTATGAAAAGTTTTGTTGTTGTTATTGTTTTTTTTTTTGTATGGTGTTTATGTATATAGTTGTTTTAGATTTTCTTTTTTTTATGTAAAGATTTTCGGTAAAAAAAAATTTAAAGAGAGAGAAGAATGTTTAAGCAAGCTTAACAAGAAGATAAACAAGATACCCCTCACCTCTCTTACTAGATTGTTTGAAAAAAAAAAAAAAAAAAGTTAGCCTCGTTTAAACCATCTAGTCTGGATATATATATAAAAGTAATAACTATTTAAAACGATTAAGGTTTTGAAAAAAAGTAAAATTTTAAATTATTATTATTATTTCCAAAATGTGATTATGCAAATCACAGTTGAACAAATGTGTGTGTATATGGAAGACTCCTGTGCAAATCGATATCTAAAGATGATTCTTATTATTATTGTGAATTGAACTTTATTTAAAATAATTTAGCAAGTTAATCTAGTTAAATCTCTTTGCGTTAATAAAGTGGCTAAAATATTTTATGTATAATGACGATAGCAACGCTGCTACATGGGTAATATGCGGCTTTGTGCAAGATAAATTTTAGCACCCTCTCCTCATTCTATGAAATAAAATTTGTGAATTAAAGGACATTTTCCCCCAGCACTTTCGCAAAAAAAAACTTGAAATATGGGCATTTAATGTGTTTGGTAAATATCTTACATTTTTGTATTCATTTATTTCGGTAGTTTAGCATTTTATAATCTATGACGTATTAAGCTTAACATGTTTTCTGCCGGTAAGATTTCATCGAAGATTACATGAACGATGTCATGGCAACTTAGAACCTGGCATGACTAATCCATGCGAATGGTGATTTATTGATCGTGTTGACCCGCGAAATTTTAAAAGTCGAGAGATCTATGCGATATTTTGTCATTTCTTTGTCTTTTGTGGTTTTGCTGTCAACGTGAACGGAGTCACTTTTTTTTATCGTAATGAGATTTTGCTTTTTACACATTGTGCTTATTTTTGACTTATTGATATTGAGAATATTACTGTAAGTTTTTGAAAATTAGACTTTGAATTTTTTTTTTTTTTGATCATATTGAGATATTACTGTAATTTTTTTAATTTTAGAGATTATATTTGAAAATGACTGAAACTATTGATATGAGACTGTGGGATCTACCAACTTCAGTAGAAACAATTATTTTCTTCCAGGAGCACGGAATGATACCCAATTTTCAAGTTATGTGAAAACGGCCACGAAATGAAGAAATATATTCACAAAAGCACAGTGACGTTGTAATTTGGATTGTTTAAAGAAAAGGCACGGCTCAAAAATTAGTTTCGTCACCGCTCTACGGTTTATATACTTACAGCTGGTCCAGACAAGTAACGTCTATAGCTTTTTGTGCAGATCAGTTGGACATGGCGGATAAAAGAAATTAATGTTTTAAAAAACAATTTTTGAAACAATAATTAAATAATACCTTAAAACAAAAATATTTATTTAGGAAATTTAAGTTTTTAATTTTTTCTTTCATAAGTTTTCATATTGTAAAATTGCTATTAGAGAATTACCACCACACATAGCCATGAAAACATCGTCTTGTGCCTTTCCCCTTCTTGGACTGGCTCTGATATTATATAAGTAATTCTAGTTTACTTATCTGATTATTAAAAATATCTACAGCTAGGGTATGAGTCTTTGAAATGCCTTGTTTTTAGCTCCACCCTGCATAATGAGGAAAAAAGAGTGGCTTGTCTCCATTATTCTTTCGAACCAATATTTACATCAATAATTCATTAAAAATAGTTGATGGTGAATAAATAGTTCTTAATTTAAAACCTGTTCAAAATTTCATGCATAAACTTATTCACATTTTCTATTAATAAAGTTATATTCCTTCAATCATAAAATATTTACATTATTTCATTTTTTATGTGGTTATTCCACTATTAATAATTGTAATTTATTATATATATATAGTCTGATATTTTTAATTTGTATACTTATATAGTTTATTGATATAACTTATATTTCATTGGGACCAGCAAACTAGGTCAATTTTAAATAACATGACTAATACAACTTATATTCTATAGTTCTTTGTTTAAAAATCCATTAGTTATTTTTAATTTAAACTTCTTGCATACATAACTTGTTTACATTTTTATTACCAAAAATAGTTTCACTTATTTTAATTAATTAATAAAAGATTTACACCAATATATTTTGTTTTTTAAGATTTATTAACTAAATCTTATATACATTATACTTTATTTGACAATTAGGAATTTAACCAAAAAAATTTAAATTTTCATACTTAGATTGTTTATTCAATACATTTTTAGAAGCAATTAAAATGCTTTGCACTTTATTTTGTTTATTCATATGTTACGTTAGATAACTTAAAAAAATCAAACACTTGGTTTGTTCCACTAGATATATTTTTAGATTCTCTATAGTGCAATCATGTAGGAGGTTGCATTAGATAATATCATTACCATGAAATTTGTTAAGAATTAAATATTTTTAAAGAACAAACCTGAATCCTTATCTGGAAAAGCTATTTAGTAAAACTAGTAAAAAGATAATATGACACAAAAAAAAAAGGTAAAGATATTTTTATTAAATGTTTTGTACAAGACCACATTATAATTGATTTTTAATAAGACTTTATGTTTCAGAGCTATGTTTGAACTATAAAATATCATTGATTAAACATAATTTCATCACATGCAGAAAATAAATTATTAATAATAATGTTACTTTTTATATAAATTAGGATATTTAAATAAAATTGATTGGGAAATCTAAACATTAAATTTTATTAATTAAATTGGCAAGAGGATATCAGCCTGTTCAGTTTTGTATTCGAAAATGTAAACATTTTTATTTTCATATAAATTTTATTAATTATCTTAGTATCTTGGTACCCCCATGATGAAATGCCTTTGGGTCCTGCATAACCTGCACCCTCATATGTGGTAGCCCTGACTGATAGTTTATTTTATATTCAAACATGAAGTCACAAACTATATCTATATCCTGTACTTATGTGTTTGAATGTGTATTCATTCTGGTGGCTAAGATCAATTATAAAACATACTGTTATGAGATTTATATCAATAAAACAAGATCACGTTCAAAAGTATTGAGTTTGATATTTAAGTTATTAAGAAAATATTTGTGTGATGCTTACACCCTTTAATTAAAAGATTTTCCAGTTAAATAATGCAGATAATTATGTTGAATCAGTGAGGGTGTAATATAAAGGTTTATGTGAATATATTTGTAAAATATTAAATGTTGAGTATAAACTAGTGAATAATGTTTGAAGTTGTATACAGCAGTAATTTTTAAATTATGAATTGATGTTCCATCTAGATGGAAATATTAATTCAAATATAAGTATTTTTGATATAAAAGTAGAAAATATTCATGTATTTAATAATAAATAAATAATATAAAAACTCTGTCAGATAATGAAAATTATTCTACACGAATAAAGTGTGATACAAAGAGCAGCCAAAATGTAAAAAACGTTAATTATAAACAACAATTTGCCAAGCGCTTTCAATACTGTATACCAGAATCATGGCGACATATTTGAACTGAACGGTTAATATTCCAGTGCATGCTCAGAGGAACACTAGTGTTACGCTGATTAATATTTTTAGACTTCGCAATAAACCAAACCTCTTTCAACTTTCTTTTCTGATCACTTGATTCATTGCACACAGTAGTAATATTTTGAGGATAAAACTTGTGACTACAATGCTGTTGTAATCGCATTAAAACATTCTCCTTCGTTTCACCATAATAAAGAGCATTACAACAAATTTTTTTGCAAGCAATGGAATAAACCACTTCGTACTTAATCATTTCTTCCACATTATCCTTTGAATTGTTTATTAATTTATTTAAACACAAAGGGGAATGGATTCCTACATAATAATCTTCACCGATAATATTTTTTAATTTCTTATTTATAGATGGCGCATAAAGTAAAACCACTTTTTGACCGTTTTATTATTTACGTCCACTTTATGTTTAAACTTTAAATTCTGATAAAACAAAACACAATTGTCTGTGTGATATAGTTCTTTTTTGTATTCCACTCCTATCAAATCATCCATATATTTCTCAATATTATTTTCCTCTCTGCTTCAAATTTACAAAGATGCAAATTTCGATACAAAAAATACTTAAATCCAGCCATTTTATAATTCAAAGGAACATTTGATGACAGATCTATAAAATGTCTTACATTCAATGGTTTAACAAACATTTTATACCCAAACATATAGCATTTATATACATTTACATCTAAATACTTTAAGATACCATCATTTACAAACTCGATGGTCCATGACAAACTGGAATTCTCATTTAATTCATTGAACATATTCACTATCACATCTTTTGAACCATACACAAAAACATCCACATATCTTCTATGTATTAAATCATAACTCCTTATAAATAGCTCGACAATATGTTTTTTTCATTTCCGAAATGTATAAACTACACACAATATCACTCTCCACCAACCCCATTGTGGCCAAACATTCTTCATTTGATAATGATCCTTTCTATATTTTGCAGTAATCCATTCCAACACTTCATAATAAATCTGGCTTTACAAGAGTACATTATAATCCAACAAAAGTTTATAAATTACACATCAATTAGCTACTGATGCATATAACCATCATCAACCACCTTGAAAGTTCAACTTAACAATTTGCTGAGAAATTTTCTTTTTATATATATGTCCATCCATCAACACAAATTATTATCGATGAATTATAAGATTTAGCTAGATAATTGTCTTGCTTAATGTAATTAAAATGTATTGTTTGTTTTAGGTATAATGATTTATTAATGGCTATAAAGATTATGAATGTCCATACTTAGGATAAAATGTGTTAATGTTTAAAGTACTTAATAAAGTAGTTTTAATGTGTTTTGGTGCAGGATGGTTAAAATGAATAAATATTGAGATATATTGCCTGTTCATATAACAAGATTAGCATCTAGGCAAAAGTACCTCGAATGCAATCATGCGCAAGATACATAAGTCAGGAACACTCATGAACTCTGCCCTGTTTGCTTATTTTCCAGGTCTATCAACTTATGAACAACAATCCCGATGATACCGATCTAATTTATCTCTCCGCCGGCATCACAAAGTGGAGATACAAAAAGACTAATTTATATGATGTAATATTTTAGTATGAAATATAAGTTTGACTCATTTAAAGGTCGTGACCTTTCATATTAATTATATCTATAAGATTAGCGTGAGATCATCTAGTTAGAGAGAGCATAATTTAACAACTTAAGATATTTAAATAAAAGAAAATGAATTTGCAAGTTTATAATATATATATATGAGATTTATTAATTTAGAGAAATATGAATAAATACTTGTTTTATTATTTTATTAATCATTGGCCTCTTAAAGTACATATAAATTACATTTAGACAGTAACAGGTAAATCATGACATTTATTTATAGCTTAGAAGATGACAGATTCGCTTGATTACTTTATTTGATTTATTATTGTGGGCCTCTCATATGCCAATAATAGGTAAATATACCGAAGAACAATTGAATTAGCGCTATGAGGAAATAGATATATGAGATACCAATCCACCCCCAGAAGGAACAAAATATAGCACTTAACCGATTTAGCTTACAACCATTATTTTAGGATTGTAACATTAATTTTTATTACAAAAGTACATTTTATTAATAGATGAAAAGATTTCAGTTTTTACTGAGTGGGAAACTTGTGTGGAAGAGCTCTTAACATAATATATATAATGGTGTCGCAAAAAGACGCGTATATGAAGATATTAATAAATAGATCTATTTAATAGAATCATAATATGGCAAGAACTTTAAGAGAGCGATGTATGCATGGTGGCAGAATTAGATGATCCAATCTTGGATCCAAAAAATATGCTTCCAAATTTGAGGATGAAGAATGGTGACCAAATTCTGCTACTTTGGCAGATTCAATGCACAGAATGAAGGTGTCTGCTATTAATAACAATAGGCCAGGTATCTCCCGGAGCGAACCCTATGTCAATAGCTAATACGACAAAATAAGTCCCACGGGGGGGGGGTTGCCAGCCGTGTTCTTGGAATGAATATATGGATCCAGATTACCAAAAATCCTGGGGAACAGCACGAAGACACAGGTGTATTTGAACATGGAAGCCTATTTGGATACAGTGCTTGGAATGAAAGACAATATTTTAAAAACTAAGGACGAATGATTGATAACCTATATATATTGAGAATGTCCAACGTAATAGTATAATTTAAATACTAAACAAATGGATTATTTAAACTTATTAAAATACATAATTCATTGGAATAAAGACTCCCCTTTCCTCTTACTTTAATTTAGCTATAAACTTCCCACAACGTTAAATAAATATAAAAATTCGGTTATAAATGCTGTCGTTAGAATAAACAATTATACATATACAAATGGGGTGGTGGTTATTTATTTCGTAATAAACATTTAATTTCATATAACACAATTCAGTTAAGGTTAGCGCTTATTCAAATAAAAAATTTCTACTGTTTTTCTATAATAACCTTATGAGATAATTTGTTTTTCCCCAAATTCGTGAGCATTTGCTAAGATAAAAGTAAGACTTTGTTTTCATTAAACTTATTCTAGACATCCCATAAAGTAGGGAGGGGAAAATAAAGGAAATTACATACTAGCGAATTTGAGGTATTGGCATATTTAAAATTATAAATATATAAAATACGATAATAAAAATTAAAAAAGATTATTGCTGCATGAAAGTGAAAGAAAACATTTATTTAATAGGCTCAATGATTAAAAGGAAATTAAAGTTATATAGAGTTATGTACAAACTAGAAGTAAGTAAATTATAAATCATTTTACATAATATTAATTATCTAATAGAACGATGTTACAGACAGGGTTATTATTACAGAAGGCTGAATTTAAAAGTAGACATTAGGCAGCGTCTAAAGTTCCTTTACCTTTATATAATTTAATGGAAATTCTTGATGGTTCATTGTCCATTGGAAATGGTGAACTAGGTTTGGGTCAGGCAGACAGCATTTACTTTTTCAGTCTCAGCATATTAAAGTTTATGGGTAACTGGATCCAGAGCTATGATTGCGGGAAAGAACATGTTTGAATGGAGAGAGGTGTAATTTCTCTACTCATTATACATTGTATTGCTGTTACCACGAGCGTGGATTATATCTGCATTGCTATTAGAATATTATGCTTCTCTCTTTTTTGGATTCAAATTTAGCAGTATTAATACTCTTTCCGATGATGTTGGAAAGTACTTAGCTGCTAGACCTGAGGCATTTTATGCAGTTAGTAGCTCTGGAATTTGCTGACTGGATGAATCTTTTGTTTGAGTAAGTTTCAAAAACAATGCAATCCTGTTACAAATTTCTCGAACGATTGTTTTAAAATATACTCTTTATGATTTTAAAACAAATTTGAAGTGGGCAAAATTTCCACTAATGGATTCTTACTTTACTATTATAAAATTATAATATTTTAATTCGGATTAATGGGTTTCCGATAAATTGTCTTAATTGCATTCGAGAATCTTCTTAAAAGGATTGCATCATTTTCTGACCGCCATGATTAAAATAAATAATATATGAGATATAAGTTTAAAAATATACACTAATAATATACATTTTTATTTGAAATATATTTTAGAAGTAATCTCCCCTCACCTATAATATGTACATATCCATTACGCACGCATATGAGTTAAAATCATTTATTCATTAAAATTAACTATATTAAGATATCTACGTCAGTTATTTTATTAGTTAAGCTACAAAATATATGTATTAATAAATATGTATACGTGCATAAGGGTGGAGTTTGAATATGGTTTGGCGGTGGGAGATTCTGAGTGGGCTGTGAAGCTCTATCTGAGTATCAGGTCGACTGCTTCAATATATATATATAACAGGTTGTTTATATAGATACTCTAAGATGGTTTAAATCTGACGCAGATCTAGATGTGAGGGGGAAATAGGTGAAACGGGCAATCAAACAAAACACTCAGTACATATTTATTAAGCAGATTAAGATGCATTGATTAATTTTTTGTTTTATATAGGCTTTTTTTTTTTTCAAATATATGTTTAGTTTTGTATTTATTACTTTTATTTACTTTAATTAATGTTGGCATGCCTAAATAAACATAATTAGCATTTCTACTTTATTCTGATTCACAACAATGTCTTCAAGCCATAAAAATTTGATAAATATTATTTCGCAAAATTTAATTCATAATTTGCAGAAATAATTCATTAAGTAACAACATGTCCATCAAAGTGATTTAAATATTCACTTTTTATCTTGAGATTTCATAGATTTAAAAAATAATTTTAGAGACGCTATATTAGCTTAATGTATGCTTTTTTCTATCTCGAATTTTTTTTGTTAATTATTTATAACTTTATTACAATATGGTATTAATGTGAATTTTACTAAATATATGTGTGGTAAATTCTTTGTTTGACAATTTATTGGGTAACTAGGTAATAACACTTGATCATCATCAGTTATGTCTTGCCATCCTTTAATTAATAATCTTTGTAATAATGTGCTTATTTTGTTGTTCACAGTTACCAAATAAAAATATTGAAGAATATTGCAGTGGGGGGGGTATTGAATAATGGTGCATACATTAAATAAAACTATAAATTTACTTACAATATTTCAATACACTATTTAATCTAAAGGTTATTAAATAATAATTGAGTATTTCATTGTTTAGCAAGACGTGGTATTTGAACATTGGAATTAAGAGTTTCAATCTTTAGCTCATGAGTTATCTGCTCTCCCATTGCATTAAATCATCCATTATAGCATGACCATATTAAAAATAGTTCTAAATTTACTTTTAATATATAATAAAAGATAATTCTATTAAGTAACTTGTGTTTTGAGTAGTTACACAATTTTGTATGCATGTGTCTACAAACTGGTCAATACAGGCAATGTTGACTCACTCTAGAAATAATTATATGCAAAAGTAAGAATTAGACTAATTGCAAGTAACAACATAATTTATCTGATAATAAAGTCTAACAATATGCAAATTAGTGAAGTTAATAAAAATGCCGCCAGAACTTCTGATGGGAGAGAATGTAAAATGGAATACAATGGAGAGAAAAAAGGTAAAGTGAAAAGCAGACTAGTAAAACTCAAAATACAGAGTGAAAAGCTAATAATATAGTTACTGCCATGTATTAGTAATAAAACAGGCAATGGATGCCAGAAGGCTTGTGCATAAAATCCCCATCTAGTGCCTACTCATCCAATATCCCCAGACTAGTTTCTGGCTTGTGGCCTTCATCACTGAGGAGCCTTGAATCTGAGAGCAGTGCACTTAGATCTTAGAATCTAATGCAACCCTCTGCCAGAAACTAGTCTGGGGATATTGGATGAGTAGGCACTAGATGAGGATTTTATGCACAAGCCTTCTGGCATTCACTGATTACTCTGGCTTGCACTGAGTGGCAATATGTATAGAGAGTTTGGCCTGTTTTAATAAGTTATAAGCAAGCATAAGAAATAGTGATGATGTGATGTTATTGGCTTAAAACCAATCCTGCCTAATAGGATAGTGTTGGCTATGGTTATTAAAGAACCAAAGTTAAAATGTATAGGTACTGAACTGACTTCAGACCTATATGACTATAAGCCAATGAGCTTGGATTAAAAATGTGTTGTCAATTCAAGACTCGTAGATTTGTAGTTAAGTAGAGATAAAAGATGGCTGCTGGAGGGTTGCATTAGATCCTAAGATCTAGGTGCAGTGCTCTCAGATCCAAAGCTCACTGATGAAGGCCACGAGCTAGAAACTAGTCTGGGGATATTGGATGAATAGGCGCTAGATGGGGATTTTATGCACAAGCCTTCAGGCATCCATTGATTACTCTGACTTTCACTGAGTGGCAATGTGTATAGAGAGTTTTGCCTGTTTTAATAACAGTTATAAGCAAGCATAAGAAATGTGATCATGTGATGTTTATTTGGCTTATTAGCAATAAAAAGAGCTTCAATCAATTCTAATTAGATTGATTCAGAGATGTGTGTGAGCTGTAAGATATTACTAGAAATTGCCAGTGAATGACATCTGAAATTACAGTTTAAAAAACTATATAGTTATTGAAATAAAAACTTTAGTAATACACTTGGGTCTCGTTTTATTATTTTAATGTGATTTTGAAGTTATGTGATTCATGTTTCTTCTTAATATCTTTCATACTTCACTATATTTATTAGATAGCAAGAAATTTAAATTATTAACTTATTTTGACTTGAAATACTTTTTTTTTCAAAAATATAATGTTATATTAGCAGCTAACATGAATATGGCCTAAAGCTGTATTTAGAATCTTAACTTCTATGTAAATAACCTACTTATACTATTGAGTAAATAATAATAATAATAATAATAGATTTATACGCAATAAATATTCAAAAATTTTGCAATCTTATTTTTTTAATATAGAAACAACACAAGACTGAAAGTGGCATCACGTCACGAATCTGATCTCTTACCAGTTCACAAATGGATGCATATTGTCAAATAGTGGTAATGATTAAAATATGTATGAAAAAATGTAAAATTAAATACTGTAGTTAATAAAAAAAGTTTGTATTAATTTTTTTCAAATATTTGAAATTTTTTATTAGTCATACTTTATTTCCTTATTTTTTTTAATGCGAATTTTAAAGTAATTTTTCCTTGTTGCTTTGCTTTTATGCTGATTTCTGAAAATTACAGCATCTATCCCCATTTTTCAAGGTAAGTTAAGTTTATTTTTGTGTGATTTTTTTTGTGCGCATTTTCTGAGGAACCTATCTACTGCATAAAATAAGATCCAGGTGTACATGAAATTAGAGATGAGATCTAATTAGCTATTTATTTATTTATTTATCTACCTACAGATATATAAATTGTTCCATGATCAATATTGTTTAACGTTTTCAGCTAAACAGTTGGCAATTGAGTTAACTTATAAATTGTATAGCTGCTAGTTTATAATCTGGCCCAATATATATTAAGTATCACAGCCATCAAAAACTATGAAAAAGATTTGGCTATCCACACTAAGTAATTAAAATATATGAAGAGAAGTGCAGAATAATGTAATAACATCATCTGATGTAAAAAATATGGGACAGTGACAGATATATGTAAACTATGTCAGAGAAATACATATTGATAAACAGAATTATTGATGACAAATTGAAAAGGTTGTCACCTTATGGAAGTCGAGACAGAAGATCCTACAGTTAGTAAACCAATTATGTGATTCGAAGCCGCCACCAGAAAAAATCCCATACAAGAAATTATTGATAAAATTAAATGCCTGTTTCAAGCCAATAACATCCCAATTTATATATCATACCATTTACAACTTTCTTAAATACTTTAACAATACTGTTTTTTATATTAAAACTTTATTCTAACTGTGTCTTCATTTCTGTGGGAGAATATAATTTAATATTACAAATGTTAGCAAAGAATGTGAGTTCAAATATTGTATTAAAATGATGCTATTGGATCAATGACTATGGGGCATCAGAGATGTGTGGCTTAAGCAAATGCTTCTAAGTGAACTGATGCTAATGTATAAGGTTGCCATTTAATGTTGGATAGCATTTGAAACTATTCTTACAGCATGCACAAAAAATTTTGAATCAAGCCAAACCAACCACATATATAAAGGCAGTGAATGCACAGACAACAGTGAAGTTTGGTAAGAAAGAGCCCAAGAATTGTTATCGTTGTGGAAAGAAGGGCAATATTTAAAAAATCTGTTACCTTAAAACTTAAGTATTTTAACTGTGGATTGACAACTCATTTGTCAAACATTTGCAATAAAAATGACAACTGAAAGAGAGGATGTAGAAATAAGGAGTAAATCAAGGTGAGGAGTGACAAAAAATGTCATCTGAAATAAATTTCCACTGCTATATAAACTGAAGTCCAAAATAGTTAACAGTAAAATTATAGCAGAATGGACTAAAATAAATAAGGATTATAATGTGATAAAAATTTGGATAGGAAATGGATTGCCAATGAATTTATCAAAGTATGTGACAATGGCAATATGGAACATTAGAGAAAGTTTGTCAAGATACCAAGAGTGCATATTAATGACAGACAGGGGGAAAAATGTCTTCTACAGCTGCTACCCATGGGAATTGTAGGTATGAAGGATCTAGCTCGTTCATATGTTTGGTGGCCGAACCTGAAATGTGATATTGACAACAGACATCAAGGCTACAGTTAAAGGGTATCAGCATTACACTCAGTTCTGTTACATAGAAAACACCCACAGAGTTACTAATGAAGCACTATGTAAGGATACATTTATCTGTTTTAATGTTGGATAAAATAAAAAAGGAAAGGTGTAAACTTAGACATCAAGTTTAAAGTTAAACAGACAATTTGGATAAGAGACACATTTAAGAAAAAAATGGCTATCAGGAGAAATAAGTAAAATAGTGTCCATACAAATATGAGAGATCAGATTAGAAGATAATAGAGTTTTGAGATACCAAATCAACCATATACATGAACTTCAAATTGAAACACCAGAAGACATAACTACTACTCTAAGAGTGGATGAACAAGAATTTTAAGTCTGATGCTTTTACAAATATGGAGATAAAAGGAAAATCTTGGGAAAGAGAAAGTTCTAGCATAGATTTACTGGAGCTAACTAATTTTTTAAACAGCGAATTAACTATTGAAGAAGAGAGATGCATACTACCACCAAGAAAAGCAAGGTTTTGAGAAAAAACAGTAAAGTTGCAAGATTTTATTTGCAATGAAAATTCTGTTTATTTGTTAGTGTCTTAACTAGTTATGCATTTTATTAATGAAGTTATACATATACATGCATCACATGTGTGTTAACAAATTGCTCCAAACACAATGTTGGGTGACTAGAAATAATTATATGTAGAAAAAAGAATTAGACTAACTGCAAGAAATTATCATTCTAATTTGAATGATAATAATCTCTAACAATATGCAAATTAATAAAAATGCCTGCAGAGTTTCTAATGAGAGAGAATGTAAAATAGGGTAGAATGGAGAAAGAAAAAAGTAAATTGAAAAATAGATTAGTGACACTCAAAGTGCAGAATGAAAAACTGATATTGTAGTTGCTGACCCATAGTAACAGTGGAAAGAGCTCTAGTCACTTCTAATTAGACTGACTCAGAGGCATGTGAGATTCTTACTAGGAATTGCTAATTAATGACCATCTGAAATTATGAAAGTTAAAGGAAACATCATCATCAACCATTATCAATCCACTGCAGGATGAAGGTCTCTCTAAGTTCAATCCATCTCCTATCTTTAGCTTCTCTTCTCCACATCACCCCTGCACACTTTCTTATTTTATCCATCTATCTGGTTATTAAAATAAAGACTTTAGTCATTCTTGGTGTTAGAGATTAGCTCTAATTAGCTATCTATTTTTTATCTATCTACAGATATATGAACTGTTCTGTGATCAATATTGTTTATTGCTTTCAAGTTGCCAGTTGAATTACTAATCTTAATTACTATTATATATTATTCAGAGTAAATAAACTCGTTATTTATTGAAATGTGTGTGTATGTGTCAATTTAAGTTATATTATAAATTGTACAGCTGCTATATTATAACCTGGTCATGTACATTTAGTACCAAAGTAAAATAGGGACCATTTTTATATAGTTTGTGCTATAGAATGGTGTATAAAACTTTGAAACCATAAGCATCAAAATTGCTAAAAAAAAATTTAAAAATTAGCTCACTACTTTTACTTTTTATATTCTAATAATTTACTGAATAATATTTTCAAATGTTTTGGTTTATATTTTACAATTAGATAAATTTTTGATATTTATTTTGATAGATATGTTAATTCCCTAGAAGTCATTAATAATTTAGGTTTACATAACACCTAGCAACTGTGAAATAAAATGTTAGATTAAACACACAACAAAGATTAAAATGTTTTAGTTTTTCAATACTGTCTGCGCTTTGTAAAATAAGTATTATTTAAACTTAATTAGTATTTCTCTTAATTAATTCTAAGATGAGAAAACTATTTTATATATTTTTTTTCTTTACAATCTGAAAGTTAGATTAAATAAAGTAATTTTCTTATAAAAAAAATTTTTTCGGCAATGCATACGAACGTATAATAAAGATATTAACGTTTAAATTAATATATATATACTGTGCATTTTTGAAATGTATTCCACTTTCATTTTCTTTATATGATTATATGTTTGTTTTAAATTTTAAATGAAATGTTTTGGCTACTCCAATCATCAATTATATATCTGTCAAACATAACTTTTCATTTAAACATTTAAAATAAGCATATTAAATATATATAAGGATATAATTTATTTGATGTTTATATATAAAGTGTGCTAAAGAATAAGAGATAAATAAAACTGTGTTGACCGTGTCTTTCATCAGGCTAAACTTTTATGTAGCTAATCATTATCAATGTAGCTAACTGTCCAGATATAAAAGAGTAACTAGTTATTTTATTTTTTAATGTGGCAAAGCGTCGGCCGGGAAGCGAACCCCGGGACAACTGCTTGTAAGGCAACTGTGCTAACCACTCGGCCACCAACGCTTGACTTTTAGTTATTTTAGTTAACTAAACAGCAAAACATGTCAAGCGTTGGTGGCCTAGCGGATAGCATAGCTGCCTTCCAAGCCGCTGGCCCGGGTTCGCTTCCCGGTCAACGCTTTGACATATGAAAAATGAGCAAAACATTAAAGGATCGTACCAGAAATTAGAAATCCTGCGGGGTGCTTCTTTCACTTCTGCTGTTTCTCTTTGGAAACTAGTAAAGAAGCTGTTGCTTTACATTAAGTTGAACTCAAGACCTTAGTTGTTGTTTTTTTTTCAAGCTAAAGTGTGATAATAAAAACAGGTTACCAGCTTTGTTCCTGATTGATAAAAATAAACTTAGAAACTGGTTTGTGGTTAACAGGGGGGGGGGGACCCATCGACATCCAGTGTTAACTCAAGTAAATAGTGCTACAATGTGATCTCATAACACATTAAGCTTTAAGAACCAACAAGCATCACATGATCACATCTCCAATACTAGCATTAGATAGGGATTTTATGCACAAGCCTTCTGGCGTCCATTGATTACTCTGTTTAGCACATGTGGCACTACTATATGGAGTTTTGCTTTGCTTTAAGAACCAAGTTATGCTGACTATATTATAGAAATATGACAGATGCTATCTATTAATAATAATCTTTTTTGCTAACTTTTATAAAAATAATAGTTTGTTTAATTTCTGTCGTGTCTCTATATTAAAAAAAAAAAAAATTCATGCAATATATAATAATATTTATGATTTATTTGATATATAAACTTAAAATGTATTGTTTTAAAACTGAATAAATCAACAGAGCAATTAAATTCTATAATGCTGTTAGGATAAGGTTAGTTTTGTTCTCATTGCTCTTGCTTTTGAATTTTGCAAGAGTTTGCGGATTAATGAGTACCACTAATAAAAACTAGACATACAAAGTCATGTACTATGTATACAATATTCATATAAGTTTATAAAACGTTATTAATCTGTCAAAAAAAATTATAATAAAAAGTTTTGAGATTATTTAAAAAGTTAAAAACCATTGATTAAACATTCATCAACAGTAATTACTAACGTTATAACTTAAAAAAAAAAAAAACCCCTTCACCTTAGTAAATAATTAATTCGTTTTTTACCCTATTTAAAAATATATTAATTCTGATCTGATAATTAACTGTTGCATGATGGTTATTTTAAGTCAAAGATTCATCAGTTTGATTCTGGACAGGATAAAATATAATATATCTTAACAAAGTCTAGTTAATCAATTTTGGCACGTGAAAGAAGTTTTAAAAACGACGTTTTAAAATTATTTAAAGGGCTTATTTAAAATGATCTACTGAACAAAGTAATAAATCTAATAGAAACAAATATGTATTATATGAATACATACTTATAGCAGTTACTAATAAATGAGTATGGCCATTCTAATTCCAAGGAAGGAAAAGAAAAAAGACTGCTTTAGAGTTTTGCAATGAGTATACAAACCAATTTGTGAATCATAAATGTATCTTCTGATAGAATTTGATCTATTTTTCTGTTTGAGTGATATTTTTAATGTCTTGATTTCTTCAGCAGAAAACTTTTCCTCAAGTTCTTCAAGATCATGTCTAATTATATTTCTCTGATGTATTCTGTTTTTTGCTTTGTCATCCCAATGGAAACAACCAATATTGCACTTTTTTGAGTTAATCTTATTCTTATTATAAAACAACCTTTTTCTTGTTTTGTTCATTTGTTTTACACATCCAGATCAAAAAAGATATGATTTTACAATATTGGACTCTATAATATCACATCCAGCAAGTTGCAAAACCTTTGGATTGCTTGTATGAATATTGCCAATGGATTTTTACAATTTTACAGAGCATCCTTAAATGAAACATTTCTAATCCTTTGTATTTTACTGATAGGGTGTCCAAGTTTTACATCCATACAATAAATTAGGTAAAATAACAGCTCTAAAAACAGCTAACTTAATTGCACTAGTTATTTTCCCATGATTAAATACTTTATCTTTTAACTTATTAAAAGCAGTAGCAGTACATTGGAGTCTGTACTGCGCCTCAACGTCAAAGTCCATCTTTCCGCTTATAAAATTACCAAGATGTTTAATTTGGTTGACATTGTCAAAATGATGATCATCCAACCTAAAAGTTGCTAAGGATGTTTCTTTTCTCACTAGTAAATAAAGAAGTGGGGGGGGGGAGGTAATATTAATTATTAAACCAAAATCCTTAAATATTGCATTGAACTGGCAAAAATAGCCCAATCATTATCATATTGTAAATCCAGAACCCAAGAAGATGAAGTTGTTTTTGATTTTAATTGATTTACATTTAAAATTCCACCAATCAAATGTGTATTGCATCTTGATCCCCGTTTCATTAAGCTGCTTATATATAATTGCAAAAATAACTCATAAAAAATAATGATGGAGCACCAACCAAGAGGTCATCACACCCGCCTTGCAAGCAAGTGGTTGTTTGCAGACAGGTGTGGGTTCATGTCCCGGCTGATGCTATGACATATGGAAAAAAATCTCAGATTTTTCATCTGGACCTCACATTCCATCCCATAATATGAGTAAATTTTGTCAGACAACCAATTAAATTCACACAATACTATAAACATGTTCAACTAACAAAATCAAAAGCCTTGAAGAAGTCAGCAAAAGTAATATGCAAATCACTCTTGTATTTGTAACACCTTTTTTATATTTACCTGGCAACAAAAACTGTCTCTAGAGGTTCTTCATTCTCTAAAATCATATTGAGCCTTTGGTAATCATTCATCTATGATTAGAAATAATAATTATTCAACAAAGTCTGTGAAAACATATTTACCATAAGTGGATGATAATAATAATAATATTCATGCTAGTCAAGATATTGGATATGTAGGCAATAGATAGGGATTAAAATGTTCAGCCTTCTAGCATCTATTGTTTTCCTGTCTAAACAATATGTATGTGCTAAACATATGTTATACTAAAATTCAATAACAATTGACTATTTAAATTTATAATGCCAATACCATTTCCAATAGCTTTTGACTAAAGTATACTATTTGTACAAACATATTCATTAAAGTCTCCAAGAAAAACAATTTGACATTTTAATAGGATTGCTGTAATAATGGTATCCAACAAGGAATAAAAACTTGCTGTCTCTGAATTCTATGAATCTAATGTTGGAGCCTAAGCACTACAAAATGCACTCTAGTACCATCCAGCAAAGCAAGTTTTAACATCATTAAATATAAATATTTAAATATATATATACAAATATAATGCTTCGTTTTAGTACCTATCAGTCCTGCCTCTCTAGAGAATATTTGTTGTGTTGTTTTTCAGATCTATTATTGTTTACCACTGCAATTTCTAGCCTTTTTTTTTAAATGAAAAAATAAAAATTTCTTCGTTGATTTTAATTTTTAAAAAAAAAATCAGAAATTATGAAATTGTATCGACATGTCTGCGAAAAGAAGAAAATGTAATTTCCTCGGTAATTTAGTTTTGCTTGTAAATTATATAAATGTAAAAGATTTTTTTTAAAAAAAAAAGAGTGAAATTGAAAATATAATTTATTTTATCCCCTAGATGTCGTCGGTGAAACTTCAAAAAGAGGCGGTAATGTTTCGACATGTTTACACTCGTCTAAAATGGCTGCTACTAAGGTATGTATTGGTATCTGTGTACCTTAGAAATTTATTAGCTTAATAGTAATAGTCTTCCGCCAAAAAAAATAAAAACAGATAACGTTAAATTATTACTTTCCTGTAAAAAAGAATTCATAAATTGTTACTATTGTAATAAATTATTGCTTGGCAATTATTTGGCATTGAATTAAATGTAGTGGCAATTTGTAGCTTTTTATTTAATGTTACTAATCGGACAATTATTTTCCAAATTTAACATCTCTTTCTTTGAAATGATAAAATCATTATATGATATGGAAAAACAAATTTAAAAACTTGTAATAGAGATGACTTTAAAATGTAAAAAAAAAAAAATAGGATTAAAAAATTATATCTGCTGATGCATTTGTATAATAGAAAGTAGAATTTCTTTAGATTTGGTTTTTATCATCCCCAACAGTTTGTCTAGGGTTCGTGGCCTGCATGGTTTATAATGGTAGAATGTTTGGCTGTGGAGTGTAAGGTCTTCGGATCGATTAAGGTTCTGGCATTTATAAACAAAGCAAAACTCACCATACAGTATTGCCACCCTGTGCAAACCAGAGTAATCAATGAATGCCAGAAAGCTTGTGCATAAAATCCCTATCTAATGCATCATGTGATGCTTAATGGTTCTGGCATTTCCGGTGCTCGAACTTTAACTCCCGAGCAGTAAAGTCATTTAATTATTTTTTTAAAGAGTTCGTGCATAGAAAGGTGATATTGGAGGTTCTGGTCAATTGAATGGAAATTTTATGCTAATTATATTTTTCTGAAATGCTTTTGATATCTTTAATTGTATTATAAATTTAAAAAAAAAAAACAATTTAGAATAGAAAAAGAATTAATGTTTGTGAGAATGAAATGATTCTGAGAAAACAATGAAACGAAAATGATCGTAGGAAGAAAAAAAAATGAAATAGAAGAGAATAATAGATTTTAAAATAGAATACAAAAAAATAAAAGGAAAAAATACAAGAAGGTATCTTTTTTAAATTGCAGAGATGAGGTTGACAGGTGGAAGAAACTTAGAAATATAGAGAAAAAGAAGGTAAATTAGAATGCTATTTTAGAAACAACCAATTTTGGAAGATTTTTGTGGGAGTATTTAAGTAGAGCAGATAATGTGAAAAAAGAATAAACTTTTATTACAAATATATATATAAATCACAAGGAACATATGAGAATTGAGTTTTCTAAATGAAGTAATTGAATTATAGGAGTGATTTTTTTTCTTATTAGATGTAAATAGTATATAAGGTATAAGAAATGGCTGCATCTGTTCTCATGAAAATGATGCAGTTATGAATTATTGACAGCTTTGGACGTAAGAAAAATAGGAAGATAAGCAATTATGGAAAAACTCTGCTGATGAAGTTGTAAAGGGGGGAAATAGGATGATCATCATTTCATAAAAGAAATATCGAGCAAATTAAAAATGTTTGGAAAATTACAATTTATGGGGGGAAACAATTGCTAAAATAATTATTAATTGGAAGGTTCAGACAAATTGATTGAGACCAATAATAAAATAGAATTAAATATAGAGTTTATTTCAATGTACTTTTATAAAAAATATAACAAACATTCTATTAAAATATTCGACATACAATGTCGAGGATTAAAATAGATAATTTTGTAAATAAAAAGATGAAAATATTATGGAAATTAAAAATTCAATAACAAAACTAATATGCTATCAGTATGAGATCAACTTTGAAGCTGAAAGTATTCATTGTTTAAAACTAGAGCAGAAAATCTGGAGGCAAGTGAATTTACTAAGAAATAGGGGAAAGATTTCAATTTGTCATGTGACTGATGCAGAAAATGTCAACTGTTTGTTATTAAAATGTAACAGTTTTAGTGATAGAAATGAAATGATGTAATTGTGAAATATAGATAACAAGGGAAAAAATTATAATAAAAAAGATTTTAGTGGTTGTTTTTTTTTTAAAAATAGATGATAAATAATCAAGAAATTAGCAATGAGAAATCTAGAGGATTGTTGAAAAATAACATAAAAGAAGTAGTAATTGAAATTTTTTTTAAATATCATATATAATAAATAGTAGTAGTTAATACCTATTAAGGGTGACTTTGGGAAAAAAGCAATTACAATACATCACATAATTTTCCATTTAGGGAGATGCTTATTTATAGCATTTTCTAGATATAGAAAAGATTTATAATATGGGTTGGAATAGATTGTGGAATAATTTTGAAAGTATGGGAATAAAATAGTTTGTGATTTTTTTTTTTTTCTCCATATGTCAAAGCATCGTCCGGGAAGCGAACCCGCAACAACTGTCTGCAAGCAACTGCTTGCAAGGCAGCTGTGCTGACCTCTTGGCTACCAACGCTTGAATCAGTGATTAAAAGTTTTTTCAAAGATAATTTTTAGAAATATCAATTGTGGAAACAGAGATATCTATTGTTATCTGAATTATTTTGTTCCTTTAAGAATTGAAGATTGAAATAGAAAGGCTAAGGCAAAAATGGGAATACACTTAGGGGTAAATATGTTTGCATAATATGGCAGTTCTCTTCTTTTTTTTGTGGATGATGTATTTTTTGTACGTAATATAAATGTGTAAAGAATTAGGAGTGGATTGGAGGCTTTTTGTAATGGAGAAAATTAATGGGATGAATAAAGTGACAAATGAGAAAATTTTGGAAAGATTAAATGAAAAAAAGAAGATGAACTAAAGAAATTGGAGATACAAAGAGAAACTGGATTGGACATTTGAATATTCTCATTTACATATATCAAGTACATTTTCACGAAGGCTATGAGTATGAGGCACGGTTCCTCGAAAACGTTCAGCCAAATTTATTACTAACTATATTTTTTTCTCTAATAATTTACAATTAAGTATTTTCATTATTACAAATAAGGAGAAATTAAAACCACATTTTTTACATATATTAAGAAGAAAATATATTTTAATGAAGGATGTTTCGGAGAGAATGGTGAATGAAAACAAAGGACAAAGAAGATTGAACTTGTTAGATTACATCAGAGATGGGAATAGAGTGCAGAAATATATGAATTAGTTGTGTGACTGCTTTCTGACCTGTCCATAAGACAAAGTACTTGATTGAACATAAATGACAGGGCTATTTTTACAGAATTATGCAAAATGAAATAATGTGAAAAGTAAATTCAATGAAAAAAAATTTATTAAGAATAAGTGAAATCAAAAGATGAAAATCTTAAAGAAGATGGTAATCATTTAGTCTGTTAAATAGGAGTAAGATTTATTTGGACAGTTGGGAATGTGAACTAAGACAAAAATTAAAAGGATTTAAATCTATCATATTTTTCATATCACAAATATGAAGTGTATAGAATAATTTGGATAAGGATTGTGGTACCTACTTTAATACTTATTTTGGTCAGGAAACAAAGTTTTAAATAAAATTTCAAAATGATTTAAGTAAATATGCATTGAATGATAAATTGTGGACAGTAAATGAGGCTATTAAATTTAAAGGGAAATAGGGTCAACTTTTTTTTTTATTGAGGAAAATTTTATATGTTTGAAAGGGATAATACATCAATTAAAATAGATGGATAGAAAATAATGTTTAATTGGATTATGTAGAGAGATCAACAAACATTGGTTGCAAAGTTATTAGTGATAAAGGATTTATATATTTTGCATAAGAAATTGAATAAATGTATAGAGAACATATAGGTGCATAATTAGAAAAGAGAAAAAATGTAGGATCATGAAAAACAATTATGAATAGAAAAATGGTTTAGAATTATTTAAGAATAAAAAATTATAAACCATGTATATTCCACTAACTAGCAATGTTCCTAGCTATAGTGTGCATTTTTTATTAAATCAAAATAATTTGAGTGCCATTTGAAATAATAATACTTAATTGATTTTATTAATCAATTATGTGACTAAAAATTTGTAGTAAATAAATAAAAATGAAAAGTTTACTCTCATAAAACATATAAAGGTAGAAACAAGCATCTGAGCTAAATAAATGTATGTAACATACTGAAGTATACTATGTATTCGGCGCATGCGATACCATCAGATTATTCCAAGGGTCAGGATAAACACATGTCGAACGCAATCTGATCATCATTTCATCACTACAGAAAAAATTCTTTTTGAATTTTACTGTTCACTGATGTATCTTGCTGAGCTAATTTTTTTTAAGTGCTGTGCGTACACACTAGCACACACCTTAGAGGGAACACTGCCAGCAGGACTTTATTGATTGGTACAAGGTCAAAAGTTTGAATACCAAGTAAAACGGACAAAAAATGGAATAAGAATTTTGAATATCATTATATGTGCAAAGCTGAAAGAAAGAATTGAATATTTATTTTTTGGAGAGCAATGTGTTGATAAAGGTTCAAGAAAAATTATGTAAATAATAACTATAAAGATTTATGGAAACAGAAGAAATGTTTTTTTTATTTTGATTTTTGTAACAATAATGGGAATTTGGGAACAGAATATTGGAATTTAGGAAATTGGTTTTATTACAATAGGATGAGAGAAGAAATATGTCAGTATTATGATAATAATTTAGTGATTGAAGATTGAAAGAAGATGATAGAGAATAGAAGTAAATGAAGGTTTTGTGGTTTATAACATTTTTAGGAAGTGAGAATGATTAATTTAGTAGGTTCACTGGATATATTACATACAGTCACTTTTGAATTTATTTAATAAGCTATATACAACTAATAAGAGTAATGTGGTGCATGTGATGAGAGTCAGAAATCTTTCAGCCACTATGCCCAGAGAGACATTAGCCAGCTTACCTTCCCTTTCCGTACGCCACCCTAAGTTTTTCCCATATTCTTCTCTATCCTGTTTCATCCCATTTTCACAACACTATCTTTGTCCACTCTATAGCCTTTATATCTATCCTCTTATCTTTTTCCAAACCCAGCATAAAAACCAAGAACCCACTTTCTGTATAATCACTTTGTTTATATTTATTCTCCCACAACTTCATTATTTGTACCCTTTCTATTTGTAAGCATTTACATTCAATTAACAGATGTCTAAAATTTTCTATGCCTTTCTACAACTTGCAGACTAAATCACCCATATTTTTTCCATTTATGTGAATATTCCTTTGTTGCTAATGATCCTGTTCGAGCCTTAAGTAGTAAAGTACTTTTCTTGCTATTATCATAAATTAACTGTACCCAATATTCTGTTTATTTCTATATATATTTAAACTCTTTTTACTCTCCATACTAGTTCTCCAACTCTCAATTTTTTATTAATACATCTAACTTTTATCCCATTCTTTGTCACTATAACACTCAACAATTCTCCTAATACAATCATCCCACCTTTTGTGATCTTTATCCAAATCTTCTGCATACTGTACTATCTTTCTCATCCAACTTGTTGCCTGTTTTTATTCATAACCCAATTAAATACTATTTTGGCTATTCTCTTATTATCCTAAACTGCAATCTACCAAACATTTTTATTTTGCTTTTTCCTTCTTTCATATAAAAACTTGACCGTCCCATTTCTCTTTGAATTGCTTCCTTTGCTATTCAGACATCTGCATCTAATGCATGTCTTCCTACTTCTCTTTGTCTTTTTCTAAGTACTTTAACACTGCTTTACTTAGACATAACACATTGTTACCATATGTTATCCCTGCTACTGCCATTTCCTTCCATACATCTTATTTATTATATAAAAATCCTGTTAATTTCTTTATCAGTCCCTTTCTTTTCTTTGCTTCATTTGACAATTTTTTCTCCCATTCAACCAAGCAATTTCTCTGATTACATATGATGATTCCCAAACATTTACACCTATTTACCACACTTAACTTTATATCCCCCAATAAAAATTGTTTGTCTTCTCTTTCTCCAGTATAAATCATTGATTTTTCTTTATTAAATTCCTGCTCATATCTATAAGTTGTATGACTACAAATAAACTATCTCTTGTAGGCCTATCAGATTGAAAACCTTCTTGTATTTCTCCCACTAAATTATTTTCTTCTATTCACTTTGCACGCTTTTCTTTAAATAGTAGTCTTACTCTTGTATTATCCAGCTATCTGAAAATTCTTCTGTACCATTTTATTAAAACATAATAATAGATTTAATTTTGCTCATCACCATCTCCGCTGACCATCCATCTAAATCTCTTGCCTTTTCAATTTCTTTCCTGCTTCATTCAATTCATTTTCTGTAAACCTAATATTTTCATTACTATATACTTTCATGTTTGTTATCACTCTGTCCTTCATATCTAACATCTTTTCTATTTCCATTACATACTTATCTAAGATTGTCTCTAATTCTTCTCTAGAACTACACTCTATTCCCTCATCATTTAGTAATACTATTTCTCTCCTACATTCCTTTTAATATATTTCCAACATTTTTTACTCCCATCTCTTCCACTTTTATTAATATCCTCCAACAATTTATTATTTAATTTCATTCTCTTTCTATAATTATCTATTTTAATCTTTTTTTAAAAATACTTTTTCCATTTAATATTAACATCTTTTTCACTTTCTTTGTTAACGATAACAATACGATCAATAGACATGACACATGTTTTGCTATCTCCAGAAAATGGACAAGTTGATTTACATATATTACCATTTATCAATATCACAACGACGATTTAAAATCTGTTTTGGCCATGAATATGAGGGACAAAAGCGCTAGACCTGCATTAATTTATTTTGATTGTTTTTACCATTAACAGCTTCTTCACCCAGCGTGTTAATGCGCTTGTATATAGTTTGTTTTTAATAGATAGCATATTTTTATTCTCTGCATGCTTTTTTCCTCTCTTTTACTATCATTTTTCTATTACTTTTATTCTTCTGAATATTCTCACCTAAAACCCTATTTGCCACTTTTTTTGCTTCACACCAGTCCTTATATTCTTCCCCAACAAACTTTTTCATAATTTCTTCTACTTTTATTTTATATTTTTCTAACTTATTCTTATCATTCATTCTCCATCCACATTTTTCACTATCCTTTCTACTTTTATTACCATTTTCCATCACATTACTAATCATTTCTATTATAAAGAAATTATGATCACTATTGCATACTCTCTGTTATCAAACACTAATTTTTCATACTTTATTTATCCCCTCTTTCTCTACTAATACATAATTTGTTGTGTGAAATATATTATTTCTAGACCATGTATATTGTCCCTGATAAATACTTAGTAAATTTCCAATGCTCAAATTCACTCTCTGACAAAAGCTATCCATCTCCAAACTGTAGTGCCACCAAGTGCAAGTCTTTGTAATCAATGGATACAGGAAGGTTTGTGCATAAAATCCCTATCTAGGGCCAACTCATCTAACATCCCCAGACTAGTTTCAAGTTTGTATCTTTCATCAGTGAAGAACTTTGGATTTGAGAGCACTGCACCTAGATCTTAGGATCTACCTACTCATCCAACATCCCCAAACTAGTGAGGATCCGTGGATTTGATAGCTCTGCACTTAAGATCTAGGTGCAGTGCCCTCAAATCAAAGGCTCCTCACTTATGAAAGCCACAAGCTAGAAATTAGTCTGGGGTTGTTGAATGAATAGGCATTAGATAGGTATTTTATGCACAAACCTTCCTGCATCCATTGATTACGAAGGCTTGTACTTTGTGGTATTATTGTATGGAAAATTTGGTACTCTTATTAACAGCATGTGTAAGCATATGAAATGGTAATCATGTGATAATAACCAATAAATTAATTATAGTGTATTATAGTAAAATTAAAGCAGCTAAACATCATACTATCACCATTTCTTATGCTTACGCAAGCTGTTTATACAGAAGCTAAACTCTTCATACAGTAGCGCCACCAGCGCAAAAGCCTCCTCGCTGATGAAAGCCACAAGCTAGAAACTACTCTGGGGATATTGAATGAATAGACATTAGATAGGGATTTTATGCACAAATCTTGACTCCAGTGATTACTCTGGCTTGCACTGGTGGCGCTACTGTATGGGGAGTTTAGCCTCTGTGTAAACTTAGAGCAGCCATGATCAAAATCATTTGGTCATAATACTTTGTTGTCTATTTTTTATAATATTTTCTATGATGTGAAAAAATTTGGGTTTTTTTTTTAATGATTTTTATGTAGGAATTTATCTCATATTAGAAATTTTAAAGGAAAAAATATATGTACGCACATAAATAAACATATTTCTACATTGAATACATAATATATTTAAAATATGATTTATATAAAAAATTCACTACAAAGAAAGTCGTTTTAAAAATGTCATATTAATGATTATATTAGATTCTCAATAACTTTTTACATTTTCAAGTATTATCAATTTGCTGCGGGATGAAAGTTCAAGTTAATCCAGTAAATCCTGATCCGTAGCTTTTCTGTATAATTCCATGAAACTTGCTTATATCTTCTATCCATCTCTTCATTATCCAATGTATGATCATTTCTTAATAGCAACTTATTTAATCCAGATCCATTTCAACCTTTTAATTTTTTCACTGATATCAGTGATATCTGTTTGTCAATATCATCCATGTTTTTTTGATTTCAATTCTTTCATCATATTCTCAGTGCACACCTTTACATAATTTACTGTGCTGTCTGGAGTCAGTTTTGCTCTTCTATTAAATATCAAGGCCTCAGATCCATATAATAAAACACATCTGCTAAAAATCTTCTTTAAATATGTAGGAATATTTCTTTTTAGTATTATTTCCGCCTAAAACATAACATTCAAAGGTTAATCTTAAAATTAATTTCTTCCATTATGTTTCTTTCTATCTGTTTTAGTAACCAGACCAAGGTATTCATTATCATCTTATGTGAAAACTATTGAACATCAGTTGAGTCTTATAGCATTTGTTATTAATTCTACCTTTTTACTTTCATGTGATAATTCTTGTAACATATACTGTAGTTTGTGTCACATTTTTTGTTAAAACGACTAAACCATCTGTAAAATGTCTTGAATTTTAATATTACTCTGTAGTCTTATTACTACTTTTGCATTTTGATAAATTTCTTAAAAATTTGACAATATCCTAGATCTATATAGTTGATGTTTGAAAGCTTTATCATTACAGAAATGCTTATTTATTCAAAAGTCATCTCATAATCTACAAATCCAAGACATAAAGACAATTCATATTCAGGGTTTCTTTTATAACTTCTCTAATTACATAAATGCTGATTTGATTGATTTTAGTCCCAATATTCTATATTGTAACGATTCGGAGAAGGCAACTTCACGTAAACTGCACTACAGGGCGCCATCTAGGCATTTGAACCTAGAAAAATTTATAAAGTAGGCAGATACATAAGTAAAAAAAAAAAATTTTTTTTTTATTCCGGTCGTTAGCCCATGTCACTAGCTCAGTGGAATATCAGAGATTTAATAATATAATATAAGAGTATATATAAAAAAAGAATAAAATAAGCCACTGCCAGTAATTAGCATACAAACATTTATTTATGCACATATATATAAGATTTAAAATTATTTTAGTATTAGTTTTACATTTTAACATTTAACATTATTTTTAACTTTACCTTAGATTTTTAATTTACATTTTAATTTCTATTATATTATAAGTTTACATTTTAATTAAGTTCGCACAGATGGGATTATAAAAGCTTGTTTTAATATGTTGCATATAGATCGGTTACATAGATTACACGGTTAAAAAACATTTCAAAGTAAACATAAACGATCAAAATATAAAATCATTGATACTGACAATTGCAGAGGGAAATTTATAAGTAACCCAATAGTATTCACCATAAGATACTTGCATTGTCACCAATGACTTAAAAGACATCCGAATAAATACATTTTAGATACTCACTGTAAGGTATCATTATTTATCGAATGTCTATATATTTTGATCAAATATGAAAACCCAAAACATACTTAACCGATAACCAATCCATGCAAGCATCTATAAACAACTTAAATTTAATGCATTTTTATTTAAGGTCGAGTATGAATAGACTACATAAATTTGCATTTGAAAATAAAACATTCTATCCCCATTTAACCTTAGGCTAAAGGTTCGCAGCCAAAACTGGCGTCAATTTATCTGATATATCGATGCATTCAATGTAATACGAAATACGGCAGCACCAAAAAGTTAAGAGAAGAAATTGCCTCTCGTCAAATAGGAATATGACATCTATCTGACAAGAAGAGCAATAAAAAAAAAACTCCATAGAAAGGAACTGTGTTCTCCGTCTTATAATTCCTTCCATAGGCAAACGGGTGAGTGCGGCGTATGAAACGATTCTGCCCGTAGCAAATCTGATATTACATCTACTAATCACCCCAATATATCCAATCCATTGACCCAATTTAACAATGACACAAATAACCTAAGATTACCCTCCCTTAATATAACTTTACAAATCTATACAGCCATTCACGCCCGACTTCAGTTTAACATTGATATATTTTAAGTTATCGGAAAACAGAAATCATAAATAAACTTAAAGAACAAAATTAAATAAATGGAAATGATTTTAAACAAATAAATAAAAAATACATCAAATAACATTTTAACTACTTTAGTCAGATAGGAAACTAATGCAATTATTTTAAATACGAAAAGTTTTTAATTTAATGTTCATTAATTGTAAAGTTCTTACGGTTTTAAACAGTTCATCTTTATCTGTCGTTAGTAAGTTTGAACGGGAATTCCCACACCGTCCTGAAGATATTGGTATACATTTAGCCGTTGTTTTATTTATTCATTCGGAGGTTTTTTTAATTTAGTTGGTCCTCAATGTAGAAAACGATGTTTCACTCCCTTTTCTTTAACATCTGAAGGAATTGAAAGTGCCTCTTTCAATCCCTTCACATCCAACTCCGTACTAATACATATAGTCACATCGTAATAATCATTAAACTCCCTAATAATTTCCAAACTTGTCCTTTTATATTACTTTGAAAGATTGACTTAACATTACGTCATCGATGTGATGATCCTTTTCGTTGAGGTCCGATTTCCCAATGGATTTATTTCATTTGCTAAAAGTTTTTATTGTTTTCCTATCTGACCGATGTTTTTACATTTAAATGCCCAAGGCTGGTTTACATTTGATTAATTAAATTTATCATTTCTATTTCTGATTAATTAACCTGTTTTCCAAATCAAAGATATATTTAAAGATATAATTTTATCTCCAAATCTTTTTAAAATTTAGTTTTAAAATACTTTTTCTTTAATAAAGTTTTATTTTAATAATTTTTCATTATCTGTGCGATTTAATATATACGAGTTTAAGATGATATTTAATTTCAATTTTTAATTCTTAAAGAAAATTTTTAAATGTGAACTTTTTAATTTACTTTCATGTTTAATAAATAAAAAAAACAACAACAATGTAACGAACGTCTGTGCTCGTTACAATATACATGAACTGTAATGATCTTAGTAAATATCCCCTATGGAATTCGTCATTTTATAATTTTTAATTAATTTTTTTTTCCAAGTCTCTTAGATAATATGGTTATTGCATTACTCCAATCATTTAGTTGAAGGGATGACTAACCTATTGTGCATGTATAAACATTGCCAATATGGCATTTTGGATCTTAAAAGTAAAAAAGTAATACCTACAACTTGTAAAGTAATATTTAAATCAAAAAATAGTTTGACAAATATTTAAATACGTATTATATGAAGTTAAGCCTGAGAATCTCCAAAAAAAATAATGTGTATAGGAAGTTAAATCGTGACAGGGTTTAGCTACGGTGAGAGATGCATTGAGATTAGAATATAATTTGATAATATATATCATTAGTGAAACAGCCATTTATTTTTAGGTGATCTATGGAAAAAAAAAAAAAAAGGAACTAAATTTTGGAATCATCTCTATACTAAACTTGAAAATGGTACCTTGTTAAACTTTAGATACTTATGGAATATTTGTATTATTAATGGGTAAATAAATATAAAAATAATATTGAGTCTGTATACATTGTAATTATACAAATTGACATATGTAATGTGATCCAAATTATAAATCACTTATTAATCTCCGTCAAATGTAAATGACAATGATCATAAATCAATAATGGATGCAAAATGTTTAATGATAAAAATTAATGTATCTCCTGAAAATATACTCTTTTTCTTTATAAAGTATATGTTTTCAGAAATATACATGATCTAGGTGCAGTGCTCTCAGAGCCAAGGCTCCTCACTGACGAAGGCCACAAGCCAGAAACTAGTCTGGGAATATTGGATGAGTAGGCATTAGATAGGGATTTTATGCACAAGCCTTCTGACATCCATTGATTGCTCTGGTTGGCACAGGGTGGCACTACTGTATGGAGGGTTATTAAATGCCTATCCAAATACTCAAATATATATACATAAATTAAAGTTTACTAATTTCAATAGCATGTAAATAATTTATTACTGCCTTGAATATGTAATGTTTAAGATTATAATCATATCACAGAATATTTTCCTTCCAAATACATTACTCGGACAGATTCATAACGAGACACTTTTCATTTATCAATGCCCATTCATTCATTCTGACAAAAGGAGTATTTGGAACTCTCCTTTTGTCAGACTTAATGAATGGGCATTGATAAATGAAAATTAAATTATTTGCAAGTTTATGAAAATGTCTCGTTATGAATCTGATATTAAAACAGACAAAACTCTCCATACAGTAGTGCCACTCAGTGCAAGCCAGAGTAATCAAAGGATGCTAAAAAGCTTGTGCATAAAATCCCTATCTAGTGCCTACTCATCCAATATCTCCAGACCAATTTCTAACTTGTGGCCTTCGTCAGTGAGGAGCTTTGGATCTGAGAGCACTGCTTTGCACTACTGTATGGAGAGTTTTACCTGTTTTAATAAGTTATGAGCAAGCATAAGAAACGGTGATCGTGTGATGTTATGAATCTGACTGCAAGAGTAATTCTGAGCAACATATTTGGAACAATAATGTTCTATGATATGATTATAAATTAAAGTCAGTGTTAAAATAAACTTTATAGTTTTCTGCAAGGCTAAATTATCTTTCCAAAGATCATTCAAAGAGAAAATACTAATTATCAGATCATCTACCAATTGATGAATGGTTCATTTCGTTTTTGAGGTTTATATTGATTTACAGATTATTGCCGCAATTTGAAGATTTGTATTATCGTGAAGTTTTATATTTGCATTATATTTGTATATTTATGTTTAATCAGTTATATATGTAAATTATATTAAGAACTTTTATGTCTTTGCAGGAAGCTATAGTCATCTGCCTAGACATAGGCAAAAATATGAAAAATAATTTGGAAAATTCAGAAACAGATCTACATAAAGCCTTGAATTGCATCACAATGATTTTACAGAGAAAGGTAAATTAAACAACAGGTTTTATTGTTTTATATTATTTTTTATATATTTGTGTTTATTTACTTGAAGGCAGATTTTGCTTTTATTCAGACTAAAATTTTACTTTCCTATGTAAGTAAAAATCTGTCAATTTTATAATTTCAAGAAAAAAATTGATGATCTTATTTTATAATGTTTGATTTCTTTTTTGTAATTAGTATTTTGGGTTTTTTTTACAGCTGTTAAGAAATAAATCTTCTGAACAAATAATAGTAATATATTCTACCAAAATTCGTAAATACTATTAGACAAAAATATAAATAAATAATTATAACGTTATGCACTTGATATTTTTTTGATTCTTGGTTTATATATATTCATTGTCTTCAGTTTAACATTTGTGCCTTTATTAGAGCTGTTCTCATTTGTGATTAGCAATGTTGTGATTATAATAAGTCCATTTTATGCAATATGCTTTCAAACTTCAGTTTTAAATTTTAGTATTTTATAAAATTAATATTTAATTGAATTTGTGCAATTACTTCATTTTAAATGGGTCTAGAAAACATGTGACTGCTTTTAAATAATAACAGGAAAGCCTTTATCTTTGTAATTGTAATCATTGCTTTAGTAAATTTTTTTTTAATTCCGCACAGTGGAAAATGTGATGTGCTAAAACTTGTTTAAACAAAAAGCAATCAAAAAAATTCTCATTGTATTTAAAAGAATAAAAGCCAGATGTTAGCTGTAAAATAAAGATCATTTACACAAACTAAAATCCTTTTTACATTATAGAAAATAACAGGTTGGGCTCACAGTCAGTGTAAAGATTCAACCAGCACAGTAGCCAATTCCTTACAAACCCTTTAGCATCCATTGATTACTATGACTTGCACTGGTTGCATTACTATATGGAGAGCTTGCTACTGTTTACATAAAAATATCAGGTTTTTATGTTATTATTGTTTTTTAAGAATAAGAAAGAAATGTTATAAAAATGGACATTTAAATAAATAATTGCCTCCTATAGCTCCAAGTATTTTTCTTTTCCTAAAAAAAATATTATATAGTGTATATAATTTGTTCCAAGATTCTTAATAGATGGCATGAACTGGTGGATAATAGCTTACTGTTATGTTTATAATCCTGTATAGTAGGACTATAATAACCCTACATTAACCTTCTAGCACCAATTGTTTACTATGGCTTGCACCAGGTGGCAATACTATATGGAGAAAGTTGCTATGTTGCATATCTAGCTGCAACTTAGCACATTTGGCTGAAAGTTATTTCCATAGAAAAGTTTTCTATCATAGCTAGAATAAAACCAGCATTAAAAAGTACTTTCTAGCTATGTAATTTTGGTATTTGTAAACTATTCACTGTACAGCCTGTGTTGGCGCTGTTTCTGTGTAAAAACACAGAATTATACCGCTTTCGCGGCCGAACCTACGGCTAATATACGAGTGATCATTAATATACGAGTAGATCGTATGTAGTGGTTATAATACGCGGCCAATTCTTCCACGTATCAATAAAACTACGTCTACTAACAATATTATGATCGTATAGTTTGCCATTAATTTCGTTGCGGGTTGAAATCCTATGCATATTGACAAAATTTGTATTGTCGCTAGAATTTAAGATGAGAGTGTGAGCATTGTCATCTTTTTCAAGTGTTTATTTGTTGATGTTTATGATTTTCTGTATTTCCCAACTGAAAGATTTTTGCGTACTAGTAATTTTCAGCGTATTATTGATATTTGTCAAAATTTTTTTTTTTGGCTAATTTTGGCTTTTTTGGGGGGGTCAAAAAAGACAAAATAAAATTTCTCAAGCTCTCTGGCAGACGATTGGAGTTGTTTGCGGAAAAATACCGTTTCTGTCGTGACTCGGACGAGAGTTGAAAAAGAAGAACAAAATGTCTACCACGTTATTATATTTGTGGGACGTCCCAAACAGAGAAAGTGAGGCGGTTGCATTTTTGCAAGCCCAAAACATCCTGCCATTCATTACAGTTGATTTAGTTCAGTCATATGTGGTTAATAGATTTATTTTCTGGAAAGAATTTGTGTTTTGTTTGCGATTATTTTTATCTGTAAATCATGTAATTAACACCCAGAATGACAGTGTTAAAAAGGGGCGGCATAGTTTGTTGGACATCTCTTGATTGATTGATTTTTTTTAAAAAAAAAAAATACTTCTTCTTTTGACATACCTATTCATTCCGTTTAGAAGCAAAAAGAGGTTTTTTGTTGTTGTTTTAAATCAATAAACAGCACGTTAAGTAGATTTTAAAAATGAACCCGAGCTAATTTTTGTTGTTAAAAAAGAATAAAAATACCAGACGTTTTATTTGTTATGAAAACAAAAAATCTTTAACAAACTTGTACGACTCTTAAAAAAGATAAATAAATAAATCCACAGAATGTAACAAAACCGGTTAACATACATATTTTTTGTGTTAAAAAAACAATACCGCGATTGACTTTTTGGTTTTTGTTTTTGACGTTTTATTTGTTATTATTAAAAAAATCAAAACCCGCCGCCAAAAAAAAAAACCCGTATTTATAAATCTAAGAGAAAAAAGAAGTCCCGTTTTATTTATTATTATTAAAAAAACAAAAAAATCAAAACCCCGTTTTATTTGTTATTATTAAAAAAACAAAAAAATCAAAACACGCCGCCCCAAAAAAAAACCCCGTATTTATAAATGTAAGATAAAATACCAAACAATTCTTTTCGTTTATAAGCAAATACGGACATCTGAGGCGGAGTTTGTCAGACAGGTTTGAATTTTTTTTGCTAAATCAATCAACAGCAACCCCCCTCATTTTTAACATAATTCAAAAAGAAAGTGTCGATTCTAATTTTAAATAACAACAACAAAAAAAAAAGAAAGTCGTATGTAAAGCAAATTGTGTATATTTGAGATATTCCAAAAAAAAAGTTAAAACTGTCCCTTATACTTTGAAATGTATCGAATCCAAAAAAACAAAAAAAAAAAAGACGTCTGTAAAAAAGAAACAGTAGATTTAGAATGGAAATCCCCCCCCCCCCAATAAAGGCGTATGTCAAAAATTATTTACTTTTGAGATCCAAAAAAAAGGTCAAAGTGTCCATTATAGTTTTAAATTTATCAAATGAAAACCAAAAAAAAAAATAATTATGTCCAAAACAAACAACAACAATATATTAAAAAGAAAAAAAAATTACAGCCGTATGTCAAAATACGATCTATTAGATAAAAAAAAAAAAATCTAGTGGTCCGGTGATGTTATATTGCTCTGTTTTTAACTAGAAACAGCGCCATCAAAGGCTGCACAGTTAATAGTTAACAAATACCATATACCGGTAATTATTACTACAGTCCATTGATGTCTCTAATTATATCCAGTTCTCTTCTCTAACTCAGGCTTTGCTTAGGACTACAGTTTTATGCTCTTTCTAACAATATGACAGATTGAATCCATGAAAGAATGAATGTGAATCATTGTTTCTTGGGTGAAGCTCTGTAAAGAAGTGATTTTGTCGCTTCTAACAACAGAATTTCAATTAATTAAATTCTCCTTATATATATTCTTTTTGAATCTGACAAAAATATTTTTCCTGGCCCAGAAAACTACCCTCTTGCTTTTCTGAAAGTAGTTTTCTTTATAGGTTATTTTTCTGCTTTTTTTAGAGCTAATCCCTTAATTACAAAATCTTAATTAAATATAATTAATTAGAGTCTTTTTTTTTCCAAATTTGCATATATATTTTGCTTTTTTATTTAACTAAATATAAAATGAACTTCTCATAAAAGTTTTTTCTGATTTTTTAAAAAAAAAAATACAAGCCAAACTTTTTATATCTATCAATAAGATCTTCAATTCTATATCTTTATTTTTAATTTTTATAAAAGCAGATTGATCTTTTTCTTATCTATCCAAAAATATAATTTTTTAAGATAAACATCTTATTATCATGGACAAATAAATGTAAATGAATACAGGATCCCTTAGGATATCAAATACAATTATTAAATATAATACGCTTTTCACATAATTGCATATTTATTAATTTTACAGAATTTTACCTTTTTTTGCATTTTATTCATTTGGAAATCAATGCATTTGAATAGTATTTATAAAATGGTGTAATCATGAGAATAGTCATCAATAATATAATTTTTTGTTTGATTTTAAGTTCTCAAAAATTTAATTATTTAGTTTAGGTAATAGCCTGAAATCCGGGCACGGCTACTTGGGGCATTGTTTACGTGTCAAAACACATAAAAATGCCGTTTCGGCCGCAAAGAAAAATGTCAGGTTAAAAAAAAAAAAAAAAACAACGCAAATGAATATAAAAATTTGTTTAATAATAAAGAAATCATGTTGTAAATAAAATGAAAATTCGTTTAATCAATAAAAAAAATAAAAAAAATCATGTTGTATTAAAAAAAAAAAAAAAGTTGCAGCCCGGTAACTTTATATTTCATTGATTTTGTCTAGCATCAACGCTCCAAGCGGCCATGCCCGGATTTCAGTCAATTACCTTTAATTATTTAGTCCTTAACTAGTTATTTGGTTTTATTTACTTTAAACACTACATGGCTCACTGTAATTTTGAAGGAGTTCATTACTGGTAATCGCAACATGTATTATTGATGTATTCAAATTCTTTTAATATTAAGTCACTAAACATCACATGATCACTATCTCATGGAGAGTGTTGTTTTGTTTTGAATTGTTTAATATTAAGTCATTATATATTTATAATACAATTGCATTTTTATCAATAATGATATAATTTCTAATTTTTTAATTCTATCGCAAAGTTAACTAATAGGAATTGATTAATGTAAACAAAATACAACTATTTCAATAGTTTAAATTTAAAATGTATTTGCACTATATTGAAGTTTATTAATTAAGTAAATTAATTGATTGAATGTATAATATTTTGTTTGTATTAAAATTGGACTTAAGCCAAATAGTAATTTTTTATTAATCTGGTATATAAGTATCTGTCTTTAATTCATTAAATTAAAGAATTTTAAGGGGAAGATTTGTCTAGAGTGAATTTTAATCTTTAATACACTTATATCTGTTGTAATTGTGAATAAAGGAAACAAAATATATTGTAGTTCTATATATCAAATGGTAGAATAATCATCAGATATCACATGATCATAGTATCTGTTTTACTGCAATTTTTTGAACTTGCTATTACGCTGTGGAATATATCACATAACAGCTAACTGTTCTTTCTATTTATATACTGTAATATTTTTATTATCATTTTTACGATCATTTTACTTATGGTTATAAATAATTTCTAAATTGTGTTAGTAGTTATGGATATATCATCTCATGTATTATTAAATTGAGGGCTAATGTTTATTTAATATTTAAATAATTTAAACATATATTAAAAATATCATATTCATATCATTTACATTCTTTATTATTTTTACAATGCTTTTTACAACCCTCTATTGACAGTTTTGATTGCCCCAGCAATCTTCTTCAGATTTGAAAATATAATTAGAAATTCTGAAAAAGATTGCTGGGACAATCAAAACCGTCAACAGTAGGCTGTAAAAAAAAACATTGTAAAAGTTATAAAGAACGTAAATAATATTAATATTATATGGGTTTGACAATACAAGAAGAAAGATAAAGTCATAATATTTCATAAAGAAGATATTAAAAATGTCCATTCTATTTTAATTCTTAATTATTAGATTTGAGTTTTTATATTTTGTAAATTTAGTTTTAAAATATACATGTATATATTAAATACATTTTGTTTTAGATATTTGCTGAATTAAAAGATGAAGTTGGCCTTATTTTGTTTGGTTCGTCGAATACAGTGAATGACTTAGCTGATGATGGCCAGTATCAGAATATCACTGTAGCCCGGTCTCTTGCACTACCAGATTGGGATTTTTTGAAGTATTTGGAATCAAGTATTGAACCCAGTAAAATTTCAGCTGATTGTATCCTTCTGTAATAGAATTGTTATTAGTACTTAATAAGGATGAATTCATTGGTAATGGTTAACTACTTTAAAAAAAAAATTTTAATAAATTTATTTATTTATTTAAATTTTGATAATATTTTGAAAAATTATAATTTATTACATTGGGTTTTCCCCTCATTTTTTAAATTGTATTGTTTATTTTGTTCAGTGTTTTAAAGATTACATGTCCATAAATGCAATAAGAATAAAATATATCAAAACTGATGTCTATTATTCTAAACGATAGATTACTGATTTAAATATTTAAAAAAATTAAATAAATTTATTTTTATTTTGATAAAAAGAAAACAATGTACTAAGTATTTATATATTATGTATGTATGATCACTAGATGGAGCTTTACCAATAGCTTTAAACAAGCTTTGTTTACATAAGTGCCGAAAGAGATAGAATTCAAAATCTCTACCGATTCTCCCTATCTGGTGTAATACTTATATTTCTATATCCATGACTTAAAATATGAATCTGGACTGAATAAAACTTGAACATTTTTTCAGCTTCCCATCAGACTTAAAATTTTTTTTCATATAGTCAGTCTAAGTAATTATTTAATGTTTCTTGGCAAGTTATTTCTAGTTATTCTTAACTAGAGGATAAAATAAAGATGGTGAAAAAATACTCAAATCCCTGCTTAATGGAAATTGACTTTTTTGTTATTAAGTCATAATATGGAGAACTGATGGAGAATGTTTATTCTGCTATGGATCATGTAAAATCTAGTTTACCTTTGCCCTTTTTATATATGTGTTTAATATATGAGTATATATAAAGTTTTTAAATGTTATGTAATGATTGAGTGACGGACTTTAGAGCTCAAAGTTCATGGATTTCCTGTTTTGTCGCCTCTACTGCCTGAAGTTCTTCTGAACTCCCAAGCAATAAATAAATGTTGTTGTTATTTAAACAAAAGATTTAGATAATTTTGCAATTATTTTGTACTCTATCAATATATGAATAAATCAATAAGGTATTAATAAGATTTGTAATATTATAATGAAACAATTCATCTGTCTTTTTTTTTTTTTGACATATGTTAAATAGCAAATATAAGTAATTTTTACACTTTGAATTACAAGTGTCAAACTTACTCCACCGACAACTTTGACACTATCCATTCTGGATAAATATAATAATGATTATTATTAATCATTTATTCAACTAGAAATTGTCTCTAGCGCAGACAGTGTCAAATCTACTCTGTTCACAACTTTGACACTAACCGCTCTGGATAAATACAGTAATGACTAGTGATTTGTCCAGAATGGATAGTGTCAAAGTTGTGAGTGGAGTATATTTGACATTTGTAACAATTTACTATTGATAAATCCTGTACATATAATAAAGATATATATGAGAAATTGTGACTTGGATCAAATAATAAGTGCTGGTTCAACATGAAATGCACCATGGGGGTCATTTGCCTTTTATTGTATCTTTATTCATATAATTTGAAAAAAAATGTATGGTGGTGCAGATTGTTCAATATATTTATATATAAATATAAATAATGACAACAATAATAATCACTTTCCATATACAAATAATAAAAGTAATTAGTTTTATTATTTTCAAAATGTAAACTAATGATAATAAACAAATTGCATGTGGTGATTGTGGTAATGTTGGCGTCAACATGCTGGTAGGTATTTACCAAAGCATTGAATAGAGTCTAGAGGTCAGCAGTGATTAATCCTCCAATCACGTACTTTGAATGATCTGAAGGTATAAATAAATATGGAAGGAACTGCTCTACTGCGTTGATAAGTTTTTTCAGTATAATTTTCATGGTCGTATATGCAGTGTAACATTCAAAATATTTCAGAAATTTTCTAAATGTTCTTTAGTAAAAAAGTTTTTTGATAAGTATTATAATAATTATCATTAGTAATTTTTACTGTATAAATTATATTTAGTATATCCTAAATGTCAAGAGTTGTAATCAGTTTGTTATATAAATTTAAACACTGAATTGACTGCCAATTAATTCTAAACAAAGAACATTTCTAGGTAAAGTAGGATTTTCTGTTTATGATATTTGTAAATTCAAATATGATTGCACCTTGAGTCATGTAACATAAACAACTGAATTGAGGTGGCCCATATAAGAAGATAATTTATAGGAATGATATTTTTCATTAAATTCAATAACTAATCTTACTACTCTGTCAGATATATTATTAATTTCTATAATAAATTGTTCTTCAGTTTTTTATTTATAATGAATTCAACTCCTTTTATTTATTTATTTTTCACTTTCAAAATTCCCTTCAGTAATAGATAGTTTTTTTTCAATTTTTGCATTCTTTTTTCCTTGAAATTATATCTGAGGTTGAAAAAAAATCAGCTTCAGGGATTCAAAAGCATAATTTGACTATTGTGAATAATTGCAAAATAAACTTATGAAGTATATATAATAACAAAAATGTGTTATATTTACGGAATTATGAAAGACTTAGCTTAACTGAAGAAATCTATTTGAGTCATATCAGGAGTCTTTACCATGTTTTTCCAATATCTGTAACCATAGATTTGAAATATAAAAGCAATAATTGTAGTTTCTAGAAATGTTCGGTATAGATGTAACATAGTTCATAATGCAATGGATATTATGATAGTATTTCTCTGAAAAGTTTTCTCATTTTTAGTTTTTTAATATTGACTGGGTAGCGGATATAATCCCATGACTTTTGGATTACATTTAATAGCTGTTTAGTTACTCCAGAAGCCAATTTCGGAATTGCAATTGTCAGCTAATGAATTAAAATATCTCACCATTATTCAAAGTTTTTGATCCTAGTTTAAAATTATCGGAAAATTGATGTTTCTAATTAAATATTCAATGCTGTTATATACATCAAAGTTGTTAAAACTTAAATTTCTACAAAATTATTATGGATCATGTAAATTAAATCAGCACTTGTAGTTGGCTGATGTCATCCTTCTCAATAATAAAACTTATTTCTATCCACGTTCTATGGTTAATGCATCCGACAATCCACTTTGGAATTCATTTTATTGTCTAATTAAGAATCGATAGTCACCCAGTGAAACTACATGTCAGTTTATTAGTAAGGAAAAAAAACCTAGTTTTTGTATGAGAAAGTCTTGGATTTTAATATTAAACTGTAATAAAGTTCATTAATATACATTAATTTATTATTGGTTAGTGTATAATTGGAAGTGTTTAATGCTTAATTGAGGTATGATAATAAACATTTTGTTTAATAGTATAGATAGATGTAGAATAATAATAAAATAAATTCAAGAATTTATCTTGACGTAATTGAAAAATAAAGTTATAGATGCTGTGATCGTTAGCATGGATTTTCTCATTAAAGGGACAAAGTAAGTAATGCTTTAAATAAAAAAATTTAAATTTATTAAATTGTCTTTTATTTAAATTTTGTTTATATATTTATCAATGCTTTGAAATTTTGTAAACAATATGAAGAATCAACAAAATGTTTATATCATTAGAATACCTTATAAATATTACTCTTTTAGGAAGATTAGGAAAAAAAGGTAATATGGAGGACAGATGAAGATTTAAAGAAGATCTTAAGATTTGTACAAGGAAAGTTAAACAGCAGAATGAAAAGATGGAATTACAGCTGTGTATGAAGATGACAAAAATTATCATAATTGAAATTGATAATATTGTAGTAGAAATGATTGACAGTTTTTGCCTTCTTTCTGTGATCATTTGTCAACAACATAGGAACTAACAATCAAGAGATTCATTTTGAACAGAAGTCAGAGTTGCAAAAGTAGGAAAAAAATTCTAGATTTAGAGATATATTATAAAACTGACTATTAAAATAGTTCAAGCTGTAATATTTTCTGTGACTTCCATTGGATATGAAAGGTGTATATTAAAGAAGGAAAATAAAAAAGTATTGTTACTTAATAGTGGTGCTAGAGAAGACTATTAAAAATGCCATGAACAGTAAAGAAAAACAAAAAAATGGCTACTTGATCAGGTTATGTCTGTACTCTCATTTGAATCAGGAGTGATTGGGTTGAAATGGTATTATATAATCAGAGAAAGACAATTTTTGAATGTGTAATACTTTGAAAGGTTGTTAGTGAAATAATAGGAAGAGGATAGATTTTACTATAATAAGTATTGCTTTGATAGGTACATGAAATAGTTGAACATTATTTTATATGAACTTTTCAAGATCAAAACACAGAACTGTATTGGTGACTAAAGAGTTGTCAAGATTTAACATTGTTAAAGCTGCTTTTAGTGAAACTTTTTCCAAATGAAGGAAGTTTAATAAAATAGGCAGATGATTGCAAATTTTTCGAAAGGACAGATCTGTCGGTGATAAGAAAATGCATGATGTTAGATTTGCTATGAAACATCTATTCTTAGAATCCCTCAGCCTATGGTCAACTTTTAGATTCAGAAAAACTTTTATTCCTTTCTGAGTGACATTACTATAGCAATACTATTAGAAGATGGAGTTATTCTTCTTTAAGATTTTAATGTATGTGCTAATAATACAAATAGTAGATTTGAACCAAAAGTTGTTGGAAATATATTGGTGTTATAAATTCAAGTGGTCTGTTATTAACTATCTCAACCATTTTGTTAAAGCAGAAAAATCTCTATAAAGGAACATGGATGCATCCATATCTCAAAACAGTGAGTTAGGGATATGACTATTTACAAGAGTTATAGATTAGTATACTTCATGATTAAAATATTAGTTGAATTAAAAAGTAGATCTTACTCCAATCACATTCTTGAGGAATTGTATTCATTCTTTAGAAGTATATACTATATATTCTAAATTTCACAGCTATTAACACTAAAATTAATCATTCGGGTCTTCAGAATAGACATATTGAATGGAGCATGGAACTCATGGATACAAATAAATTATTCTCAGATTCACTAAAAAGAAGAATTATGGCTAGTTTTCTGACAATGATCTTATTAGTGACTTGATTAAAAGGAAACATAACATTTTCTGCTTGATAGAATAATAAATTGAATGTCGGACTTCATTCATTGATTTATAAATTGAATGTCGGACTTCATTCATTGATTTACAAGAAGGCTTTAAAATGATTAATAGATTAAAACTGCAAAGTCACTATAGACATTCATTGTTCATGATCACTCTAAACCTTTTTTTGATGCACTGAAAGTAACATATGGACCTGAGAAATGCTATCACAATTCTATTAAATCCAGCAAAGGCACTTTTGAAGAGTGGAAGGAATATTATGATCATCTTTTCGATAAAGATTCAAGAATTGAGACAATGAGTTTAATAATATATTCATTTTATTTATTCATTCACATTTAGACAAAGATATCCAGTTTAAACAGGCAAAACTCTCCTTATAGTAGTACCACCCTCTGGTTGGCACAGGGTGGCACTACTGTATAGAGAGTTTTGCCTGTTTTATAACAGTTATGTTCTAGCATAAGAGATGGTGATCATGTGATATCCAGTTTAATGAAGTTAAAACAACTTTTTATAATCTTAAAAATGGAAGGGTTGTAGTTCCTGACAAAATATCTGAAGTTTTAAAATGTGGTAATATGTTAGCTTTTCAAAAATATTAAAAAATTTTAGGAATGTATGGAACCATGAAGTTGTGAGTCTGATGTTAAGAATGTTTTTATTGTTCTAATTTTTAAAAATAAAGGGGTGCTGTAATTATCGTGGAACATCATTATTCTTCACTATAGCAAAAATGCTTTAACGGATTTTGTTGAATAGGTTGATGCCAATCATGGATGAATGATTATCAGAGTCATTATGATTTTAAAGATCAATCGAGAATAACCAATCAAATAGAAGAAAAGTATTAGAAACAAAAGAATTATATTGCTTTTATTGACTTGGTCAAGGCATTTGAGTTAAGCAGCTTTGGCACTGTTGGAAATTAGTTATATGCCTATCAAATTTTTTTGTGTTATACAGATTCTACATAATGGAATGAGAGGAAGTATTATTACAAGTGAAAAATTTGAGGCATTTTAAATAAAACTGGTATTAAATAAGGATGTCCTACAATATTATACTGATAGTGATCTTTGAAACTACTTATAAAAACAAAACCAAGAACCATATCTTCTTCAAACTTGGATTTACATTATGCTGATGATTGCATTATTTTTATCAGTTCAAAATACAATTTTACAGAATGTACTTAATATTTTGAATGCAATATGTAAAGACCGGTTTAATAATTACTTTTCAAAAAATTCTTTATTACCAATGATGATAGAAAAATCCTCAGAAACATTGGGTTTGGATGGTATCATTTTAAAGATGTGTTTGGGTAGTATCATCTTGAAGATGTAAATCAATTTAAATACCTTGATAGTTTTGTAAGTAGAAAGATGGACTTAAATATTGAAATACATCACAAACTCCACTGTGCTGCTGCTTCTAACAAGTTAAAAGATCTGGTATTTTAATCACATGGTAATAACTATTACAACTAGGTTAGCTTATGTAGAACTATTATTTTATGTAATTTATTGTATGGAAGGGAGGCTTGGACACCCTATTGATGTAATATAGGGGCATTAAAGAAGTTTCATTTAAGAAATGTGATGCTATAGAGTGTACTATTATAAAATCGTATCTTCGTTGGATTAGATATATAAAAAAAAATGAACAATGCTAAACTTACTAAAACGGTGTTTTACAGTGAACTTGAACATGGTTTTCATGGAAGAAGACCCTATTTACATTATAAAGATTATCTTAACAACATTCTAAAGAAGTGCAATGTGGATTGTTTTCTTTGGAAAGATACGGCAGAAAACAGAATATCTTAGAGAGTTAAATTTAGATGTGGTGTTGAAATATTCCAGAAAGAAGTTTTCCGCTGATTAAGATTACAAGATAGCATTCCAAAATATCTAATAAAAAGGAAAAGTATGTTCTATATGTGGATATATTTGTTGTTCTTAGATCGGTTTGTATAATCATTGAAAACTAATTTCAAGAGCAGTCCCGTCCCCCCTCCTAGAATTTGAATGCCGTGTTTGTTTATGAGTAGCTACATAGGTTACTTTATGTTACGAATAGTTTGAAAAAAACAAACATACCCTGTGTGGTTTAGTGGTGGATTCTGGAACTCAGGTTTTTGGATTTATGCTCCAGTTTTTTTCACTTCCAGTTGCTGGAACTTCTTATGAATTCCTAAACAATGAACCATTCAATTATTATTATGATCAAACAGGAATAATCGTTTTGGAGAAATGCAATTTGTATTGTTATTAGAAGTTCGTTTTGACTTGATGACTGCTAATAACATTAATAATTGTGTTTTTTTTTTAATTTAATGTAATAATTGATTTTTAATATACTTTAATATCATTTTATAAGTTATATTAATTTTTTTTTTTGTCTTTAGGAATAAAAAATTTGGTGATAAACGATTAATTTTATTTTCAAATTTTGGCGGGGAATTTGGTGATGATCAGATTGACACCATTGTCAGTGGTATGAAGTCCCAGAATATTCTTTTGAATGTAATGTAAGTTTTTTTTTTTTGTAGAAAAATCTTTAAAAAATCAATAAATCATACCAGTAAGATCTTTCATAAAATATAATATGTATCAAACATAATGGTGGCAATGTAATTCTTATTGTACATAATAATCAAATGAAATTAGCCTGAGCTGGATTTTTTTTTCTTGTACTTTTATGCAATTGTCTAAATGTGTGAATTTGAATATTTGTTTTTACTTCTGTTTTTTATCATTGTTGCCTGATGTTTGAGTTTGTCTATTGTACTTTCATTAACTCAAATGTTGTCAATCAATATATGATAAGCTATTTCAGTCATCCTGGTTTTATCTCTAACTTGAATATAAATATTTTTATTAGAAGAACACTGATCAATTGCTTATATATGTATTTTTTTATTTGCATAAGATGATCGTAACCTACAATATTTTTATAGATATAATCCAATGTTTCAAGAATACTTATCTGATAGTAATATTCCAATATTTGAAAAGATAAAACTGTCAATTAAACACCTTTGAAATGTTGAGATAGCTATGTTTGATTTTATTCATTGTATTTGTGTATTCATTTCTGATCTTAATGTAAAAATCAAATCTGTCCTTTTTTAAAAAATAAGGTCAGCATCCGTTCAAAACAGCAGATTACCAAATTTTATATTCTTCCAATATCAATTTGATCAGTTTCAAGAAATGATTGGTTGTTCACAAAAAAATTAGTTCATTTTTATCACCACAAAGAATTTGTTCAAAGTAAGTGATTTTTTATGTATTAAAGATAAACTTTCTTTGGCGTGCTATGTAGGCTGTATAAAGAAAATTTTTATTGAGATTGGATGGCTTGCTGAATAAATTTTTCTCATTTTTTTTTTTTTTCTAGAAATGTAAGTATTTAAATTATTGTTGGTCTTTTGATATAAAAATCAATATCAGATGCTATTTTATATTTAAAGGAAATTAAAGATTTTTATCACATCGGGAAACATCTGCTGAGAATTTTTTCATCAACATTCAAAACTGATGATGTTAATAAATCCAAATGAATTGAATTATTGAACCCAACTCAGCAGACTTTTAAATCAGACTTACAAAAAGTATCCAAGAAAATAATTGTTCTATGTATGATTTGACTCTATAAAAAAAATCTTAACCTTGCTATAGTAGAAAAAAATGTGCATTTTATTATTTTTTCAGAGTTCTGAATTGATTTGCCTAATTTTATAAATCATATTTTAATTATAATTTCCATTTTTTATATATTAAAATAAAATTCATTTAATGTATTCTATGTAATATATATATATGTGTGTGTATGTTTTAACAATTAACCCTTAAGCTATTAACAATCTCTACTTGTAGTTAAGGCAACTCCTTTAACAATAAAGGGGATACCACTTTTATCTATGGTCTAACATGTTTGTATAGTCACTAAAGATTGCAACTTTACCAATATATATATATATGTATATATTAGATTAATACCAATTGTATTGAAGGATGTTCAAAAATGGTCTTTATATACATTATTTGTAATTTAATTACTTTTTTTTTATATTTTATAGATTGGAAATGTTACTGATTTTATATAATTACTTTAAAAGTTTATCTTCTGACATGCATTTTTAAGTATACATCTTTTATTTAGGGCTTCAGTTTGTTTTGTTTTGTTTTGTTTTTGTAACTACTTTGTAAGAATCATTAGTAAAAAAAAATTTTTTTTTTTTTTAATATTGATTTAATCACTTCAGATGATGAATTTGATTTGAAACATAAGAAAAAAATTAATAATTTTAGATAGATATATTGTCTACTTATTAAAGTTTGATGTTTATAATCTTTAAAGTTTCAGTAGTAATTTCTTTAAGTGTTTTATAATTTAATAATGTATTTTTATAATGTGTAAGTTTTGCCTTAGTTTTAGCAAAAGATATTTTTTTGTAGCGGCCCTGATTTTGATAGTTCCGAAAAAATATCACCAGTACAGAAGAAAGCAAAATCTTTGGTTGAATCTATAGTGGAAAATCTTGATGGAGACTATTATAGTTTTAAGTAAGCATTCAGTTAAAATTTAAATTGTTTAAGTTTATTAACAACACTCACAAAAGAATAAAATATTTATATATTGCTGTAATTAATTATCTACGTTGTTTTTTAAATAATGTTTTGATTTTGTCATAGCTTGCTTGATGTGGTGGGATATAAAATGGCTTCTCCTTAGATGAAATTAGAAGTTTAATGTCATTATCTTCTACCTAATTTTTACAACAGTCTGTGAAGATATATAATACTTCTAATAATAATAATATATTTATATCATGCTATATGGTATATTATAGCTCTTCCAAAGTTACTATTAATAAATAATTAGCTAATATTAATTTGTATATGCTGTGTTATTAAAATCGTTACCATTAATTTCTATTTCTTGTATTTTAGAAAAATTCTCATTTGCTTCCAAGGTTTTATTTCTAATTTCTGAGTTATTTTTCATTCACTCTAAAAAAACAGCTTTCAATTTTTTTTTGCTGTAATATTTTCTCTCATTATATGTATATCCTACAATTTTATCATTTCTTCTCAATCTTTAACAAAACTCTCTCACACAGATATTTTTTTTTATTCCTTTCTCTAGACTTCTGATAATAAATCAATTCCTCTGCTAAATTATTATAAATATTTTCAATTTTATTATTGAATTTATCTTGCAATAATATTAGTGGGTTTTTTTTATTTATGTAATATGTTTCCTTTTTTTTTTCCTTATCAAGTTTTTTATTCTTCTATTCCATTTCCTATCATATTTTATGTCTATCATTATATTAAAATGTTTATGTAACATTAAGATATCTTACATTTAATTAAATATAAACTAAGGTTTGTTAAATGTTACGTAACTTCCAATTACTTACTGAAATGACTAGTAAATGGTCATTATATAATATCTAATAAATTCTTTGTTTGAAATTTAGTTATACATAGAGGTCTACGTAATATTTGAATACAAGTATAATTGATAAACTTGGAGTTTAGATGTATGGTAATCTATATTATAAGCGTTGTAAGTTCAGTGATTTATTATTAATCAAGATATATATATAAGTAAGATAAAAAAGATAAATAGTATTGTTAATTATTGCACTATATGGTTCAGCTTAGCCTTTCAATTTTAATTAGTGGTTGCCCTGGTTACATTATAGCTGAAAGTTTAGTTTAATGCATGGGATTTCCATTAAAGTTTCAATGTTTACATCTTAAATCCATAAAAATATTTAATATTTATATATGCATAATAATAACACACAGTCTTATTATCTTGTTAAATAAACATTGTTTAAATATTAAAGTGATATTAAAATATCCAATTCAAAGTCTTCACAGATGTATTGTTTTAACACCAACTTTTTGGCTAAACTTTATAGATAATTCATCAAGAAGGTAAACTGAATTGCTAAAAGCATATATTGTTTTTTCCATTATTTTCCCCCCAATTTTCTCTATTCTCTGCAAGAAGGTCTTTGTTAAATTTTTTCCACTCATAGTCTTTAAAATTTTCCATTTTGATTGGATTATGTGCTCATAATACTAAAAATTACATTTTAGACCAATGATAAATCATTGCAGTTTACATTCTATGAAAAACATTTTTTTCCGATTTATATTTTTTCAATTTTTTACAAATGTGTGTCATACTTCTAATTTGTTTGTAATCCCCTTCTTCCCCTTCATTTTATTCATGCCCTTTAAGCATATTCCTTTTGATATCACTATTTTTTTTGTTGTTATCTAGATCACTATTGTCCAGTTCATCTCAATCCTTTTTTTTTCTTCTTTTCTCTTTTCCAATCACGTTTCTGTAAGTCCTATTTATTTATTGCTTTTTGTTTAATATCTGTATTGATTTTATTATTTCATCATTTTTCTTTAATTATTATATATTGTCTGTACATCTTAAATTATCAGTTATCATTCCTTTAATTTAACTGGTCTTTTATTTTGATCTTATCTTTTGAAACTGGGTTTTTGCTTTTTTATATATTCTCATAGCTGCTTTTGAATTATTATAAGTAATTATTTTAAAACACTAACTAATTTATTATTTATTCTATATGATTTAGTTATTGTCTGTATCATTAAAATTTTAATCACTGAAATATCAGTTTTTTCTCTTTTTTTTTTTTTTTTTGCCTTTCTTTGCAAGAAAATATATTTTAATCTTTCATTTAAGTTGTTCTTTAGGATTTTGCTTAAAATACTTATTAGTGCAGTGATTATGTAATTCCAATATTTCATATTTTTTTTATTTTTTATAAATTAACATCAACAACTTTTTAGATACTGCATATTCTTTTTAAACAATATTATAATGCCTATAAATCTCTCAAACTATCTACGTCATATTTGATTTCTTAATTCAGCTTTTCCATCATTTCCTATGGTTATTTCAATTTATTCACTGCTTCTTGCCATAATAGTGTAATAACTTTCTTTATCAGTATTTTTTCCTAATATTTTTTCAAGTGAAATTCATATTATATGTTAAAATCTGTTCATTTTTTAATATTCTACCTTTGCAAGCAATCATACTTTTGTATTTTATCATCCTCTAAAATAATGAAAGAAATGACAGGGCTAAGTTAAGTCAACTAGCAATTTTTAGTTATTATCTTTTCGCAAAGCATCGTTAATGAGTCAGATTGTAACTGGATTTGACTCAGAAGTTTATCAAAAACTGTATGTTTAAGGATCACTGTGCATATCATGGAAATAGTAAAGACTTAAAAAATGTAATTCAAAATAGCCTGTATCACACAATCTGGCTAAGTTATCATGCCTGGGAGATTACTCATTACATCAATAGAAATAAATCTAATATCAGTAGTAGTTGGTAAAGTAGGAGACAGTGGTAATACTAAAAGTATAGTACATGGAATGTGTATACTTTACTTATTATAAATTCTTCAAGGCCTAAACTGAAGACAGCGCTGATGACTAAGGAGCTGCCAGATAGCTGCTGTCAGTGACATCTTCCAGGGGAACGAAATTTAATAAAGAAAGATGTGTTCGATCAATAAGTAGAAGAAGACTGTGTGGGATTGAATTTTTTATCCATTAAAAGCTAATGGTATTAAAAACTGATTTGCATGATGGTATTTGGGCTCATTTTATTAATGCAATATGCTTCATCATGAAATTTAGAGAAAGGAAGCTTTTATTTCTTACTGGACAGCATTGTTACAATAATATTAGAAGTTTGATTTTTTCTTCTTGAAGACTTGAATACATGTGTTGATACAAATAGTAGACTTTAGCCAAATATTATTGCAAATAATGGTATTGATGCTATAACCCAAATCGTCTGCTGTTGTTGAATTTTTGCACAAAATAGAATTGACAGTTATCAAATTTTTGATTGAGCAGAAAACTCACTATTAAGGAACATGGATGCTCCCATAATTAAAACTAGGCATTTATTAAATTGCCTTTTAGTTAGGAGTTAAAATATAAGAGGAGTTAATATTAAATGAGCACTTACAAAATACAGATTGTTAGACAGATCTTAGATTAATACATTCCAAAACCTAAATGAGAGCTGCATTAAAAAATAGATCTTGTTCCAATCATATTCAGAAGAAAAATGGGGTTCATTTTTTAGAAACATCTAGTATTCATGCCAAATTTCAACAACTACTAAATATTAAAATTATTAATTTGGATTTTCAAAATTTTCTTGTTACTGAGATATGAAATTCTTTTATGGAGTATATTATACAAATACATCCTTTTTGTGTTCATTAAAAGTAAAAATCATGGATAGTTTTTTTATCATTGACTTTGTTAATAGTGATTTGATTAAAAGGAAATGTGACATTTTCTGTTGGATAGAAGAATTAATTAAATATGGAAGTTCATTATAAATTTAGAGATGTAAAGGCAGAAGTTCACCGACTGACAAGAAGGATTAAATACGATTAGTGGATTAAAACTGCTGAGAAAATACAAATAAACATTGATCATGGTCACTTCAGATTTTTTTTTGATGCAGTGTAGTGAAAGCAAGATATAGATCTGAAAAAGGTGATCGTAATTCTATTAAATCTATCAATGAATTTTTTTATATGATGACAATAATATTTTGAATAGATGAAAGGTATAGTTTGATTGTTTTTTGAATAATGTTACAAAAATTAAAGTGACATCTTTTAATGATATATCCATTTTATCATTTAATTGTGTGCAAAGATATTCAGTTGAATGAAGTCAAAATAGGTTTTTATAATTTTAAAAATGGAAAGGTTATAGGTCCTGATGAGATATCTGAAGAAACTGTTGAAATTTTTTAGAAGTATTTGAACCCTATGAAATTGTGCTATATGACCTTACAGATGTTTCTATTAGAATTTTTTTAAAAAAAATAAAGGGAATTGACATGATTGTAGCAATTATCATGAATTATCATTATTATCCAGTATAGCAAACATACTTTCAAGAATTTTATTGAATAGGTTGCTTGTTAGATGGACGGTTATTAGAGATTCGATATGGTTGTAAAGAATTAAGGAACATTATAGACAAGGGTTTTTTTGCCTGATATGAGAAATGTGTCAAGAATAAAAAGTGATTTATATATTGCTTTTATTGATTTGGTCAAAACATTTACCTCAATTAGTCAAACAGGTTTATGGCACTGCTTGAAATTAATTGGTAGATTGCCAAAGTTTATTTGTATTATACAGCTTTTACATTGATGAAATCAGAATTGTTATTATTACATATGGAAAATCTGAGGCATTTAAAATGAAAATTGGTATTAAACAAGACGTATAGATCTTGTAACTTTCTTTTTAACTTTTATGATAGTTATGGAATTTTTAATTTGAGTCAATTAAAAGTAAAACAAGAATTTCAGATTTTGGATTTACAGTAATACTGATGATAGTGTTGTTCTTGCCAATTCAAAAGATAATCTACAGAATGTATTTAATATTTTAAATGCAATGTATAACGACCTTGGTTTTGTGAGTAACATTCGAAAAACTCGAGCTTTTTGTTATTATGGAAGAAAAATCTTCAGCAATCTTTAGCATGGATGATTATTAATTTGAGTATATATGTCAGTGTGTATATATATATTAGTAGTATTATAAGTAGAAAGATGGACTTAGATGTTGAAATGTAAACATCACGTGATCACCAGTTCGTATGCTTGCTTATAACTGTTATTAAAACAGGCAAAACTCTCCGTACAGTATTGCTACTCCGTGCAAGCCAGAGTAATCAATGGATGCCAGAAGGCTTGTGCATAAAATTCCCCATCTAGTGCCTACTCATCCCGTGCCTAGATCTAGATACAGTGCTCTCAGATCCAAGGCTCCTCACTGACGAAGGTCAGAAATTAGTCTGGGGATATTGGATGAGTAGGCACTAGATGGGGATTTTATGCACAAGCCTTCTGGCATCCATTGGTTACTCTGGCTTGCACTGAGTGACTCTACTGTATGAAGAGTTTTGCCTGTTTTAATGTTGAAATGTAAAGTAGACTTCAGTATGGGCCTGCTGCTTTTAATAAGTTAAAGGATAGAGTATTTCATCACAGTGAAACAACTTAAGTAACTCCTGAAAAACTAAATTAGCTGTTTATAGACCAGTTATTTTACCCAATTTATTGCATGGAGGTTGGATTTCAGCACTTATTGATTTAGCAACATAAAGGCATTAGAAAAACTTCATTTAAGGACACTCCAAAAAATTTTAAAAATATAATGACAAAGATCTCAAAACCAATCAATATATTCTTTAATTTACTGGATGTGATATTATAGACTTTATTATTGTAAATTTCCTTTTTTTTTTTTTTTTGGATTGGACATGTGGACAATATAAGATTTCTTTAAAAAACTGGGTTTTTTATGGAAGAGATTGAGTTTATGTTATAAAGATTATATGAAAGACATTATAAAGGAAGTGCTTTGTTGATTGTTATTATTGGGAAGATATGGCTGTGGATAGAATATGTTGGAAGAACTAGAGTTAGTCATGGTATTGAAGTATTTCAAAAAGAAAAATGCAACCTCAAAAATATCAAACAGAATAATGAATTGCTTTATATAATCATGCTAAAACTCATTTTTAATATATTTTTAGTTGTTGTTGTTTTGTCTTGAAGTGGCTGCTAATGTATAGTTAAAAGCATATTATTATTTAATGTTGCATTGTTATTGTACGCCCATTTTTTATCTAAGCTATTTTAAAAATAAAGGGCATTATTAGCTTATATAAATGCATATGATCCTTTTTATAATCAGAGAAAAATGTAATGTACTGTCGTGAAAACATGTTTGCACTATTCTAAAGATAGATATTGCTAAAAGTTTTACATTATATTTTATTATATGAACTTAAAGAGTATATTAAAAGGATATATTGTTATTTCGCACTTTATATTCTACATATTAAATATATAAAAAAAATAGATCGAGGTCTAATGGGTAATTAGCTACTTAATCGTTCTTTTGTATGTAGTTTATCTAGGGATTGATGGTTCATATTAGTATTTTCTACTCATTTTTAACCTCAAAGTTTTTCTTATTCTCAATGATTTTTATTTAAAAACTGTCATATGAAAACATATAAAATATACATATATTATTTATATCATTGTATTAATTTTTTTCACAAGCTTTTAAATGGTGGTAATTTTTTGTTTCATCTCAAAAAATAAATTTCAATGAAATATTAAAAAATACTAGATTATTTTAACAGTTGCTGCATTAAATATTGATTTTTAAAAAAGTAAAATTAACGTAAATAATTTAGTAATAGAGATTATGAAATCATGATTCAGATTTTTATATATTTATTTAGTATACATTTGTATATTTATATATCGACACATATCCCTTCTCTGCACTTGCATATGAATATGTATATCTATATAATAATTTGTATGCAGTATTTTGGTGCTTCTGTGTGTGTGTGGCACTGACTAAATTCCATCATTCTTTTTTTACAAAAGGGCCAGAAAAACTAAATAAAACTCTAATTATGATGTGATTTAATTTTTATTTAACACGCACACACTACATTTTATTATTTTATTAATTGTGCTAGAGCAAATTTATTATTAAATAAATAATTATTCGTAGTTTCCTTAAAAAAAGATATTGTATTTCTGCTTAAAAGTTTTATTTTACTCACACTTAATTCTAAGTCATATATATTAGAATCTTATATATAGAGCCTCACAAAATAAGCTCTTAACAAGCTTTGAGAATATCCTCAACCCCAGTTCGGTTTCTGCTTCTGGCATCGTCTTGGGTTGAGGATATTCTCAAAGCTTGTTAAGAGTTTATTTCTCTAAACATTTGTAAATACAAGCTTATTAAATTAAGTCGTGACATCTGACTTGATTTTTTTTTTTTATCATATTAGCATCTTATAAAAGATTTGCCAAAAATATTCATAATTAAGTACTGTTTGTCAGTGAGAAGAAATTCAAAATTCTATCCCCCCCCCCCCCAATATTTAATACATTCATAACAATTTCATTAAATGCAAACTTTTTTATCATATGTTTAATTGTGCAATAGCAAGTTTATTGTTAAAGGCTCTGATTATAAGATTGGTTTGTTCTTTTTTTTAAAGATGGCTGTTTTAGTTGCTTATTAATTTATATCTGGAATATTTAGTGAATATGTCATTTGTTGCTACTCCCATTTCATTTATCATTTTTGGCATCATATCATCCCCATCTTTCAACACAAACATACTTTTATGTAACAGAAATAGTTTTATTGGTATTGTAGTACTTTAAAAATTAGAAATCACATAACTAAAAAGATGCTGGCAAATGACTTCAGTAAGTCTAAAAGCAATTTGTCAAAAGTCAGGATTATTGTGAACATATTATTCTGTTAGACATCAGCATGACTATTGCATTTCAATCTTTTAATTTATATAATATACATATGTAATTTTTTATTTTTAGTCAGGCTCTTCCGGCTCTAAGTTTCTTTCAGAAGCGTTCGATAAAACCATTTCCATGGAAGTGTCTGTTGCAGCTTGGGAATGATTTTTCCATCCCTATTGTGTCTTTTTTAAAAGTAAGTTAAATTTGTATAATAGAGTATGTGTATGTATAAGTGTACATGTACATGATTGCTTTCAACCTTTGAACAGATTTATTGTTATCTTCTCACGCTATTTTTTTTTTTTTTGCAAATGTCAATTTGTATAAAAATGGGAATAAATGAATGATTGATTGTTAATTGCTAAACAGTCATAATGTTTGAAATAGAAAATTTTTTAAATTAAAAAGGTGGAAAGAGATGAGGTAAGCAATTATTTGACTATGTACAGATATTAGAAGGTTATCAAATTTGATATTTTAAAGTAGTAGGAAAAGTAATCTAATTTTTAAAGTTCAATATGAAAATTTATTAAGAATTGGAATAATTTGAGGAATAATGGAAATAATTTGTAGACGAATTAATATAAATTATACAAGCGAATGGTATTTAGCTTTCCCATTGGGATTGGGTATTAATGATGTCTTTAAAACTAATAAACAATGATAAAGCTGTGAAATAAATATGGCATAGATATTAAATTTTAGAAGCTATTGATCCAAAGTAACAGAGAGACATATTACAGGCAACATATTTGGTAGACTATTGCTATTTGACATTTTACCAAAAGATCGACAATGCTAACAGTTAATTTATGATTGAAGAATAAAATATATAAATGCAAATTTGATAATAGATTATGTAGCTATACAATCAAGTTGACTTGAGTTCAAACATAACATTTGAAATTTTCAGTTCATTACATCATAGAAGATTATTAGATGAGTACATTGAAAATCAGTGCCACCTATTTGAAAAATGACAATTTACAAGAAGTGCTTTTCTCAAGAACTGGACGAGCCACCAGGCGGCGCTGCAGAACCACCAAGAAGCCTGCAATTCATAAATTTTTTATTTAATATTTGCTAAAAATCGCTTAATTTTAGAAATGGTACCCCCCCCCCGCCGCACGAGACAAATCAATCAAAATTGCTGAAATTGAAATGTAAAAAAAAAAATAGCTAAAAATCACTTAATTTTAGAAATTGTAGACTCCCCCCGCCGCACGACAAATCGGTCAAAAGCGCTGAAATTGAAATGTATAATTGAAAAAAAAAACTATAATAAAAGCCTACCAAATTAAACAAAAACATACTAAATGTCAAAGCGATTTAAAAAAGAATCACTCTTCAGTTATCTAACTAACAGATAATAATTCAAACCTCGTAGTAACCTGTAATAGCGTATTAGTTTATATCAAAAATTATTGCAAATAAAAAATCGCGTTTATAAATTCCCCTCCCGCACAAAGGGTTCAATGAAAAATAAGCAAAGTGCAAATTATGAATGCTATTTTTAAAATCCTATGAAATAAATGAGAAGAAAAAAATATAATAAAAGCCTACGACATTAAACAAAAACATACTAAATCTCAAAGCGATTTAAAAAAAAAAAAAATTTATAAAATGTAAAAATAACAGCACGAAAAACTGCAGGAAATGTCTTAAAAAAGAATCAGTCTCAGTTATCTAACTAACAGATATAATAATCTTTTATTAATAAAGGTTCTTTTTGAAAGTACATATTAAGTAATCAATGTTCCTATTAATCTATAATAGCGTCATTAGAGTTTAAATTCAGTTAATATGTTACTCTATTACTAGTTTATATCAAAATTATTGCAAGTACTCGGATTAAGTCGCACATATATAAAATCAACAAAATATACATAAAATAATCAGAATAGAAAATACAATTTGAAAGTAATTTACCAATTTCCCTGGGGAGTGAGTTCATCTTTCAGCAGGTCGTTGAATTTTTTCATCCTTACATATATAGATACAGGTATATATGAGCCTGTGTATTTCATCTATCCTTACAAAATGAAACTTGGGCATTGTAGATCGCTCCATTAGTGACAAAATATGTATATATATATTATATTTTTCCCGTCTATTGATCGCGTTTTCTTTCACTTAAAGTTTTTTATTTTTAAAATAACTTATGCACAATTTAGAAACTGAAAAAATAGCTAAACATTTTTGGTACTATATGTAGTATAAAGAAATTTCCAGAACTCGGGTCACGTGACTGATTGATGTTGCAAGTTTTATCGCGGGAAATTGATCTCTACGTTTTTAAAATCAACAAGTGTATTTTTTTTTTTACAAAAGCACCCTATTTTTTTAAAAAATGGAAAATAATACTTTTTCTCGTTTTAAATTATAAATCAATAATATCAACAAATTAAAAATCCTTCTTTTTCTTTTCAAAAACTTTATTTTCTTGTATCAATACTAAACATATATTTATAAGTTGTGAGTGGAGGGAGTTTGAAGATGGTAAATGTAACAATTTATATAATATAAAACTCCAACGTTTCAACTGTTTTTATCTTCTTACAGTTATTTTTGGAGTTTTATATTATATAAATATGTTCAGTATTGATATAAGAAAATAAAGTTTTTGAAAAGGAGAAGGATTTTTAATTTGTTGATATTATTGGAGAACATATATATTTTAAAAGAAAAAGTGATTGTACATTTGCAGTGTTATAATATATGATTATAAATCAAATAATTTATATATATGCATTTTCTCAAAATATTGATCCATCAAGCTTTCTGGGGTTTCTTGGGAGGGGCTTCCTCCGTTATTATTTTTTATTTGGCTTTGGGATGAAAGGAAGTAAAACGAAAACATTACTGTTCAATTTAGTTTGTGCTTTAATGAAGACAAAACTTAACCCTAACATGTAATACTTTTTATTTATTGTTTGAAAAAAATTCGAATGAAAACTGCTATACACATTCCATTCCATAAGTTTTAAAGTTTATACAGCTTTTTATGGACACACATGCGCACAACAAATTAGAATTAAAACAACTAATAAACAGACATTTAATCAAAAACTGACACGCAAACAAATGAAGGCAAAAGACTAATGATTTCTTTAGGTTATGTGTTTATTTATAATAAATAAATAAAACAAACACAAATTCAAGTTAAACTAAGACCTTGATATAAACACAAAAAAAACTAAGACCTTGTTGCAAAACCAATCAGTCACGTGACCCGAGTTCTGGAAATTTCTTTATACTACATATAGTACCAAAAATGTTTAGCTATTTTTTCAGTTTCTAAATTGTGCGTAAGTTATTTTAAAAATAAAAAACTTTAAGTGAAAGAAAACGCGATCAATAGACGGGAAAAATATAATATATATATACATATTTTGTCACTAATGGAGCGATCTACAATGCCCAAGTTTCATTTTGTAAGGATAGATGAAATACACAGGCTCATATATACCTGTATCTATATATGTAAGGATGAAAAAATTCAACGACCTGCTGAAAGATGAACTCACTCCCCAGGGAAATTGGTAAATTACTTTCAAATTGTATTTTCTATTCTGATTATTTTATGTATATTTTGTTGATTTTATATATGTGCGACTTAATCCGAGTACTTGCAATAATTTTGATATAAACTAGTAATAGAGTAACATATTAACTGAATTTAAACTCTAATGACGCTATTATAGATTAATAGGAACATTGATTACTTAATATGTACTTTCAAAAAGAACCTTTATTAATAAAAGATTATTATATCTGTTAGTTAGATAACTGAGACTGATTCTTTTTTAAGACATTTCCCGCAGTTTTTCGTGCTGTTATTTTTACATTTTATAAATTTTTTTTTTTTTTAAATCGCTTTGAGATTTAGTATGTTTTTGTTTAATGTCGTAGGCTTTTATTATATATTTTTCTTCTCTTTTATTTCATAGGATTTTAAAAATAGCATTCATAATTTGCACTTTGCTTATTTTTTATTGAACCCTTTGTGCGGGAGGGGGATTTATAAACGCGATTTTTTATTTGCAATAATTTTTGATATAAACTAATACGCTATTACAGGTTACTACGAGGTTTGAATTATTATCTGTTAGTTAGATAACTGAAGAGTGATTCTTTTTTAAATCGCTTTGACATTTAGTATGTTTTTGTTTAATTTGGTAGGCTTTTATTATATTTTTTTTTTCAATTATACATTTCAATTTCAGCGCTTTTGACCGATTTGTCGTGCGGCGGGGGGAGTCTACAATTTCTAAAATTAAGTGATTTTTAGCTATTTTTTTTTTACATTTCAATTTCAGCAATTTTGACTGATTTGTCTCGTGCGGCGGGGGGGGGGTACCATTTCTAAAATTAAGCGATTTTTAGTGAATATTAAAAAAAAATTTTATGAATTGCAGGCTTCTTGGTGGTTCTGCAGCGCCGCCTGGTGGCTCGTCCAGTTCTTGAGAAAAGCACCGAAAGTAGTAATAACATTCCAGTTGCATTATATTCAGTATCTGTTGGTTGTTAGTTTTTGAATACATTTCTAGATTAGTGATTGGTGACATTGTTGTCATCATTATCTAATAATATTAATTAATTTTTTGTTCTTATATTCAGTTTCTACACCTAAGTGTGGAACTTTATGTAAAAATAATCAAATAGATATTGAGTTAACACTTGTGAACCCATATTTAAATGTTTTATCTCTTAAAACATTTCAATAATGTGTGATAGTGTGCACTATATGCCTTGCTTATACTGATTTTTATTTTCTGTACAAAGACAAGTGCATTATTATATAACTGTAAAAATCAGACAATAAATATAGTGTGGATAGTTGAAGGGTGCTTGAAAATCTGAGTTCAAATTCTCTATACTTACAATTAAGCTCCCAGGTTTGTGAAGAGTGCCTGGTTTTCAAGTATTTATATATATAATAGGAAATAAAAGTATTTAAATACTGGTATTATATAAAAATACTGTATATCTAAGAATTAAAAGTAGGTAATAGAAGGGTCCTAGGGGGAAATGAAGTTAAGTCAGGCAATAAGCAAATTGTTAAGGGCTGTAGCCATAAGAATATTTACAATATTTGGACCACATATTAAGGTATATAGAACAATTAATTCTTACTAACAAGGAAAAAATTGAGAGTAAAAGGAAGGGAAAAGAAAAGGTGAAGGTGTTATATTAGAATGAACAGAAATGGTAAAATAATATCAGTAAAAGTTTGAATATTTCCAAAGTAGTTTGGTCAACATCATTCAAGTTGAGGAAACAAAATTAATAAACTTTTTAATCATTAATGCTCACTGCTAAAATGATGTATTTTTCTATGTGGAATTTTCTATTATATTTCTCTGAGATGAAACTAACTCAAAAAAGATATTCATGTTGTATAGGGTGATAGATTGTAATATAATTTAATAAATATTTGTACATTCTGAGAGAAGTTACTGAATGGTAATGAAAATATATTGATAAGACAATAACAGCAAACTTTTGTTAAAATAAAAAAAAAAATAATTTACTTCATGTGCATTTGCCGATTAATCTCAATTGTGTTCTTGTTGTAAATGGTCTACTAAGTATTAACTTTTTATTTGATAATTAAAATGTTGTAGCAAACTATGTACCAGAACTATACTAATACCTTTGTTCACCACTGCATATATTCTTGTTGTATTTTTTTTAATTCTAATAAATATCTTAAAACTAACAGATTTATAGATCTTATTATTTTTGAATTGACAAAAATTTTAGTGTTTTTTTTTCCTGTCATGGAAACATCATTACAATTATAGCAAGATCTTGACGTCTTTTAAATTAGATTGTTAATATTGTTCAATAATTAAAATCTTTATTATTATCCTTGTCATTAGGTCAAACAATGCAAGCCTAAACAAAATTGGAAAACTGCATACGCAAAAGATGAAACTGCTGATCTTATAAAGGAAACAACATATCATCTGAATGATGAAGCACAAACTGAAATTGAAAAAGATCAAATAATTGAAGGTATGACTGATTCTCCTATTACCTGATTTATAACCTATTTTATGATAAAGGGAGATAATAATTGCCATAGTGTTTTATATACTTTTTTTTAGTTTACATTTATTTTTATTTTTTTAAATTCATAGCATTTTATCCTGTAATACTTATATCTTTTGAATTGTATGAAAATGAATTAAATTTTTTTTATATATCAGCCTATCGCTATGGTACAACTCTTGTGCCTTTCTCGGAAGAAGATAAAGCAAACATGGCCTACAAATCTCCTGGAAAAGAATTGAAAATCCTTGGATTTACCAAAACAGAAAATGTTAGTAATCAAAATGAAATATGTACACACACATATATTATCATCTATAAATTACTATTTGTATCCACTTATTAAAATATTCCACGATATTTTTTATGTGTTTTTGCCAGTAGGATTTTTTCTATAATTAGATAATGTAAAACTGATGCACAAGTAATCATGAGATAGATATACAGCTAAGTTACAACTGTTATTATAGTTTATTGTTACGTGTTAGTGTATATAAGTGGTAGGATTTAATTTAGCAAAATAGTATTAGCCTAACTAAAATAATCAACTATTCCTTCTGCTTTGGAATACATTAATGTAGATAATCCCAAAAAAAAAAAAATGGGCTTAATCCTATTTTATAATACAGCAAATATTCATTTGTTCATTAATAGCAATAAGAAAAAGTTGAATGATGATAAAGGATCTGGTTTTAATCATATTAATCCTGATCTTATTACTAATTTTATTATTTGATATATGCAAATTTTTAATATATTCAGTAATGATATATCTAAGTTTCTTTGCACTATTTATTATAATAAAAAATATAGTGCTTAATTAGCTTATAAATAATCTCACATATAAGTTTCATTAGTGTTTTTTTAATAACTGTCATAGTGACCTCATTTGTTTTAAAATACGTAAGAAAATTTTAGATTATAAGCAGATACAATGAAACTTTAAAATAATTATAATAACATTGCAATAAATACTAGTAGAAAATAAACGTATTAATAACAAAATAAATAACTTTTATTATTAAAAATGGCCAAAATACTGTTGAATAGATTATAATTCTTTTTCAGTTAAAAGTCACTCAGAAAATCTTTATTTTATTTTTAAATATAACTTTTAATATATGAGTGCAATTCTCCAAAAATTATTTACATATATACTCAAATCCTTTCCCGTAGTGAAATTATATATATAATTTGGTGAAAATTAATATACATTTTTATACAATGCAAGATAAAGGAGGCTTGGCCTATCACCAATAATGCTAACTCTATAAATAAAAAGGAATTCTGTTTTCCTCTCTCTAAAAAGTGGGCCATATAACTTATTTATATATATTTACATTATATCCTCTACCCACAATCCTCTCATCTACTAATTATTGCTATATTAAGATATCGAAATCTCAGCATAAGATAAAAACTTTTATTCTTAAGCTTTTCTTACTTAGCACTTATAATTTAATTACAATTATGTAAGAAAAGTTAGCCTACATATATATAATCACAACTTTTTTTAATAAATCATTAACAATATTCCCATGTTGAAACTTTTATAACAAGTTTCTTCTTTTTTTTTTTTTTTTTGGTAAATAAGCTGATTATAAGTAATTAATTTTGAAAATGACAAAAATAAAATATAAAACAAAAATTGTTTCAGTTTAATCTCTGCCTATTTACAAATATATTTCTTTTCTTTTTAAAAAAAAAAAATATATATATTTTTTAAAAATAACATTTACCTTTCAAAATATCTGTTTACTTTTTTTTTTTTTTAAATAAAATAATGTACAAATTTCTTATCTATTTCTAGAATAAGAAACAGTCATTGGTTTTACTTCAAATATATAGGTATATTGTTTATTCATATTATTAATCTATACTAGAAGTACATATTATCTCAATATATACATATAATAATATAACAATCTTAATATAGCTTGCTATAAAGAAATTGCTGGAATCTTTTGATAAATGTTGAAACTAACTAAATTGGATTTGATGACAATTTTCTATTTCCAGATAGAATCATTAAATATTCATTTATTGATTGAATATAGTCTAGCTATTTACAATTATTTGAAGCTTTTTTGGCTAGTTAAATATTTTCCAGTTTTATTCTGTACCTGAATATGAGACCTGTCCAAAAAGTTCTAAAATCTTTTAAATGGTAGTACTGCAATATTGGAGTTTCGATGATGTCTCTACATTATTCTTCACAATAAATCTTATTGATCAAATTTATTGTGTTTATTAAATATTCCATTTAAAAGCCATTTTCTTTCTAACTTCTTTGTGAGCTTTAAATACAATAAATTAGTATAAATATCTTTTTTATGAATTTCGGTGAGTTTTTTTTTTTTTAATTGTGCTTTTATCAATGGCAGCTGCTTTAAGATGGCCCCATCTATATGAAATAAACAATATGAATTAGCTCTAGAGATCTAGGTTTCCGTTAACTGAATCCATATTATCCAATCTATTTACCATATATCAAAAAATTGTAATACATGTGAAGTTTTATTTGATACACATTGTATATGTGTACATATAATATTGATGATTACTTTGATGAAATTATGAATTTATCAGACTAGATATTTATCTCACAAATATCAAACATTATTTCGGAGTGTTGCACTCATTTATGTTTAAAATAACTGACTGCATATTATTAATGCTTTAAAACATGTAATATGGTTTATAGTACATTGGTATAATAATAGGCTTGAGATTGAATGGTTTGTGGATCAATTTCTAAATGAAGACATTTAAGAAAAAAAAATGTTCAATTTGGCAATTAAACTATTGTGCTCAACCTGTCAAATGTCATTTGATCACCTGAGCATCTGTATATCTTATTAGTTACTCAATTGCATCATAATGATAGAAATAAATAGAGCATATTTTTATTTATGTTTATATGTAGTGATGAAGTATTTATTAAATAAATAATTAGAACAGCTTGTCATATAGAATTCTTTTAATTTTAATAGCTTTATTAGTTATTTATCAACTTCAATGACCATCTTTCCATTAACTGCAACCAATCTTATGTGGATTAATAATCTTTAACATTTCATGAAGAATGTAAAGGCTGTTTTTATGTATGTTCTACATTAAATATTAAATTCTATTGATCTCTATAAGATTGATTGTAGTTACAGGATTGAGACCTTTAATGGAATGATTAGGCCTGATAAATGATTGATGAAACTTTTAAGTGGAAATTTTAGTCTTATATGAAAACTTTCTGCAATTGTTTGTATTTGATTGGCTTCAAAACTATTTACTGATAACATTTATCATCAACTTCTCTAACTATTTCATATTTATATTGTGCTCAGTCTTATTTTTGTTTTATTGCCTAATTGATGTATTCCCAATCATCATGAACCTTTCTTTCCATCATTCATTTTTCTGCATTACTTGTGGCAAAGGAACTGGATCTGTGCAATGACATTCACATCTCTTAAATTTAAATTCTGTCTGCGATGTTTTTTCATAAGTCACACAAAATATACAAAACTCGATATTAAGGAAACTGATCGGGACAAGTTTAGCACACTGGAAGTTCTTAATTGTGATCTCACTAAAGATAGTACAAATGGTAATGAATCATTTGGAACTGGATTTGAATCAGAAATTTTTGGTGACAAGTAATCATGTGCTTGAGCAGTTTTATTTAAAGATCTTTCATACCCACAAGACAAATACGGACAGGCTTAAAAAAGTGATTTAAAAATGACTTTCTCATAAAATGTGGCTAGGTCATTGGGGCTGCTAGACTTCTCATTAAGATACGGAAATAGTTGAAATATCAGTTAATAATAATAGTGGCAATTTAGAAGTCTTTTATTTTATTTTTTTTAAATATGAGTGCATGGAATGTACAAATTTTTCTTGATGTAGATTATTGAAGAATTGAACATAGTGTTTGTAACTAAGAAGTTGTCATGGTTTAAGATTGATATAGTTTTTTTAGTAAAATTTACTTTCTAAAAAAAGTTCATTGAGAAGTAGATGACTACAAGGTTGTTGGTTTTTTTTAAAAAAAAAAAAACATCAGTTTATTAAGTGAAAAGATGCTGCATAATATTGAATGCTCTATGAGATCCAAGTTTTTTATCTTTTACTTTTGAAATTTCTGAATTTATTAGTGAAAAGCTAATGACCTTAAAAATTGTTTTTAGTAATCGTGTCTGCATCGTTATAATGAAACTTAGATGATTTTAAGCTCACTCAATCATTTTATTGAATAATGTTATCATTAGGAGTCATGCACAAAAATAATATTAGATGAATAATAAGGTTAGTATTATATTAACACTAAAAATTGAATTCCTAACCAAATATAATATTAGGAAATAAGGATATTTGTTTTTAAAAGTAATTGCTATTTTTGCTAACTTTCAGTAGCGATTAAAATCATATTGCCGTTTTTGACTTTCAAATTGATGATGCTGTTAAAGTTTGGAATTTTTTTATGGTTACTATTAAATATCTTAAATTTAGTAAAAAATCCTGGCTATTGCTTTGATAATGATTATATTATTAATAGTTTTAATTAAAAGCAGTATATGGATTTTTAAGCAATAAAGAGATTTAAAGTCAAAAGGTCAATCATTAATAAGAACGCTTGCGAATGATTGGTTGATCATCAAAGCAAATACAATTATCAGTACTTGTGATCATTATGGATTTTTTTTTTTTTTTTTAAGTACTGAAATTAATATACGGACTTAAAAAATGACATCATAATACAAATAAACTCATGAATAGTACTCTTTTATATGATATTAATAAGGCTTGGAATTTTCTTAAAAAGAACGTTTTGAACAATTGAAGCTTATTTTAATCACTTTTTCTGTAATAACACAAGAATTTAGATGACTCCATTTAATGATATATCCATTAAATTGTTTAGTTTTGGATGTACATTCTCATCTTAATAAAGTAAAAATAACTTTAAATGAAATAACTGTGGTTTGATGTGAGGTTTTAAAATATTATGATAGGTTTGTTTCAAAACTATTGTAATGTTTAAGATGATACGAGTCCATGAAAATGTGCCATCAGATTTTAAAAGTGTTTTTGTTGTTGCAATCTATGAAATAAATAATTATTAAAAAAAAGATTGTAGTAATTATCATGGAATTATGATACTGCATCAAAGTACTTTTCCTGGATCTTATTAAATAAGTTTATCCCAGTCATGCATGAATGATTATATCCAATTCAGTGTGATTTTAAAGAATCAAGAAAACTATAATGTTTTAATACCAGGCAAATATAATATAAAAAAAAGTATTGTAAGTAATCTGATTTATATATTGCTTTTATTAGTTTAGTCAAGACATTTGATTCATTTCTAAAGAAAATTTGATGATGTTTTTAATTTAAATCAAAGAAAAAGATAACTATTTTTTTAGCTCTAAGAATTACAATAGGTTGATGATTGTGTTATTTTCCCAATTTAAAGGATAATTTTCAGAATATTCTTAATGCTTTGAATGCAGACTAAAAAGAATTGTTTAAGTAAACAATGTTCAAAAAACTTAATGCTTTATCTATCACTGATGAAAAAAAAAAGCAATTTTGACTTCATGGTTATTAGTTTGTGAAATGATTAGATTAAATATCTTGACATTTCTTAAGTAGAAATAAGATTTAGATGGCAAAGTGCAGCTTAGACTCCAATATTTCTTTATAATAATAAAACTATTTCAATTTAATTAGTTGGGTGAGACTTATTCTGCCAAAAGTGACACATGAACTACTAGCAACATAATATTAAGACCCTGGAAAATTTTATTTAACAATGCCATGTACTATTTTGATGATACAAGACCAATTAACATGTTCTTCAATTTGTTGGATGCAGTATTACAAAATCTACAGTTGTAATAACATATCTTTATCTGATTGAATATATGAAACTAATGAAGAAAAACAAATTTTCTTAAAAAGTATTTTATGATGAATATAAGCATAGCTTTCGAGAGAGATTCAGACCCTGAAGAGATGAAATACCAATTTCATTTACTAAAAATGTATGTCTTTTCATGGTGTACATTGGAGCGATACAATTAAATAAGGTGTTGAAGTCTTAGAAAAAGAGAAAAAGTTTATTGAAAAAGAGTTTTAAGGACATTATCCAATATATCAAAAAAATATAAGACTAGCATATAAAATGTGACCCTATTTATCGTCCAATGATTTGTTTATGTAATCATTAAAAACTCATTTGATTTTTTCCTGTTTTTTTATTTATTTGTTTTTATTTGGAATTAAGGGAGATCATATTTATTTCTAAATGTTGTTAATGATAGTACATATTTTAATAATATGATTTTAAGTACTAAATTGATGGTTTTTTTAGATACCTCGTCATCATTATTTGGGTGATTGTATGTATGTGGTTATTCCAGAAAAAGAAGATGAAGTAAGAAAATATTATTTAAACTCTTTATTATCATTTTTGTTATTTGTAAATTCATTGCTATATCTCTTAACATTTTGGTCACTATTTTTGGTTTTATATCTCTTTAACATTTAAAATTAGTTTGGGTTTTATTAAAGTTAAATTGTTGTGGGTAATTTAAAAGAAATATGAAATTTAACTGTTTAGCTAGCTTTTTATTGATGAAAGTCTATTGTTTCAATTTTTTTAATCAAGTTGTGATTGATTTTAAGCCAATAAACATCACATGATCACCACATCCTATGCTTGCTTATAACTGTTACTAAAACAGGCAAAAACTCATTATACGTATTGCCACAAGCCAGAAACTAGTCTGGGAATATTGGATGAGTAGGCACTAGATGGGTATTTTATGCACAAGCCTTCTGGCATCCATTGATTACTCTAGTTTGCAGTGTGGCAATACGTATAGTGAGTTTTTGCCTGTTTTAATCAAGTTGTGATTGCAATAGTTCTTAGTTAATCGTAGTTGAGATAAAAACTAATTTTAGTTTTTCATATTTGAAATGTCTTTTTTTATTTTAGATATATCAATAGAGAGCATAATGTGTCTAGTCTTAAACTTTACTTTTTTATGAGAAAAGTAGTAAACTACTTTCTAAATAAGGCAAAACTCTCCAGACAGTAGTGCCACCCTGTGCCACTATCCAGAAACTACTCTGGGGATATTGGATGAGTAGGCATTAGATAGGAATTTTATGCACAAGCCTTCTGGCATCCATTGATTACTCTGGTTGGCACAGGGTGGCACTAATGTATGGAGAGTTTTGCCTTATTTATAAACAATTATGTGCTAGTATAAGAGATGATGATCATGTGATGCTTAATGTGAAACTACTTTCTACTATGTTATTTTGGAAGTATTATAAAACATTAAGAATGAAAGTATATTTTAATGAGAGTTCTAGAAATTGAAAATTATTCCGTAACTTTTGAATATGAAAGACTTAATAATTCCATATAGAATTAAGTGAATCTCTCTTTGCCCACACAGAATTTGTTACAGTGATAAATTTCAATGATTACATTAAAATCTTAATCATTTATAAATGATAATATCAGAATAGCAGAACCAAAAAAACATACATAAATAAAAATTGAATAATCAAAAGTGCATGAAAAAATTATCTTTATAAAATTCTTTACATTTTTATCTAGTTGGCAGTAAGATCAAATTTATATTTGTATAATTCTTACTTGTATAAAAACAACTAACCTAGAAAGGGAATACTAATGAATAATTTCAATTTTCCATTATTTGATAAATTCTCTTAGTCTTGGCTTATTGCAGATTCAGTAATTGAAAAAGTTTGATCTATAGTCTAGGTAATATTTATAATTTTTCATTTTTAATATTGGTCTTTAATTTGTTCAAAAGTCTTGTTTATAATAATAATTGCTAAAATTTTAATTCACTGACTATTTTTTTAGCATTTTTAATTATCAAAGATTTACTATTTTTAATTTGTTTTTGTTTTATCAACTATCAATGAGGTCATATTCATTTCTATAAGTTACTGTCTTTTTTCAACTTGTTTTCTCTGCAATTATTGCATCATAATTAAAAAACATTAATTAATAATTGACTAAATTGATTTGCGTATGTGGAATTTTATATTTCTTTTCATATTGTTATGTATTTTTTTCAATATTTACAAGTGTTTTGTTGTTGTTGTTTGTGAACTTTTTAAAGTATACGCTTTACAGTTTTTATAAAATATTTAAATAGGTAGTTTTCCATAATAAAGCTTTTTTTTTTTTCATATGTCAAATGCATTGACCAAGAAGCAAACCCGGGCCAGCTGCTTGGAAAGCAGCTATGCTAACCACTAGGCCACCAACGCTTGACAAATAATAAAGCTTTTAAAATGAAATAGTTTTTAAATCAGTTTTCTATTTAATAAAAACAGAAATATAGTCTGCTCTGTGCTAAATTGCATAAAGTTTAAGTTAAAGGTCCCTGATCAATTTCTAGTTAAAGAAAAAAAAATCTGTTTGGTCAAGTGAATGTGTTGGTATTTGATATAGCGCTAAGACGATCTTGTATGAATATCCTCTAACCAGCTAATCATATTATTAATATAATGTACACATCATGAAATAATTTCATTTCATTTATTAGAAAATATCTAGGATCAAAGAAGCAAAGATTCTAACAAGATGAATGAAATTCATCACCATGACAATAAAGATGGCATTGAAAAATTTGAAAAACCAAACAAATATGATGTACTCTGGAAAAATGTCATTTATACGATCAGTAGAAGTCTATTTAAGCAGCATCTAATATAACTTAAACATTTGTAATTATATTTATTGTACAACTTTTTAAAGAACAGTATATATGTGTAGTTTAATTTTTTTTAATATTTGATTTTTTTTTTTTTTTTTTAGGCTGCTGGAGTTGCATTGTCCGCTGTGATTCATGCTTTGTATGAAACAAATATGGCTGCTATTGTACGTTATTGTTATTCGGCTAGAAGCAATCCTAGACTAGCGGCACTTTTTCCAAATATTAAAGCAAACTATGAGGTAAAATGCTCAACATTATTACATATTAATAATAATTTTGTTTTAAAATTTTTGTATCAATTTATTCTTTATTGTAAATAAATTTATCTAAATGCTTTTATGAACATTTAATATGTTTCATTGTAATTGAAACCTTTTGGATACTTTTTATTTTTAAATAAAACACAATGATCACTGCTATATTTCTCATAGCAAAATTATGTTCTCCTATTCAAAAAGTATTTGCGAATATCTTAGAATTAATTAAGATTCATATGCAAAGAAAGCTACTAATGGCTTCAGCAAATTAAGTGCCAAAGATTTAAATATTTTATATGTAGATCACTCAAAAGTATGTGTTTGGAAATATTCGATAAAGTATTTACCATGCAGGTAATTTTATCATTAAAAAGTGAATATGCAAGCATTGCTTTTATTACATAACTGTTTTATTGTTTTGTGTGAATTAATGATATTTATTTAGTGTTTCAAGTTTTTTATAGATAATTTTAAATGTAAATAAATATTACAATGTAAAATGTATAATTTTGCTCAGTAAATTACAGAGTACTTTTAAAGAAATTTCATAAAAATGCAATAATAATTTATGTGTCATTTTACGACTTTAAAGAAAATTGTTTTGCTTACCACCGGAGCAATTACCATAATTATTGGTAACAAAAGTAAAATTGATTTCACATCACAACTACTTCTAATCATAAAACTTGGTCTCGTCTCACGAATTCATTCTTGCTCAATTTTTGGAAATGAACCATGTAATACAAAATTCTCAAAAAGGTGTAAAATAATGTTTTTTATATAAATTAAAAAGAGGGAACTAGCTAATAACATCATCTACCAGCCAAAATATTACAGTAACCCTCATCGAGAATATAGATGGCCTTTATAATTTCGCAATCTATTAACTGAGAAACCATTTTCAATATCTTAAAAATATTAATGATTCTGACTCTATGATTATACAGACTATAGACAAGAAGGAATAAATTTTTGAGGGCCTTGAATGCTGATTATCTGGAACTACTCAATAAATTCTGAATTAATTATTATTTCATTACTGACAAAAATGCTTTTCTTACAATATGCAATTCTCGAGATAAACAGCTGATAAATTAAGCATCTTGCTACAAATCTAAAGAGCCTTATTTTGTTATTCAAGTTAAAATTATTCATATTCTTTGATCTAAAAATGATTTCCAGCGATGAACTAAAAAGATTGCCATTTTCTGATATATAAGAATTTTATTAAACTATCAGAAAAATCTTATTGTGGTTATAGTTTCTGTACCAAGTGTCAGAAACGTCTTTCAGGACTATTTTAGAATAAATAAACCAGGAAATATAGCATTTAAGTGTACATAAATGGGAGTAATACTTATCCAGATTATTTAGAATATCTAGACTTTGTATTTAGGAAACTGCTTAATTCCAATAGACTAATAATTTGATCACCATTGATAATAGTGTAATTGGAAAAGAAGAACTGGAGTAATCAACAAAATTAAGGTACTTCTTCCGGAAGAAATTCCCATTTTTTATTCATATTTTTAAATAGTTAATGCTATGCCAATCAATAAAGAAACCTGAGGTTTTGAGAAAGATATTCAATATTTTATCATTTTATTGTATAGATAAACCTTCAAACATTCAAAAAAGAAATACTTTGCAAAATCATATAAACTTCTCAGAAAAGAATAAAACAAACTGCAACTAAAAATTAATTTCAAAAAACTTTTCCAAAGAAAGATAGATAATTACATTTTTTATTGCTAAAAAACAATATTTTTATTATTATTATTATTATGAATAACAATTCTACCAAGAAAATTGATTAATTAATTTATACCATAGGGAATTTAAGCTAGATTTTTTTTAGGAACCAACATTTGTCTTTCAGATAATTAATCCTTTTTTTTTTTTCACTTTGTTTTTCATTTTTTGATATTGACATATTTATTTATATAAAACAAGAGAACAATTTGTTTAATTTATGTTTCTATTTATTTTATAATTTTTCCATTTAAAAAATACAGACCTTCTATTACAAGGAGATAGAAATGTCTGAAAAAAATTTTTTATGCCTATTAAAATCAACATTGTGAATTTTTTATCCAGTATTATCTCTAACTAATCAATGAAATTCAATTTTTTTCATTTTTAGTTAGATTTTATCATTAGTTATAGTATCTTCATGTTTTTTTAATGATTATTAACTTCTTATTGGCTCTCTTCAGAATTTCATTTTTTTTTTTTTTAATCTATGTGTCTAGAAAAGGCCAATTTAAATTCATTTATCCAAATGCAGATATTTCTAAAATAATCATAATAGCCATATTCTTAGAACTTTTAATAGTGTAAACTCTTTCGAAAATGAATATCCTATCACTTTAGTGCAATAACGTGCAGAACTTTGAATCCTTATCAAATTAAAGACTCAGATGAAAGAAATGTATATTAAATTTTTTTATTTAATTAATTATTTTAAGAAACAATTTAATATATTTCATTTTTTAGTTTATGAAAATTATTGATATCCATCGAAAGATGAACAGATAAATTATCACAAAGCATATTCATGTAGGAGATAAATCGAGACCCGTTATTCATGTAATTAGTATTCAAATTTAGCTTTAAATATTTGAGGAATTAACAGTTTCACAGAAATTTCAAAGGAATCCAATTTTATAATATGTAAAAGAATTTAAAATTTCATATAATGCTTTTAACAAATATTTTCCTGCTTAAGATTAAGGATAGAAAGTAGCAAAAGTTTTAAGATATTTAATTTTAAGATATAATTGTGGACCATAAATCTTTACATACTATTAGCTAAAACAGTCTTTTAGGAGCGCACTACAAAGCCAAGACCTTTACAACAGCTCTCCTCCTTTCTCTGACGTTTATTGAAAATGAAAGCATTAAATATCAAGTTTTTCATGTTTTGAGAGTTTATACTGGTTTTTATCTTTGTTTTACTCTATTGTTAAGAATGGTTAGATACCCATTTCCTGATCACGGATGGATGATTAAATGAACTGGCTGTGAGCTGACTGGTCGAAAGAAATATCCTAAACCTGTTTGAAGTATGAAAAATTGAGTAGAAAAAAAATAATTATAATAAAGTTGTAATTATTGTTCATAATATCAAAACAAAAATCTACAATTAGAACTTCCTCAAAAATTTGATACTAAGAGTGGCTAGATACCTATTTTCTGATCACCGATGGATGACTAGATGAATTGGCTGTGAGCTGACTGATCGAAAGAAATGTCCTAAACCTGTTTGGAATATGAAAAGTTGAGTAGAAAAATAATAATAAAGTTGTAATTATTGTTCAGAATATAAGAACAAAAACCTACAATTAGAACTTCGTCAAAAATTTGATCATTTTGAAACAAAAACTCTAGGAGTCTTCACCATTCAGAAATAAAATTAACCAGCAGAGAAATGAAATTGCAGAATCACTTTAGTGAAGATTATTTATTTCTATGGCTACTTAAGCTTGACAATGTAAGAATATACAGCAGAGTGATTCTAGCTTGATCAGAAACAGTAAAATATTTTTAGATAGCCAGTCTTAAACAAATGGAGGATACTGTTTTACAGAGTTCATATGAAACCTTTCTAATTATTTTAAATTTATGATGATTGTATATAATAGAAGTTTATATGTCTATCAGATGTAATTAGTACTTAATTATCAAATATAGACTATGTTGCTTAAAAGTAAGAATTATGATTAGACACTTAATTCACAGTGATGTAATTGAAGCAAAATGGAGATTAAATTGCTTGATGGAAATTTTGTCTAATAATTATAAGATAAATAGTCTAATCTAAAGAATTACGAGAATCAAAAAACAAACATTCTACTTTCAGTGATGAATTTTTTTAAACTACTTCAATTTTACATTTTTGAACTCTAGAATTACTCATATTATAATTTCATAATTATGAAATAACTAAATGTAAAATGTAAGGATAACTAGTACTGAGAAGACAGAAAAGACACAACTGCTTCCTTGGATATCTCTTTATTTGAATAATTGCAATATTATGATTAATGATTTAGGATTGTTAAATTGCCTTGCATTAATCAAGTTATTTAAATATGTTATTAACAAGTATAATTAAAGGTAATATTTGATTATTACACGAAATTAAATTGCGATTTCTAATTTATTAGTTTAGTTGTTGTTGGACTACAAAATACAGAAAATAATTTCATTTTTTGTTATAGTTCATTTAGGATTTTATAGCAATTTTAATTATGAATAATAATTTACTGCTTTAACAGTTCATATGTAAAAAAATGTTGAAATAAGTATAGTATTTATATTTTAAATATGATTTTCTTTTTTTACTAGTGTTTGCTTATGGTATTTTTGCCCTTCAATGAAGATCTAAGGCAGTACACTTTTCCTTCTTTCACTTCAAATAAGAAATTCAAACCTACAGGTAAAGAAATTTGTGGTCTTAAATTTAACTTTATTTAAATTAAGCAATAGTCGAGAGTTTTTTCAATTTAAAATTAAAGGACATTTGTCAAAAAATTTGAATTAAACAAAATTTATTAAAAATAAATACAAGGAAAATAAAAACCTTTTCAATTCTAAAGTTTTATTCTTCTAATTGAAAAATAGCAAACCATGCCTTATTTGTTTATTCTATTTTTCCATAATTTACATCTTTTTCTACCTAAATTATTCGTTGCATTTGTAATATTGCGTTTTCAATTTGTCAGTTTTCTTTTTTTTTTTCTCAACTTTGTATTTGTCTTCATTTTCAATATTCTTTTATTCATTACTCTTACGGTCACTTTTTTTTCTTTTTTTGACAACCTCCTCAAATTCATTTCGTTTATGAGCAATTTATCACTGAATTTTATTCATTGTTCTTATCTCTGCTCCCCACATAAGAACATTCTATAGGATTGATCTATAAATAATGTCGTTTAACCTATTAAAGTTATTTCATTTCCTCATTATGGAACTCAGCTTACAAGAGTTATCCTATCATTGTTAATTCTCTTTGTAACTTAGAAGTTGATATCCATTGCTTTCCAAAATTAATTACAAAAAAAAAAACAGAAACTGATCAAGTAGATGATTTATTTATTCTGACATTTTTTAAGAATGTTGATAAATTTATGCTTATATAGATCTTAAACAAGCTGTGACATTGAGCATTTCTGTAACAATTCCTTCCCAATTTCAGGAGCTTATAAGAAAAAGAACATTTGATTTTTCAAGTATTACCTTGGATATTACTTGCACAATGTCAAACAAGGAAATGTTAAGGTTTGTCATGTATAGTGCCTTCCAAAGCTTTCTGTTTTAGAACAGTTTTTCCCCAAGTCTCTGAATACCAGTTCAGCATATCTAGATTTGTTACTAACTATTTTCAGCATCGCCTCAAAGGAAGTATATGATCTACACATGATCTTTTAAGAATGATTCTAATTTTTTTCTATGGTAATTGAAATAAATGCTGGAAAAAATGTATCTAATATATATTCCATGATATATCTTCTTTCTTATGAAAATTGAGGAAATGAATTTAAGTTCATTTTCTATAGAATTTGTACCCTCCTGTAATATTTTATTGAAAGATTTAAATACCTCTCAATTCTTTTTTCCCATCCATGTTTTATCATGTTCACATTGATTTTTTCTGATCCAAATTCTCTGATTCGTGTAAATTTTCTTTTCTCATTCAATAATTTCTGGAAGAATAATGTTTTTTTAATCAATTATAATTTTACATTTTTTTTAATGAATGGTCTTCAACACCTGCATTCTTTGTTGTAGTTGTTATTTGATCATTCATAATCTATTTACACATTAACATTAGCTCATTTACTTTTGCATATCTCATTATTTTCATATTTTAATATTTTTTTATAATCTACGGAAAGGATTTTTCCAGTAACTGAAAGGAGACCCTTGGAGGCCTTAAAGGAACCGAGCAGGGCAAATTCCTAATGCCCACTCCATATGTTCTTGTTGTTGCAGCTGTTATTATTATGTGATTATTCATGTAGTATATGAACATGGATGGGCTGCTCATCAACATGCATGGTGAGTTTATTGGATTTTTAATCTCTTGAGTTTAAAACCAAGAAACACCATGAGCTTTCTTCTCAGTTGACCCTGATAGCTCTTAATTGAAATATCAGTTGAATTTTTTTAAAGGCAGAATCAATGTGTGGATGATGGTAATCTCATTATTTTCATATCTTAATTTTTTTTAATAATCTTATAGTTTTTATTTCTGTTATCATCTTATATTTTTCCACCATTTTAATATTAACTATCTGTAATATATTGTTTTTGTTTTTTTAATTGCCTTCTATATTTTTCTGCATATCAGCTTTTTTTTTTTTTATACATCTAAAACTTTTGATATTTTTTAATAGGCATTTTTATATAACATATGCATTTTCTCTAAAACTTCATGATTTATCTAATTTGTTCATTAAATAAAAGTTCATTGTTGAACTTTTTTTTCATCTGATTCTAATTTTATTTATTATTGCTGTTGATTTCTAGCATCCAATTTCCATGGCCAGATGCAATTTATCTCCAATAAAAAAATGGTCAGATCTAGATTGGGCTCCATTCTTAATTTTAATATCAATGTTTTAATGGGTGCTCACTTGACTATTGATGATATAATCTGTGGTTTTATGTATTTAAAGTCTTCTAATAATATTACACAATTACATCAGATATTCATTATTTGATTTTTTTCATCAAATTTGTCAATTACTATTATTGCCTAATTTAATTTAACCTTTATATTCATAAAATCTGTTAGCATGTTACTTAAATAGAATGTTAAATTTTAAAAATATCTTTGGAAAATTATAATATTTTTTTATATATTTTTAATTACTACTTATAATTAAAATTTGATTACCAAAACATTATTCAATAAAGAGAAAACTGATTATATTATGTGAATAAGTACACCTGGGTCTCTTTTTACGTGGACTTATTTAACACGATTTTTGAAGTTACGCGATCCATGTTTCACCGGAAGTCGAACTCCGATAATGCGCTATTACTTTAAATAATAAATTTTGCGCACTTACGTTATATTGAAAGTAATAGCACATTATTGGAATTCGACTTTCATCTTAGTAATTTCAATATTTTCAGTGCTTTATAATAGTAAGATTTTATCTAATAATGAAATTAAAATCATGATTTCCACATTTTATGTATACACACATTAAATTTTACAAGATTATAATGTAAATTTGTTCAAACATTGTGCATGTTAATTTTGTATTTTAAATCACATTCTGTTTTTGCTTTTTAAAAAAGATCGTAATCAATTATTAATCATTTAGTGTCCACAAGTTTATTTTTAAAAGGTCAGTAATAGCAGTGGGCACAATTAAATTTGACAATTAAAAATTACTTACGACGACTTGAAATTAATGTGATGTGAAATTTGATTTTTAAATGGAATTGAAAATTAAAGACAAAAATAAGAATTTAATTTTTAGTTGTTAGTTTCATAAACAATTAATAAAATCATCGTCTCAAAGATAATTACTAATTACGTTGTCACCAGAAAACCATTGTCACAACATGAGTGTGAAGTTTATTTATATACGTTGCAAATATATTGGCATTTGGTAAAAGCTAAAAAAATAAAAGTAAATTTAGATTTTTTTTTAATAAAAAATTACTATTTATTTTCCGGCTGTGAGTTTCTTTGGGTCATCGTTGTAACGTTCTTTATCATTACAACTTATCTCAGGTTGTAGTTGTTAAATCGAAGCCCGAGTTGGGTCGCCATTGTAACGTTTTTCATTTTGCTAGACCTCTACACGGTAATATAAACTGCGCGTGAGTTGATCAAGCTATGTCAAAAAAGAAGAAAGTTATATTTCTATTCTAAAAACATAGCTATATTTCCTGATCAACTTGGCCTATTAATTGTTGAGAATTGTGCTATTGACGAAATCAGCTTTTAATTTATTTAATCTGGGCGCCAGAATTCCTAAGAATTCGCTGAAATCGTCATATAACATCTCACAAATAAAAAAAATACTTTTAAACTAATCGGTATTACATCATACCGTAACGAGAATTAATTTTTTAAGATTATTATTCCTGGGCTTATTCAAACATATTGGCAAAGGTAAATTACATTTTTAAATCTTATTAAACTACTAATAGATTTAATAATAAAAAATAATAACTATTATTAATAACGCACAAATGAAAAATTGATATTAGAAATATTTTTATTCTAATAGATAAAAAAAAATACTTGAAATAAATTACTTATCAAGTAAATTAGAGAGAACCCATATTAATTCAAATAGGACGCAATCAATAAAATAAAATAATTAATTAAAAAGTTCTGTATAAACAAAAGTCTCTTGTACAGAAAAAACGAAAGTCTCTATCGGGATTATTTTAAGACTTGTTTGCAAACGCTTAATTTTGTCACAATCAGGAGTAATGAAGCATTACTTACCGGTAAGTTTTGGGAATTCAGTAGTAGATAACTATGCATAGTTTTTTGGGTAGAATGAGCTCGGCCTTTTGGTTATTATTTAATCTTGTGGTCCATTCTCCTAGTCGGTCACGAAAGCTTTTCTGGTATACATCTTCAGGCACGATGTTTTCAGAAGCCCCGGTTCACTCCGACATGCCGAATTACTTCAGCGTAGAGCGATCTTGGATATATTATTGTTATCCAAGACCAACTAGAGAAACCAACGAACAAGATGTCCTTCAAACTGATCTCTGCCTTTTATATTCTCTAGAGGCCCTGTTTTCCTACTTCTGCGCATATCTTTTGTTTGTCAAAATATCCGTTGATAATCTTATATATTCTTTATAAAATTTATGTTACAAAGTCTATTTTTTTCAGCATAATTCTGCCATCTTTAATTAGTTGAAATATTTTTACTTTCTCTTATCTAGATTGGTAATTTGTGTCTTTTCTTCTCTCCAATTCTAACTTTTATTTCTAATTACATAAAAAAAAAACCGAAAGAATAATTTAACTTTCATTGTACGTTATTTTTTAAAAAAAAATTAGTCAAAAAAAAATCTAAATTTACTTTTATTTTTTTAGCTTCTACCAAATGCCAATATATTTGCAACTTATATAAATAAACGTTACAATACCACCAGTGCCAGGAGATGAGAATAAAATAGGGGTTTACACTAATTTTATTCTTAAGTTTTTTAAATTCATATTCGTGTTGTTGTTTTTTTTTGTAGTAGCGTGCTGATATATTCCGTAGACTCATTCAACAAGCGATGTTCGGCTTTAACGCCCACTTTTAGGTCTAACACGGCGGGAATGGAAAATATTTCAACATTCATCTGTGTCCTTTCCGCTTAAGTGTAATAGTAACGATAAGAAGCCCAAGTTATAAGCACTAACGAGCGTTGCTCATCGTTTTGAGTCTTACAGGCTCGCGGCAACTTGGTCCGCCTTCCCCTTTATTGGGATCCCTGCTAGAAATAGTCTGATGGGCATATAAAGGTGGTCTTATGTTAATATACTGCGTACTAGGACTCGGGGCTATGTTTTTCCCCTCTTCAGTAACCGCCTACCCGGTCAAATACTTGTGACTTATGTCTACATCAGCCACGATCATGTTTTACTTTAGACATATCAAAAAAAATATACATACATTTTTTCTTTCTGGAAGTCATATTAAAAAAATATTTTTTTTTATATTTTAATAATCAGGGTTTAATTAGTTCGTTAGTTTATATAATTTTTTTTTTTTAAAAAAAATTACTATTTATTTTCCGGCTGTGAGTTTCTTTGGGTCATCGTTGTAACGTTCTTTATCATTACAACTTATCTCAGGTTGTAGTTGTTAAATCGAAGCCCGAGTTGGGTCGCCATTGTAACAGTTTTCGTTTTGCTAGACCTCTACATGCTAATATAAACTGCGCGTGAGTTGATCAAGCTATGTCAAAAAAGAAGAAAGTTATATTTCTATTCTAAAAACATAGCTATATTTCCTGATCAACTCGGCCTATTAATTGTTGAGAATTGTGCTATTGACGAAATCAGCTTTTAATTTATTTAATCTGGGCGCCAGAATTCCTAAGAATTCGCTGAAATCGTCATATAACATCTCACAAATAAAAAAATACTTTTAAACTAATCGGTATTACATCATACCGTAACGAGAATTAATTTTTTAAGATTATTATTCCTGGGCTTATTCAAACATATTGGCAAAGGTAAATTACATTTTTAAATCTTATTAAACTACTAATAGATTTAATAATAAAAAATAATAACTATTATTAATAACGCACAAATGAAAAATTGATATTAGAAATATTTTTATTCTAATAGATAAAAAAAATACTTGAAATAAATTACTTATCAAGTAAATTCCGAGAGAGAACCCATATTAATTCAAATAGGACGCAATCAATAAAATAAAATAATTAATTAAAAAGTTCTGTATAAACAAAAGTCTCTTGTACAGAAAAAACGAAAGTCTCTATCGGGATTATTTTAAGACTTGTTTGCAAACGCTTAATTTTGTCACAATCAGGAGTAATGAAGCATTACTTACCGGTAAGTTTTGGGAATTCAGTAGTAGATAACTATGCATAGTTTTTTGGGTAGAATGAGCTCGGCCTTTTGGTTATTATTTAATCTTGTGGTCCATTCTCCTAGTCGGTCACGAAAGCTTTTCTGGTATACATCTTCAGGCACGATGTTTTCAGAAGCTCCGGTTCACTCCGACATGCCGAATTACTTCAGCGTAGAGCGATCTTGGATATATTATTGTTATCCAAGACCAACTAGAGAAACCAACGAACAAGATGTCCTTCAAACTGATCTCTGCCTTTTATATTCTCTAGAGGCCCAGTTTTCCGACTTCTGCGCATATCTTTTGTTTGTCAAAATATCCGTTGATAATCTTATATATTCTTTATAAAATTTATGTTACAAAGTCTCTATTTTTTTCAGCATAATTCTGCCATCTTTAATTAGTTGAAATATTTTTACTTTCTCTTATCTAGATTGGTAATTTGTGTCTTTTGTTCTCTCCAATTCTAACTTTTATTTCTAATTACATAAAAAAAATCCGAAAGAATAATTTAACTTTCATTGTATGTTATTTTTTTAAAAAAAAATTAGTCAAAAAAAAATCTAAATTTACTTTTATTTTTTTAGCTTCTACCAAATGCCAATATATTTGCAACGTATATAAATAAACGTTACAATACCACCAGTGCCAGGAGATGAGAATAAAATAGGGGTTTACACTAATTTTATTCTTAAGTTTTTTAAATTCATATTCGTGTTGTTTTTTTTTTTTGTAGTAGTGTGCTGATATATTCCGTAGACGCATTCAACAAGCGACGTTCGGCTTTAACGCCCACTTTTAGGTCTAACACGGCGGGAATGAAAAATATTTCACATTCATCTGTGTCCTTTCCGCTTAAGTGTAATAGTAACGATAAGAAGCCCAAGTTATAAGCACTAACGAGCGTTGCTCATCGTTTTGAGTCTTACAGGCTCGCGGCAACTTGGTCCGCCTTCCCCTTTATTGGGATCCCTGCTAGAAATAGTCTGATGGGCATATAAAGGTGGTCTTATGTTAATATACTGCGTACTAGGACTCGGGGCTATGTTTTTCCCCTCTTCAGTAACCGCCTACCCGGTCAAATACTTGTGACTTATGTCTACATCAGCCACGATCATGTTTTATTTTAGACATATCAAAAAAAATATACATACATTTTTTCTTTCTGGAAGTCATATTAAAAAAATATTTTTTTTTATATTTTAATAATCAGGGTTTAATTAGTTCGTTAGTTTATATAATTTTTTTTTTTTTAAAAAAATTACTATTTATTTTCCGGCTGTGAGTTTCTTTGGGTCATCGTTGTAACGTTCTTTATCATTACAACTTATCTCAGGTTGTAGTTGTTAAATCGAAGCCCGAGTTGGGTCGCCATTGTAACGTTTTTCGTTTTGCTAGACCTCTACACGCTAATATAAACTGCGCGTGAGTTGATCAAGCTATGTCAAAAAAGAAGAAAGTTATATTTCTATTCTAAAAACATAGCTATATTTCCTGATCAACTCGGCCTATTAATTGTTGAGAATTGTGCTATTGACGAAATCAGCTTTTAATTTATTTAATCTGGGCGCCAGAATTCCTAAGAATTCGCTGAAATCGTCATATAACATCTCACAAATAAAAAAATACTTTTAAACTAATCGGTATTACATCATACCGTAACGAGAATTAATTTTTTAAGATTATTATTCCTGGGCTTATTCAAACATATTGGCAAAGGTAAATTACATTTTTAAATCTTATTAAACTACTAATAGATTTAATAATAAAAAATAATAACTATTATTAATAACGCACAAATGAAAAATTGATATTAGAAATATTTTTATTCTAATAGATAAAAAAAAATACTTGAAATAAATTACTTATCAAGTAAATTAGAGAGAACCCATATTAATTCAAATAGGACGCAATCAATAAAATAAAATAATTAATTAAAAAGTTCTGTATAAACAAAAGTCTCTTGTACAGAAAAAACGAAAGTCTCTATCGGGATTATTTTAAGACTTGTTTGCAAACGCTTAATTTTGTCACAATCAGGAGTAATGAAGCATTACTTACCTGTGAGTTTTGGGAATTCAGTAGTAGATAACTATGCATAGTTTTTTGGGTAGAATGAGCTCGGCCTTTTTGTTATTATTTGATCTTGTGGTCCATTCTCCTAGTCGGTCACGAAAGCTTTTCTGGTATACATCTTCAGGCACGATGTTTTCAGAAGCTCCGGTTCACTCCGACATGCCAAATTACTTCAGCGTAGAGCGATCTTGGATATATTATTGTTATCCAAGACCAACTAGAGAAACCAACGAACAAGATGTCCTTCAAACTGATCTCTGCCTTTTATATTCTCTAGAGGCCCAGTTTTCCGACTTCTGCGCATATCTTTTGTTTGTCAAAATATCCGTTGAATATCTTATATATTCTTTATAAAATTTATGTTACAAAGTCTCTATTTTTTTCAGCATAATTCTGCCATCTTTAATTAGTTGAAATATTTTTACTTTCTCTTATCTAGATTGGTAATTTGTGTCTTTTGTTCTCTCCAATTCTAACTTTTATTTCTAATTACATAAAAAAAAAACCGAAAGAATAATTTAACTTTCATTGTACGTTATTTTTTTAAAAAAAAATTAGTCAAAAAAAAATCTAAATTTACTTTTATTTTTTTAGCTTCTACCAAATGCCAATATATTTGCAACGTATATAAATAAACGTTACAATACCACCAGTGCCAGGAGATGAGAATAAAATAGGGGTTTACACTAATTTTATTCTTAAGTTTTTTAAATTCATATTCGTGTTGTTTTTTTTTTTTGTAGTAGCGTGATGATATATTCCGTAGACGCATTCAACAAGCGACGTTCGGCTTTAACGCCCACTTTTAGGTCTAACACGGCGGGAATGGAAAATATTTCAACATTCATCTGTGTCCTTTCCGCTTAAGTGTAATAGTAACGATAAGAAGCCCAAGTTATAAGCACTAACGAGTGTTGCTCATTGTTTTGAGTCTTACAGGCTTGCGGCAACTTGGTCCGCCTTCCCCTTTATTGGGATCCCTGCTAGAAATAGTCTGATGGGCATATAAAGGTGGTCTTATGTTAATATACTGCGTACTAGGACTCGGGGCTATGTTTTTCCCCTCTTCAGTAACCGCCTACCCGGTCAAATACTTGTGACTTATGTCTACATCAGCCACGATCATGTTTTACTTTAGACATATCAAAAAAAATATACATACATTTTTTCTTTCTGGAAGTCATATTAAAAAAATATTTTTTTTTATATTTTAATAATCAGGGTTTAATTAGTTCGTTAGTTTATATAATTTTTTTTTTTTAAAAAAAAATTACTATTTATTTTCCGGCTGTGAGTTTCTTTGGGTCATCGTTGTAACGTTCTTTATCATTACAACTTATCTCAGGTTGTAGTTGTTAAATCGAAGCCCGAGTTGGGTCACCATTGTAACGTTTTTCATTTTGCTAGACCTCTACAGGCTAATATAAACTGCGCGTGAGTTGATCAAGCTATGTCAAAAAAGAAGAAAGTTATATTTCTATTCTAAAAACATAGCTATATTTCCTGATCAACTCGGCCTATTAATTGTTGAGAATTGTGCTATTGACGAAATCAGCTTTTAATTTATTTAATCTGGGCGCCAGAATTCTTAAGAATTCGCTGAAATCGTCATATAACATCTCACAAATAAAAAAATACTTTTAAACTAATCGGTATTACATCATACCGTAACGAGAATTAATTTTTTAAGATTATTATTCCTGGGCTTATTCAAACATATTGGCAAAGGTAAATTACATTTTTAAATCTTATTAAACTACTAATAGATTTAATAATAAAAAATAATAACTATTATTAATAACACACAAATGAAAAATTGATATTAGAAATATTTTTATTTTAATAGATAAAAAAAAATACTTGAAATAAATTACTTATCAAGTAAATTAGAGAGAACCCATATTAATTCAAATAGGACGCAATCAATAAAATAAAATAATTAATTAAAAAGTTCTGTATAAACAAAAGTCTCTTGTACAGAAAAAACGAAAGTCTCTATCGGGATTATTTTAAGACTTGTTTGCAAACGCTTAATTTTGTCACAATCAGGAGTAATGAAGCATTACTTACCGGTAAGTTTTGGGAATTCAGTAGTAGATAACTATGCATAGTTTTTTGGGTAGAATGAGCTCGGCTCAAGATCTTGTATAAAATTCTTTATTAGAAAGTCCCTTGAATACGAAAAGTCTATATCAGGATGGTAGTCTAAGCTTAGATAAATAATTGTTTGCAAACTTTTAAGTCACTATCAGGAAAATTTATTCTTAACTTACCGGTAAGTTCATGTAGGTTTATGGGATCCCAGATCATGAGAATTTCCATTGGTCTCTCCTGCCGGCGTCTTCCATTATTGTTCCGTTCTATAGCTGGAGAAAAGGCATGGTTGTAGTGACCCTTTTATTGCAAAAAGCGGTCTTCACAAGTCCCGTTTCCATGCTTGCGTGACAGCTTGGTACAGCAAGGGGTATACCTGTGTAGAAGTATATTTCTTGCCACAGGTTATGCTCGCTGAAACCTCCAACTTTCAGAGACGTAACTAGAAGTTAAAGAGAAGACCCAGATTGAAGTTGTCATCTCCTTTTTATATCGCGCTCCATTTTTGGAACTTCTGCGCACTCTTTTGTCTTTTTATCAGCGTATAAGATAATAATCTTATACACTCTCTCTTAAATTTAAGTTACAAAGTTCTCTTTTTTTTTAGCATTATTCTTCCATCTTTAATTAGCTAAAATATTTTTCTTTTAGCTTATACTTTTGGAATTTTTTTAATTTATCTGGATTAGTAATCTGTATGTCATTTATTCTTTCCAATTAGATAAAAAAAAATAAGAATGACAATTTTAACCTTCATTGCACGTTTTAACAAAAATTATACTAATCAGAAAAAAATCTAAATTTACTTTTTTAGCTTTTACCAAATGCCAATATATTTGCAACGTATATAAATAAACGTTACAATACCACCAGTGCCAGGAGATGAGAATAAAATAGGGGTTTACACTAATTTTATTTTTAAGTTTTTTAAATTCATATTCGTATTTTTTTTTTTTTCCTGTAGTAGCGTGCTGATATATTGTGTAGACTCATTCACAAGCGACGTTCGGCTTTAACGCCCACTTTTAGGTCTAACATGGCGGGAATGGAAAATATTTCAACATTCATAACGATAAGAAGCCCAAGTTATAAGCACAAACGAGCGTTGCTCATCGTTCTGAGTCTTACAGGCTCGTGGCAACTTGGTCCAACTTGATCCGCCTTCCCCTTTATGGGGATCTCTGCTAGAAATAGTCTGACGAGCATTTAAAGACGGTCTTATGTTCATATACTGCAGATAAGGACTCGGGGCTATGTTATTCCCCTCTTCAGTAACCACCTACCCGGTCAAATACTTGTGACTTACGTCTACATCAGCCACGATCGTGTTTTTAGACATATATAAAAAAATATACATATAAACTGCGCGTGAGTTGATCAAGCTATGTCAAAAAAGAAGAAAGTTATATTTCTATTCTAAAAACATAGCTATATTTTCTGATCAACTCGGCCTAGAATTATTGCTAAGTACAATCGTGAGCTGACTCATTTTTTAATTTCTACATGAGGGCGCCAGAGTCGTTAGACCCACTGAGTCGGCGTCAAACATATTGTAACTCGTAAACTAAACAGAAAAAAAAGTGCTTTTAAACTAATCGGTATTGCATCATACCGTAACGAGAACTATTTTCTCCTTTTTGATTATTATTTCTGGGCTTGTTTAAATACATTGGCAAGGTAAATTCCGTTTTAAATCCCACTAAACTAATAATAAATTTAATACTAAAAAAAAACAACTATTATTAATAACGCACAATGAAAAGGTTGATAAAAGTAAAATCTCTTTTATTCTAACAAACTAAACATATTTATAAGTTAAATTACGAATTAACTAAACAGGAAAGTACACACACACCAATCCAGATAATGAATCGATTAACAAAAACAGATTAAGCAATTAAAGCAATTTAATAATGTCCCAAGATCTTGTATAAAATTCTTTATTAGAAAGTCCCTTGAATACGAAAAGTCTATATCAGGATGGTAGTCTAAGCTTAGATAAATAATTGTTTGCAAACTTTTAAGTCACTATCAGGAAAATTTATTCTTAACTTACCGGTAAGTTCATGTAGGTTTATGGGATCCCAGATCATGAGAATTTCCATTGGTCTCTCCTGCCGGCGTCTTCCATTATTGTTCCGTTCTATAGCTGGAGAAAAGGCACGGTTGTAGTGACCCTTTTATTGCAAAAAGCGGTCTTCACAAGTCCCGTTTCCATGCTTGCGTGACAGCTTGGTACAGCAAGGGGCATACCTGTGTAGAAGTATATTTCTTGTCACAGGTTATGCTCGTGGAAACCTCCAACTTTCAGAGACGTAACTAGAAGTTAAAGAGAAGACCCAGATTGAAGTTGTCATCTCCTTTTTATTTCGCGCTCCATTTTTGGAACTTCTGCGCACTCTTTTTTCTTTTTATCAGCGTATAAGATAATAATCTTATACACTCTCTCTTAAATTTAAGTTACAAAGTTCTCTTTTTTTTTTAGCATTATTCTTCCATCTTTAATTAGCTAAAATATTTTTCTTTTAGCTTATACTTTTGGAATTCTTTTAATTTATCTGGATTAGTAATCTGTATGTCATTTATTCTTTCCAATTAGATAAAAAAAAATAAGAATGACAATTTTAACCTTCATTGCACGTTTTAACAAAAATTATACTAATCAAAAAAAAATCTAAATTTACTTTTTTAGCTTTTACCAAATGCCAATATATTTGTAACGTATATAAATAAACGTTACAATAAACAATAAAATCATCGTCTCAAAGATAATTACTAATTACGTTGTCACCAGAAAAACCATTGTCACAACATGAGTGTGAAGTTGGCGCTAGTTGTTTGCAAACAAACGTGTTTTTCGGCAAATAGCTATAATAATTAAAATGTGTATAAAAAAATGTAAATTACTGTACTGTAAATTATGCATAAAAATATATTATTTTGAATAAAATTAAATATTATAGTTAAAAAAAGTTTGTCTTGTATCAATTTTTTTCAAATTTGAAATTTTTTTATTAGTCATATTTTATTTCCTTATTTTTTTTTTTTGCGTGAATTTTAAAGTAATTTTACGTTGGTGCTTTGCTTTTACGCGAATTTCGAAAAATCACAGACCGCATCCCCCATTTTTCAATGTAAGTTACGTCTATTTTTGCGCGATTTCGTTTGCGCGTGTTTTCTGAGGAACCTATCTATCGCGTAAAACGAGACCCAGGTGTATATGCACTTTCCAGTTAGATAAAGGATTAGTTTGTAGGTAGATGCAAAAAAAATAAAACAGATCTAATATTTCAGTTAACGTAAGTAAGATATTCATATATATTAATGAAAAAAAATTGATTTATGTTGGAAGCATATACATTTTATTTTTCCTTTATTATTCTTTCTGAATTTGATATGCAGTATTCTGCATAATAAAATATTTTGTGAGCATAATGCTAAAAGTTTTACAAAATTTTAAACCATACTAAAAGTTGATACTGGCTTAAAAATATCAAACCAATTTGAAGAGATTCTAATTTCTGGATGGCGAGACCACTATTATGTTTCTATAAGAGGAAAAAGTTATTTAAAAAAAGAATATTGTCCAGAGCATATTTAATAGCAATAAACGTCAGACATTTTTATATTTACTTTATTTTAAAAATAAAAATATAGTAATTTAATAAACAATACATATTCTATTCTAATCAAATTTATCAACAAAACGAGCTATTATGTGCTAAATACATTTATACATGATAGGTGCTTGGAACAAAATATGGCAAAGTTTACACTCCATTGTACATGATATTCACTTAAATGCAGGTCATTAATCTTCAAAATGCCCGACAATATTTAAATAAGTCTAATTTTTTTTGGAATAAACTAGAATAATTATTTATGGATGAAATATATAACGTATACTTTTGTTTGACAGTTGCATAGCATGTTAGCAACAGGATATAATTTAAGTAAATAATTTTTTTTGTATTTTTATTTATTTTCGATTTGTATTCATGGATAATGTAGTTGATTGTGTTAAATTTATTTAGTTTTTGTGGGAAAGTTTTCTTATTGTATGTCTATGTTGTTTTGGAAGTCAATTCTTAGCCTGCAAGGTTTTTATTCTCCTGCAATGTTGCTTTTTAATTGCATTGAGGTTTGAAATACCTATAATTCATTACACATGTCAAGTAGTTAGTATTAATTTTTAAATATAGTAATTAATTGTAAAATGTCATCGCTGTTATTAATTGATGTATTACATAGATTTCTTTTAGTCAGAAATACTATTTTTTATTACTTTAGGGTGATTATTAGATTTATCATCAAATAAGTATCTTTCTGACTTTTATACAGTATTCATTATCTTTGTAAATATAAGAAACATGTAAGTCTCATTATATTTCTTATTTTAACTATTATATAGTGTAAAATACACAGCCATGGAAAACATATTGAAATGTAAACAATGGAAGTTCGAATTTATTTTAAATAAGAAGAGTATATGTCAATAGGTTTGGTGACACCGAGTATCTGCTACTAAATAAATAATATGATTTTAACACAAGTTATAGAAGTCACAGTCTGAAAATGATGAATAGTGTGAATCAGCATGGAAAACTACCAAAACTATAAATATTTTATCTGACATTAAGTACTTGAAACTCAGTAGATTGGATCTCATGCTTATTTAAATATTAGATCTGTTAATGAGCAATTGTATTTTCTTTAAATTATTTAATGTTTGACTAGGAATTTTTCCTTAGGAATTTTTCCTTTTGATTTACGTATTGGTTATATAAAATTGTTAATTCATTGAATTAAAAATCAATTTCTGGTTAACTGAAAGCAATGTAATCTCAGGAAGTTTTAAGAAGTTATAATTAAAAGAAACAAAACTCCTACCATTTTAAAAAATTCCAAGATAGCAAAAAAAAAAAAAATTATAATTAATTATCATATTGTAACTATATGTAATTAATTAACTTTTTTGTAAGATTTAATAAGAACTCATAGTATACTCATCACAATCATAGATCTGTATAGTCAAAATAAGAGTCATAGATCACGTGACCCTATCTCTTAAGCTTGTAAGTTATAAAACAATGAGGATTGCCAATTCCTCTACAAGCTTTGTGTTAAATGCTATAACTTTTAGTTAAATGCTGGCTTTGGGTTGGTATTTTTAGATCTAGGGGTCTGAACCTACCCCGACACTTCTCTGAGAAGTGCCAAAGCACGAAACCATGATCAGGGGTTTGGGGAGGGATTCCTGACAGAGATATTTTAAGTGCTGGCTCTGGCTAAGCATTTAACACAAAGCTTGTAGAGAAATTGGCAATCCTCATTGTTTTATAGATCTGTATAGCTTAAAATTTTTTTTTTTCTCATTTAAATTTTAATGGAAAACACAATCAGTTTTAATCAATCGGTTTTTATTAGCTTTGCAAGAATTTTAAAGAACCACTGCATTTGTAACAAATTTGTGTTGTGTGGGGTTTTTTTTAAACTATTTATGATAGCTTTCTTGGATATTAGCATTCACATGATCAAGCCACTTTTTATCATCATTATTGTTATCTTGGCCTACTAACCGATGATTGGCTGATTTTAAGATATTGAACATTTGTTTGAGTTGAATTGACAAGATTCGTTTGCAGAAAGAAAAAAAACTTGATGTTAACGAGTGCTTTTAATATAGTGGCAATCTTTATAGAACACAATTTGTATTAAGTTATTGCTAATGATAATGTGTTTATCTGATTCAATCATTGTTATTACTGGTAGAATAAATTAGGTGTTATGTCATTGAATGTATGACTTTAATATCTATATATATATATCTGATATGGTTTTGAAATTTGATATTGATGCTGGGTTTCTTCGACTGAATTAGCATATTTATTCTATTCACTTTATTTTAATAATTTGAATTATATTTAAAGTTACTATTTGCCATTAATTTATTTTGCTCATTTGGCAAGCTATATTTTTTAAGAGTTTAGTAATTTAATTTTGATTTTTATTGGGAAGAACTGTCTTTCTTCACAAATTTACACTGTATATTTAGCCATTTGAAATCCCAGTGTCTATAAAAACTTTGCTCCTAGCAAAACATTATTATTCAATGGGGAAAAAAAATTAAATATATCTACTAGCTTTTCTTATTGTAGTCTCAAATCTTGACATCTCTCATCATACCTTTTCTAGCAGTAACATTTATTTTCACTTCAATATTTTTTTTTTATCATTACAGAAATTTTAATTTTTTTCTTTTTTTTTTTTTTTTTGAAAATGAATGATTCACTTTTGGACAATTTTATTTAAATTTTGAGAAATGTTTGAAGAAAATGAGTTATTATAAATAACAATATTCAGCTCCTAGAAGCTGACTGCCATTTATTTACAAAATGTAAACTTATATTGATCCATAGATAGAAGACAGCTATACAAACTTTTTTTCTTTTTAAAATTATTATTAATATAAAGCTTCCTTACTGATATAAATATTAATTCATCAACATAGCTAATATAAAATTTTATATATCATATGTTCAAAGATCTTTAAACTAATTAATCTAGTAAACAATTTTTTCTCTTTTTTTAATTTTTGTAATATTTGACAAAATCGTTTTGAATATAGATGAACAGATGTCAGCCATTGATGAACTTATTACTGCAATGGACCTTACAAAAACTGGGTATGTAAAAACTGTCGTTTGTTATTTTTTAGCATGTTTATTTATATTTGTGAATTTGTCTCCTTAAACATCAGTAATTAAACATAGAAAGAATTAAAAACAAAATAAAAAAGTTATTAATAAGATTTTATTTTTAATTTAAAGATTTTACTTTTATGTGACAAAAGAACTTTTGTTAAAATGAAGTAATATATGTTACTTTCAATGGAATGGATGAGTTTATTTGTTTTGACTGGGTTAATTAAACTTTAGCTTAATTTCTTTTAATTGCAATGAGTGCTAAAATTTGCATAAATAAGCGATAACGAATAAAAGAATAATTATTTGTATATATATATATAGCTGGGTTTTTTTTGCCTAATTTATTGTATGGGAGTGAAACTTGGACACCTTATCGGCTCACTATAAAGGCATTCGAAAATTTTAAGATCAGAAAATCAATCGATATGTTCATCAGGTTGCTGGATGTGATACTATCGAGTCTGCTATCGCAAAATCTCACCTCCATTGGATTAAACGTAAAATGAATGAACAATGGAAAACTTCCTAAAAGGGTGTTTTATGGTGAATGTGCATAACTTTTGTGGGAGTGGTAGACCCCATCTACGATATAAGGATGATCTCAAAATCATTCCAAAAAGTGGAATATTAGTTGCTTCCACTGGGTATATGTGGCAGAGGATAAAATACATTAAAGAGTTATAATTAGACATAGTGTTGAAATATTTCAGAAAGAAAAGTTTTCTGCCAAAGAAAATATCAAGCGGAAAAATGGACTAGCCATTTCTATATGTGGATGCATTTGTGGTTCACAAATTGGTTTATATAGTCATTGCAAAACTCATTTTTAGAATAGTTTTTTTCTCCCTTTTTTTTTTAAGTTAGAAAGGCCATACTCATTTATGAATAGTTGTTTATTAGTAGTACCAATAATATTAAACTATCACAAAGATAATCTCATTTTAATAACTATAAATACACATATTAAATGTTTGTGTTAAGAAACAAGTTACCATTTGTTATAAGGTCTTGCCAACATTTTCTTTTTCTTTTAAAAAAAAAAGAATAAATTTGATGCCAACAGAATCCCCCAATATATATATATATATCGATCAAATAAAGTGGAATATATGGATGCCAGTTCTTTATGACAAATTCAATTCTAATAATATAAAATTAATGATGCATTATTTTAATTTATCAAAAATTGGATACTGGTCTATTAGCAGCCATACATTGCTTAGTGGCGCTGTTTCTGTTCAAAAACCTATTAATGTAAAGTTTCTGGATGCCATCAAGTGATATATGGCTACTAATACACCAGTACCAAAAATTGTAACATGATTTATTAAAGAAATTGGTGAATTTATTGAGACATTTTACAATGTATAAGCTGTATAAAGAGTACATTTTTGTATATATATATATAAAAAAAAAATTTTTAATATTTTTGCGACTTTAATCTTTCCCTGATCCCATCAGGAGATAGCTATCCCAGTTTGAAAAGCCCAAAAGGTGTAATATAATGTTCGATATGAGAATTTATATATTTAATACATTTATTTCAAATTGTCACATTATTTTTTTGTTTTAAAAATTCAAAACAATTATATTAAAAATAAGCATCGTGTGATTCCCTCCGCTAGTGAACTCTTTTTGTCAACAACTATAACCAGTAAACTTTGATTAATGAATACTAGATGGTAGTACCAACTGATTGTTTTTTGGTAATGGCCTTTTTGGAAAGAAGTATCGGTAATTATAACGTAATCGGGCTTGACCACTTGATGGCATTGTTGGCAGTCAAAAACAATACATTACAATGTTTGGGGCCGCGTTATATTTTTAAATCAAATCAGTGTTTTTTTTTTGGTTATTAATTTATTGATTGCTATAACTTTTTTTTCATGCCTTTTTATTAAAAAAGTTGTTTAATTTTAATTTGTATTTAGTAAACGACAACCTTTTTTTTTATTTTTAAATTGCTGTTTTTGGACAAAGCTGCTACTCTGCGATGTCTATTTAGCGATGTCTTTCGCTTAATTATTGGTAAATGACAATCTTTTTTTTTATTTTTAAATCGCTGTTTTTGGACAAAGCTGCTACTCTGCGATGTCTATATAGCGATTTCTTTCGCTTAATTATTGCTTTCTACATAACAAAACAACTTTGTAGGTTTAGGGTTAGTGTTCTGTTGTTTGTAATGCTAAAATAAAAGATATCAAAATCGTAACCGTAATTGGACAAAAGAAAGAAACTCACCTTTTTAAACAACAACAAACACATATAAATGTCTTATTTACTTATTAAACATGTTTATATGTGCTTTCTATGAAATTTACAAAAAATCGTGTATATTTTTATTGGACAGCAGAAATATTCGGCTTCTGTTGTCGGCAACTGCGGAAAAAGTTGATCGCCATCTATTTTATCAACTATGTGGTATTTCACGTGAAAACGAGATTTCGCATGCGATATCGGCCGAATTCTTTTTTACCTACCCTCGGCAAGCTTTTACATCTTACACATTCTCTAAACAAGGGTGTGGCCGTTTAGAAAATTACTATAAATTCATGTTTATTAAATAAATTATAAATACAAATATTGTGTAACGTATATTGTAAAAATTTGACTAATCTATCAAACTGTAAACGAAAGATAAATGTGTGGATTCACAATAACTGTCGCGAAGCAGAAATAGGCCATATTATTTCTGCGTTACGCATCATAAACAGCCTTCTAATGGCTAAGACAAACATAGGTGTTTTCTATAGCCGTAAGTCATGTCTTGTAAACGGCATTTGTTAGGTGTTTTGGCAAGCCAGAACGCCATCAAGTGGCCAAGCCCGATTACGTTATAAGTACCGAAATATCATTTAATACTTTCATGGTACATAGTAGTATAGAATAGAGATAGAAGTCATCATGTTTTAGCTTTCCTTAGTGTTTTACAGTATTAATTTGAAAAATTATACTTATCATAGTTTTGTAAGCTTTGAATAAAGGGCGATGGATGGCAGAATGTTATCAAACATCTATGATGATTTTTGGGCCAATCTTATCTCAGAAAAATGTTTATTTAAAATTCTCAGAGATAGAATTTTTCATAGTATAAAATTATCTAAGGGAATTGTGTGATGCCTAATTTTAGTCAAAGATGTCTGCATTTTATAACTAAAGCCATTAAAATATATAATTGCTGGATAATTTTGAACATATAATAGTTCTATAGAATAGTCCTTTGTTTGCACAAATAATCCATTCTGTGACTGTTTGCATAATCTGGATTTTATGGGAATCGGATTTTTTTTTTTAAGGTGCATGTTTTCCATTGAAAATGGTGCAGATATTCCCACAACATGAGGCAAACAAGAAAAGAGTACTATACTAATTTTTGTATCACTTTTTTTTTTTTTAATATTTCGCACTTTATAAATGCTAAAATTTGATGACATAAATCCAGTTTTATATAAATAGAAGGTTGCCTGTATTTGAAAAATTTCATCGTATGCATAGAAGTATTCGCAGTGCTTTCTCAAGTTAATAAAGCTATCTGACTGTTGTAACTGTTTTCACTTTGTCAAAATTAAGTGTGACAAGATGTCTTGCTTTACTAACTATTTACTATTCAAAAGGTTTTATGTTTTTCTGCATTTATTAAAGATGCTGTTAATTTTAGCTAGTTTTTAGTAACCACTTGGAAAATGAGTATTTTTTTTTTTTACAAACAACAATCAGAAGATAAAGATAATTAACAAATTTCAGTTAATTTCACTCTATATTCTATACTTTTTACATTTAAGCCAATAAACATCACATGACCATCATCTCTTATGCTTGTGTATAACTGTTGTTAAACAGGCAAAACTCACTATACGTATTGCCACACACAACAAGCTAGAGTAATCAATGGATGCCAGAAGGCTTGTGCATAAAATCCCCATCTAGTGCCTACTCATCCAATATCCCCAGACTAGTTTCTGGCTTGTGGCCTTCGTTAGATACTTTTTACATTATAAATTTAAAAATTAGTGATGACAAATTATTAAAAAAATAACATTTGCATTATTAGAAAAACATTTAAATCAGATGACAGTTCTTATCAATAAATCTCTTCTTAAATTGTGTAGTGTATATAAACTTTTTATTTAATCAGTCTCACATTTCAAACATACAATTGTAATTATTTTACATCCTACATACATGCCCTGTAATACTGTTTTAATATCTCAATGATGTTTTGTTGAGTGTGAAGGATACTTGTAAATCAAAGCACAAGATAGAGAATGAAAAGAATGGCCATCTTATCTTTGTACCTAAATTCATTTATATAGGCCAATCTAAAATGTATTGGGATAAGAGCGTGACGGTCTTCCATTAATTATTTTACATCAATTAACTTTATTCCGTCCATTAACAATCATGAGATTTTTCAGTCTACTGCCTTTTAATATTATGAAATATTAAAATCTATGTAATTCTCTATTTAATTTTTTAACGCTATACTGGAAAAAATATATAAATGATTCTTAATATGTATTTCAATTGAATTAGTTTTTTTAGTTAGGCAAAGAAATATGATAATTTCTAATGCAATAAAGTGTGATAAGCAAGTATTTATGTATTTATTAAAAGGCTTTTAAAATCAAAATGTGCTCACTTAAAATATTATACTAGTAAGTGAATTTGTATGATATCCATTTTATATAATACATGAGCAACAGTATTAAATGAATAAATAATAAATGGGTTTATTTTTCTGAAGTTCATAAGAAGTTAGAATACCAGAAGTGATATGCCTGGATGTGATCCATGGACCTTAAGTTCCAGAATCTGCCACTTTACCTTCTCATTAAATCACACAAAGTGGCCTTCCATCAATAATGACATTTGGGGATTGATGCGATAATTTAGCTCATCATAATTTACAGCAGAAGTAAAATTAACCTTTTTTATTTTTATTCATTTAGTAATATTTTGAATCAAAAATGCAATCAGTTAATTTGAATGAAATCCTTATCATTCCAAATGTGAATAATCGTAATAAATTATATATTCAGACAAGCGTGGAAATGCTCGTATAAAAAATCAGTCTTGTTTTTCAGAAAAGTGAATATAGAATATTGTCTTATTACTTACTATAAGTTCCTTTATTACCAGGTCGTAAAAATTAAGTATCTGACTTTATATATTTTGTACATTTTCTTCTCTTTAAATGAAGCCTAAACTTAAATCATTTAATTTTTAGATAATTGTGTATTTGGTTATATAAAAGGTATATTCAGACAAGCGTAGAAATGCTCGTATAAAAAATCAGTCTTGTTTTTCAGAAAAGTGAATGTAGAATATTGTCTTATACTAAAGTTCTTTTATTACCAAGTTGAAAAATTAAATATCTGACTTTATATTTTGTACATTTTTTTTCTTTTTAAATGAAGCCTAAACTTAAATCATTTAATTTTTAGATAATTATGTATTTGATTTTATAAAAGGTAGATTTTATGTATTCATCTATTTAAAATATATTCGTTCTCTTTCTTCTTTTACTAAATATGTTTTATTTATAATTAATTATTATTTATTGTGCTTTTAAGAGATGATGAATCTGAAGAGGCTTTAAAACCTAAGTTAACCTTCAATCCATATATCCAAAGGCTGTATCAGGTATTACTTGATTTTTATGAAACACAAAAACTGAAGTATTGTAAAATTAGTATATGTTGTGTGTAAATACTATTCTCATATATGAAGAATCAGTTTCCAAAATATAAACTTGTAAATATAATATTATGGATAAGATTTGTATATAGATGTTTTCAACTATAGGAACAATATAGGATACTAAAAAATAAGTGACTAAATATTCAATATAATAGAAATTGCACTTATATATAATTTAATATGAGAGTGTAAAATAAAACCAATACTAAACATAATATGGATTTGAAAAGCATGTGAATACCTTATAAATATTTGAATACATTTATTTAATTCTCCAAGATTTGTTAGTTTTATCATTTAGCTATTATCATGGTAAATATTCATGCCATTAACTTATATATTACACTATAAGAATAATATCTTATTATTATTTACCCCATAAAAGTAATGAAATGAAAGGTGAATGAAATTATTTCTTTATCCATAATTATTATTGACTAACAATTATTAAAACTTTATTCCAACTTTATCATTTTCATATACACCTTTACCCCGCTTAGCGATTGTCTACTTAGCGATATTTCGCAATAGCGATCATCATCAATTTGTACCCACTACTTCGATGTACAATCGATTATTCGTTATAACGATCAGGAAAAATTAAAAAAAAAAAAAAATTGGCAGCCATCTTGAATTTTGCGTCACTGATGACGTCAGAGATAGCTATATTAAATTCATTTTACCAAAAGCAAAAGATATTATTGTAATATGTATACAGGTAATGACTTTGCTGTAATTGTATACACATACAATATTTTATTTATAAAACACTTAAAATATCTATAATACTGTATATATCATATATAATAAATAACATGGCAAATGTTCATCCACTTTTTCTTATAAAATACGTATATATGTTCTACAATAATATCAACAAATTAAAAATCCTTCTCATTTTTCTTTTCAAAAACTTTATTTTCTTATCTCAATACTGAACATATACAGTATATATAATACAAAGCTTCAACGTTGATTTGTAATTAAATAATGTAAAAGAAAGAGTAATAAAATATAGCAATGGGAGAGAGATATCCTTGAAAATGACACTATGAAGATAATCAGTTGAAACGGAATTTTGTATTATATAAATACTGTATATACAGTATATATATATGTTCAGTATTGAGATAAGAGAATAAAGTTTTTGAAAAGAAAAAGAAGGATTTTTAATTTGTTGATAATACTGTATACAAATATTCCAATATATAAATACAGTACAAGACAAATAAAATACCATCATCACAAACTTTCAGGAAAACACTAAATATGAATATTAAACTGTGTGTGTGTGTTTCTTAAATACGATATATTATTTTTAGAAGACCTGGATAATTATGTACAAATAGTTATTGATTTTGTAACTTTGTTAATAAACATATTGTTTACATTCAAAATGTTTCAAATCAAAAGAAAAACAACATTTTAAAACGCAAATGTCGAATTAGAAAAGTTTAAAAAGAAAAACAGGTTGCATTTAATTAATAATCTTTCTACTCGAACGGGGGAGGGGGCATTATTACATTAGTAAAAATATACAGTAAGAAAAATAAACCTAGCTGTATGTTTTAGAAAATTAGAAGTTAGATTTTTTACTTTTAAAATAAGTTGATATTTTTTTTCTAAAGTTGACAGCTTTACAATAAGCATTATGTTCAATTAAATATAAATAATAATTAAACATTGTTTTTTAATTTGAATAATTTCACATAAGTAATAAAATAAATGTATAGTAGTAATATATACTGTAATACAAATTTAAAAAAAAAAACACTTCAGTGTGGATTTTTTTTTCATTACGATGAAGAATATAAAAACTTTTAAATTCAAATTTTATTTCACTTTCTTTTTCTTTTTGCTGTCTGTACTTTTTAAAGTGAAAATATGCATTTTTTTTCCTAGTGATACCGTATTTAGTCATCATTGTCATGAAAAAAATCAAGAAAATCTTTGAGCTTAAAAATCAATGTGGATATTTTACGTCACTGGAACCGACCAATTTTTTCCCATAGACCCCCATTATAATTTCGTATTTTGTGTACGATATTCTTGCTTAATGATGAGTTTTGGAGGACCAATTGCCATCGCTAAGCAGGATAAAGGTGTATAATGAATATTTGAAATATTATCAATAAGATTCTAATGATTATAGTAATATTTTAGAATAGTCTTATAATTTTCTTTTAAAAACAACAGACCTACTAGAAAGTTATTATGGTTATTTTATCACCTTTGTTCTCCGTACTAGTTTTATATGTTAATTTTCTTTATTAAATACAAATTCAAATTACAGTTTAAAATAGTCTTTTTTGTTGATTTTAAACAATTAAAATCTTAAAATGGTAGCAACAACTTTTTTCATACAATAGTGTTACATAGTGCAAGCGATAGTAATCAATGAATGCTAGAAAGTATGTGTATTAAAATCACAATCTAGTACCTACTCATCCAATATCCTCAGACTTGTTTCCAGCTTGTGACTTTCATCAGCGAGGAAACTTTGATATGAGAGCAATGCTCCTAGATCTTCAGATTTAATGCATCTCTCTAGCAGTCATTTTTTACCCTTTTAATTAACTATCAAGCTATGAGCTTAAACCGAAAACAAAATAATATTTTCAATGCAAGCTAATTCACTTGTATAATCATATAAATCGGAATCCACTTCAGTATCTATATATTTTAGTATCTATTTTTTTAATAACCATAGTCATCAACATCCTTTGGCTAGGATTTGGTATTAAACCATTAAAATATCCCATGATAATCATCGGCTTGTACTAGATAGCGCTATTGTATGTAGAAAATTGCTACTGTTTTAACAGATTGTGTATGAATTAGAAATATTGATCAAGTGATATTTTAGTAGTTTTAAATTGAAATCTTGTTTTATGTAAATAGAAGCATTTTGGGTCAACTTTATACAGTTGTAACAATGCTTCTTATATTGGAGAAAATATTAAAAACATTAAATATAACCTTAATGAATTTTGAGTGCCAAACATTCTTTTCTAAGGCAGACAGATACTTGGCACCAAAAATGTATTAAAGTTATATTTAATGTTTTTTCTGTATTAAATTTGGAGTTTTCGTAGTTTATAGTGTACCGGACGAAAGCTTTAGGTCTCGCATATACTGACCACAGGGGTGCCACTAGTCCGAAATTCGGAACTAGACATTTATTTTAAGGGTGACAGAAAATGCGAATCGAATGCGCCGGACTAGATCAATCAAGCAAATGAGATCTATGTTTTGTTCAGAGAGTTGGAAAGATAGCAACAGAAAACAAAATCAGCCAAGTAAAAAGGAATAAATAATTTTATTATGGATATGATTAAATAAACATTCTAAATAATAATCTTTAAAACACACTTAAAATGTACTACTCGTACATTCGTCAAAATTAAAGTAAAATATTTTATATGGCTTAGAGAGCGATTTCCTATGCGTGAAAGAGTGCAAACTACTGATAGTAGCAGAAATATTAGTAAGTATACAGTGATCTCACGCATGACAAGGAAGGTTAGCTTCCTGCTTATAACCCATAGTTAGAAAAAGGCTGAATCTCCGTATTTGAGATTTATGTAAGCTTATGTCGAAACCGAAGAAATACGAAGATAACTCCCAAAACATTAATAAATATAAAAAAAAAAAAGAGTGTTGAAAGTTATTACTTTCAATCGATTGACCTCCATCACAGTGAGACAGGCTAGGAGCTCACGATCTACCTATTGAAAGGGTTATAACAATCGTACATGCCCCTAATAAATGAATTGGAAGTTAAAAATAATGAAACTAACGACTATTATATTTTATAATAGTCTATAATAAATAATTACAGTTTCTTGACATAAGTAGAACTAATAATAAAATGGGTCTCGAGCCACAAGTCAATTAAAATAGTCTGTAATATCCAGACTGCTTTCTATAATAAAAAGGAATGTGAGATTATAAATAAAACTGTACTATTGTACTTACTAAGACTTAAATAGGGCGGACAGTAATAGGTTTGAAACTACCACTTGTTAAAAAGAAAAAAAATATCAAGCACACAGAAAACGAATTACATAAGATACAACTTGAAAAACATTTATATTTAAAAAAAGAAAACAAATCTAAAACAAAATTATTTAAATTGTGGAACATAAGGTACCTTAATAATTTAGTTAAACGCTAGTGCACTAGACTTCTTGAATATAATCCGTTAATCTGGATTCCCTGACGGTAGGCTTGGATGAGTTGGTTAGTGGTTTCTTTGTAGCTGGTTCTTATGGCATTATAGGCAGTTAATGGAGACACAGGAAGCACAAATCTGTCCTGGCAAAAAGCTTAGCACATCATGGTAAAGAAAATATTCTTGCTGTAGGTTTAACGCTCATTCTAGGTAGAATAATTACCGGATCAGCTTTCAGAATATGCAGGAATCGGTCTTTCCAAGTATTTTTGGCAGGAATAGTTTGTGCAAGTATCTCTCAGAGTTGATGGAAGTATCTCAGAGGTTGCGCAATTCTCTCTTTCAGATTGGGGTCTGTCTCCTCGAGCTGGTGCAAGTATTCTAGAGTTACTGCGAGATAATCCAATGACCTGATTAAGCCTGTTATAGCTGAATCATATCTCCACCAATTACAAAACTTATTAATTAAAATTTAAAAATTTTCTATCTAGCTAACAATAGTTATCTAATTAACGAAATAAATTGCCCTTTATAGATCTAGGAACTAACTAATGAAAAATTCTTTTCTTTTTGTTTTCTTTCTTTTTAATTATTCTTATCAATCTAAATCCCAAATCTGAAAAGCATATTTATTTATACAATTTACTTTTACATAAATTTAAAAAAAAAAATTAATCTTAGTTTTCTTTTTTCAAAATTAGAAAACCAAATATAGCTGTGGGGTTAAAATACAATTCCCACGTATATACATATATATTTGTACAAGCATTAAAAAAAACTTTTAATCAATATATCTTGCCTTTTTTTAATTTTTTTATAAAATGAAATGTAGATTTTGATCTAAAACTAAACAAAGATAGAAAAAATGTTTTGCAAGTAACTGTCAGATGTACAAAAGAATTCAATGGATTCCAACCTAGTTGGTTTTTTATGTTATTGTAATTTTTAAGAAATTTGGGTGAGTTGGGCAATAAGTAGACTTCTCACAAGTATATTTGTTCTTTTTCGATTTTAAGTTATATATGATCTTAGTTCAATCGATTAAACTAAGATCACATATAATTTAAAATCAAAAAACAAATATACTTGTGAAAGATCAACTTTGAAATGGTACGATGATAAAAGAAAGTTAGCTGGATCATTATGTGAAAAGAAGGCTTGAGAAGGGATATTAAGAGATTTTTTTTTTTTTGTTTCATGAAGAGAGCTAATAGTGATTGATGAGATGAGAATCTAAATTATTAAATTTTCAGATTTTTATGTATCATAAACTTATAAATTATAATAAGTAGTAGATTTAACAAAATTTATATTTTATATAATAGTAATCATATTACTGTATGAGGGGAAAAAGTATGCATTTATACTTTTGATAACGATATTCTGTAATATACTCTCTTATTCTTCTCCTTCACTTTCTTTGCATATCTTCATATAATCATATATATTACTTATAATACTTCATTCATATACACTTTAATGCAAGTAATTTTCTTACAGTGTCAACTGTCCAGCAGTCTTCGTCAGAGCTATATCTTCCTTACAGTTTTAAGTTTAATTAAAGTTAAAACTGTAAGGAAGATATAGCTCTGACGAAGACTGCTGGACAGTCGAAACTGTAAGAAAATCAAGACGGGTAAGAAAATTACTTGCATTAAAGTGTATATGAATGAACTATTATAAGTAATATATATGATATTCTGTAATATTGAAATAGAACTAAAATTCAGGGTTTATAATATAGCTCCCATTTATATTAGTATAAAAAAGATAAGCGAATGATTTATTGCTTAGTTCATAAGATGTTCAATCACTAACAGTGGTAAAATGTAGTCACGCTCCGTGGATTTTGACCTCCAGCATTCGCTATTCTACCATGATACTAAACCATGGTGAGGATGTATGTTAATTGTCCATATGATCATGAATTACCAAATATACTGAAACTAATGACCATATTTTCCTGTATGATTATTTTGAATGATGTTTCTATAGCTGTATGAATTTGCAATTGGTATAAATAATGTATGTGGGATTCGAACTCAGACTTTCACACGACCCTCAACTCTCCATGCCATCTCATATTGAGCTATGTATTGGAGTGTACTTCTTTATTTAATTACTTTTAATGTATTTTTGTCTAACAAAGTATTCGATATTTCTTGATTTTTTAGCTTGCATTCTTTCCATTATACAATAATAAATTTGTTTTTATCCACAACTATATATAAACATTATAATCAGTGAAAACTATAAAATAGATCATGTTTGCAGTTGATATTCTCTCCTATTTGCAAATAGTCGTACAGGCACTGGTCATAATAGTCTGGAGATAATGATTGAATTAGCATCTGATATCCAGTGATTACTCAGTATTTACATGAATCTTTGCTCCATGAAATAAATTTATATTCTTGCCATTGCATATATGATAAGCCATTATATTATTTAATGGCTCATTAAAATCATTCCCATAAATTTATGAATAGAAGCAGATGCTATGTTATAATTTTTAATTGGTTTTTAAAATAGTAACAGTATGTTCTAATTTAGTATTACCATTTAAAGTTACACAGGTACACCTATATATCATTTGAACTGGTTTTTAATACTTTTTTTCCTTTTCTGTATTATAGTGTATGTATCATCGAGTTCTTAATCCAGATGATCCTTTGCCAGAAATAAATCCAGAAATTTCAAATTATTTGAAACAAAATGATCAGATAGTGAAAAGAAGTAAACCAGCTATAGAGAAGTTAAAAAAACTTTTTACATTGAAGGAAGTTAAAGTTAAGGCCAATGAAAAGACAGGAGCTTTGTTGTTTCAGAAAGAGTAAGATATATTACTGATTCGAAATATAAATGTTATATGTTGTTATAAATTAAATGCTTTGATTATATGCTGAATATAATTTTAATGTTGCAAAATGAAGATATTGTTAAGTAATATATATATAAAATATTTTATAAGAAACTTTTGTTTAATTTGAGGGTAATGCACTAAAAGCCAAAAAATAATTATTTTTGTCAACAATAGTTTGGGTTGATATATTTACTTGAAATAAACACAAGTCAAACATACTAATAATGATTAAATCAATTACTTTCTAGTTGCCTCCTGCTTTTATTTTAAGATAAATATACCAACACAAATTGTGGACTAATTAAAAAATTAGTTTTTGGTGGATTATTTCTCAAATTAAATAAAATTGGATTTTTTGTAAAATATTTTTTATATATTTTTATTTTTTAGTATTCGGATATTTTGCAATAAACTTTTTGTACCTATTTATATTCAAATTTAAAAAGTAAGAATGTAAACAATGTTACTGTATTTCTAGTTTTTGTAATGAAATTTATGCGCATTAAAAATTGTTTCCAAGTTGTTTTTTTTGTTGCAAGACTTCTTGATGTTATGGAGAGCACTAAAGATAATCCATGATGATCCAAAACACCAGTCATATTTGTTATCATAAATCGTAAACCAGACTTGTTAATGCCTTGAAATTTTTGTGGTCCATGGCTAAACTATGTCGTTAGGTAACACATGTTGATTCAGAAATGGCACTACAGGCAGATTGAAAGAAATAACCAATCACCTTTTCACTGGGACACGCTGTGAGTACTGTAAATTGAGACAGAAATATCTCATGCGCACATATAAACTAGAGAGGGTATCCATATGTATTTAACTTATATAAAGAAAAAGGAGAAATATACACACACAGAAGTTATTATATAAGTCTAAAATAACCAAAATTTATGTAAACAATAATATCATAGCTATTTTAAAATAAATTATCCTCAAAATTAAATGAAAAATCTATACATGAAAATAGATTATTTAATTTTAAATTCTGAATTTTGTTTCAAAAATAGAAAGATTAAAAAAGTTGTTTTTATATATGCAATCATAATTAATTATTTTCATATTCTTCTATCTAAAGGGGATTTAGAAATATTGATCAAGAAATTATTTATGTCCCAAATCAAAAGATAATATAAATTGATTTTGTTTTATGAATATAAAAAATGAAAAATAATTATTGTTTGCATTATATTATTTTTATTAATTAAAGAAAGAAAAAACAATTCTATAAACTCTTACATTTGCATAATTTCTACCAAATAATAATAAATAATCAGACACTTACGAATTCAAGAATAATATAAAGATTAAACCCATGTTAATGTGTGTTTATGGCCATATAGAGATTCATGCAGATGGTGCTCGTGTTCACCATTGAACTCACCATGCAAGTTCTGCATTTTATGATCAATCAGTGTTTGCCTTCCATGAATTTCAAACTGTACATCCATTCTATGTAAGTTGAAAATCATCCAGTAATTGCTCAGAAACACAAGATACTAACCTGGATTGAACATAATCTTTATCATAATCACAACTAAATATTTAGTTCATTTTACAAAAAGTATATGTGTATATGCAGTATTTTAATTTCGTTTTATATGTATATATTGAAAACAATTATTTTAATATTTATTTCTAAAACATATCCTGTGACATAAATGTAATGTAAATTTATTTCTAATCAGAAGTAACGACCTTTTTATACTATTTAATATATATATATGTTGGGAAATAGATTTTTTAATTGCAGAATCTTTTAATCCCAAAACCATTATTGGAAGATTATAACTTACTAATGCTTTTTAGCTAATTCTTAATAACTATCTATAATCCTAATATAAGTAACATTAATATGCTTCCCAAGAAATGATTAAATTTTATTTGACAATTTAACAAATAATTCACTGAGCAACGCTTTTGATTTGAGGAGTCATAATCATAGGGCTCAAAGTACCGATATGTTTGAGCGCTATGATTACAATCCCCCACGTCGAAAGCACTGCTCAGCAAATTATTTATTAAATTGTCAAATAAAATTTAATCTTTTTTTGGTAAGCGTATTAATGTTACTTGTAGAATTACATAGCCAAAGAAAAGAAGCAAAATTCGATTGAGTTATAATTATAATACTTATTAATCCATGCTTTTGTTCTTAAAACTTGTTTTATTTTGTTGAATTCATAAAAAAAAATTATTATATAATTATCAACATTTCAATCATTTTTTTTATGGCTAATGGATATATGTTGACAATTTAGGTTATGTTAATGGGTTGTTGTTTTTTTACAATTAAGGATAATTGATTTATTATTGTAAATTTATAGTAAGGATATAAATAGCAATTAAAAAGTAGATGTTTTAAATTTTAAAAATTTTAATTGGAAAAACAGAAGTATTAAAAGTTGTGCTATTTTTAACATGCAAAAAATAGATAACTTTTTTATTTTTAAAAAGTTATAGTCTACAATTTTCATCTGTTTAATGTTTTTTACTATATAAAATTGATCATAATGTTAGTACTTGATGTAATTTTTTTTTTTGTAAATTCAGTCAAATAAAACAAGCTTTGAAAATAAAAGTATTGTGATTATTAAAAAACTGAACATTTGGAAAGAAAATTTGATGGTAGGATTCTTAGAGTTTCAAAACTTGGTTTTAAGTATCTATCTTTAAAAAATTATTAATGTTATTTATTTTTATTTTAGTGATGATAATGCGCCACCATCTAAAAGGCCCAAAATAGTAGATGATTTAGAAGGTGATGGTATAGATAGTTTTATCGGCAATGTTGTTACAGAGGTAAGAACCACAAATATATTAATGTATTTATAGTATATTTTGCTTAACACTTTGTTTTTTTGTTGGCATTTAGGGATTTTTTTTTTTTTAAAAATAATAGACTTTTTATGAGGTATTAATTTCAAATATTTAATGTTTAATATTAAGTTTTATAATATGTGATCACCATTTGCAACAACTACGATTGGAGGAATTCAAATTCTGTTTCTGTTGCATTGGGGATGGATATCAAGTACTTTGTTATAGTTTTGGCAAAAAAAAATTTAAGGTTCACAGTTTGAACTGTTGAGTTAAGGTTCTAGCTGAGAAACTTTTCATGGGCAACTCTTTGGTAGCCAATCCCAAGATCTAATTTTTGTTAAGCTCATTAGCTTATATAGTCATATAGGTTTGAACTCAGTTCAGTACCTATACATTTTGGGGTCTTTGGTTCTTTAATAACCATAGCCACCACTATCCTATTAGGCAGGATTGGTTTTAAGCCAATAAACATCACATGATCAATATTTTTTATGCTTGCTTATAACTGTTATTAAAACAGACAAAACTCTCCATACAGTATTGCCACTCAGTGCAAGCCAGAGTAATCAATGGATGCAAGAAGGCTTGTGCATAAAATCCCCTCTAGTGCCTACTCATCCAATATCCACAATTTTATTGTGTTTTCAATTTAAGACTCATAGTTTTGTAGTTAAGTAGAGATAAAAGCTGGCTGCTGGAGGGTTGCATTAGATCCTAAGATCTAAGTGCAGTGCTCTCAGATCCAAGGCTCCTCATTGACAAAGGCCACAAGCCAGAAACTAGTCGAGATATTGGATGAGTAGGCACTAGATGGGGATTTTATGCACAGGCCTTCTGGCATCCATTGATTACTCTGGCTTGCACTGAGTAGCAATACTGTATGGAGAGTTTTGCCTGTTTTAATAACAGTTATAAGCAAGCATAAGAAATGGTGATCATGTGAGGTTTATTGGCTTTTTCCTTATTTTGTTTGCATTTATATGATAGCAATAACTGTTGGCTTTAGTTTCTTAATTAGAGATTGTATTTTTATTAACAAAATACGTTTTAGAGCACATTAACAAAATTATTGTGTCCTAAAATTTGTTATCTGAAATGTTGTTATTAAAAGTGGAAATAATCATGATTATTTTCAATCATTATTGATCCACTGCAGGGAGAAAGTCTCTCCATATTTAATCTAGTCTTGCTGTGTTTTGTTTTTTTTTATTTATTTCATCTACTAATCTCACATGATTTTTTAAATTTTCTAAATATAGATTTAGTTTTTAGTGTTCATTTAATTATAAATATGCTACTTTTTTTCGCATTAAATAGTGAAGCTATAATTATAGTATAATATGGAATAGGTCTGCTTAGCGCTTTTGAGATTTATTGTTCGAAATCTCATACTCATAACTTTGTGAATGAAGACCGTTGTGATTTATTGTACACATATGCAAATGAGTAAATTTTTAATTAGTTAGTCCATTGTTAGGAGTGAGCAAAGCATGCCTCTAAGACTCCGGCTAACCTTAATACAAGAATTTATCAACACAGGTATAAACAGAGTTAAAAATGAAGGAAAATCAGTATTCTGGCACCACCAAGCAGCTACAGGCCATGTATTTGAACCCAGTTCTGCCCAAATAATTTGTACAGAGAAGAGTGATGCCAAAAGAAAAGTTAAAGAAGCTTTTTACATAGATAATGATCTCAGTGCCATTAATAGAAGAGAGGCATGCTTTGCTCTCTCCAAACAATGGACTAACTAATTAAAAATTCAAACTCATTTGCATATGTGTACAATAAATCACAACTGTCTTTATTCACAAAGCTATGAGTATGAGATTCGAACATTAAATCTCGAAAGCGCTAAGCAGACCTATTACATATTATAGTATAATTATAGCTTCACTATTTAATGCGAAAAAAAGTTGCATATTTATAACTACAATTCTTACTAGTGAAGAGAAAAGCAAGTTATACATTTAACAATAAATTCATCCCAGTTTTATTTCAAATTCTTAACTTTGTCCAATCATATCAGTAATGCCTATTTGTTTTACTATATATATATTGATTCTTTTTTATTAATCCCAACGTAGATTTTTTACATGCATTATTAAGCATTTTGTAAGAAATATTTGAAAAACTTTTTCTGTTCAGTCACATATTGATATTTTGCTTTTGTGATTTACTTTTACAAAAACATTTCATGTGTGTTGAATTCTATGATTAAATGTGCACATTATAGTTTCATTGATATGAATGATCTGACAATTTATTTGTAGTTCCTCATTTCTTTTTCATAACTATCTATTTGGGGGAGGATTTTAAAAAAATTATTGAACGTAAATTTCCTTTTAGCATTTTTCTTTTATGTTCCATCTTTTTGCTTTCAGCTCATAAACTTTTGGAACATCTGTCGCTTTGAAGTATTATTTACAAAAGTAGTTGTATCATTTCTAAAATCTAAATGACTTAAATCTGGCATGACAAACTCAATAATGATTAAGAGACATAGGAAGTATTACTGATCAAACCAAGGGCCACATTACATAAAAAAAAAAAAACCTCATACTTATAGAGGAAGCAAATTTTTTTATTATTAACATTGCAATTAAATATACAATTGACATGTGCACAAAATACAATCATGTTACAAAAATATATATGAAGTATAATTTTTTTTTTTTTTTTTTTTAAGTTTACGCTATTTAAATAAAATTATATTTGTTGAGTTGTGATTATTTTTAAAATTATGATTGTATATTCTGGTCTGTTAATCTTGATTTTTCATAGTTTTATTAATTTTTAACGTAAAAAATAGTTGTTTTCATAAATATGTGCTACCAAACATACATAGGAAAATTGGTCAATTAATCAATACTTATAGAAATGTGGAATCCTAACATCCATATGTTTTCGTTTCAATATGGAATCGCATTGAATTTCAATTAATTCCAGTTACAAATTGCCGTCAGTTCAAAAATCTTTTGAATTCACTTCTTAATCATTTAATTGATTAGCATATTCTTAAAATTTCAGTTCTGATGATTTTTGTGATAATGATAAGCAACTTTCAAAATAAGATAAATTTTATTTTTGAATTTTCTTTTGCTAGAAGAATAATTTCTCTTTGGAAACATTATCAAGTGACGTTATAGCCTCATGATGTTCACCTTATAGTTTAAGGTTAAGGTTGACTAAGTTGATTTCTAATATCAACTGAAAAACCAGGCCTCTTATCCATTGGTCATCTTTTAATATTCCACATTCATAGTTTTTCATCTCTAAAAAAAATGAGATGGATCACTTTAAAACTTCATGACTATAAAACCACCAAATTTCTATATAATAAGATTGCACAATGTATTCACTTCCTATAGTTTCTAAAAATTTAATTTATTCAATTAGTGGTGATTAAACTTATGTGCATGAATATAACTTACAATTTCAGAGATTTTTTTATAATATCCAGTATTTAAAACTTTGGAATATAATGTTTGCTGCTGGATAATGCAATGAAAATGATGAACAGAAATATTATCTTTTTCTCTATATTTTTCTATTAGCTGTGTGACAATTCCTTTAATAATATCAATAAAGACAGGAGTACCGTCAATTGAAAGCGAGACTAGCTTTTTTAACAAATTTTATTCCTTCAAAATTTCCATAAATGCATTAAAAATATCAAGTCCATTCATTTATCAACTATGAATAAAAACAACCATTCAAGCTTTATTCTTCATCAATTGTAATGGAAGGGGTTTCAAATGCTGTAATTATTGATTTTAATTGATTCCTTAAATTGCCAATTGTGCCATCACTTTTTTTGGCAATGGTATTTCAAGTCGAGCTTATATTTTAAATTTCTTTAATCATTCTAGACACAATACTTCCACTGCTTTGTTCGCAAATAAATTCTCCTTCTGTGAATGTTTTCAACTTGCTTGCAATTAAATGCGATATCATATAACTAATTTTCACATCAGCTGCATTATCTTCAATGCAGTATCCATCAGCCGCTATATATCAGTGACTGTTTTGCTACTTTTCAGGGAAATAAGACAAGATTGACTCTTATTATCTAATAACGATCAACATGAAATAATGGGAATAGTTCATAATACAAATTCAGAGGAGACAGTCTCTAAATTTTAAGATTTTTACTTACCATGGATTTTCAGAAATACTCATATTGGTAAATGGAACAGGTTTCTCATATGCCATTTTGAAAAACTATGTACAAGAATAGGCATTTAAACATTTACATATCCATTGAATCATGCAGAGATTAATGGATTAACTGAGAAGATGATCCAATAACTGAGGTGCTGTAAACATAGAAGAAGCTATGATATGCATCTCTTCTCTACCAAGACAGTATCCATCAGCAGCTACAAGTCACCATTGGATTTGCTGTTGTGCAAGAAGGTAACTAGACATAGTTGACTGTTATTATCCAATAATGATTAACATGAAATTATGGGAAAATAAAGATGCAAATTCAAAATTGTTGATGCTGTCTGGGTGAGAGACAATCTCATCAGATAATGGATAAAGGGAAACATCACAAGTTTTAGTCTATATTAATAATAGAAATTAAAACAGAGTCAATTGCAAAGTATAAAAGGCACCTCAACCATCACTATCATAGAGAAACCAAGGAAGCTCAGACTGAGATATATCAATTTGAGAGAACTGACTAGCAGCAAAACACCAAATGTGGATGGGAAAAAAGAAGAACTGAGCATGCTAGGAGTCACAATTAACTCTGAATGAGTGCAAATAATAGATGAAAAATTGCAAAAGAAACATTCATAACCAAAAAACTTATGGAAATTTTTCCTTTTGTTTAAAAGATTGCCTTTTAAACCTAGTGTAAATAATAGTTTTTCTGGAGAGAAGGGAGGTTTTTTTTTATATGCTTGCATATATTGGTCACATATATTGAAATCTTAAGAGAATTAAGTTTAAAATAAAAAATAATGTGTGTATGTTTATATGTAGAAAAAATTAGAATATTGTAAAACTAACTATATTAGGAAAATATATTTAGCACAGATATTAGACTGCAGATTAAGTTTAATAAAATTTGAGTCTGCTGATTAATTTAATTAACATTTTATATGAAATTACCTGAGCTGCTGTTGTATAGCAAAAATATTGGATTAAGATAAAAAGAAAAGGCAACTGAGACTCAACTCTCCAAAGGATTGTTGAACTTGAAAATAATACCGACCACCCATGAGATACTTCATAGGCAACATCCCAAAGCTTCTTAGGCCGTATTAGTCTACATTATTTTGAAAAATTTCAGATCAGCTGAAATGTTGTAAATAAGAATACTAGAGACCATGAATATATACATATTTATATAATTTTTCTCTGTTATAATATTATAATCATGTCTAATGTAATAAATTTATTATAAACACCACTTTCTTGGTCTCTCTTAATTTATTTAGCATGTATATTGTAACGGTCAGAAAGTATAGTTGTTTTAACCCAACCCAGAACATAGATAAAGGGGGTTCGAACTTCACCCAACTCTCTAGATTATAATTAAATGACTCACTTCCTTAATCTCACAAGAGTTAATTTTCTTACAGGTAGAGACAAGACTCTTAGGAATCCTAGTATGTGATGATCAGGTTTACACATATACAATAATGAACATCTACAATTTTGTTACTATTATAAATTATAGTTTATTGTTAGTATAAGATTGTCTATATTTCATTTAATGGAATTATTTACAAATAACTAGAAAGTATCTGTGTATGTACATAAGATTCAATTGTACTTACAGATTTTTGAAATAAAAGAAAAACAAAACATTTGTGATATATTATTAAACCAAGGGATGAATTTAATTAGGTAGAGAGGAGATGTGGAATTTAATCTATGGTGTAAGAACATGGTAAAGTTAACATGTCTAAATTAAGTAAACAAACTGTAGGCTGACTTAAACATAGCTTCATTTATACTAATATATATATATAATCCCAACGAATCTTTAACAATAGATTTGCATATCAACGCACAGATCATATATCAACAGGCATAATTATAAAACAAAAGAGTAAGATTCAATGTGATACTCAGTGATTATGTATATATTTAAATGCAGTCTTAGTAAAATCTTCATCATGATGCCAATTTGATTAATGGATAGCTCCTTTGTCTCTAATTGATTATTAGAGAGAGGAACCCATTCGCCTAAGCATGACCTGGGTTCAGGAACAAAGTGGCTTGGGCTAGCTTAATGTCCATTTCTTCTCAATACCCTTTTAACAGGATTCACTATTCCAGGCAACTGATATATCCAGTATTTACGAGCTATCTGGATGAAGTAATTCGGAAAAACAATAAAAGAATGCAGAGACACGATACAATTACCAAGTAATGCAATCAAACGACCATAAATATTAAAGCCTTATTAACATTAATATAGATATACAATCCCATATGTTACTATGCTAGAAAATCCATTATACAATAATAAAAACCCCTCTTTTAAAGTCATTAAATTAACTTATATGCGGGTATTATACCAGCATTTTATTTGTGGCATGATTAATCAAGAATTATCATTATTTAATTAATTTAGGTTTGATGAATATTGAATAGATAATTATATGAAGAAGATCGCACTGTAGCCCTCTATTACAAAATATGAAAATAACACATGTTTATATATACCAGGTCCCCCAATATGTATTTTTTTAATAAGCATATATATAATAATTGTGAAGTAGTTTTCTAAAAAATATAAATCTACAAATTAAATAGATGCATATATATATATATACACACACACACACACACGATATGAATGTCTTGTTTAGTGTAATTATAAAATGAATATAGAGGTTAGTTAAACTAAATGGCAATGTATTCTTTTTCTCTCTCTTTTAAAAACATTTAATTAAAAAAAAAAACAACTGCGGGAGAAGGTGGATGGAAATCTTTTTGGGAATCAAAATAACTTTTACAAATTATTTAAAACTATTTCTGCCTTTATATAGCGGATTGGGAGAAAATACAAATAAAAGTTTTAATATATTTAAACTATCTTCCAGCTCCTTCCTTATATATATATATTCCACATTACCAATGAAATAATAAAAAAAAACATCTTGTTGATTTTATATGTATGCTAACAATACATCAATATATTTATATAACAAGAAAAAGAAATAGAACTAGTTGATTGTTAGAATGCATACGTTAATCTTTTAAATATATGTAAGGTAAAATTAGTTACTGCATATTAAGCAGAGCAATAGTAAAAAAAAATGATAAAGGTAAAAGTTACCGGTAACTCAGAAGCAATTATATATATGGATTATACTTTATAAGGGTGGTGTATTAAGACCATTTTTAGAGGCCTCATGATGCGGTTATTCTTTCTTGATGGCTGTTATGGTCTACATCATGGACATCTGTGCTCATGTTTCTATTTAGGTAGGTCTTTCTGGTAGCAAAGGTAGGCAGTTATCAGGCATTGTTCTTTGTCTTCTGCTGAGTTTCATTTCTAGGACACCCTCTAAGGACGGACACAGAAGGGTGGAGGAAAACTTCTCTAGTCAGACATAAAGTACAGACATTTATATATCAGTCCAGACTTTAGAACAAGAAAGTGATGATTGTTTGAACAAAGAAAAACTTTAGTATTTATACTTTTTAACTCTTTTTTTTATATTAAATTAATTGAAGTCCACCAATGCTTCCATTGTTTACAAACTTTTAAAAGCGTCATATGATTTTGCACTATTATTTAGGTGACAACAAATGATTTTATATTACCTCATTTTTTCTTAATGGATCTTAAATTTTTACTTAGTTTATTTTGTGCATTAGCTAATTTCTTTATTTGCTGATGAAATAATTTATTTTACTTTAAACTTTTTCTATTATTATAAAGCATTGAAAATCTTGAAATTATTATGATCGAAATTCGAACTCTGATAATGCGCTATTACTTTAAATATTATAAATCTCCATGCATAGATTAAATAGAATAAATAGGTTAAATAGATTTGTACAATTTAAAATTTGATTATAACATAAGGCACACAATAGACTCAAACCCTGATTTAGCATGGTCAGTGAAAGTTGGTATATTTATAGAAATGCACTCTAAACTTAAGTGATTCACTTAAGTTTTTTAAACACTGACTGATGTGTGAGTGCGCGGAGATTTATTATATTTAAAGTAATAATGTATTATCAGAGTTTGACTTCCGATCATAATAATTTCAAAATTTTCAGTGCTTTATAATAATAGATTTACGTTTATAAGTCGTGTTTCTCTGATTGTGGTTGGTTAAAAATGAGACACTGTCTTTCTCCTGCAATAGGTTAAATAGATTTGTACAATTCAAAATTTGATTATATCATCAGGCAAGCCCTGATTTAGCATGGTCAGAGAAAGAGTTGATGTATTTATAGAAATGCACTCTAAACTTAAGTGATTCACTTGTTTTTTAAACTCTTACTGACGTGTGAGTGCGCGGAAATTTATTATATTTAAAGTAATAACGTATTATCGGAGTTCGACTTCTGATCATAATAATTTCAAGATTTTCAGTGCTTTATAATAATAGATTTACATTTATAAATCGTGTTTGTCTGATTGTGGTTGGTTAAAAATGAGACACTGTCTTTCTCCTGTGATAGATTAAATAGATTTGTACAATTCAAAATTTGATTATATCATCAGACAAGCCTTGATTTAATATAGTCAGAGAAAGTTGGTGTATTTATAGAAATGCACTCTAAACTTAAGTGATTCACTTAAGTTTTTTAAACTCTTACTGACGTGTGAGTGTGCGGAGATTTATAATATTTAAAGCATTACCAGAGTTCGATTTCCGATCATAATAATTTAAACTTTTTCTATATGTTTAAATTATATACATATAAATTTCGTTAATAATTTACAATTTGTTTTAATATTATAGACACATATATATTTCAATAATAATTTATTATAATATCTATTCACTGTTTGACCTTTTGGTCTGTGGTTAAATAAACTGTATGGTAAAGCACACATATATATGGCTATTTATGTACAGCTTCGATATATTGCTTCTATGTTTTATTAATTCACCTTTTTCGCAGTTTGCAAAAATAGCATATTTGAACTTTATATTGAATTAATAAACTTTTTTAAGTGTACACAGTTTCCATCTATTACAATCTCACTTATCTATACCATATATATATAATTTTTCAATATATATAATACTGGATCAATATCCTTCATTGATTATGTACTATAAATTGTCCATACTCGGGCAATTGTAGTAGTTACAATTAAATGGGATGTCCAGTGTAAATATTCCAAACCCTGGAACTCCCTGTCTTTTGGGTAAAAATCTTTACATATTGAAGGAACATTAAAAACAATGTATACAAATTTATGAGGCAAAAAAATTATGGCTCCAGAAAACTCATCCAAAGATCCTTGAGAAGGTTATGCATATATCCTTTGGTTCTGCAGAATAAAGATTCATATAGGTATGAAATGAAATGAAATTTATAAATTTTATGTCTAATATCCAGAAATTTTATCTTAATTTGAATTGAATTTAAGCACTGAAGGTCCTCCATATAAATTAAGTATACCCATTATTATAATAGATTTTATGTGTGTTTATGTATCAAATAACTGGGGATAGTCCTTTTTCATAATAAATATATTAAGCACCTTATAAAATTATTTCATTGATAAATACGTATATTGGTGATTATTTATCTTTTTGACATAGAGGTGTTCAAGTGTATCAGTGTTATGAGATAGAGTGGGGAGTGGTGGGTCGTGTGAAAGTCTGTGCTCATATACCCTATATCTTATATACTTTAGTATGATGGTAGAATGATAGCTTCTGTGTGCTAAAGGTTTTTATCATTTTGATGTTTAAATGTTATTATTTTTTTTGTTTGTGATAAATGAACTTTCGTATATGCAGAGTTCAAATAGTCATTAAAGAATGTTATATTTGGTATGTTTTTAACCCAGAAACAGATAGAGATGACTACATATTATTCTGGACAAACCTCTAATTCATGGTCATACTCTAATATCCATATACTTTTTATAATGATGGTCAGAATCGTAACCAGAGATAGCTTCTTATTAGTCGCTACTAATTGTCATTAAAATAATGTCGTATATATTCATTATTCAATTTCTGTGGGGATTTATTTATTGTAATTTACTTATCTGTTTGAAATAGAATAACAAAATTAATTTTAGGCAAAATATTATTTTACTATTTTTGGAATATAATTAATACAAAATATTTAAGCTGTCCCTTGCAAATTATATTTCAGGTTGGCACTGTTAATCCTGTATCAGATTTCCGGAAAATGATTGAATGCAAAGATGAAGATAAATTTGAAGATGGTTAGAAGTTATTTCATTTATTAATAAATCTGCTAGAATATTTAGATAATAAAATTAATACATACATACAAACATACAGCAGTCATTCATAAATGAGCTCAGCCATTCCTACTCCAATGAGAAAAAAACAAAAACTGCCTTAGAAATTTGTACAGACCAATTTGTGAAACATAAATATGTTCACAAATCGACCACATGAGTCCATTTCTCTGGGGTTTTCTTTTTTTTTTTTTGGGGGGGGGGGTCATATTTTGCAATGTTTTTTAATTTTGTCAGCAGAAAATTATATTTCTGAAATATTTCAACCCATTTTCTAATCGTAACTCTTCAATGTATTCTATTCTCTGCCATATCTTCCTAATAGATATAATCAATATTGCATTTTTTGGGATGATCTTTATAACTTAAACAAGCTCTACCTCTCCTATGAAAATCATTCTCAAGTTCACTGTAAAACGCCATTTCAAAAAATTTGGCAAATTTTATTTATTTTACATGTCCAACCAAATGAAGGTATGATTTTATAATAGTAAAGTCTATAATATCACATCCAGCAATTTGAAAAACAATGAGTGGTTTTATGATTTTACCATGCATTTTTAAAATTTAGCAGAGCATCTTTAAATGGAGCTTTTCTTATGCCTTTATGTTGCATTGATATGATGTCCAAGTATCATTTAAATTAAGTAATTAAAAAAACTCTGTACAGCTAATTGAGTAATGGTAGTTATTTTCCTGTGATGAAATATGCTATCTTTTAATATGTTAAAAGCAATATATATATGAGTCATACCTTCTTAAATTTCGAGGATCTTTAACTAATTTTTAAAAAAATGCAAAAAAAAATTGGAATCAAAAATGCTATATATATTGTACAATCCTTTTGTTACAGATAATATAAAAAGATGATCAATGACATGAAAGGCTCATGACGACTAGAGTCTACCCTAATTTAAGTAAATGAAGAATGAAAAGTTAAAGATAGAAATAGTTGTGTACATAAGAAACAATACCTAGTCTTTGACGAACCAACATTTTATCCTACAAAGCAGCAGGAGATACTCTTGATCAGACATTCTCATATGTGCACTATGGCTTCTCTTTTTTTGGTGTCAGGAATCTCTCAGCCACTATGCCCAGAGAGATCTGTTTACCTCTTCCCTTTCCATTCCCACCCTAAATTTTTCCCATATTCTTCCCATTCTGCCTATCCCATTTTCACATTATCATTGTCCACTCTGTGACCTTTATATTTAAATCCCTCTTATTTTTTTCCAAATCCAGTATAAAAACCAAGAACCCACTTTCTGTAAAATCACTTTGTTTATATTTATTCTCTCACAATTTCATTATTTGCATCCTTTCTGCTTGTAGGCATTTACATTCAATTAACAGATGCCTAATATTTTCTACACCTTTCTTACATGATTTGCAGAGTAAATTACTCATATTTTTTCATTTATGTCTATATTCTCTTGTTGCTAATGATCCTGTTCGAACCTTAAAAAGAAAACTACTTCCCTTGCTATTATCATAAATTAACTCGCACTCAATATTCTGTTTGCTTCTATATATATTTAAACTCTCTTTACTGTTCATACTAGTTCTCCAACTCTCTATTTTTTTATTAATGCATCTATTCTTCTATCTCGTTCGTTGCCACTATAACACTGAACAATGCTCCTAACACATAAAGTCTTTATTCAAATCTTGTGCATACCGTACCAGCTTTCTCATCCATTTTGTTGCATGTCCTTTACTCATAAATTCTTTTATTATCTATAAATTACAATCTACTGAACATTTTCATTTTACTTTTTGCATCTCTCATATAAAAACTTAACCATCCCATTTCTCTTTGAATTGCCTCCTTTGCCGACCACACATCTGCATCTAATGCATGTCTTCCTACTTCTCTTTATACTTTTTCTAAGTAATCTAACACTCCTTTACTAACATACAACTCATTATCACCATAAGTTAACCCTGCTACTGCCACTCCCTTCCATATAATTCTAGTTACATCATATTTATTCTATGAAAACACTGTTAATTTCTTTATCAGTTTCTTTTTTTTTCTTTGCTTCATTTATCAATTTTTTCTCCCATTCATCCTAGCAATTTCTCTGATTACTTAAGATAATTCCCAAATAGTTATACATATTCACTACATTTAACTTTATATTTCCCAATAAAAATTCTTTCTCTTCTCTTTCCCCAGCATTTATCATCATTACTTTTGACTTATTTCACTAAATTTAATCCCAATTTTTTTACCCATTCTTGTCTTTAGCATAACTTCCACATCTTTCCTACTTTCTGAGCAACAATTATGTCAGCAAATAAAAGACTTGATAATATATGCACTTCCTTGTCATCTATTAATGGTATCTCTACCCTTTTCCTAGTCTTTCTATTGTTCTCTCCATTTCTCTCAAATATAACAAAAACAAAATAGGTAACATAAGGCATCCTTGCCTTGGTCCCACTCCACTTTTAACTCTAACTGATTCTATATTTCCTAATTGATACATATAGTAGTTATTTTCTTAGAATCTCTTAATAAGATCCACTAAAGCTCTATTCATTTCCCAAATTTACTAAACATCCATAATCTATTTCTATTTATTCTATCATATGCCTTCTCTGTATCTATAAGGACCATATATAACTATCTACCTGTATTCCTACTCATATCTGTAATTTGTGTAACTACAAATAAACTGTCTCCTATATGCCTACCCAATCAAAAACCTCCTTGCATTTCTCCTACTATTTTCTTTCATCCATTTTGCCACCGTTCTAGCCACCATATGTACAAAAACTTTATATGACACTGATGTTGCCGCTATCAGTCTATAATTGTTTAACTTTCTATAATCCTTACCCTTTCCTTTAAATAGTAGCCTTATTTTTGCGGCTATCTGGAAATTTTCTCTTCTGTGCCATCTTATTAAACATGATAATAGATTTAATTTTGTCCTATTTCCTAAATTCATCACCATCTCTCCTGCCCATTTATCTAATCCTCTTGCCTTTCCACTTTTATATTTCTTCCCCCCTCATTCAATTTTCTGTGAACCTAATATTTCCATTACTATCTACCTTTATGTTTATTATCACTCTGCCCTTCACATCTAACATCTTTTCTATATCCATTACATACTTATTTAAGATCATCTCTAATTCTTCTCTAGAACTACACTCTTTTTTCTCATCATCTAATAATATTATTTCTTCCCTACATTCCTTCTTTTAATATATTTCCAAAATTTTTTACTCCCATCTCTTCCACTTTTATTAATATCCTCCAATAATTTACTATTTAATTTCATTCTCTCTATAATTATCTATTTTAGCCAACTTCCTTTCTTTTTTAATATTTTTCTCATTTAATATTAACATATTTTTCACTTTCTTTGTTTTTATTAGCACATTTATATTCTGTGTATTCTCTGCATGCTTTTTTCCTCTCTTTTATAGTTTTACTAATTCTTTTCTATTACTTTATTCTTCTGAATATTCTTACCTAAAACCCTATTTGCCACTTTTTCTACTTCACCACACCAGTCCTTATATTTATCTTCAACAACTCTTTCATGGTTTCTTCTACTTTTACTTATATTATTCTAACTTATTCTTATCATTCACTCTCTATCCAAAATCTTTCACCACCCTTTCTACTTTTATTACTATTTTCCATCACATTACTAACCAGCTCTATTATAAAGATATTATGATCACTATTACATACTCTCCATTAACAAATTTTTCATACTTTATTCATTTCTTGTTTCTCTACTGGTACATAATCTATTGTGTGAAATATATTATTTCTAGACCATATGTATTATCCCTCATAAATATTTGATAAGTTTCCAATGTTCAAATTCATTCTCTGACAAAAAACTTTCAAAAGCTGTCCATTCTTGTTATACATGTCATCAATTTCTTCAATATGCCCATTCATATCCCCTATAACCATTATTTCCCCCCCCCCTTTTTTTTTTTGAAACTTTATATAGCCTTAACTGGGCATTCATATATGCAATTGTTCACCAATGGCCATATACACTACAGCCACCATCCATTCTTATCTTTCTAACCTTATCCCAACCACAAATTTTCTTGACAACAGTATTTAAATATTTTTTGACATTACTGATGTGTTTTCTCTACTGCTAATACCTCAAGCCCTTGATTTTTAACTGTTTTGTTGTTTTAATTCCAACTACTTTTCTGATCCCCTACTCCCTTGCATATTTAAAAATGCAATTTTAATAATTTCATCTTTTTTTACTACCCTTTTATAAATTCTTTTAATTCTTTCTTCTCTATCACATTTGTAATTAGCTTATTTATCATTAATTTTACAGATCCATTCCTTCTCCACATCTACATTTCTATCTAAATCAGCTATTCTTTGTCTATTTCTTACATGCCATCTAGTATTCTTTTTGATAATACTGTAATTTAAAACCCTACTCCTTTTTTATGAATCAAATTCCCTAATTCTTCACTTCCTAAGAGCAGTCTATCTTTTCTATATAATTCTCTTTCTAATAAAAAAAATCTCGCACAACATTATATCTTTTGCATAATTTTTTCAATCTTTCATTTTCTATTTCTCCTTTAATCTTATTCAAATTACAAATCAATTTTTTGTACTCATCCATTATTCTCTCCAATGACTCTGACAAAATAATTGTCTCTACCATAACATAAAGATCTCTACTCTCTTGTTTCTTTACCTTATCTGTAGCATCCCTAATTCTAGCTCCAGGCAAACGTACTCTTACATATCTATTTTTACTTTCCCTTGCAATTACATCTCCACATCCTCTAATTAGATTCTCCTATCAATACTGTCTCATAGCTTACTTTTCCTACTTCATCCGTAACATTTTCTTCCACCTTCTGGACTTCCTTATCTAGTTCTTCCTTATCATTTCTTTTCATTAATTTCTTGATCTGCTCACACTTCATCTCTTACCAATTTTTATTTTCTACATTTTTTACCTCTTCCGCTATCACACTTATTCTTTGGCTAACTATCTCCATTGCAGTACTTATTTGTCATCCATATCTCTTGTCATTTCACTAAATACATACTCTATTCTATCTTTCTTAACTACATTTCTCCTGACTTTTTCTTTAAACTATCCACACTTAAAAAACATTTTTTCATTTCTTTTATCACATTTATACATGATCTACATAACCATACACCTATTACATCTTTTCTAGTCTTATTTAATCATTTCAAATGAAAAACCTTATCCCATATATCACAGCATGCCTAATTTTCTTCTGACCATTATATATACATTATGGTATACAAATGTTATCCATAGTTCCTTATTTTTTAATCCCCCTACCCCAGGGGTGGGCAAATAGTGGCCCGAGGGCCACATGAGGCCCGATAAGAGTTTTTATGCAGCCTGCCAAGACAATCAGAAATATCCGCCTTGAACTGAGATTTCCTTCCCGTGCATGACCGAAGATTCATCTCGTATTTTCCACTAGGATGGCCATGTCAATACACATGCATAATGTAGATACAATGTGTAGTGCTTTTCCAGTTGGTCTGTTTAATTTCAATTTTGTCTTTGCATTAGCAAAAATATACATTTCCAACTTTAGTGAAACCATGAACCCTCTGAAAAAATGTAAAATCGGTGATGAATGTCATGTGTTTAATAAAGATTGGATAAACAAATATTTCTTTGGTAATACAGGGAATAAAGTAGTGTGTTTATTGTGTCATGAAAAAAGGTGCGACCCTCTGCTAAGCTTCGCTTCCACAAAGTGGCCCCTGATGCGGCCCTCCACCAATCTCTGCGGCCCCTGAGCCAAAACAATTGCCCACCTCTGCCTTACCCTATATTTAAATTTATAATTTTTCTACTTCTCTTCAAACCTCTTTATACTAAAGGAAAACAAATTTGTTTTTTTTAAATGTCGATCAATAAAAACGTGTTCCCTAATGTTATCCTCTTTCTCAAGTAAATCGCTTTCTTTCTTAAATTGGAAAATTCTTTAATATCAAACCTACTAAAAACCAACTAATCTTACACATGACTTAGTTTTAAAACCTCTTTGCACCTAGATCTTAAAATTTGATGGCCTAATTGTTCTTATTTATGATGAATGAATTTGGGGGGGGGGGGTACAAAATAGATTTTATATAAAATGCAAAAATAACAATTAGAAGTGTTTACCACTGTTGGTGCAGCTGACAACAAAAGCATTATAGCCTATAAAGTAGAGGTACAAGAATAAACAATTTTTGCTTACTTTATCATTGGATTTTTATTTCTACAGTTACTATATTGTGAATATAATTTGGACATGTGCAGTTAGTTTAGCTATTGAATTTACTTGAATTAAGACTGGATCAATTTTTTGGACATAAAAGATTTTATTGCAAAGAAGTTTTCTTTTTGTTATCTCAATTAATGGCAATTATAATTGGATACAATATAAGAAGTATTGATAGCTAAATAATAAAATGACTCGGAAGTAGCAGCATATTTAAATGTGTAAATAATGTTTTGTATATACAGTAGTCTGTGCATAAATAAAAGAATTTTCTTTGAACACATAAAAATATATCTGTCTTTTTATCATAAATAGCTTTTGATTTCGATACCAGAAGTTGTTTTTAAAAAATAAATATGGAACTTTTAATATATTCTGTTACTTTCGCTAACTATTTTTTCTTTTAAACGCAAGAGTTGTACATCTTTTGTTCAAATAATTTTAAAACATTATATAATAACTTTAAAAATAAATAGAAGTTTTTTGCAAATCAGTTTTAGAATGTTTTTGCTATTTATTGATAATTAGCCCTAACATATATGTGTATGTGCATATGAATAATAATTCATAATGAAGTTAGATTGAAGTATTTTTCAAATTTGTCCTAGAAATAAGTGCACAATTGAACATTAGAAAAAATGAGATATTTTGATTTACTGTCAAGTTAATGTAACCATAAGTTGTTCATCTGCTAAGGAGGGCAGAGTTACAATTTTAATTTTATCATATAAATGAATTGTAAACAAAGGCAAAACTCTCCATACAGTAATGCCACCCTGTGCCAACCAGAGTAATCAATGGATGCCAGAAGGCTTGTGCATAAAATCCCTATCTAGTGCCTACTCATCCAATATCCCCAGACTAGTTTCTGGCTTGTGGCCATCATCAGTGAGGAGCCTTGAATCTGAGAGCACTGCACCTAGATAGGGATTTTATGCACAAGCCTTCTGGCATCTATTGATTACTCTGGTTGGCACAGGGTGGCACTACTGTATGGAGAGTTTTGCCTTTGTTTACAACAATTATGTGCTAGTATAAGAGATGGTGATCATGTGATAAATGAAATGTGTTTTTAACTAAAATACTGTAAATTTAATTTTATATACATTTTATAAATTTATTAGTATGTTCGTACATCTGTTTAAAACAATCATTTTTCAATATATGACCACTTCTATGTTAGAAATTATTGCATACATCTTTATCAATGACATTTTTATTTAGTTAATCATATGCTTAATCTTTTGTTTGTGTGTGTGTGTGTGTGTGTTTCTTTCATCTTATTTTTACTTGTATATTAATAATCGTGTCGAACTTTTTACAATCAACATATATTTTCTTATACTTTGAATATCAAACATAGATGAAAACATTGGATAATTATTAAAATGTATTTTATTAGTGACCCCTTAGGAAGATTGTATGGACTGAGCATAGTTAATGATGATTGAAATACATTCTCTGATCATTAGCGTAATGTGATGTACTGTAGCTTCCTCTTAAACGGAGTCAAGAATCTCTCAGCAATTATACCAAGAAAAACTTGTTGGCTACTTAATTTTACATTCCCCAGTCTAATTTTCCCCATATTCTGCTCCATCCCATTTCCACAACATAATCTTTGTCAACTCTACAGCTTTATATCTAAATCCCTCTTATCTTTTTCCAAACCCAGCATAAAAACCAATAATCTACTTTCTGTATAATCGCTGTTTTCATATTTATTTTCCCATAACTTCATTATATGTGCCCTTTCTGTTTTCAAGCATTTACATTCAATTAACAAATGGCTAATATTTTATATTTCTTCCTTACATAATTTACAGACTAAACCACCCATATTTTTCCGTTTACGTGTATATTCTCTTGTTGCTAAAGATCCTGTTCGAGCCTTAAACAATAAACTACTTTCCTTACTATTATCATAAATTAACTCACACCTAATATTCTGTTTATTTATAGTATAGTATGTCCAGTGTCTCCATCTATAGTTTTGAAGTACAGAAAAATATCCATTGTAAAAAAGTTGTAGAAATATAAAGATTGTTGACATATGAGTAAAAAGAAGTTAAAAGGTTTGAAAATGAGGAATATGAGCATCTAAATACAAATTTTATTAATATATATATATATTATTATTATTATTTATTACGTCTTCATCAAGAATTATGTGAAATGTAATAATTTCTAACATAATACAAAACGAGAATCATTTAGATATTTATTGAAAAGTGATTACTACAATTATTGACCAATGAAGTAAATTTATACAATGTATTTCAACAAATATAAAATGGCAATATATGATGATATTTAGGAGTTATGTGAGTAATGCATAGCTAATTATATTTGTTTGACTGAAATACATTTCAGAGTTACAACAGATTTTCTAGTGTCTATATCCATATGTTTGAAGTACAGGACAGTATATATCCATCGTAAAAAAAATATCCAGAAACATATATAAAATATATAACATGTACAAGTTTATATGTGTATATATATATAAATTTCCTTATAATAAATTATTTAATCGATTTTTAAATTTTATTTTAATGACTATATATTTGGCATCTTGTATTTTAATTGTTCTAGGAAACCACAAATATAGCCATCTTTTTTTTTATTTTATCTTACAGCTTGCCACCAGATGGAGAAGAGAATTATTCAGTTTGTCACAGATTCATTTGGATCTCAACTTTATGAGAAAGCTGTGAACTGTTTAAAATGTTTACGAGAAGTAGGAATCAAGGTATTTTTGCAATGAAAAAAAAAGTTTAAATTTTGTTGTTGGTTTTTTTTTATAGTAATTATTTTATTCTAGCATGTGTGCGTGTGTGGCGCAACTGTTCCCAAAAGCTATAAAGTGTTAATATAAAATAGATAACTAAAAACAGAGCACTTTCAAAGGATCTTGCCTTCATAATCATAGCTTGCTACTACATTTAATGATAAGCAAACATGCTAATTCCATTTCTTTGATAAAGCATAGGAAGGACAGGTGCTATACTTTATCGAAGAAATGGAATTAGCATATTTGCATATAATTAAACGTAGTAGCAAGCTATGATTATGAAGTCAAGATCCTTTGAAAGCGCTCAGCTCGTTTGTTTTTAGTTATCTATTTTATATTAACACTTTATAGCTTTTGGGAACAATTGCGCCACACATGCACACATGCTAGAATATATATATTTTACAAAAGTTAAAATGTTTATTTTTTGTCATCTAAATAAACTGCTAGTTAACATTTTTGTGGTTCTTAATATATTAATAGCTAACACAGTTTTGTTACATTTGTTTTGCTTTAATTAATTTAATCTTCAATTATTAACTTTAGTATTATTTCAATTCTTGTAAGCTATATGTATTTAATTATTTTTATCACTATTTTTTGCCTTTATATAATGATAATTTTTTAAATAAAATAGATCAAATTTCTACTGAAAATAAGTTTAATTTTAATAAATGCTTTTTTTTTTTTGTTTGTTTGTTTGTTTATTTATATTATAAATTGTTTTATATTCGACAGTAATTATTATTGATATTTTAGTACAATGAAACAAATTTCTTCAACAACTTCTTAAAAGGTTTTCGAGAGCTTCTTCATCAAAGAAACAGGACTGATTTTTGGAATATCTTAATAAAAGGTTATCTTTTTTTTTTTTTTGGTTTACTAATTAATATGTGTTTGTTGTAGTGTTAAAAATAATTAGTAATATAATAATTGCTAATTAATTATACAATAAACTATATCATCTTTTTAAGTCTTTTTATTTTTCTTTAATATTCAAAAGTATACCATATGTTTAAAGACTATATATCAACTTCCTTTGTTCTTTTTTTTATAATCTATCAATAAATAATTTTTTTCATTTTTTTTTTTTTTCAATACTACTATTTTGATTATATTTATCTTCCCAATTTTTCTCTTTCATATCTTCAAGTGTACATCTCAAAAGCCTCCAATATTTCCACCATGTTTTCCTAATTGTCCACATCTCTACTTCATATAAGATAATATTCCAACAAAATATTAATTGGGGGTTCTTGATGGGTACTACAGCGTCACCTAGTCACACACTATGTCTAACCAATCTGTACCCATTAAACAAGTTTTTTAATTAAATCTAAATTTGCCCTTGATTAAAAGTCTGTTTGGTTTTTGCTGTTTTTACTCTTAAATTTTTCTCATTATTAAAGCTTCTTCAATTATCATGTCACAAATATTTGAAAGCATTAACTACTTTTCTGTTCCATGGTTATTCAACTTAATTTCATTGGTTTAATTTTATTTCCAAATCTTTTACCAGACTTTGTAGTCCTACATAATATTTTGTGAAGTTCATTTTTAATGATGTCTGCAAATCTTACTAAATTAGCAACAGATTTGATCCAATGACCAATTTATCCTCAGTGCTAACTCTATGATTAGCAAAACAATACTTATTTAAAACGAATTTCAGTTCATATTAAACAATGAAAGAAATATGCAGTATTTCTACTATCTATATTAATGTCTTAATTTCCAATTTATACTTTTCTTTTTCAAAATATTCAACAAAGTAAAACAATTCCTTCTGTCAAATACCTTTTAAAAATGGATAAAATATATTTTAACTTTCCTAAACAATAGCGCTCATCACTAATTGTATCTTTTCTAGCTCTCTTTTTTACTAAATCCAAAGTGCTATTCAGATAAAACATATTTTTTTATTGAAAATTTTTCTAATCTAGACATTAAACAACACCTCACTCCATATGAGATTTAGTTAACTTTTCTAAAATCTTCATATTTTATTGCCTTAAGCTTTTATTCCATCAGGGTTGCAACATCAGTTTTATCAGATCCTTTACCCTTGAAGTTTTTGGCAGTTCAATTGGAATCTTTATTTTAGTTTAAGCTTTTATAATTTCTTTTATTATTGCACTAGCTATTTTATCTTTGTCTGATTTTTTTGTCCTGATTTAACATAGCTGAATAATTGTTACTTCTACCTTATAAATCAGTTTTGTACTTATTCTATTTCTAATGATTCTGTTATTCTCCCATTCAAATTTTTTATCAAGATGAGTTGTTTTGCTTTATAAATCTGTCACTATTGATCTCTAACCTTTAGTTGCTGCTAAGTTTTTCCTTACAAGTTTTAAAATTTAGCTCTCCGGTATTAAAATCATTCAATAGTATATTTATAATTTAAAAATATATGCATGCACATTTTTCTAATTATCTGGTCTTTCTTTTTTGTAGAAAAATTGTCTTTAATACATTCTAGTGAATCATCTAATAGTAAAGTATCATCCGAGGAAGCAGCGTCGTTTTTGGCTGAGAATGTTGCTGATCCTCAAAAAGAAAACGCAGACGACATGAGTGAAGATGAAGCAGAAGATTTGGTAAATTAAAGTTTTCACTTTAAATTGTGTTTCGTTTTATTTAGATAGAGCATTATTCAAAATTTTTAATATATTTGTTTTATTTTGAGACTTATAAAAGAGTAACTGTAACCACGGTTTAGCACCAACAATGATGCCTTCATTGTATTAGAATTATTTTTTACACTCGTAATATCAACATTCATCTGATTAATGCAGACTAATCCGGGTCCATTGCTCTCTAGTTAAAAATGTTATTAAAACAGGCAAATCTCTCTATACTTATTGCCACTCAGTGCAAGCCAGAGTAATCAATGGATCCCATAAGGCTTGTGCATAAAATCCCCATCTAGTGTCTATTCATCCATTATCCCAGACTAGTTTCTGGCTTGTGGCCTTCGTCAGTGAGGAGCCTTGGATCTGAGAGCACTATACCTAGATCTTAGGATCTGATGCAACCTTTCAGCAGCCATCTTTTATCTCTACTTATCTACAAAACTATGAATTTTAAATTGAAAACACCATAATATTTTCAATCCAAGCTCATCAGCTTATATAGTCATATAGATCTGAACTCAGTTCAGTACTTATACATTTTGGTGTCTTTGGCTCTTTAATAACCATAGCCACCACTATCCTATTAGGCAAGAGTGGTTTTAAGCCGATAGACATCACATGATCACCATTTCTTATGCTCGCTTATAACTGTTATAAGCAAGCATAAGAAATGGTGATCATGTGATGTCTATTGGCTTAAAAATATTATGTTTGTATACATATTTATGATCACTACTGGATTGTCTAGGTGTTTGGTTGTGGTTTTTTCTGAAACAAAAAATTCTAAGCCTGTTTGTGATTTGGAAATAATTTCATAATTTATCTGACCTGAATTGATAGTTGAATACAATAATATCTATACCAAGAAATCGTCTTAAAGTGGAGGTACTAAAAACTTTAATTTAAACTTGTTTTATTTGTGTTTTATTTATAGTTCTCAACTGGATGTGAAATCGTTATTACATATTGATCACTTAGTCTTATGGAATTGATAATCATTTTTATTATAAGAAAATGAAGAATAAATGCTTTAATGTGGACAATAGTTGCTCACAGTTTACATTTATTTGGATTATTTTGTATATCAAGAATTTCTTCCGAGTATTTCTTTTTTACATATATATGTATCTGCATTAGTTATATGTACATATTATATGAACACATTAGTTACATCATCATTTTTACTCATGGTTAATGTGAGAAATATATAACTCATTTATTCCCACTTGTGACGTTAATTGTCTTAATATAACATAACTGAATTAAAAGTAAACCTTAAAATCATCTTCAAAAAGGCTTCATTGCCGTTTCTTTTATTTTTCAATACACGGTAATCATGCATTTATAAAAAGAAAAATCTAGATATAGAAGTGATATTTTCTTAGAAAAGTATATGATCTTATTACTGAAGTAGACTTGTTATCAAATTTTAGTATATTTCATGAGAATGATTTAGAATTTGGCATATATGTGAAACTGATTTTAAGTAAAAAGTTCTTCTTATGTGCTATTTTTAAAAGCTCGGAGTTCTTTACATCTTAACATATGCCTCATCATTTTCCAAACGTTAATAAAATTCAGAATTGTAAAAATATGGTAAAATAATATTTCTATAAAAGTTACTTTTTAAATAATAAATAAAAACAAATTTTTATGTAAAGTAGCATATGCAAAAGCAATATCGACAGTGCATTTTAGAATTTATTTTTTTTTTTAATTCATGAAAAACATAATTTCCTTCATTTGGAAAACATAAGTATAAAAATTAAGCTAAAATAAAAAATAGTTTCTTAAAAAGCTATTTTTGCCGTAAAAAAATACGTTTTTTGTAAGAAATATGATAAATAAATTCCTAAAAAAATAATTTAGTCTACTTTTATAAATCTGATATTAATTAAAATTATCGATTATTATAATATTGAATAATTCTGCACAAACAATTACAGTAATTGGATAGTCCATATCTTATTAATTTCAAATGATTTATGGAATTTTATTTCTAATATTGAAATAATCAATTGGAAAAAAAGGTTCGTAAACCTAATGTTAATAATTTTAATTAGATCTTGTAATAAAATTGCATTAGTCACCCAATTTGAGATTCTAGTAGAAGTTTGAGATATGTTCGAAAAGCATAGGTTCTATGTGGAAAGCAATGCTTTTTGGAATCGTTAATATTATATAAAATGATGACTACATACATAATATCATATAATAAAATCTAACTTACTTTTAAGAAAAAAATAAAGGTAGGACAAAAGATTTACTACTGGATAAAAAGGTTCATTTTTTTAAATAAAAACAAAGAATTGAATCAGAAGTGCAGTAATTTTAGAAAGTCTTATTACTTAAAATAAAAATTTTAATTTAAATTATAAATATCAGAAAGTATATTATAAATCATCGAACTGCAAATTTAAAAAAAAATCAGTTTGCCTTTCTGGTATTTCAGAAAAATTTTTCATTATTATCCAACCTTAAATATTCTATCAGGGCATGTACATACCATATGCATTTTAATTAAGTTCCTATTTTCAAATTTAAATAAAATTATAAAATCAAATTTATTGAAACTAGCTTCTAATAACCATACGGTATCTACGAAGTAAACTTATGGCTAATTGTTTGGGCAATCATGATATTTGATAACCCAAGCAATAGTTAAAGAGTCCAAAAATTCTCCTCAATTTATCGTTAAGAGTCCAAAAATTCTATTCAATTTATCGAATTCGGATTTTGATTCTTTTTTTTTTTTTATTTCTCTAAAAATCCAGGATTCTTTAGTTTTTTTGAGTATGCTGTTCTGCCACAATATTAAATCACGTAGACAACATTGCACTGATTTTAAACGATTAGTCATTGATTCAGAAAATTATGTTAAATTATCAAATACATTATATATTCCTAATATAATTCTAAACTTTTTGTTTAAAGGCACAATGTTAAAGATATTTTTATACGCATTTATTGTTTTATATATATATGCTTACTGTGCTTAATCAATTGTTGATTCTTATTTGCACTTTCAAATTGTTAATAGTATTTATATTGATAAGTGGAAGATTTATCAAAAACAGTCAAAACATTTTACAATTTTAATACAAAACATACGATTAAAAGTATTTGAATTTCATATGCTTATCTAAAAGGAGGAAGTAATGGAACTATTTTCATTTTTAACATTTCAGTTCTTGCAACCTTTTGTTCCTCTGTTGGGAAAGTTTTCGTAATCAGTCTATACTATATGCATTTTATGGAGATAGATTGAGATGAATCTCTTTAGATTTCTCATTATCATTCAACTAAAATTATTGACTTTTGCTATTTTTTTTAATTCTTTTGTTCTGTGAATGCTCTTACGCAGTGAATGACATTATATTTTCACATCCTTTTAGATATTTTGTAGTATGATGCGCCTAGTTATAACTTATCCATCATTATTGAGAATATTATATAAACTGATTCATCAGAGTAAATACTTATTTCAAAATATATTATCTTAGTTCAATACATAATCTTATAAAAAATCTGAATATGTAGATTCAAGCACTCTTGTCTATTAACTAAATATTTGAGAATATGATCTTACTTATTTTTATTAGAATTGTAAATTGACTCAAACTAATATCTTTGTTTTCTTTTATGATTTGTGAGATTTAATTCACTTTTTTGCTTATTTCTTCTCTAATTGTATTAATATTATTTTGTTTTACCTTGTTGTATTATTTTCAAAACTTGTAACTTATATTTCAATCTAATGGCTTGCCATGGTCTTTAGATGAGAAATAAAATTTTTTAAGAAATTAAAAGTAAATACTCTTATAATGTCACTTAGTATTTTTATATATCAAAAGATCATCATTTCCTATGCTTACATAAGCTGTTAAAACAGTAGTGCCACTTGGTGCAAACCATACTAATCAATAGATGCTAGGTTTGCGGATAAGTGGTATTACTGATTAGAGAATTTGCTATTCTTTTAACAGCTTGTGTAAACATAGGTAATGGTAATAGTCATTTCCATAAAATGAAGATAACTACGGTTATTAAAGGACCAAAGACACCAAAATGTTTGGATTCTGAACTGGGTTCGGATCTGTATGGCTGTATAGTGAATGAGCTTGGATTGAAAATATTATTGTGTTTTTATTTTGGATACTAAAAAGGTAAAAGGTGGCATTAGATCCAAAGATCTAGATGCAATGTTCTTAGATCCAAGGCTCCTCACTGATGAAAGCCACAGGCTAGAAACTAGACTGGGGAAATTGGATGAGTAGGCACTAGATAGCAATTTTATGCCTCTCTCCATACTTCTTTGAGTGGTCTGGAGTCTCTGTATTGCTCTTCTATTAAGTGTTCAAATCTCAGATTCATAAATAAGAACTAGTAAAACACATTTTTTAAAAACCTTTTCAAACGTATAGGCATATTTCCTTTTAATATTAAGTTATGTCTACCAAAAGGACTCCAATCAAGTTTAATTCTACGATTAATTTCATCCATTATGTTTCCATCTGTAGTAATAATCTGACAAAAGTATTTGTAGTTTTTGTTAACTTTGATACTGATTTTTTAGCCGATACAAGCCGCCTGATGATGTTGTTGCTAGCCAAACCTACAATAATACACCTGTTTGCGAGTGTGAAAAATGGCTGTTTAATGTGGTTTGCAAATTTATCGCAATCCTCACTTAGTTTAGTCTTCTAACTCATAATCAATCTTTTCTTTTTATCTTTTGAGAAAATCTGTTGAACATTACTTTAATCTTTTTAACATTTACGTTTAGTCCTACTTTCTTACTTTCATCTGATAGCTTTTGCAACATTTCCTGCAGCTCTAAAGCATTATTTGCAAAAACAACTCCATCATCTGCATCTAAATGACTTAAATAATCTCCATTTACTTTCACTCTTTTAGCTTCTCATTTTAATCCACAAAATACTTCTTGTAGCACTGCTGTAAAAAGTTTTGGAGATATGGAATTACCCTGTCATACACCCTTCTCATTGTTGACTTACCTACTATCATTATGTAATCTAATTATTGCTATTGCATTTTTATAAATATTCTTCAGAATATGACAAAATCCTGGTCTATACTTTGATGATCCAATGCTTTAATCACCGAAGAAATGCTTATAGAATCAAATGCCTTTTTATAATCTACAAATCCAAAGCATAATGGCAACTCATATTCATTGGTCCTTTCTATAAATAACTTCTCTCAATACTTGGATATGGTCTACTGTACTAAGACCACTTCTAAATCCTGCTTGTTCTTTTAGTTGGTTCAAATCCATATCTTGATAAAAATTTTGTATAAAATTGCTAAAAGACTGATAGATCTGTAATTTCTAATATCTTCTTTATCTCCTTTCTTAAATATTAATAATAATACTGCATTATTCCAATCACCTGGTATAACATTATCAGTTAGACATTTGGTATATAATTTTGCCAAATTTTTTTTTTATTTCTTCGGCTGCTTCCTTTAATGTATCAATTATAATTCCATCATTACCTGGAGCTTTTTCCTTCTTCATAAATTTAATTGCATGTCTCACTTCATTCAAAATTCTGGGCAATTCAGAAGATATAATAGATGTAGGAGGTATTTGTTCTACCTATTTCATGGTGTCATCTCTTTTTTTAGTAATAGTTCCATCTTTTTTTTTTTTATTGCAGGTATAAGTTTCTTACCAATACCAAAATGTTGTTTTACATTTTTGAGACTTATTCTCTTCTACAGCTTTCCTTGCTAGTTCACAATTATACTTTCTTATGTCATTATCAACTCTTTTTTGCATCATTTTTATATATCTTCATATTCCTTCTTTTCTTCATAAATTCTCTAGTCTCAATAGAAATTTTATTGGTCAATTGCTGCTTTTTTTTTACCAGCTATCTTTGTTGCAATTTTTAAAAGTATATCAGTTATTTTTCTATTAACTTCATTCAAATCTGAATCATGTTCAAAATCTACTAATACTTGAAAAAAATTTCCAAGTTCTTATTTAAATTCATTAAAATGTTTCTGAAGATTAGGAATAGCAACTATAAACATTGTTTTTCTTAATAATTTTTGTCTCTCTAGTTTTGCATTAACACTTATCTGACAACTTACTAATCAATGATCACTTCCTGTATTGAATTTATTAAGGACATTACAGTCTTGAAATATGTATATTCTGTTAGTCAAAAATATAATCTAATTCTGCAGTATCTTCATTAGATGCTTTCATATTTATTTTCTTTAACATTTTTCTCAAAAAAAGAATTCATAATATAAAGTTTTTCTTTTTCTGCAAACTCCTCTCATTTCTATTACCATAACCAAATTTACCTATACTAGCTAATGAGTTTAGCTTGAAAACATTAATGTGATTTCATTTTGGACTCAAAGCCTTATAGTTATCTAAAAAAGTAAAAGATGGCTGCTGGCTCTCAGATCCAAGACTCCTCACTGATGAAAGCCACAAGCTAGAAACTAGTCTGGGAATATTGAATGAGTAGACACTAGATAGGAATTTTATGCACAAACCTTCCTGCATCCATCGATTACTCTGGCTTGCGCTGAGTGGCGCTATTGTATGGAGAGTTTTACTTCATCATTATGAGAACTTGTTGCGGCATAAACCTGTATTATTTGCATTTGAATAAATAATCTCCACAATGTTGTTCTTCCACTTCTTATTTATAATGAATCCTACCCACTTGTACTTCCCATATTTGTGGCTTTATAATAGAGTACATGTCCACTTTTTAAATCGTCTCTTCACCTTTTCTTCTAACTTCACAAAGTCCAATAATGTTCCACTTAATACGGGACAGTTCTTCTTCCAATTCTTGCAATCTTCCTTCACTTGAAAATGATCTGCATTTGTAAGTACCTAAATAAAAATTCATCATCACATGGCAGTCTGGGTCCGCACTCAGGGAATTCTTAGCACTTCCTGCCTTTGGCCACCAACCACTGCCTTAGTTGATGACTTTACAATCTCCTGGAAATAAGGGCCATGATTTATTTTTGTCTGTCATAATTGTATATATCTATTAGACAAAATTTTTTCATTCACACACACATTTTTTCGGCCTTATCAGGCAACTGAGAAGAAAGACCATGGTGTTTCTTGATCTTAAACTCAGGCGTAAAAAGTCAATAAACTCACTACGCTGGCATATTGGTGAGCAACCCATCCATGTTCATATATTATATGAATAATCACATAGTAATAATAGCTGCAATGACAATAACATATGGTGTGAACATTTAGGAATTTGCCCTGCTTGATTCCTTTAAGGCCTCCAAAAGGAATCAAAGGATCACCTTTCAGTTAACAGCAAACTCCTTTCTGAAGCTGTGTGTGTGTATATATATATATATATCATTAATTTATTTAATATTGTTATAGCATCAAATATTTTTTCCTCTTTTACTATTTCAGATAAAAGTAATTACATTATACATTTAATGCATTTTTGACTAGTACAGCTAGCATTAGGTTTATCTAATATCTGATTTAAGAGACAAATCTTCTATGTATTAAACTGAGATCTAAACCTTTCTAAAGTTGTTTTAGCTTTTCGAAACCATTTTATTACAAGTTTGTCTTATCAAATACCAGAATGTTCATGTTGATATTTTGAATATGTATACCTGTTTGAAATGGTCTTTAGTGTATAATATTTTTCGATCTTATTAAATTTTTGAATATTATATTGTTTATGACCGATTTTAATAGCCTATAATTTTTTGTAAATTAAATCTTTATTTATTGTATGGTTAATTGATCAAGCATTGCCGAAAGTGCTTCAAATTCTACTCTATATCCATATTTAGCCACAACATCACTGCAAATTTCATAAAATATCGAAGAGTTGCGTCTTTAAATTTTATGTATTAAATTGCTTGATAAAATCCTCAATATATGTTTGTAGTATGAAACTACTATTGTTGCAAGCTTACTTGCAGCTTCATGTAACATTTATAATTTTTTTGAATACATTGACAGAGTAATACAGGGCAATGTCATTATACAACAATCTCATACATATGTAAACGTTTTTTAATCATTCCATTTTCTGAATGCTTCTATTAACATTTGTAGATTAACTAATATATACTGTACCATTTATTTATATGTGGTACAAATATATTGGCATTTGGTAAAAGCTAAAAAAAAAAAGTAAATTTAGCGATCTTAGTAAAAGATGCAATTAAAATTTTTTTTAGTTCGTATAATTTTTTTTTAAAACGTACCAATGATAAGTTAAATTTTTCGTTCATATTTTTTTTTATCTAATTAAAAATAAAAGTAAAACTTGGAAAAAACAAAAGACACACAAATTACTAATCCAGATAAGCTAAAAGAAATTTTTTTTAACTAATTAAAAATGGCAGAAAGACTTTATGAAAAGGAGAACTTTGTAACTGAAAAATACAAAAGAATGCACAAGATTATCAATGTGTATTTTTAACAAAAAATTTTTGCAGAAGTCTGAAAACTAGACCTCGAGTATAAAAAGGAAGAAACCATTTTGAGCAGCATCTTGTCTTATTTGTTTTTTATTTGGTTGGTTCTGGATAACAAAAATATATCAACCGCTCTACGCTGAAAAAATTCTGCATGTTGGAGTGGACCGGGACTTTTGATGACATCGTTCCTGAACTTATAACCGATGGTCGAGCTCATTCTCCCATAAAAATAAAAAAAAAACTATGCATAGTAATCTACAATCTTTGTGAACTCGCTAAACTTACCAGTAAGTTAAGATTAACTATTCCTGATTGTGACAAAATGAAGCATTTGCAAACCATTTTCCAATAAGCTTATAATAGAATCCCGATAGAGACATTAGATTTATTATTCAAGAGACTTGTTTAACTAAGGAATCTAAGTGTAATATAACCCGTTTTAATTAATTGAATCATATCTGAATTAGTATGTGTGCTTTCCAATTAATTAATAATTTATCTTTAAACATTTTAATTTATTCGAATAAAATATTTATTTCTAATATCAACTTTTCCTTGTATGTTATTGATGATTATTATTAAATTTATTAATATTAGTTTATTAAGATTTGAAAGTATAATTTACCTTTGCCAATATTTGCTGACTAAGCTCCAGGAATAATAATATCTAGAAAATAACTATAGTTACAGTAAAATATGACCCAGTTTTCTTTTAAAACCAATTTCTTTTTTATTTACGATGAGCAATGCGATGGATTTCAGCGGATTCTTGTATGAATTCTGGCGCCCTTATTAAAATAAATAAAAAGCCGATTCCGCCGTTAGCTTAAGTCGAAATAATTGATAGGGTAGTTAATCAGGAAATCTAGCCATATTTTATAGAAATATGAATGAAATATTTATATTTTCTGTATTCATAGCTTGATTAACTTTCACTAAATTTATAGTAAGTAAAAGAAGGCCTACCAGATCTACCAAAACGTGGAAAACGTTACAATACTAAATACAAATTGTTAACTTATCAAGACATAGAATAATAATTACTCAGCAATTAAAATATATATACATATGGAAACAAAAAATAGTCTGATTAATTTGATAGCTACAAAATTTTAAACATCATAATTGTATCAAAAAACTAATCTTCAATGCAGTTCAACTGGATAAAATTAATCAAGTTTAAACAAAAAAAATTAGAATTCTTGATTTTGTTGAAAATTGTATGCACAATTCAAAAAAATTAATTATTATATTATTGTATAATCTGATTAAAAATAGCTGAACTTCGATATAACAAAATGAAAAGTAGGAAACCAGGAATTATTTTTGCAACTTTAACAGGTTTCATTTTGACAACTAAAAATAGCCTAGAAAATATTTTTGATATAAAATAAAAATTAACTCCATAAATTTCTACATTCAAAATATTTAACACTAATTTAAAATTTTGAATTTCTGTGCCATATTTTTTGCTATCCTATGTGGTATATTGGGACATGCTTTATTTGATAATACTAGTATGTATTTGTGAATAATAGAACCAAAAATTATTTTTGCTATAATGAAAATTTATTCAGACAGTCCTTGACTTTCATACATTCTACTTCCGTACAATTCGCTTTTTTATTCAAACTGCAACAGAAAAAGATACAGCATGTTAGGGAACTTTTTATCAAGAAAAGAAAAAGAAGAATACAATTCAACTATCTCTGATAAATTTATGGAGAAACCACCAGATACTAATCAATAAAGTGTTATTTATATTTATGTTAATACACCTCATTAAAAAATAAATATTTTAAAAACACTTTTTAATCTTTTTTTATATTGTTCTACTTTCTATCTTTCTTACACGTTTCAAGAACCAATTAGATACGAAAGCACAAGAACTGCTTTGTACATAAAAGTCTGAACAAATTAGTTGTGATGAGAGGAATACTTCAAAATCTAAAGATTCCTGAATTGCTTTTTAGCGGAGAAAGATTTTTTAAAAATCACAGCTTGGTCAATTGAATGGGAGTGCCATATCTGCTTGTTAATTTTTCTAGTTGAACATCAGTTAACTACTTGATCAACTAACTCTAGTAAAAATAAGAGGCTAGTAAGATCAATAAAATAAATAATACACAATTTTTATATCGAAGAGAAAAAAATTAAAAGCCATAAAAACTATTTTAGCATAATATTTCTCCCATGTTAAAAATTAATAATTATCAATTATTCATAAAATGACAATAACCTTATAATTACTCTATTATTCGAATAAAAATAACATGGGATAAATGTAAGAAATATATATTTATATGTATGAATTTATTCACCTTTAATAAAAAAAGAAAAGCAATGAATATTATATTTTAATTTTGTATTCTATTTCTTTATAATTATGAGTTAATATTTTTGAGAAATGATTTAAACTATAATAAATTAAATAATCTAATGCAAATCTTTATATAAATGTTGGCTAATGGACTAATACGTTTTATAATCATCTTGATTCTATTATGCGAATATTAAACAATTCAAAACAAAACAACACTCTCCATATAGTAGTGCCATCTTGTGCTAACAAGAGCAATCAATGGATGCCAGAAGGCTTGTGCATAAAATCCCTATCTAGTGCCTACTCATCCAACATCCCCAGACTAGTTTCTGGCTTGTGGCCTTCATCAGTGAGGAGCCTTGGATCTGAGAGCACTGCACCTAGATCTTAGGATCTAATGCAACCCTCCAGCACCCACCTTTTAACTCTATTTAACTACAAAACTATGAGAATGAAATTGAAAACACTATTAATATTTTCAATCCAAGCTCAATAGCTTATATAGTCATATGGGTCTGAACTCAATTCAGTACCCATACATTTTGGTGTCTTTGGCTCTTTAACAACCATAGCCACCACTATCCTATTAGGCAGGATTGGTGTTAAACCACTAAACATCACATGATCACTATCTCATACTAGCACAATAATTGTTATTAAACAATTCAAAACAAAACAACACTCTCCATATAGTAGTGCCATCTTGTGCTAACAAGAGCAATCAATGGATGCCAGAAGGCTTGTGCATAAAATCCCTATCTAGTGCCTACTCATCCAACATCCCCAGACTAGTTTCTGGCTTGTGGCCTTCATCAGTGAGGAGCCTTGGATCTGAGAGCACTGCACCTAGATCTTAGGATCTAATGCAACCCTCCAGCACCCACCTTTTAACTCTATTTAACTACAAAACTATGAGAATGAAATTGAAAACACTATTAATATTTTCAATCCAAGCTCAATAGCTTATATAGTCATATGGGTCTGAACTCAATTCAGTACTCATACATTTTGGTGTCTTTGGCTCTTTAACAACCATAGCCACCACTATCCTATTAGGCAGGATTGGTGTTAAACCACTAAACATCACATGATCACTATCTCATACTAGCACAATAATTGTTATTAAACAATTCAAAACAAAACAACACTCTCCATATAGTAGTGCCATCTTGTGCTAACAAGAGCAATCAATGGATGCCAGAAGGCTTGTGCATAAAATCCCTATCTAGTGCCTACTCATCCAACATCCCCAGACTAGTTTCTGGCTTGTGGCCTTCATCAGTGAGGAGCCTTGGATCTGAGAGCACTGCACCTAGATCTTAGGATCTAATGCAACCCTCCAGCACCCACCTTTTAACTCTATTTAACTACAAAACTATGAGAATGAAATTGAAAACACTATTAATATTTTCAATCCAAGCTCAATAGCTTATATAGTCATATGGGTCTGAACTCAATTCAGTACTCATACATTTTGGTGTCTTTGGCTCTTTAACAACCATAGCCACCACTATCCTATTAGGCAGGATTGGTGTTAAACCACTAAACATCACATGATCACTATCTCATACTAGCACAATAATTGTTATTAAACAATTCAAAACAAAACAATACTCTCCATATAGTAGTGCCATCTTGTGCTAACAAGAGCAATCAATGGATGCCAGAAGGCTTGTGCATAAAATCCCTATCTAGTGCCTACTCATCCAACATCCCCAGACTAGTTTCTGGCTTGTGGCCTTCATCAGTGAGGAGCCTTGGATCTGAGAGCACTGCACCTAGATCTTAGGATCTAATGCAACCCTCCAGCACCCACCTTTTAACTCTATTTAACTACAAAACTATGAGAATGAAATTGAAAACACTATTAATATTTTCAATCCAAGCTCAATAGCTTATATAGTCATATGGGTCTGAACTCAATTCAGTACTCATACATTTTGGTGTCTTTGGCTCTTTAACAACCATAGCCACCACTATCCTATTAGGCAGGATTGGTGTTAAACCACTAAACATCACATGATCACTATCTCATACTAGCACAATAATTGTTATTAAACAATTCAAAACAAAACAACACTCTCCATATAGTAGTGCCATCTTGTGCTAACAAGAGCAATCAATGGATGCCAGAAGGCTTGTGCATAAAATCCCTATCTAGTGCCTACTCATCCAACATCCCCAGACTAGTTTCTGGCTTGTGGCCTTCATCAGTGAGGAGCCTTGGATCTGAGAGCACTGCACCTAGATCTTAGGATCTAATGCAACCCTCCAGCACCCACCTTTTAACTCTATTTAACTACAAAACTATGAGAATGAAATTGAAAACACTATTAATATTTTCAATCCAAGCTCAATAGCTTATATAGTCATATGGGTCTGAACTCAATTCAGTACTCATACATTTTGGTGTCTTTGGCTCTTTGGGTGCTGGAGGGTTGCATTAGATCCTAAGATCTAGGTGCAGTGCTCTCAGATCCAAGGCTCCTCACTGATGAAGGCCACAAGCCAGAAACTAGTCTGGGGATGTTGGATGAGTAGGCACTAGATAGGGATTTTATGCACAAGCCTTCTGGCATCCATTGATTGCTCTTGTTAGCACAAGATGGCACTACTATATGGAGAGTGTTGTTTTGTTTTGAATTGTTTAATAACAATTATTGTGCTAGTATGAGATAGTGATCATGTGATGTTTAGTGGTTTAACACCAATCCTGCCTAATAAGATAGTGGTGGCTATGGTTGTTAAAGAGCCAAAGACACCAAAATGTATGAGTACTGAATTGAGTTCAGACCCATATGACTATATAAGCTATTGAGCTTGGATTGAAAATATTAATAGTGTTTTCAATTTCATTCTCATAGTTTTGTAGTTAAATAGAGTTAAAAGGTGGGTGCTGGACGGTTGCATTAGATCCTAAGATCTAGGTGCAGTGCTCTCAGATCCAAGGCTCCTCACTGATGAAGGCCACAAGCCAGAAACTAGTCTGGGGATGTTGGATGAGTAGGCACTAGATAGGGATTTTATGCACAAGCCTTCTGGCATCCATTGATTGCTCTTGTTAGCACAAGATGGCACTACTATATGGAGAGTGTTGTTTTGTTTTGAATTGTTTAATAACAATTATTGTGCTAGTATGAGATAGTGATCATGTGATGTTTAGTGGTTTAACACCAATCCTGCCTAATAGGATAGTGGTGGCTATGGTTGTTAAAGAGCCAAAGACACCAAAATGTATGGGTACTGAATTGAGTTCAGACCCATATGACATATAAGCTATTGAGCTTGGATTGAAAATATTAATAGTGTTTTCAATTTCATTCTCATAGTTTTGTAGTTAAATAGAGTTAAAAGGTGGGTGCTGGAGGGTTGCATTAGATCCTAAGATCTAGGTGCAGTGCTCTCAGATCCAAGGCTCCTCACTGATGAAGGCCACAAGCCAGAAACTAGTCTGGGGATGTTGGATGAGTAGGCACTAGATAGGGATTTTATGCACAAGCCTTCTGGCATCCATTGATTGCTCTTGTTAGCACAAGATGGCACTACTATATGGAGAGTGTTGTTTTGTTTTGAATTGTTTAATAACAATTATTGTGCTAGTATGAGATAGTGATCATGTGATGTTTAGTGGTTTAACACCAATCCTGCCTAATAGGATAGTGGTGGCTATGGTTGTTAAAGAGCCAAAGACACCAAAATGTATGAGTACTGAATTGAGTTCAGACCCATATGACTATATAAGCTATTGAGCTAGGATTGAAAATATTAATAGTGTTTTCAATTTCATTCTCATAGTTTTGTAGTTAAATAGAGTTAAAAGGTGGGTGCTGGAGGGTTGCATTAGATCCTAAGATCTAGGTGCAGTGCTCTCAGATCCAAGGCTCCTCACTGATGAAGGCCACAAGCCAGAAACTAGTCTGGGGATGTTGGATGAGTAGGCACTAGATAGGGATTTTATGCACAAGCCTTCTGGCATCCATTGATTGCTCTTGTTAGCACAAGAGGGCACTACTATATGGAGAGTGTTGTTTTGTTTTGAATTGTTTAATAACAATTATTGTGCTAGTATGAGATAGTGATCATGTGATGTTTAGTGGTTATGCGAATATTGCTACATTATTTTACTGAATTCGTTTTTTTTAATTTTTTTTTTTTTTAATTTTAATTATTTAATATTTTTACTTGTATTTTACATGTATCCATTGTTAATCTGGGTAATAATCATTGATTGAAGTTCATATTTAAATAATTCATTAATATTATTTTCATTAATTTCTGAAAGTTTGATCTTATTTGTAATTTATTTGCAAACTTTTTATTTTAGTTGGATCAACTTTGAAGAAAATTCATTGCGTTTGCAAAATTGAAGATTTTGTACACTTCAGTTGGTGCACATGGCATTTTCCTTCCACAATAAATAATCACATTGCAATCATCACTGCAAAGATGTTTCTGGTTTCTAACAAAATCGTTATTTTGGTCATCAAATAATGATTAGTAAAACTAATTTAAAATACATTTAAGCATTTGATTTGAACAATAGAATTCAATGTTATATATGTGTGTGCACAAGTGTGTATGAATTTTTATATTCTTTATAAAAGTTGATGATAGATGTACATTTGTATTTAAAATATATTTAAGTTTATTACTCTAATAAATAAATAAATGTTATTATGTATTTTTGATAAAAATAAATGAAGAAATGTGCTCCGTTTATGTGTTATTTTATGTAACCAGTATAAGTTTTTTGTTTTGGTTAGTTTGATAAAGCAACAGACCAAAAATAAAATGAGGATGATATTATGAATTGTTATATATTTGAAACTAGAATTTGAATTCAAATTGGATAAATCTTGGATTGAACCCTCACCACATAATATTTGGCAAATCTGCTATAATCATTTTCTTTACTGATATTTTTTGAGAGGTTGTTAGAGAAGTTTTTGCCCAGAAATTATCTCTTTAAAGATCTCATTTACATGTTTACACGTACACGTATTCATTTTTACATATAACCTATTATTGATTCATTATAGATAGTTAGTCTCATGCTTGTAGAAGGGGATTTTTTTTTAAATTCACTTTGCATGGATTCAGACCTATGTCGTGGCATGGCAGGCAATAAGCAGTCCTTTCATTGTGAGACCCTTCTATATGTTTTAACCATGTGTTTAATATTATTTATGTTTTATTACAAAAAAAATTGACAACTGTATTCCTGAAATTATAGAAGTTTGTTTAAGGACTGTTTTAGAACAATGAAAAGGTGAGTATTTTTGTTAAATGAGAAATTAAAACCTGTGTGATGGTTTCTAAACTGTTTCAGTATAGAAGGAAAATATCAAAGCAACAAACAGAGAAGCAGACATCTTTTTTTTTAGAAGTTTAGAATTTTATGACATTATAAGTTATATTTTAGAAAACAGTTATGTTTTGTTTTTTTATTAAAAAATACAAAGTAGTGTGTGGTATCTCAATTATATATTGTTCTGTATAGTTTAATGCAGACTGTAGCTTAAATTCCTCAGATCAATTTTAATTCTGGCATCTCTTATTCTCAAATTTCTTACAAACTCGCAAGCAATAAAACCATTCAATTTCTTTCTCTAATCGTGTATCCAGAGAACAATTAAAAATTAACAAGTATCTTGAAAATATGTTACAATATATATATATGTGTATATCATTTTTTATAGTCATTTTTCATTAAGATATCTGAATATTTAAGTTAACTGACAGTTTCTTATTTGTTAATAGCAAAGAAATGGAAATAACTCTTGACTTGTCTTTTCTCCATCTCACTTGTCACGTGTGCACAAATACCTTCAAATTAATGAATTTCAGATATAATTTTTAGGTGCTAATAGAGTTTTTGTTCTCTATTATAGAATGAAATTATTATCATCATCCAGTGAAAGAAAAAAATTATGAAAAGAATATATTTAGTAATTAAACCAGTGCACAATGATGGCAGAACAAATACCAATACAAGCTTTCCGTAAAATATTATAAAATTGGGGGTTTGAATATAAGTTACGATTAAACAAGTACAGCACTGCAAAAAGTAAGCTATGCAATCTATAAGAAAATAATCTGCAACAATATATCTGTAAAAAATTAATCTCCATGTGCAAAAAAAAAATTTTAAAGTAGATTCCGTAAAAAAAATGAGCAGACAAAAATGTATATTAACGATGAGTAAGTATTTAACAAGTACAATAATTCAAAAACTAGTGCATAATCCATTAGAATGTAATTCATGGCGTTAAATTTAAGAATTAAATTTCAAAAATAAATCCATGTACAAGGAAAATGAAAAATTTAGATGCTATAAAAAGTATGGTTATTGTTTTTAATGTATGTTTTCATCTTGTTATTTATATCCATGATTATGGTTCATAAAATTATTGGCATGAACATATGTTTAGGTATGTACTACTTTTTAGAATTTCTATATATATTTATGGCAACAGCTGTATGAAATATAACTGGAAATAAATAACAAAGTTATAATATATATTTATAACAATAACTACTTTTTATGGCATTCATATTTTTCATTTTTTTCAGACACAAATACTTGTTTAAAATTTAATTTGTGGATTTATTGCACTTAATTACTTTCTTATGAATTTCATATTCATTGTTTTTGTATTGTGTTGTTTGAATGCTCATCTGACATTAGTATATGTTTTCATTATGCATAGGTTTTATTGTGTCCGTGTTTCTTATGGATATATTTTTAAAATTTAATTTTTTATGGATTTGTTACTGTTGATTGCTTTCTTCTTATGGATTACACGAATTATTTTTTATATTGTTGTGTTTTTTAAATTTTTTATCGAATTCCATTTTACCTCATTGTTAGTGTTATTTCATAGAGAAAACTTATATTAGTCAGTATAATGTGTGTTGTACATAGAGCTCGCAAAATAAGCTCTTAACAATCTTTGCAGAATATCCCAGACCAGTTTCTGCTACTGGTGTTCTCAGTGAGGTGCTAGGATATTCAAGCATTAGATTAAAAATACCAAAACAAGCCCAGCACTTTATCTAATGTATAACTATTAAGTAGAAAATCTGAAATTTTCAAACATTCATATGTCTTCCAATCCAGTTATCTAACTTAAATAGTCCCATATAGCTATTTAAGTTAGATAGCTGAATTGGAAGACATATGGATGTTTGAAATTTTCAGATTTTTTACTTAATAGTTATACATTAGATAAAGTGCTGGGCTTGTCCTGGTATTTTTAATCTAATGCTTGAATATCCTAGCACCTCACTGACGATGCCAGTAGCAGAAACCGATCTGTGATTGGGGATATTCTGCAAAGCTTGTTAAGAGCTTATTAAATTAGGTCATGTGACATCTGACTTGATTTATTTTTTTTTTGTGATGTGTGTTGTAATATTCTCATAATATATATGAATAGTGCACTTTATTTTAGAGTTTTAGTTACAAAAGAATTTATCATCAGACTGAGTATATTTTTCTCATATCAAAGCCCATCAAGAAAACATTGATAGATATAATTATTTTAGCAGTGAGTTAAACATTTAGTGAACTGTGTATATGAAACACAGTATGTCAAGATTTAGAAAAAAATCTATCAAGATTTCAAATATTTTTTATTCAACCTTCGAAAAGATAAAGATTGTATTGTAAAAAAAAAACTGCATTTTTTATATTATCATTAATTTTCAATGTCTTTTTGTAAATATTATTTACATAGTAAGTTATACTGCATTATAATTTAACCAATAATAAAATATTTTCCTGTTTTAAAAGGGAGAAAAAAATTGTCTACATATTATAGTTATTCTATAAATACATGAAATTGATCAAATAACATAGGTGCACAATAATTGACATGGTTTTTGGAGAAACCACAAATGATCATAGAATTACTACTATTTTGACAACAAAAACAATCACTCTTATTTATGCAGGGGTATTGAACTGGGTTGAGCTATAAACCTAGCATTGCTGCCTAATTTTATTGGAATAAAGAAACTTTTTGCAATTATAAAAAAGGACTTGAAAATTACATAGAGATGAAATCTATCAATAATAATCAAAAGTATTGTGCTAAGTTGTTATTAAACCCAATTGGTGAAAAAAACATTAGAAAGAGTTACTACTTTAATAATACCAAAGTTATTCAAAGATATAATAAACCTGCTAGAAAAATGTTTAGTACCTAAGAAAATTGTCCTTTTTGTCCAATATCAATTCTTATCACAGTAATAAACTGAACAATAATCAATTACAGATTTTGTCATAACATTACAATCTGATTTGAGAGATTGGGAATTCAGTTCTCCATTTAAGGGCAAATCATTGACTGTCGATATTTTCTTCTGAGCACAATTTATTTGAAGCATGAAAGATAATACCATTAGAGAACAGTTGTTACAATCTGATTGAGAAATTTCAAGTTTTAAAGATGTAACTAAGTCTATAGAACTGGAAACATCCAAGAAGATAGAACAAAAGTTTTCAATAATGCCATTTATACCAAACATCAACAAAATACACTATCAAGCTCCATATCAAAAATTAATACTGGTTTGAAGTTCAGGATGAAAACATTGTAAGCAGGGTTCGTCAAGAAAACGATCAGTCAAAGTGAGGTCTGATTTCGTTTTTGTCGGCATTGATGGCTTTTACCTGTGCATTGAAGAAACATTCACTTTGCAAAATATGTCAAATTGGCTATCAAAATTAAAATGCATGAGACATTACAGAAGTGGTCATGTAGTAGAATTATATTTCAAGATCTTATAAAAATGAAAAATAATCCATTATCATTGTATGTTGTATGCAACAATGACAATACGGAATTTTATGATGTTAACTTATCAACAAACAACAGAATCATTTTTCAGCTGACAACAGTGAATGATACCTTAATATTATCAACATTGAAGATAAGCCATCAAATTCCAATTGGACACTTGAGATTTCCATTTTTATCTATTTACTCAACTAAAAAAAATCATATTGTCAACAAACATCCAATTTTGATCTTCTAATCAAAATATCTTTTATGCCAAATGGAAAAAATCAATGTAAATATTTCTTATAAAGTCTATCAATCTGTGGTTTTTGTTGTACAAAATGAATATCCTGCATTGTTAGGTCAGATATGGATCTAATCATGCCTAGACATCAATCTACAAAATATTGACAATAACAAAATGTCTCATGTCACTCTTAATCAATAACATTAACCAATTGCGTGAAATTATAGCTGATAATGCAAGTACTGATTGTTTGTCTAAGATGCCTATTAATTCAACTCCTCAAATTGATAATTCAATTAAACAAGAAATCAATCAGTTGTGCAAGGAAATAATGGAATTGATCTCATCCTATAAAATCATTAGCAAAACTGAAGAATTCAGAAAGGGTCAATAACTAAGTCATAAAAGAGCTTCAAGAATGCTGTGATTCTAAAGCTGACTACCATAGACAGTAACATTTGTCAACATATCATGGTTCCACAAACACTACAATCAATTAATTGTTCTTCAAGAATTGCATCATATCCATATTGGGATATCAAAAATGAAATAATTAGTCTAACACAAAATGTATTGTGACAACATCAAGGGCAACAAATGATTGATATGTGTGTGCATCAACATATGAAATAGCCGTCCAAAAATATCTCGTTTTTAGGAAGAAACTGAAATCATCCATATTGATTATGCTGGTCCATTTAAAGAATATATTTTTTATTAAAATAGATCTAAAATCAAAATGGAAAAACCAGTCAATATTTCTTCAAGATATGCTCATTATATTGCAAAAAAGTGGATGTTGTCCACACGTATGGCACAAACCCAGACTAGCTGATAGAAATATGCAAACATTCAAAGTATAGTTGATTGCCATGAATGAAGATCCATGATCTGAGAAATATTTTTCCATTATTGCACAACTCCATTCAACAAAGGGAAGATTTCAGCCCAATCATTCGAATTCAACTGATTACCCCAAAACCAATCAAATTTAGGAAAAGTATACTACATGGCAGTTAAGCATGGGTTATCAAATTCAAGTTTAATTCTACTACAACTAAAAGCCAGAGTGGACGTTTGATACTATCTTAAAGAAATTTGATCAATCCATTACTTCATGAAACATGACAATGGGTACACACTGAAATGGTACATTGATCAACTCTGCATTATTGCCATCAAGAAAAATAAGGATAATAACTCTTACTAGAATCTAAGCAACTAAACATCTTTCCTATACATCAAATATGCAAAATCAGGTGCTGACATCAGTAATAATTCCAACTCCAAAAGGTATATCAATTCAGCTCCTGCTCAAAGTCCTTTATTGGTTCACTGATCCAACTGAATATCTAGATTTGAATATAGGTGTTCATCAATAAGCGTTGAAGAATTATAATAACTTGTAATATATATGGATAATGCTGACACCATTAAGCATAATACTGATGTTAAAGAATTAAGTGAAATGAAATGGGAGAGTTGTGGAGAAGTAAATAGTGGCATGTTAAGCATTTTGTTCTGATAGTGATAAAGCAATAAATGGAGTTAGCATTGCTGTTGGAAATAAAATTTGGAATAGTGTGGTTAAGGTAGACTGTGTTGATGATAGTCTTATGATGATGATGATGATTGCAAATCCTAGGGATTTAGTATACATACCAATTACCAGTCATGATGATATTGAAATTGATAAGAAATATGAAAAGAGAGAGGAAATTCTACATGTGAGAGTAAAAAATCATCTATAATGCTATTGGGTGATTGGAATATTTTTGTAGAAAGAGGTAAAGAAGAAAAAGTTGCTGGGTATTATGGTATTGGAAAAAGGAATGAAAGAAGTAGCTAGGTTTGTAGTTGCAAACACTTTAAAAATTATTCAAGGAGATTGTATACATGGAAATCTCTGGGTGGTAGAGAACAATATCAAATAGGTCATGTATTATTCACAACACATATAAGAATGCTATTAAAGGTTTGCATGCTTTGGCTGGTGCTGATGATATAAATTCTGATCATAATTTAGTTATGACTAAATTAATGTTGAGTTTAAAAAGAGGGGAAAGATATGTAAGATGGGACTTAAAATAAATTTAGACAAATGAAAGAAAAATTTGGTTTAGTATGTGAAAATATAATTTAAAAAGTGGTAAAGGTGAGAAATATATGAATAGTTCTGATAAGTGTTGGTATAGGATTAAAGAAGGAATATCAAAAACAACAAAAAATGAAATAGGAATTATTCAAATTAAAGAAAGATAAATGATCTTTGATAATGGCAGGTATGTTGGAAAAGATGGAAGTATGTCAATATTGAGAAAGGGCAAATAGCATGTAGAAAAAATAATAATTAAGGAAACAGATTTAGCAACAAGAAAATGGAACAATAACGCAAAGAGTAGAAATGCTTCAATGGATAAAAAGATATGATCTGATATTTGATAGAATTTGAAATGTCACTGGGGGGGGGGGGTGGCTTACAAGTGAAATAGTGGATAAGAATGGAAATAGATTAACTGATAGCAGTGATATATTGAAAAAGATGAAAAGAATATCTTCAATATCTGTTTACAAAAAAAATATTTCAATTTGAAAATAAAAATGCTGAAATAAATAATTAAGATATCGGATTTAATACAATATCTAGAGAATTTTTGAAAGAAATGGGAGAAAATACTATGAAAAAAATAGTTGGACTTCGCAGTTTGATATATAATAGTGGAGTTTGGCCTGAATTTTTTTTGCAAACTATAATGATTTTAGCTGCTAAAGAAAAGAAAGCTATTAAATGTGAACAATACATGATAATTGTTATCTCATGCTTCTAAAGATTTGTTGAGGATTTTAACTCTTAAGAATTTGAAGGAAAGTAGACTATCATATTGGAGAAGAAAAGTTTGGTTTTCAGAGAGGCAAAAATACAAAAGATGCTATTGGTGTTGTTAGAACAATTGTAGAGTGATTATTGAAAAAAATAAAGGAATTGGCATATGTTTTGTGGATTGGAAAAATATTTGATAGAGTAATCTGAAATAAACTTATGACTATCTTAAAAAATAAATGAGTGGTTTGGAAAAAGAGAAGATTGATTTATATGTATACGGGACAAAGAAAAAGTATTCAACTGGAGAATAATGATATTAATGAAGTAAATAAAAAGAAGAGTTAGGCATGAATACAATATGTCACTTTATACTTTTTAATATTTATTTAGATGTTAAATAAATATTTAGTCTATGGAGGTGCAAATATAGAATAATAAAATGTGTAAGATTTGCAGATAATATGGTTCTTATAGCTGAGGATGAAAAGATTATTCGGAATATGTTGGATAAATTGGAGAAAGCATGTATGGAATGAAGATTAGTGTTGAGAAGGCCAGGTGTTTATTGATAGGAAGGAATACAAAAGGCTACAAGTTGAAATCCATGGTCATATAGTTCAACAGGTAAATGGATTTAGATATTTGGGTAGTTAATTGAATGAAATTGATGAAGTTAAAACAAAAATAGTATTGGTAAAGGAGGCATTTACTAAGAGAAAGAAAATATTTTGTGGATCTTTGAAGAGAAAATTAAGGAAAAGATTAATTAAATGTTATGTGTGGAGTGTATTATTATATGGTTGTGAAACATGGTGAATGAATAAAACATTATGACAAATTGGAACTCTTTGAGATGTTGTCTTACATCAGAATGTGGAAAAAAAGTTGAATAAATAAAATAACTAAATGGTTTTGAAAAGAGTAAATAAAAAAAGAAAATTGATTGAGGAAATAGAAAATGGATTTGAAATACTTTAAGAAGAGTAATTTAATGAAAGATATTTTGGAGAGAATGGAATCAAAGAAATGAGGGGAAAGATCGGCCTTGCTGGATGATATGAGATATGTAGAACTGAAGAGGTGAGGAATGCAGAAATTGATTAATTTGTGATGTGACCTCTCTCTGGACCTGTACCAATACTATATTAGGATTGATTTTTTTTGCAATAATTGTGTATTGGTTTGGTTGTAAAATATATCGAGTTTTTTAATGCATAAAATTATTTTATTTTTTTAGTTTTTGATTATTATTTTTTTACAATAAATGAAATTTATTGGTTAGTTGTTTTTTTTGTTCATTGGTATGTGGATGGTGGTTTACATCTCAGTTTTATTATTTTGTCTAAAAATGGTGTGTATCCCCTCCCCATTAATTTTGAAAACTGGCACAAAATTACTTCATTAAAAGAAATTCTGTGGTTAGTTTTATATTCGTGGATATACAAAATTGAGTAAAATTATTTTTTTTACGATTCAACTTATATGATTCTTAATTTTTTCAAAAAGACTAATACAATACAACTCTTCCCAAAATAAATGTTATAGTTGGAACAAGATATTTCACAATTTCTGGCATATTCCAAAAAACCTATATGGGAAAAACTAACTTTGCATAAGTATTACAAAATTCTTTTTTTTTAACATAATGCAAATCTATTGGTATGGGAAATAATCAAAAACTTTATTGTTCAGGAGTTCATAAGTTCAAGCACCAGCAACAACAGGTGGAGTAGTCATGCATGGACCTTGAGTTCCAGAGTATGACTACAAAAGTAATGCAGAATATTAATATAGTTTAAAACGATGCAATAGTGCCTTTTTTAAGTATTATAACTTGATAATTCTTTCGGCCATTTGCAAACAAGTATGCACACTTTAAATTCAGAAATAAAGAAGATGGCAAAAGAACACTTAAAGACCGATTTTATAGTGAATTCACAAAACAATCTATGAGCTGCAAATACATCTTCATATAATTCATGCTGTTTATTTGATATGCTTGCTTTCAACTTCTGGTGCAGCAAACTTTTCTTTTTGAAAGATCTTGGCTATCCATAATATTCTTTGCTGTCACATTCTATCTTATTAGTATTCTTTGAGGTAATCTTTACAATATAAATTGATCTGCCTGTCCTATACAAAACTTGCTCAGATTAACCTTAAAATACTTTTTAAGAAATGTTAGAATTTATCTATTCCACAGTACTAATTCAATGATAAATTTGTTATTATCCAGAAAGTAAATTATAACAATCTAATAATCTAGCCATTCTCACATCTATACAATAAATTGGATAGAAAAATTGCATTACATAATATAATGGTCAGTGATAAAATGAATATTTCTTAGGATTTGAATGTTTCTGAAAATACAATCATTGAAGAAGCATAATATTTAAAAAAATATGCCCTTCATCAGAATTGAGTTCATGATGATATTCATCACTATCTGGGCACCACCTGATGAATATCATTAGGAAATGTTCCAGGGATATACCCTATCTCTTACTACTTTATATCATCAGGGATGTACCATGTCTATTTTCTTCATATTTTCAACTTTTATGCTAATTTTTCATAAGATTCAATGATTAATCTGATCAATATATCATTCAGACTTATAATACCTAGCAAATAAGAATCGCATGACTTATTCCTGGATGAAACATCATGGATATCATATTTTGACATGACAGTTTTTATTTTTTAAAAAATCTCACAATATTTAATGAATAATAATAACAAAATAATTTATTTACAGATTGGTAATCAAATAATTTCAATATAAGAAAAATTAATTCCTATATTCTATAAACTTTCCAATCACATGTAAACACTAGTTACAAATATATATACAGTAAATTAGATATATTTCACAAAACAAATATTAATCCACTTTTCTTTACATTAATCTTAAAGTCTTCTAACTTAAATTCTATTATCCGTTAACATAAATAAATTCTTATCTAACTATTCCTTTTAAAGTTTTGCAATGAGTAATATATTTCTGTGTGATTTTATTTCTAAATTATATTTTAATTTAAGTTTCACAAGAACATGTAGGAAGATAATATGCAAATGACTATAGCATTCGAACATTCAAAAATATTGAAGGGCTACATATGATCAAACCTTATAAAAGTTACTTATATATCACACTGTTCAGTATAATCACTATCAAATACTTATTGCCATTAGCAAACACCTTTAAGGCATCTAGGATATAATTTCACATGTTGATGGTTTCTCAAAATATCCATTTACTTATTCACATATAAATTCTTTAACATCGTATGTACCTATGCAAAATAGAGTTTACCTCTACACTTTCAATGAAAATCCTGATAAATATATAATTTATACAACATATCTTGCATAAAAGTAATAATAATTCAAAGAGATGGTCCAGTCTGGATCTAATGCTTTATAAAATAGTACCTGTAAAATTAATATGAATTCATTCTCCCTCTTATAAAATACTATTCTTATTCCGAACTAATGCCAAATTCTTTGAATACAATCTCGCATAAATAACGTATATAATAAAGTTCTTACACATATCAGCAATATTGATTGATGCAAGAGTCTAAACCTTTGCGCAAGATAATACACTATCGTATTTGATATAGTAGAGCATTTTTTATATATTCGTCTACATGAATACATTTTATTTAATATATATCTTCTCTTGCTAATGTACTTATATTTTAGAATTATATAACTTGAAATATTTTAACATCTTTTTCCTCTGGATATTAATTGTTTATATTTAATAGCAAATATACTATAAAGTTGTAATTATAAATTTATTAAACGCACATTGATTATGTAAGTAATATTTACTGAGGCTATAACCTCGATAATATGCGTGTAAAATGCGATAGTAGGGACCTCAAGCGCTAAAATATGTTTCTAAACTTTTTTGAAGATTAAATGATTGTTTAAATCGCAATACGATTTAATCAATTTTAAAAATAAATTATTCATTTCCCTATATATATTTCGTCATTGTATTTTTTTTTTTAAATACAATATATAGGAACAATTCGTAAAAATAAGTATAAAAATATATATACTATCAGGAAAAAAATAAAGGTTTTTAAAAATAGTATAATTTATAAAAAGTTTGTTTTTGTTTTTTCTATTAAATAATTCTTGAAATTTACATCCACATAAATATAGACAAACCGTACCTTGGCCAAATTCTTGCATTGTTTTTTGTTAGGTTTATTATAATTCGTATTTTCCGTGTCACTTATATACATTAATTAAAGTGTCAAAGCTCGACTGTCCGTTTATAAGTTTGCCCAATCAGAGTTTTTATTTAGAATTTTGTTTATTAAAATTTTTTTGAATAAATACTTGCTGGACTTATCATAATACATTCTAGTTGCACTGAAAGTTGAAAATTTATTTAGTATAACACATTGACGTTGCAAATAGAAGCTGCAAGAAAGATTCAAATAGTTGGTAAGGATGCTCGTTTCTAGCTACTAAAATTTATGTTCCTGCTTCTATAGTGTCCTGCTACAAAAATCTTTTGTAAAGAAACACCTATTTTATATATACTGTGACCTCACTTGTTTTTTTTTTAATCAAACCTTAGACCATCCATAAATACATTGAATTTCAATTTTTATCATCATTATCAATTCACTGCAAGATGAGGGTCTCTCCATGTTTAATCCATCTTCTCTGATCTTTAGCTTCTCTTCTCCACATCACCCCTGCACACTTTTTATTTCATCCATCAATCTCACATGTGGTCTTTTTCTGGGTCTTTTACAATCTCTTAGAATCCAGTTTAAGATTTCAATTGTCCATCTATTATCATTTCTTCTAGCAATATGTCCAGCCCAACTCAACTTCAGTCTTTTAATTTTTTCAATGAGCTCAGTAACACCTGTTTGTTCTCTTACCCATATACAATATTGCATTTTCGATCTCTTCTTGTTATTCCCAACATGCATCTCTCCATGTTTTTTTGAGGGGTCTGAAGTTTCTGTATTGCTCTTTTATTAAGTGTCCAAGTCTCAAACCCATAAGTAAGAACTGGTAAAACACATTTATTAAAACTTCCTTTTCAAATACATAGGCATATTACCTTTTAGTATCAAGTTATTTCTATCAAAAGCACTCCAACCAAGTTTAATTCTATGATTAATTTCATCCATTATGTTTCCATCTGTTTTAATAATCTGACCAAGGTATTTGTAGCTATTAACTTCTAACTTATCATAATCAATCTTTATTTTCATATTTTGAGAAAATCCATTAAACATTATTTTTATCATATAAACTAATTTTTTTTTTTTTTTGGGGGGGGGGATATAAACTATAGATTATAATAAAAATCATATAAAACAGCTATATACATTAGTAATAATTTTACTATAATGATCCAATACTCAATACGGCCATTTTGTAACCATCCATTGTCTAAAATATATTTTTATATTTATCATTTTATTATACATTATTAGTTTGTTAACATTTATTATTTTACTCACATGGTTATTTACTAATGTTTTATTATTTACTTTACATGAGTGGCTTTGTTATTTAATGTCTCCAGCATCGGATCGCACATTCAAGCAGAGTGGTAGAATATAATTGATGGATTAACAATCAACGATACCTTCCGCCAGATCAAGGCTTCACAAACAGATGCGCTATTTTTCCTGACTATAACACCAACAACGCCTACTATCCAAAGCACTTTAGTTGTTTTGAGAACAAGTCTCAAGCACCATCTGGCCATATATGTTATATACAGCCGCATAACCGAACGACAGACACACGAACACCAGTGCTTAAAAGACACCCAGGCTAACTCACAATCTTGATCAGGGTACTAATTAACACATGAAAATATTTCTAACCTTTAAATTACTGGTGATACAGTTAAAAAGAGAGAAAAAATATAGACCAAACAACAATTGGTTAGAGCGTTACTTTAAAATTCAATACTCAAGAATCTAAGGGTGCTAGTACTGTCATTGGTCAAGCCAGCATCGCCTGAAGAAGAGGGGAGAATCATATATGCCTCTAGAAACATTGTGCATATACTAAATAAAAGCATTTTAAAAAGAATATGATTTATTTGCAATATTTTTTATTTTTGTAAGTCACATATGGTTAGTAATTTCTATTTGAAGAAGTTTTAATACATCAAGTTTTGGCAGTTTTTGAAAAAAATATTTTAATAAATTAAAAGTAATTTTAGTTATATTAGTAATTTTTCTAAATTCCTATCTGACACCATGTTTGTTTATTTATAAAAATCCATGGTTTATAATTTATTGAATCTACTATTATAATTGCTTTGTTACTTTTTACAAAGGGTTTATTCTATGTTGAAATCAAGAAATGTATAAGATTAATTGCTTTCATTGAAAGAAGGCAAAGTCTTGAATCTTTAAGAAATAAAAATTTGTTGCGGAAGTCAAAAGATCATAGAACAATATGTCGAATTTTAGACTAAAGAACTATACTTTTTTCACAATTTGGTTTGTTTGATTATCTCAAAAGTATGTAACTTTTTTTGTTGTTTTACTCTTTTTCTTCTGGAATTAACTCATTTCTAATTTTAAATTTTTCTTAAAAAAAAAAACTTAATAAATTTGTATTGATCTAAAACTATTAATTATGGTAATGTAAAAGAGTTAAATAAAATGAATACTTGCGATAAAAAAAGAGACTTTCCAATTGGAAACTATGCCGTGACCAGGATTCGAACCTGGGTTAATGCGGCCACAACGCAATGTACTAACCACTATACTATCACGGCCAACTAGAAATCTGAAGACCTGTTTATAAAATATTCCATATAGGCAAGAATACTATGGGAAGTTAGAATATTTTAAAAAAAGATAATTAAAATTTATCTTTAGTAGTTTATTAATATTTAGTCTTTTCATTTCTAATATTAATAATTTAAACCGAAAAAATTGGAATGATGTCGACGTCATCAAATCAAATGACATATTTTAAAAAGTAAAATTAACCATGTGTAACGATTTGAATCTTTAAAATCTAGATATTTTTTAAATTTAAATCGAAAAAATATATATATACAAATGGTTATAATATATCGAAAACTTTTATTAGGCGGCAATAGATTAATATATAGTCTATTATTCTCAAACTGAAGTTTATTAATTTATATATATTTGGTGGAGGGGGAGGATAAATTTTATATAAAAAATAATTATTATTGATTTTTAAAATCCCGTAGTTGTAGAATCAATGAATAAAGAATCCGCTACACAGCGTAATTATTTGTGAATACAGTATATTATTTTACACGTACATAAACTTGCTTTCCAATAAACCACGAAATACATGTAATATATATGCATTATGGGGGGAGGGGCTATTTAAAAAAGCCAGTTGAAGCAGTTGATATTTCTAATCTTTAATTAAAGTACTCCAATAAATTTTAGAATATTTAAGAGACTTCGATGATGGTTCAGAATTGAACAAATTCAATAAGAACACAATTAAATCTACTAAAAACAGCAATCAAACAGAAAATCTCTACTAAGAACAGCAATTAACCAAAAAAATTTCAGCAGAGACAAAACAATGTCTGAAGAATAGAAAGAATGTGGAAATATTTTTTAAATAATCTATTTAAAAGAATCTAATATCTGGAATTTGTTTTTATAGATGAAGAAAAATAATAATAGTATATATATGAAGTAGTAGATAAACTATAGAAGAGAACAAAAGTATAATACAAAATTTTGATTGTTTTTTAAATTGAAATGAAATTCTTAGGGATATTATAATGTTAATAAATTTATTTCATTAGTCACTATGTAGTCTAAAAAACAAGTCATGGGAAAAAAAGACAGAAGGACTTCATGTTCAACAACTGCAAAGAAAAGAATTCTTAGAAACAGTAAGAAAAAAAAGGGGGGGGGGGATCAAGGGATATCAGGACTTAAGAAATCTGTCCTTGAAAGATATTGAGTAGTAAAGTGGTTAAAACAGGTTATTCACCCTTCATTGTGATTTTTATACGACTCAAGAGTCAAACAAAGTATAAATGTAACAATAATAAACAGACACTCACAAATGTGTATTGACATTCCAACTCAAAAAAAAAAAAAATGGATAGAGAAAAACTCTAAAAGTGAGTTTTGTAATGCCTATATACAGTAATCTGCGAACCACAAGTATGTTCACATATAAAACAAGCTAGTTCATTTTTGTGATTACTTGATATTTTATGATGACATCTTTTAGCTTTCTCTGCAGAAAACTTTGCTTTCTGAAATATCTCAATTCAGTGTCTAATTGTATTTCTATAATGTATTCAATTCTCTGCCATATCTTCTCAATGGAAACAATTGGCATTACATTTCTTTAGAACAGTAGTCTTCAACCTTTTCACACCTGCGGACCGGTAAAAATAAGGATAAGGTTCCGCGGACCAGCAAAAATAAGGATAAGATTTCGCAGACCGGCAGAAGTCTATAGATAAATTTTCTTAAAGAAAAGCATAATTGTTATAACTGATCAAAACAACAATGTTAAATATATAAGATAAAGTTTTGTGTATATATATGGAGTTTATGTAATAAAAAACTTTTTTTAAAATTTTTTTAGAAAAGTAATAAAAAATTTAATTCTACCCCCCCCCCCCATAAACATCTGTGATAACTAGAAAAACAAATTAATTTATGAATGATTAATTAGATTTTGTTTTCGTTCTGTTTTCTTTTTTTTTTAATTGGGTAAAAATGAGATGAAAAAATAAATAAAAATTGGCTATATTAATTAAAAGTTTAAACTCTTATTATTTATTATTACAAACTTTTTACTGCCCGTCTAACACGCGGACCTGCCGAAAAGTTCCGCGGCCTGTTACCAGGCTGCGGACCAAGGGTTGAAGAACACTGCTTTAGAATTTCTACATGTACGAGACTTAAAGGTTTAATAGAAGAGCAATATAAAGATTTCTGACCATACAGTGAAGTATGAAGAGGAATAGTATAGAAGAGAGAATTAGCACTTATAATTGATATTAAACTACTAAAAATCACATATTATCATTTCTTATGCTTGCTCATAACTATTATTAAAACAGGAAAAATTCTCCACACAGTAGTGCCACTCAGTGCAGAAGGCTTTTGCATAAAATCCTAATATCTAGGTGCAGTACTCTCAAATCCAAGGTTCCTCACTGATGAAATCCACAAGCTAGAAACTAGTCTGGGGATATTATATGAGTAGGCACTAGATGGGGATTTTATACTCAAGACTTCTGGCATCCGTTGATTACTCTGGCTTGCATTGAGTGGCACTACTGTATGGAGAGTTTTGCCTGTTTTAATATAATTGATATTGAAAGAAAAAGATAAAATAGATTACAACTGGGTGTGTTATTAGAATAAATGATGGTAAATAGGCAATTGAAGACTTGAATTAAATCCTAAACAGTGAAATGAATGAATAAGAAAATTTGCTAGAATGATGTGGAGAAAAGAAGTTATAGTTTAGAGAAACTAGATTAAACTTGGATAAATCTTTATATTATAGTGGATTGATAATAGTTGAATATATATTAAAATTTTGTCAGACAGGTTTTACTTAGGGAATGGGTTGTTATGATCAAGTAGTATAAAGTTCAGGCATATATTTAAGTATATTTTTATATATTTTGTTGAATTCTTCATAAAAACCTGCTAAATAAAGATTATAATTATTTATAAGAATTAATCATTGCTTTCTAAAATCTTTAGTATATACGTTTAGTATTTTGCAAATACTAAATATCAATTTTTTTTAATATACATGTTCAAGTATAATATAATGTCGTATGTTTATTTATAACCAAAAATAAAGTTACCTATTTTTGAATATTTTCTATAAATAGCCTTGTTGTAATAAAGGAATTAGATAATTTCAAAGATGTTAAATAGTATGCTTGGCATAATAAAATTAACACAGTCACTTACATCAGACAAGTTTTATCTCGTTAAAAAAAAAAAATTCAAGAAAAACTAAACTAAAAACAAAATTAATTCATTGTTTAGCTTAGTAATTTTTTCACCAATGCTGCATTATGTAACCATCAATAAAGCAAGTCATATATTGTGTGACATTGCTTTTATAAGCTTGTATTTACAAATATGTAATATAGAGAACCTATCAATAGCTCAAACAATAACTTATCAATATGAACTTGTTTGAGCTATTGGTATGCTCCCTATATTACCTATGTAACAATCATATTTTGTAGTTAATGTATTTAATATTTATCTTGACCAACCCAGATTAAACTGAGTTCTTTACAATAGATTGTCTAAGAGATAGTTTGATTCTAAATTTATTATCTGCTTAGCCAAACTTAGTATATGATATTATAAATTTTTTTAAAAAAGGTATCTACACTCATAATATTAAAAAAATTGCTGTAATAACTCTTTTTTTCCATATTCATAATATATTTAGATCCCCTATTAAATATATGAGATTCGAACTCAGACTTTCACATGATCCTCAACTATCCATGCCATCTCATATTGCTGACATACCTGATCACAAACATGTTGAAAAGATAAATAATATATGTATTTCATGCTAAACCAGAAATCATCAGTTGGTCCAGATTACTATCTCCACGCATATATACAATAAGTGCTCAGATTTATATTAAGATAGCCAATCTATTAAAGCAAATTATTTCTCAACATTTTAGTGGCTTTGTATTATCACTGGAAAACATTTCCATTTATTATAGCCCTAAGTTTTCACAATATCAATGTATCTGAAGTAGCAATTCCTGATACTGCTGGTTATACTGACTCTCTTGTCTTTTTATGTAAATCCTTTGCTTGATGCTTGCCCTAAGATAGATTAGTTCAATTTTTATTGTCCAAGGATTTTAATTAATTTCTAGGAATTATTTTTATAACCAGTCATTAAAATGGGCATTAATATCAAGAAAACAATTAATCTAAGGATTTTCAAAATAATTGGAAGATTAAACGTCCATGGTCATTCTACATCTACTAAAGTATATACAATCATATTTTAAGTATTCAATATATTTCTAATTATACTTACAAAAATTAATAAAACCCCAGAAACTTATTTCTGAAGAATATCCTCTACATCACTGTAATAAAAAATATTGACAATCCCTCATTGTTTAATTGGGTTTTATGTTATAGAATGTGATTTAGTTTTATATTTATATACACAAAATATTTTAAAAGAATTTATCAAGATTCTATTATGTATTAACATTAAGACATTATACCATGAAGATATTGTCTAGCAATTTTAAAAAAATCCTTTCTCAGCAGTTAGGAAATGGCTTATAACAAAGTTGCTGACACACTTATAGTTATAATATTAGATAAAATAACTTAGAACAGTGTTGATTGAAAAATTAGAAATATTTAAATATTTTCATGGATTAATTAAGATGTAGATAAAAGAATGACTGTGTAAACCAGCAATGATGTGGCAAAGTAACTGCCAAATAAAATTGATATCCTCAAGTTAAACCACTTGCTTCAGTAGCTAACAATAGCTTTTTCTTTGAAATACATTTTTAATTTTAAATACAAGATCTTATATGAGATATGAAATTCAGATATTTTTGTAAGTATAGGTTGTATGAGATAGATTGGATAGCTGAAGGGGGCTTGAAAGTCTGGGTTCAAATCCCCTATATTTATATCTAAACTCCAGGGATATAAAGTATACCTGTATTTAAGTATTACGATTTTGAAAGATCATTATCTCTGAAATCATGGAAATAAATCCATACCCCCCCCCCTAACAGCTATATATGTTAAATATTTTTCTCAATCAAGTTGTAAACAAAAGAGTGAGTGGAGAATTTCTAATGCACTATAATAATAAAGTTAAAAGTTTCTTGTAAAAATATTTCTCTAATATATTTGTCGTTTGGCTTATTATTGTAGTCAATATTGGTTTTAAAACTTTTTTTATTTCTTAACCTAATTACATTTACTTGATTGTATTTTTTTTTTTTTTTTTGTACATCGTTTCAGAAACTTTATAATGTAAAAACAGTTTTTTTTTTTTAATTTTAAGGATAAAGATAGAATAAAAATATTTTGCTTTTAAATACAGTATACTTAAATGTGAATTTCATATAACTTAATTGTAAGTTTAGTTTCTTTACAAAAATGTATATAAATCTTTAATATACTGTACATGCTTCTATCTCCTAACTCTAACTTACACATTACTGTTTTAGCAAAGTAGTATTTTTCTTCCGCAATGGCTATGTCACTTAACATAAACTTTAGCAAATTGTTACGTTTTTATTTACAACTGTCAAACTCACTCTACTTACAACTCTGACTCCATCCACCTCAGATAAATACAATAATGATTATTACTAATCATTTACTAAACTAGAAATTATTTCTAGCACTGATATAAACTTTAAACCTCAGTTAAAGATTAATATATCTGATTTTTTAAATTTTAAACATGCACACATGTGAGTTATTCACCTTTTTTTTTCCCATGTGTAATATCTTTATAGATATATTAAACAATGTCTATACTTATTTAGTAACTAATAGATTCCAGATGATAGTGCTTAATAAATCCTTATTCGATGATGTTTTATTCAATATCCCCATAAGCTAGAAACTAGTCTAGGGATATTGAAAAGAATAGCATTGGATAGGGATTTATTAAGCACCAATATTTGGCATATGTTAGTTTCTAAAGCTTACAATAAGGGGCATATATAAACTTTGACTATATGCTATTTCTTTTAATTTTAATATTGAAAGTTGTAGTCATATTGTATACTGTTTCCATTTATTTTTTAGAGTAAAACTGATATGCCATAGGCAATTGAAAAACATTACATATTATAGCAATTCTCTCAGAATAACTTTTTTGTTAGTGCTTACGCTATGGACATTGTAATTTTGTGACTATTTTGTAATATCATATTTGCTGATCTAAAAGTGCTCTTAGACTAGCAGGTTTGAAATCATACACCTTGGAGTAATGATAATCTATCTATATATTATTAGTCATTGTTTGTTTCACCATTATTATTTTTCTTTCAAATTAAGATTAATAACCAAAATTATTGTACAAATCAACAATATAAATACTGAATAATTTTATTATTATTTAATTATCTTTTATTTATGAAAAATATATAACAAGTTTATATTATAATTATTAAATACAAACTAATACATTTTATTTATTATTCTCTCATATTGGATACTATGAGAATCTAAAATAACAAAACATTTTGGGAAAAATTATTTCTTCAAAAGTTATCTTGAAGAAGTTTTGAGTTTATTGATGATAGGATTAATTTTGAGTTTTATTTCTTCATAATTAACATATAATCCTATGATAGTTGCTTCAATCAATAGTTTTCTGTCAAATAATTTTATTTTCAAATTGTCATCCCAATTGACATTTTTTCAGAATATTTTTGTTTTTTAGTATTGGAAACAATTATTATTTTCTTAAATTATCGTTTGATTTTATATCTATATTTAACAATATTTTTAATAAAAATTTGATTTTTTTAATTATTGGAAAAATAAATAAATCATCATTATAAATCAATCCACTACAGGATGAAATTCTTTCCAAGTTTAATTCTATTTTTTCTTCTTCACAATGCATGAATAAACTTCTTTACTTCATTCACCCATCTCACATACGGTCTTTTTCTAGGTCTTATGTAATGTCATGGGATTCCATTTTAAGACTTCCATTGTCCATTTACTATCATCCCTTCTAGCAATATTCCCAGTTCTGCTTCATTTCAGGCTTTTAATTATCTATGATGCCATTGGCATTTATCTGTTCTTTCACCCTTTTGTTCTATTTGTGTTATTAGTTACATATATATCCCCATATATTACTGAATGGTTGGAAGTCTTTGCATTGTTCTTCTGTTAAATGTATATGTAAGAACTGGTAAAAATTACATCTATTAAAACCCTTCTTTTTAAACACATAGACATGTCATCTTTTAATATTGTTATTTTTATCAAAAGCATTCCTTCTAATTTGAATTCTGTGATTAATTTTATCTATTATATTTTCATCTGTATTAACAATATGACTAAGGTATTTATAGTTGTTCACTTCTTTTAATTCATGATCATCAATATTAATTTTCTTCCATTGAGAAAAGCCATTAAATATTGATTTAGTCTTTTTTAGCATACATCTTTAGTCCTACTTTCTTAATTTTATCTGATAGTTCTTGCAATATTTCCTGAAATTTTGAAGTATTATTTACAAAACCAATTACATCATCTTTTTTAATTGTCTCGTATAATTTCTCACAAAAGCGTGAGTTTTCGCATGACCTCGGTCGAATCGTGTTCGGCCCTACTCTTTCCCAATGTTTTGCAAATTCCAAGTTAGGGAAGGGTGGGGATGGTGTGACAATTCTTAGTGAGTCAGACTGTGTGATTTAAGTAAAATGAAATTACTTTGCTATAGAGATATCAAAACTTGTGGCTACTTGAAATCCAAACACTGTCAGACGATATGGTAGTGACCAGTGAATTGTGTGAATTCGCATAAAGTGTCACAAAGCACAAAACATGCCATAATATTTCTGTGCAAAGACATCAAGCAGCCTGCAGTGACTAAAATAAACACAACAGTTGGTTCTTAGCCGTAAGTGTAGGCCACGGAAACAACATTTTTATGTGTTTTAACACATAAACAATGCTGTCAAGCGGCCGCGACTGACTATTAAAAGACTACTGATTTAAATAATCTTCATTTACTTTTATATTTTCCATTTTAATCTGCAAAATACTTTTTGTAAAACTGCCATAAAAAATTTTGGACATATGGAATCATCCTGACGTACATCCTTTTCAACATTATTTCTTCTTAATATTAACATGTAATTTAAATATTGCTGTTGCATTTCAATAAATATTCTTCAGAATCTGACAATATCTCACATCTATATCTTGATGAACAAAAGCTGTAATCAATGTTGAAATGTTTACACAATCAAATGTCTTTTCATGTACAAATCCAAAGCATAACAGCAACTCATATTCATTGGTCCTGTTTATAATTTCTCTCAATACTTTGATGTGATTCATTATGCTAAAACCATTTTTAAATTCAGTTTATTCATTTGGTTGGCTAGAATCCAAAATTTACTGTAGACAAATTATAATTATCTTGGTAAAGATTTTGTATAAAACTGATAGCTCTATAAAATCATCTTTTTTAAATATCAATATCAATACTTCATCCTTCTAATCATTTGGTACAACTTTATCATTTGGACATTTGGTATACAACTTTGCCAATTATTTTTTATTTTATTACCTGCTTCTTTAAGATAACAGCAATAATCACATCATTTTCTAAAGCTTTTCTCTTCTTCATATATTTAATTTCATGCATCTCTTCATTTAAAATAATCTAAAATTCATAAGATATAATAATTGCAGGAGATATTTTCTTATTTTTTATTACCATATCCTTTTTAATAGAACTTTTTGCCACATTTTATGATGTCATCTACCTTTTTAATAATAGTTTTATCTTTTCTTCCAATACCAATATGATACTTTAAATTTTTGAGATTTTTACTCTTCTATAGTTTTCCTTGTCGATTCACAATTAATTTTTTTTATAATATTATTAACACTTTCTCATGCCATTTTACAAAACTCTAGACATTTAATTCTTTTTAATGGAAATTTACTGATAAATTTCTGCTTTTTTGTATCACTTACCTTTCTTATAGTTCTTAATAGAATATCAGTTATCTTTTTATTGAGTTTAGTCAAGTCTGATCCATTTTCAAAGTCTTAATATTTTTAAATGATTTGCTAGTTCAATTTTAATTCATTGGAATGTTTCTGAAAGGTAGGAAAATAAAATATTAATATTGTTTTCTTAATTTTTGTCTTTAGTTTTGGATTAACACATATCTTACATCACACCAATCAATGATCACTTTCTATGTTGAATCTATTGAGAACATTATAATTTTGAAATACATATTTTCTGTTTTTCAAAATGTAATCTGATTCTAATGTAACTTTATTTGAATGCTTCCCATGTTGTTTTCTGTTTAGCATTTTTCTTAAAGACAGAATTCATAATAATTTTATTTTACTACAGATTCCACAAATTTATGTTCTCTTTCACTTTTGTCATTATAACCAAATTTACCCATATCATTTTCATCTTTAAATTGTTTACCAATCTTAGCGTTAAAGTTTCCCATGATAATTTCCAAATTTTGTTAGGTCTAATCAAAAGCAGTTTGTGCATCCATATAAAACTACTACATCATCATAATGAGAATTGTTAGGTCGTAAACTTGAATTATTTGCATTTGATATTTTCCATGATTAACTAATCTTGCCATTCTGTCTGATATACCAACAATCTCCACAATGTTATTCTTAATACTCCAATCATACTTCCAATCTTTGTAGTAAAGTTTGTACCCACTTTTTAAATCAAGTGTCTTTTCACCTTTTCTTCTAATATCACAAAATCTAATAATGTCCAATTCTTCTTCCAATTTGTGCAATTTTCCTGCACTTGGAAGTAATCTATTGAATGGCAACCTGAATTGACCATCAGAGGATTCTTAGCTCTCTCTGCATTTGGTAATGAAGCACAGCCTCAGGCTGGTAGCTTTACAATATCAGAAGGACTAGAATGTAGTGTTGTCTGTCAAGATTGTAAATATCTATATAAAAGTCCACTCACAGACACATTTGTCCCATTTTCAAGACAATTGATATTTCAATAAAGAATTATCAGGCAACTGAGAAGACCAACTCAAAGCCAATGAAAATCACCCTTCTAACTGATGAAATTTCATTTACTATATAAATAATCACATAAGAATAATGGCTGCAATAAGAAAAACAAATGGAGTGGATATTAGAAATTTGCCCTGCTTCACTTCTTTAAGATCTCAAGGGAAAATCAAAAAGTCTCTTCAGTTAACAGCAAACTGCTTTCTGCAACCAAACCTAATAAAAAAATGCAATAATTTATTAAATGAAATCATATAGCAATATATTATTTATTTTATAGATGTTGTTTAAGTTATTTTAATATTATTTGTAAATGTTTAGTTCATTCAAATAGCATAGTTAAAATAAGATTTTTATATTATTAACCATTGATCGTTTTCTTAACTAAAATAAAATTGAGATTAAAAAAATTGAGATTATTTTTTATCTATTTTATTTATTTATTTCTACTGGAGAAGAACCTATCAGACAAAGTATCTCAATTTATACATACAAACTTTTTAGCAGTTAATATTATATAATGCATCATGATTAATACTCCAACCCTGGGCTATTAAATAAATGAAATACTCTTAATCCAAAGCACAAGTTAAATTATGGCTTCATATCTTCTTTTTCGTATCAGAAAGTAAAAAGAGTAATAAAAATATAGAATATAAAACAATACCTTATGACTTGGGTCAAAAGTCATGTGTATGGTGATGTCCTAGAACAAACATTGTTGGAATAATTCTTGTCAGTTGTACTAGATGACTAAATCCATCAATTGTTGGATAAATTTAAACACAGTAAGTGTATGTTATCATTGGACAACAGGTGATATGGCTATTATTTACATTCCAGCTTAGTTTATTAAGTTCTGACCTTTAACAGAGAGAAATTTTGGTCTTTTTATACTTCCATATTTCTTCTATACTACTAAGCTAATAGTCTAAAACATAATAATGCTTTAAAGTTTTGAAATTAAAGTTAAATTTCTTATATAATAGATCTATCACTAGTCTAGTTATTATATAGTACCGAGTTCGAACCGTATGATCCCACTTTAGTCTATTGGTAGGTTTAGCTGGGTTTCAACCTTATTTTATAATAAATTTATAATCTTATATTATAAATATAACATGAATAAACCGGCATGTTCGAGCAAAGTGGAGAATATTATTGATAGCAGGGCTGTCAACAATATTCATGATCAGACTGAGCTATGCAACGCATAACACGATCACATTTCCAGATCATGGCCCCATGTTGGGCACCAATTTGTACCAGAAAATAATTATTAGTTAAATGGACACATGAATACCTGCTGGCGTAAACACAAAATTTTATCTTGTGAAAGCAAAATTATATGACTAAAATATAATACAATATTATTCCTTGCAATTTATATATTGCTCCATCATGGCACCTTAGGCAGAGAAGAGAGTACTCAAAGAGCACCTGAATCCAAGCCAGCAGATATATCTAACTGACCACATTTGAAGAAAACAGATTTCTTCTTGACTGTTGAATTCAACTCACGTTCAAAGCACTTTTTTGTTTTGTATAAACACGGGTGCCAGTTACTTATCCAGAAGATAAATAATGCACTTTAAACAATGGCTACTAATTCAATGCCTAAGTTATACCTATGACTAGCTCAGCTACTTGTAATCAATATCAGACTGAGCTATGCAATGCATAACATGATCACATTGCCAGATCATGGCCCACCTCATCTGCTAGATTCAAACCCCTACTATCCAAATACTTTATTTGTTTCAGAGTAAACCCCAGGTGCCATATAGTTCTAAGACTAATATGTTTGGACTGTAGGCCCATAATCCAGCACTCAAAAAATCCCTTAACTAGATCAGTCTATTTTGTAATTCAATAACAACTTATTTCAATTAGTGGCAAAAGAATTGACCGACAGATAAAGCTTTAAGTTTAAAAGACAGTTTATTTTAATTAACACTAATTATTAAAGTTTTAAACTACTTTAGATATTTTTAATTAACATAAACATTTAAGGTACTTATATATGACCACCCACACACATTTTAAATACACATGAAAATATAATCTAACAATGTTAAATGACAAAGTAGTAAATAGTATGATAAATATTAAATATAAGGCATTCAAACTGATATGCACATCAATAGTTCTTTATGCATTGATAGAATTCCTTTACTACTGACTCTGGAGGCTTTATGGATGGCAATGACTACTTTGAATTTATAAATGGAAATAAGAAAGTTATTAAATACCTAGGTTTTGGGAGCATGGTGATTTTGGTTGTTTGCTTCCTGTGTTTCCAGGGTGTTTCTGAATTGTTTTATTACCAGCCAGCTGGTTTTGCACTTCTGTGGAGGATTCCTGTTGATTGATGATCCTGGTTACTTCTTTTATTAAGGTTGAGGATGGTTATTTATTTTGTAGCACTATTATTATTAAAACAGTAGACACTCGGGCGGCTCTCACTTATTTGGTGGCTGTTACTTCATCTCAGGCAGAGTACTGGTATTTGGACAAGGTTTGAAGTTTATCATATGTTCCGATGAAGCTATTAACAATGCATGACTGATTGATGAGTTGAACTCATAGATTGACTGTGAAACAGTGAGATTCATATTCGAATCTTAAGTTTCACCTTTTTTCTATCGTCTCGCATTGATTGCTCTATCCTACCCAAATTTAAACTTTTTGGTATCGAATTGTGTGTGTAGCAATATTAAAAATGTATAGATATATATAGAATTCACCATAAACATGCACACATTTCAATCTCAAATTTAAGGCAATAAATAAAGATAAATAATATAATTTAGATTTCTTCTTTTAGTTATAAAAAAATATATATATTTTAATCATTTATTTTAAATTGTAAAATCCATTATTTATTGCTTTGTTTAAATTTCATTTAATAATAATTGACAAATAGATTGTAATATTTAATTAAAAGTAAAAATAATCATATGTTCCCTTTTGTATTTGAAATTTTAAAAGCAATGGTCAGTGAGAAATAATAGATTAATTAAAAAGAAAAATTCCCTAAAATGTAATTATAAAATATAAATGTAAACAATAGAAAGGCAGCTTTCTTTATAATTAAAATTAACAAAATGCTTTGATAATCCTCAGGACAGATTAATTGGAATCCAAAAATAAACTAACAAAAATGTAAAAGATAAGATCTAAGAAAGGAGGGCATTTTAGACTTTCTAGAAACTTTCAGTTTAACTTTAGCTTTTCTCTCAATCAGTTGAGAGTCTCCAAAATATATATTGTTTTACGTGCCATGGTATGCGTGAGTAGAAAGTGCCCAGACTATTCTCCATCCAGAGATGGCCTATCGTATGCCAAACCTTCCATTGCCCTTCATAAATTCAACCACAAAGATCTGCTGCCTAAAATAATTTGAAAGCTTCTGCTGTTAAATTACATGAATCATCTAAATGCTGTAAAGAACTGCTAATGCTAGAATCATGAACAATTTGCTGATCACTGAATCGGAAAACTTCTCATAAAACAGGTACCTGTATCCAAATTCTTTAGAGTACTCTACTAATATCTCGCTATAGCTTATTCATTCTTTATATAACTTATAAACTGTAAATTCTCATTTGTAATGCTATAAATTTAAAAATTAATATGTAAATTTCTTTAATAATCTAGCCTGCCTAACTCTATCTTTCTTGGGTACGTATTTTTAAAATCTACATTTTATTATATAATTATCACATGCTCATAATTTTCTAAGTATAAATCTATGATCGCTTGAAACAGTGGATGCATGTCAAATTTTCATTAATATTTACTTTCATAAATAACTTAATATTTTCATACAAACTGACACGCATTCAATGCTTCCTTTATTGTAATGCAAAGGTCTACTGCTTAGCAAATGGCTGACGTATTAGTTGTAATAATCACCCAGTTTATATATTGTTTTATATTTTATTAAATCTTGATTAATAATTCCATAAAATTGCATTTCTTTAAGAGTCGCAAACATTCATTATTAAATGTTGATAATGTAGGCCCGAGTTATAAAATATATTTAAATCTTAACAGAATCGTCTGTACATTATACATGTGTTATGTTTTAGAGATGCGATGACCCATTATAAGCCTTGAATATTCCAGACTCTATAGGGTTGAAATTAACCCCAGTTGTCCTACACAAGTGGACATAATAAATGCTCCCATAGGGCCTGACGAAAGTCACACAGCCAGCAGGCAATCATGGCATGAACAACTTGTCCCTGGTTATGCTTATGTGACACCTTACCGGTTTGGGCTGATGGCAAACACCAGCCCATCATTCTTATAAACTTATTCACAGCTTTGCAGTTTCAAAACTGCTATTCCATATTGCCTTTCTAAAACGTACCACGTGTTTCTTTTATTAACTTTATTATTCTATGTATAACTCCATCCCTGCATTAGTGACATAATTCACTCTCAAATAAATGTTTGCCCCTAGTTATTAGTAAATATCTTTAATTAAATAAATATATGTCTGCCGCTACTCTTATAAATCTTACTTTAGACTCTTGCATTGCAAAGGTATAAATCCCTAAAGGCATGCCTTAGAAATACTTGCTCAAGAATTTTAGGTAGCTAGATTACGTCATCAAATAAATGTATTTCTCTTTGTAAACATAACAGTATCAGAAAATACTGCTACTGAGGTCTTAAATATAAAGTATTATTGGTAAAATGATTTCGTATAAATGTTTCTAAATAAATAAATGTATTTCTTGAATATATAACAGTATCGGAAAATTTCATTACTCAACTTAAATACTAATAAATATTATTAGTAAATGATTTATTATTAAAATGTTTCAATAAATAATGTCAAACTATACGTCTGCCATTACTTCTTTATTTATTTATTCGATAATCATTCTAAATGTTTCCTCGATTCTTTAAATATAAATGTTTAAGATTAATGTTCTGATTAGCTGACTCAAAATAAAACCATGAATCTCTTGCATATCCCTGACCACCATGGCTAAAGAAATATTTACTAATGTGGCATCAGATGCATTGTTTCGTAGATTGTATTGTGGAACCGATAAACTATGTTCGAACTCAGTACTATGGGTGGCTTCACTACCTAGATGGTGCTGCCATTCTGTGTGGTGGTTGAATTCTGCACTATGTTAACGAATCACCGTTTCTGACTGTTACAACTGATCAAAACTAAAACTGCGCAATCTAAATGGTTTTCTAAACTCACTGAATATGATCTCAACAACTGAACTGAACTGATTATCTGATAAAAAATTGACTATTTATACATGAGACGTGTTGTCATTTTGATATCCTCCAGCTATATCTGTTGTTGAAGCTCTTTCCTTGTTTTTAATTGCATTCCTTTGATAATCTTTTAATTACATGTTTTTGGAGATCGCTTAATTAGCAGCCATGAAAATGTATTGTTTTTACATTTTTAATTAGTAGCCATCGCTGTGTTTTAAATATAATTTTTCTTTATTTCATTTTGACACGCACATATTTATGCAATGTTTATAATCACACATATATATTTTATTAGCAAGCATTTTTCATTTATGCAGATGTATATTTTATTAACAATCATTCATTATTTAGTTTTTAAGATGACCTCTTTCTTTTTAACTTATGTAAAAAGAGATTTATATTTTTAAACTTTAAGTTATATTTCAACTATTAATAATAAACTCTTTAACTTCTTTTAATTTTATGTAAATATGAATTAATTGTTTCTAGCAAAACTCTTTAAACTTAAAACTTTTAGTTTGACATTTCTAAAGCTAATCCCCTCCCCTCTTTTAATTAATTAATTGTAACTTTTATTTCAAAAACGCTTTGACTTTTAAATTTACGTTTTCGACAGCAATAAAAAAAACTTCTAAATCTTTAAATACTATTCTTTTTTAACGAAAGATTATTGTTTTAATAATTTTTTAGATAAAATTATTATGTGCCAACACAATGTTGGTACAATATATATATATTGTAACAGTCAGAATCATCTATCTCGCTAACACACTGCAGAATTCAAACCCCAGACACAAAACTGAACATTCTAGGAGGGGTTGCCTTCTAGATATACTAAGTTCGAATCTAAAGTCCAAATTTCACAGCGCCATCTACGTGATAACGCATCTGATGCCACTACTAGTATAACCTTTGACCGGTGCCTGGTGGTCAGGGAGAAACAAAAGACTCTATACTAAAAGAAGCTTGGGTGGCTAATTAACGTCTATGGATTTACAAAAGAAATGCAGAAAATATATATATATAGACCAAGACAGTGATAGGAATCAATAAAATAAGATATCAAATTTAGTTTTAAATAATTTCACAAAATTTATTCATATAAATCATATATATAATGCCACTGTCTGCTTATATGAGACAGGGACGCGTATTAAATAATTGTTGGCATTATATTTCAATAAATGATAAAAGGTTTTAAAGCAAGGTGATATATTCTATTCCTCGGGTTAATAGCATTACGATAATGTGCTTGATGAGATAGGAACATATGCGAGGTGCTTTGAACAATTATACAAGTCTAATAAAATATTTGAAAATTAAGTGTTCTAAAAGATTTATTGATTTCGAGAATAGCACAGACAAAAGCTTACTAAGCAACAAAGTGGGAATGTGATCAAAGCATTTATTTGAGAATAATAATAATAATAGAGTTGCATTGGGAGGTCAGTATTGCTGATAATGAATTTATTAAAGTTGGAGGATGTGACACGTTTAAGTCACGGATGCTTTGTAAAATAAATATAAAATAAAACAATATCGAATATCCGGAATGATTACGGAGGGCGTCTCGCCGCTAACCCGTAGGAAAGTATTTTGATGAACAGCCGAAACTTAGCGACTGGGTGACAATTGCGTTTAATTCCCAGGTGTGTCACTTGGGACACACTCTGCCTGGAAATCGCAAATGAAGAGAATGGACTTAGCCATGTAAAGAATCCTTGGAAAGTAAAACAAAGCGGTCTCAACAACCAATTCATGTACCAGCAATACGAGACTAAAAACATCTAAATGGGTTTTACTTGGATTAAGAGAAATGCCCAATCAAATTCCCAAAAATTCATTTAAAAGGGTCCGCACATTCTCGACGTCAATGATGAACTTTGTAATTAAAGTAGAACATGGTAATTAAAATAAGAAAATGCATGCTTGTGGGTTTGAAAAGTAAGTATAGATTTATATATGCAATCATGCATTTGGGGACACATTTAAATCATTGACCTCGCACATACTCTCATAGTAGATTAAAATCAATAACATGTAGATTTTAAACTATGTGATTATATTATATATTAAAGAAAAGAATTGCCCTCGAACAAGTGATTTGCAAGATAATAAAAATTGGAAATTATTTAGAAATTTAAAATATGCCTTTATAGCGGCGTCTTAGTTTCAACAAAAAGAATAATTCACTCGGTCAAAGATGATTCTGACACATTATCATAATAAAATAACAGAAAGCTTAATAAATAGAAAATATTAACCCAAGGATAGAGAGCAAAATGTTGGGTATATTTAAATATGTTAAAGAAATACATAATGAAGTTATGTGAAATATCAGAAAACAATTTAAAATAGCTATAGCATGTTAGTTATCACAAGAGCTCTTGGTTTAATTTAGGGTTACCTCTGGAGAAGCATTTTAGGTAGATTGATGGTTGGCAGGTTTTTATATAATTTAACAGCAAAATCTGGAAATGTTCATATTTTTGCAGCAGTTCCAGGGTTCCTTATGTGATAGCTTCCGATGGTCTGGAGCAGCGGCTGGATATTCCGAAAGGACATAGCCATCTTTATTCCTCTACTCTGTCATGTCAAGGTTAGCAAATTATTAGAATAGAACTCAGAATGATTTCTCTTAGAAACATTACAAGAAGACTGGAGAACAAAAGAAAAACCTCCTTTTTATAGTAGAATTTAACAATAGAACTGCCCTGGAGCATTACAAAAATATATCGGATTTATCAGCTGTAATTAAATCATCTGAATGTCTAAAGGAATTCAACACTAATTAATTTCTTTTGTTACTTTCCCTGTCGACATTCGAATTACAAACTAGATTTAATTAAAAATTAGTTTTATTAATTAAAGAAAACCTTAAGTGGACATCTGCTGTTTTTAGATAAACTTATATAACATTAACTAATTACAACATGAAATAATTAAACTATTGTCCCTCATTTATTTTAACAGAAATATTTGGAATAACTTTTATTAAATTAAAGAAAATGATTTTACTTTTTAAATTGCAATATTTGAATCTATTTACTAAATGAATATTTACTAAATGAATTTTATTTTAAATCAAAATATATTACAACGGTAATATATTTGTAAATAGATTCAAACAAAATAACTTTAACAATTTATAATTTTGATATGTTTTAAAATGCATATCATAGTGTGTGCGCAATTACGACTTAGATAACCTACTTTTTAACAAATCAAAATTATGTGAACATATACATAATCTATAATCTTTTATTTATTTGGAAATGAGTTATATATATAATACGAGCATTGTACTCGTGGTTTAAAATTAGGCGGGATTTTCGGTATATAAGCGTATTGACGACACACTACGATAGATTGGGGTTCAAACTAAGGTATGAGGGTAGGAAATAGGTGAGAAAAGGTGAAACGAAGATTTGAAAAGCAGACCTTACTGTTTCAATATATATATATATTGTGATGGGTACTCTTTGAGTGACTGCCCACAAGATAGCTGTAGTTAAAGCTACAGCTCATTAAAATAGGCAAAACTCTCCATACAGAAGTGCCACTCAGTGCCAGCCAGAGTAATCAATGAATGCCAGAAAGTTTTTGCATAAAATCCCCATCTAGTGCCTATCATCCATTATCCCCAGACTAATTTCTGGCTTATGGCCTTCGTCAGTGAGGAACCTTGGATCTGAGAGCACTGCACCTAGATCTTAGGATCTAATGCAACTCTCCAGGAGCCACCTTTTATCTCTACTTAACTACAAAACTATGAGAATAAAATTGAAAAACACAATATTTTCAATCTAAGCTCAATAGCTTATATAGTCATATGGGTTTGAATTCAGTTCAGAACCCATACATTTTGGGGTCTATCTCTTTAACAACCATAGCCACCACTATCCTAAGATCTAGGTGCAATGAGCCACCTTTCATCTCTACTTAACTACATAACTATGAGAATAAAATTGAAAACACAATAATATTTTTAATCTAAGCTCAATAGTTTATATAGACATATGGGTTTGAATTCAGTTCAGCGCCCATACATTTTGGTGTCTGGCTCTTTAACAACCATAGCCACCACTATCCGAAGATCTAAGTGCAGTGCTTTCAGATCCAAGGCTTCTCACTGACAAAGGTCACAAGAAGAAACTAGTCTGGGGGTATTGGATGAGTAGTCACTAGATGGGGATTTTATGCACAAGCCTTCTGGCATCCATTGATTACACTGGCTGGCACTGAGTGGCACTACTGTATGGAGAGTTTTGCCTGTTTTAATAACAGTTAAGTGCAAGTATGAGAAGTGGTGAACATGTGATGTTTAGTAGCTACAGCTCATGTTTATAATAAAATATTAGGGTGTATAAGTGTCATATCTGACCTTGCTTTTTTAGAAGTGGACCATTCCAGATTTCTTTCCTGATTGGCTTGCACCTAGTAGGCAATCTGCCAATAAATAGTCAGCCTTTTGGAGGCAAGGCAGAGAGAGCAATTACTTCTGTCAACCTGAATGACTGAACATTCTTTTCAATAAACTCTCTGCCATCAGCAAAGGCATTTTCTCTAATCATTATCATGATGTCCATGTAGTGAGTCAGGTCCACCTAAGACTGAAAACTGCTACGTCTGCAGCCATTTTGAGGCAAGTTGTCCTGCACAGCCAGAAGAGTCTGAACTAGAGCCATCTTATGGCAAGCTGTACTACACAGCCAGAAGAATTGTACTTGAACTCGTGAGGCAGGCTATTTATATAACTGATAATGAGTTCCATTACTTAGCATGACTATCTCAGCATTAAATTGTAATATGTTTTATTAACTAACGTGTGTATATATTTGTGACTAATAAATTATTCATATTAATTGGTGAATAGTTGTCATCATTTATCTGTTGGTTTGGAACCAACCTGTAAATTTAGCCAAACACAACAATAAGTTTAGAGTATATGTATACCCATATAATCACAATAATCAAATAGGTACAGACTATATAAATGTGCTATAAAATGAGTGAGAAAGGTCTGTGTATATATTTTATTCTCACATGAGAATAAAGCTAAATATTAAAGCTACAATTTGTAATTTCAGCATTTGATTATGTTCTATATGCGAGTAACATTTTTATTTTTACTAAATCGCAAAGGTTTCCCATTTGCAAATTTTATTTTTAAAGTTGTTTACATGTTGGAACATGTTATAGAAAGAAAATGATTTAAAATAATTGAAAATGGACCAATACATCTATATATATATTTTAAATTTTATCCGTTATTTTCTCTGCTAATAAATTAAGCAAAGTCAGGTGGACTGAGAAAATCAAACACCAATACTTGTAGAGAAAATCTGATTTTTGGATTTATATTTTTTAGTTTCAATCCTTTATAATGGAAAAGTAAAAATAACTTTTCTTTGTATCAAACTTCTAAATTGATGTTAATCAATTATAAAATTTTTAAAGGTTGAAATAAGTGATAATAACATTAAAATGTAAAAAGTTATATGATTTTTTTAATCAATTAGCCACCAAGTTAAGAGTTGGCTGATGCAATAGTTACCGGGGGGGGGTATCCCAAATTCATAGTGTAATGAGTGTGCTATATAAGCTGTTCACCAGGTGTTGAGGTTATTCTGGTTATTCTGATTATTCTTATTACTCATTTTATTATACATATTATTCTGATGGTTGCTACTGTGGCCGTTGCGGAGGGAAATCATAGTTGCAGAAATATTATGGTGCTATAATGAGCTCCTGTCATCTGACTGATGATTACCAGCTACAAGCTGTTGAGGCCATGTATTAGGGCAACATTTAAGAAGGAGATGTTGATCGTCCAGTACTAGAAAAATTACTAAGAAAGGGGCAAAGCCAGGATTGGCTTCCAATAAAAATAGCTTGATTGACGCTGCCATAGCAAAGAAAATATTGAGTAGAAACCTCAAGATGCTGAAAATATCTACTTTAGCCAGTGAAATGATTATGAAGTAGAAGCCCACTTCAGTGCACCAGCCCAGCTCCATCCAAGCCATCACCAGGTCACCATTGAGTTTCCAGCTGATGATGATGATGATCACCAGACCTACATTTTGTTAAAGTGAAGTTCACACCACCCTATTGACCAGGTGTATAGCACACCCAGAAACCTGGATGAAGTCTGAAGACATCAGATGATATAAATTTTATTCGTTAAACGAATAATTTTTCTTTAAATATTGTTTGTATGTTTTCATGATCAGTAAAATGAATTTTACATGCATGTCGAATTTTTTATCCACAAAGCACAGGGTTGTTTCATGTTAGACATCCATATTAAACTTAATATACCTAGATGTGCATATGTATATGTGCGTGTTGTTTTTTTTATTTTATTAATACTTAAAACACACTCATGTGTATGGATTAAATTATAGTTTTACTTTGCTTGTGCATGTGCTTGATTTATATATAAGCGCAAGCTTATAAAATGTTATCAAATAGTTGGAAAGGATGTGTGAATAGACATGTATGTACAACCATATTTTCTTGATACTATATAAATTACTGTAACACTTAATATGTGTATGTGTGTGGATAGAAACTCAGACCACTTCATTCAAAGATAATTATGTGAATTTGGGGAGGGAGTTCCATAGCTAAATTGCATAAACTGTGATATTAATCTTCTATTTGTATTATAATGCTGGGGGTGGGGGTGGTAAAGAATGTATTTTTCCATATATATGTATTTTATAATGGGTGACTTGGGGTAAATAAATATTCACTTTTTCATTTTATAAATTATTTCTTTGTGTGAGGGTCTCATTTATATTTCTTCTCCAATAATATTATGATGTATATATTTCCGAGAGCAGCTTAATCCACCAATAATAACCTGGGATAAAAAATGACTGAGTTTACCTTATGAGATACTGCTTTATCAGGAGTTAAAAATTTAATGTCATGCAGACATCTGTCTTTATTCATTTATTTTTATGTTTCATTGGTAACTGTATATCCTTTCAGAAGAAGTTTTATCTTTTTGGGAGTGATGTATAAAGGCCAGATTTAAATTTAGCCTTTCAAAGCTATGCAGTGGCCAACACTTTGGTATCCATCAGCATGGCAATAGAGTTTTAACAAGGGAGATATTAGGAAATATAACCAGCTTTGGTTTGATTTCTTTCTCACTTTTCAATCCAATAGGGTAACTTTGGGATATGAAATACAGAAGGTATAATTGAATTGTTAATGATTCCATACTCTGATGTGTGACAGATATTTCATATTCAGTCCTGTGGACATGGAAAGAATCCACAAAGTAGTGGAGTATTGACAGGTACAATATATATATATATATATATATATATTAACTATACCTACACTTTTCTTGTGTTAGTAGAATAGTAATAAAAATAACTATCTTATTCCATTGCCAAATCCATATAATATTAATATCATCTATATTCTTTATTACTTTTTACAATGCTTTTTTACAACTCACTACTGACAGTTTCAATTGCCCTGGCAATTTTTTCCAGAACTATAATAAAGGCAATACAAATATACGAATACAAATATACATGAACATATAATTATATATATATTTTATCTTATAATCATTATTTATATACCCATATATATCTTTATATAGCTCTCTATATAATTATTACCTTTATATATTATTCATTTGATTCTTTTTATATTTTATATTTATCAATTAATACCTCCTACAATCATATATATATATTATTTTTATTTCATTTATTTTTTTATTTTACTCTTATTAATCTTTTTAATATTTAACTCTAACATTATATATTCATATTTTTATATTTTACATTATTATTATTATTATTATTATTTATTATATTAACATTCAATATTTGTAATTTTCTTTAACCTAATTTTTTAACATATTTTTATATTTCCAAATTTTAACTGCTAAATTCAAATTTTTAAATTTTACAGTTATACTTTAGTAGTTCCCTCTTTCTATTTTTTATATAACTAAATCTATTTTATTTTCTTGCTTTTTTATATATCAAATTTTTTTTTAGGTCTAAATCTCTGTTTAATACTGGTTTAATATTATTAATATAATTTCTTTTATTTTTTTATTCCTTTTATTATTTGTAAATTGTATCATTTTTATACAATTCTTTCCAAACTCATGTGATTTTTTTATCATATTTATGTTGTAATAGTCTTTTATATATTACATTTTTTTGTTTCTCCTACATAATTTACATTTATATTATTAATTTGATACTTTTTACAATTAATTTCATATATTCCATTTATTTCATTATCTGAATTTTTATTATAATTACTAATATATCTATTTTCTAAAATAATAATCATATTTTTTCTTTTTATTAACTATTCTAACATTTATTATATTATTAAATTTTTTATTAATTTAACTATAACTTTTTTTAAATTCTTGACTATATAGTTATTTCCTGACTTTATACCTATATAATTCATTTTATCTATATTATTATTACTATTTCTTCTTCTTTATTATTATTTATATAATCTATTGTATTTTCTATTAACCTAATATTATCATTTATAAATTTATTTGGATAATCATTATTTATCAATTATTCTTTTATTAAATCTATTTGCTTAACATAATCTTTACTTGAACAATAATTTACAGCTCTATAAATTCTAGAATGTATTGTATTTATTTTATATTTGTATTTGAATGCCAATTACTTGTATTATCTATATTACTTTTCTTATAAATTGATGTTTCAATCGTACCTTTCCCTTCTTCATATGATTTAATCAAATATGTCAGTATATTATTGTCTTCATTTTCTACAGTAAATTTAATATTTTTATCTATCTTATTAATATCCTATATAAATAAATCTATCCATTTTTGTGTTTTATTAAAAATAATCATCTAGATATATTTTAATAAAGATTGGAGCAAAAGCTAAAGGTCATAATATATATTATCAAATATAATTACAACATATCATTAAGAGGCAAATTTATTATAATAAATAGTAACTCAACATGTCCTTATCCATACTCACCATATATCACAAAATTATAGAAAATAATTAATTTGTAAAATGTGATAGACATGGTTAAAACATCACACTATTCTTGTAACATATTTTTGTAAAATTTAGTAGTTTCTTAAAAAGACATTTAATCATAACCTATGACTTATTAGCAAAACTTCTTTTAATCAATTATTATTATAAGATGATATATAGAATAAGTTAAATAGGCTTATTAATTTGGAATACAGCATAATTCAGCTTTCTCTCTATCTAATCTCCTTACATAAAATGTAAATTAATCATTAATATTATGTAACTGCCATAACTTATGATGTATATGGTTAAAACCAAATCATAGTTAGCTTAATAAATGTATCCATATTTCTTCATCCAAAGCATTTTTATTTATAATGAGGCACAAAATATTGGTAATGCCTTGCATGGTTGGTGCTGTGGTAGAGGTGTTTAAGGTCTATTGATTATGTCCATATGTGTCATTTTAAGTCTCAAACTTTTTATGAATTCCCAAACAAAACTTTAAATATTTTTTTATTTATTGGCAATAAGGATAAATTTAGAAAAAGGAGTAAAAAATTAACCATATAAATTGACTAGATAAACATTTAAAAAATTTCCTAAATGAAAGAAATCAGATCAAGGGCAGATAATTAGTTTTCATACTTAGGGAGATAAACATTTTATTTTAATGAAAACAATATTAGCAAAGAATAATTATAACTAATTACACTAATTAGCATATATAATGCATTCACATACAAGATATTATGTGCATAGATTGCATTGAAGCAAACTTTAGAGCTGTTTTATATTTTAAAAACGCCACATAGGTTTACTAATTGACTATTGGTAATAATATATTATACTTTCACTCTAAGAAATCAGGGAGAGATAGAAAAGGCCTTAAATTTTGCTATAGAAATGTGGAAATTGTCAAATTCTTATGAATTTGGATACTCTTGTAAGAAGTATTGAGAAATAGGTTCATATGTGGGGGGATAAATAACAACCAAAATGCTTGAAGAAAGCGATTATAATGAAAGTGACTTTAGGCAGTAATGTAAGAATTGATATCATTAGAACAAAATTCACTTCTAGCATTAAAAATAAAATCTTTTTGAAAAAAGAGACAGAAAATTGGGCAGTAAAAAAGTGTTAATACTAATATGAATAACATACTTCATGCAAATTTAAAAATGTTATATGCATACAGTTTGACAAAAATAGGTCATAGAGAGAAGACATGTTTTACTAAAAATAGAAACTCAATTTTAAATCATTAAAAAGTATCATAAAGAAGAAATAACAAGCAGATTTTCATCAGTACATCACTGACTAGCAAATACATATGGAATTTTATTAATGAAAACATGGTCTGAAGTAAAGAAGAACAAGAATTAATAAAAACAGAGCCAATATTATGTTACTAATTTCCAATGGAAAAATTTACTCTCATTAGGAGAAATCACATGATCACCATTTCTTATAATAGCACATAACTGTTATTAAACAGTCAATACTCCATATAGTAGTGCCACCCTGTGCTAACCAGAGTAATCAATGGATACAAGAAGAGATGGGGATTATATGCACAAGCCTTCTGGCATCCATTGATTACTTTGAGTAGCACACGGTGGCACTACTGTATGGAGAGTTTTGCCTGTTTATTAGGAGAAATCAAAAATAAATACTGCAAAAGAAAATTTAAAGAACTATTATTTTTGCTGACATCTGCCTATGATCCCAGGAGCTCAACCATCTGAAAATGTAGGCACAATAGAAAAACTCATCAACTATACTGAATAGACCAATCATTTTTATTGTAAGAAAAAATGAAAGTATTTGTGTTACTTACAAATACACTATCAATAAAGCATTATAAATAAGGAATTACACACTTCCATCAATAAAACATTATGCTTTGCAGTAAGGTTTTTCTCAAATATTGATCTTAAAAATGCATACTTGTAAATTCAAAAGGATAATGAATATGCAGAGATATAAGCTATTATTGCACCTAAGGGTTTACAGAAGATTAATAGATCAACATTTAGAGTTGCAATCACTTCTGAAATATTCCAGTATTTGATTGATTTAATGGCAGCAGTCATTCCAGGATATCTGCCTTCCTTCATTGACTTTCTTCTGGTGGCAAAAGTAAGAAAAAAACACAAATTTTCAGAAATCTATTTGGGAAATTAAGTAAAGCATGCATAATTATTACTCTTGAAAAAAAAAGCATATTTAAAACATAAGAATTATAATTTTTAGATTTTAAGGTCACCCAACTAAGATATAGGATAGGACAGTTCTAGAGGCCAAGACATATCTTAATGTTTACACATTATAAAAGTTTTACCTCCCATAAGTTGGAAGTAATTGAAAACTCTTTGTCCATTGCTTTAAAAAAAGGAGGGATATGAATATTGGGAGAGAAAGGGGTAGGACTTGTATTATCATACCACAATAAATATGGCTTAGAAAAAAAACATAGTATTCTTATCATGTGCATTAAATAAAAAGCTTTGTTAGCAGTATTAGATACTCAAAAAGTTCCATAATTATATATTTGAAAAGAAATATAAAGCTATTATGAACTATAAACCAATACTAGACATGTTAGTAACCAAAAAGAGTTTACTGCAGTAGATATCACCAAGATGACTCACTGGTTTGATCTGTTGTTAGCTTATACATTGGAATTAAAATACTATGTATGTACAGAGGAAAACTATTCTCTAAACAAACCCATTATGTCAGATGCCTTTAAAAATTGTCAGCTAATTAAATAGTTAGACATAGTGCAGACACATATATTAGGATTAGTAGAAATTAAAATCTACAATGGATCCAAACTGATCCCTTTAACTACCTAAATAGACTGGGTTTCTCAGCATTCTCTAGATTGGAATCCTGCACCCTTAATGGGGACAGGAGTAATAATCATAAGATCATGCCCATTTAACTCATTCAAAATCATATTTATTGATGAGTATGCAATAATGCTCACAATCCAACATAAGAATATAAGTTTAAATATAGTGTTTGAGTATATGCACTCTATCCAGAATACGATTACCAGAATTATTCACAACATAAATTTATTATTTGCTGCCTCCTCTCAGCCATTCATACTGATGGGAAATTTTAACATATCTTTTCTACATTTGTGGATAAATGATTGCACCTCATCAATAGTTCACTTATGAGTGGTGAAGAATTTCTGCCAAATAATTCTGTTTCATTCAATAATGGCAGACACTCATCTCTTATAGAGCTAGTTCACCACACCCTAAAAATTCAGTTAGTCCCCTCACCTCTGTCAGACCATGCAGCAATATGGCCATTCTCAATTTAAATTATACATACCATGCAACTCTATGCAAAAGAATAATACGAATTCTTTTACACAAAAACAATAGAAAATTTTATTCTCAGAAATGCATATTTTATTAACTAAGCTAAATAGTATAGAAATAGACCCTATATAGAAATGGGTATTATACACACAAATGATATCACATATTATAAACTAATACATAAAAGAATAATACATAGTACATTAACTACAGACAATAATCAAATACTAACTAAATTTTAAAAAACATTAAATCCACATGTGACATATTAAAAGGAATATATTACTACAAATAAAAGAAAAAGCATGTTATCACACATGTGTATATTTGGTCTAGACAATATATTTGATGGTCACTAGGCAACCACCTACTACAAGAATCTTTTCATCATTAGTGACTGGAGATGTGACTGCCATAGATAATGATACGGTAATATTAATCTACACACACTTTAAGAAATAATTCAGAATGAGACATTATTCAAACCTTTCTTTAACTATTTTAGAATACCAGATTCAAAAGTATTCAAACCTCAAAATTTTAAACAAAGTTTGAATAAGATGCCAGATTCATGCCATCCAGAACTACCAGGCATACCTAAGTTTGTTTTGGCACATTTAAGTCAGTTAACTTCTATTTATCTTGCAGACATAGCAAATTTTCTGTCAAAAGGCATATACCATATTAGGGTATATACCCAATAGCAATAGTCCCATTTATGAAGAAACAAAATTCATTCTGTTCAATGCAAAACATAAAGCCAATATCCATGAGGACATATGGGTATTAAATTACAACAGTAATAAAAGAAAAAATTGAACCACACCTTACACCTTTGTTATGACAGTCATAATTTACTAAAAAAGGGATTATTAAGAGGAAAAGAGCTTTTGTATACAAAACTGTCATTGATACTATATGGAATATAAAAAAATGCACCCCAATGGCAATACAACTGAATATAAGGACTGTTTTTAATTTGGTATCAATTGTCATACTCATAAAAACAATGGAAAAAACAACAAACCCAAATGAATATTACATTTGCTTACAAACCTAATATATATATATTCACTAGATGGAGTTTCACCAATAGCTCCTAACAAGCTTTTGTTTACATAAACACTGAGAGAGATAGAATTCTATATCTCTTTTGTTGTCTCCACCTCCAGACCAGCTGTTTTTGACCTAGTTGGCTCACATCAGTGAAGGGTAGGGAGACTAGAAACTAGATCTAAATACTAACTCTAAAATCATTATTTATCAAACACATTTCTATCAGTTTGAAAGCATGCAATTTATCAGACACGTATTGTCTTCAAATCCAGCTTAACAAACTAGATAGCTATATGGGTCTGAAATCAGTTCAGTTTTACCATATAGTAAAAGCCTCCGCAATTTATATCATTGCAAAAACCTTCAAGGGTACATTTATGATAAACAAAACAAGTTATGAATTTCGTAACTTGCTTTTAGCTTGCATTTTATGATCACTAGATGGAGTTTTACCAATAGCTCCTAACAAGCTTTTGTTTACATAAATGCTGAGAGAGATAGAATTCAATATTTCTTTGCAATGATATATATTGCAGAAGCTTTTACTATATGGTGAAACTGAACTGATTTCAGACCCATATAGCTATCTAGTTTGTTAAGCTGGATTTGAAGACATTATGTGTCTGATAAATTTCATGCTTTCAAACTGATAGAAACGTGTTTGATAAATATTGATTTTAGAGTTAGTACTTAGATCTAGTTTCTAGTCTCCCTACCCTTCACTGACGTGAGCCAACTAGCTTGAAACCAGCTGGTCTGGAGGTGGATACAATGAAAGAGTTATTGAATTCTATCTCTCTCGCGTTTTATGTAAACAAAAGCTTGTTAGGAGATATTGGTAAAGCTCCATCTAGTAATCATAAAATGCAAGCTAAAAGCAAGTTACGAAATTTATAACTTGTTTTTTTTATCATATATATATAATTCTAAATGGGAAAATCTCTCTTTTAATTCACACTAATCAATCCAATAAGGATCTCTATGTAGTGCATTATTATTTACCACATATATAAATCCATTACTTAATAACATTGAAAACCAACTCTCATACATCATTTTACCCCCCACTTGGTCATAATGTGGCCTGCATAGCATACATGAATGATATAACAGTTTTTTTAACAACTAAAAAACAAATGCAAGCATTAACTAATATCTTACAGTAATTACTTGCATCTATAAATTAGAATTTAACCTTGATAATACATGTGCCTGGAATATATAATGGCAAAACACATACAAATGATTCCAGGATAAATCAACAGCCTATTTAGGATTCCTCTTTCACTTGAGTTATATGGCTATACGAAGGCAAATACAAGACAAACTAAGTCAAACAACAGAATACACTATATCTTACCTTTCAAAAGCATATCTTTCTCTATATTTGAAACTATCACTTATAAACATGCTAATTATTACGAAATTACTTATTATACACTGATTATAGTCTTCACAAAATCCTTTACATCAAAGATTTATTCACTATGTAGAAAACTTTTAGGGGGAAGGGGAATAGTAGCCATCTCACTCAGGCAAATGCAATATCATAGCAACCTAAATGATCTAGGACTACATTCCGTTCATGTATTTGGATACAAAAAAACTATTAATCTTATATCATCCATAACAAAAAATATTTCCTCATTTGTAATTCATTCTTAAAATAACACAGATAAACCTCGTCCATACACAAATACTTGAATACAATCTTAGAACCCATTAAACAATATCTAACCTTAGCATAACTCTCCCATAAGACAAATGGCTACTGGAAAACATATGTATTTCATACATAAACACAAATTATAACTTAGACTTGCCAATGCTCAGTATTAATAATAAGCAGCTAACACATAGATTTAAATATTAGATGCTTGAGCCCAAATTTTTTGGATTTTCTACTTAAAATAAACAGTCATTATGAGCTCTATATTTCATGAGATATAAGAGAAGCATATTTAACATTGACTTTATAGGTGAGTTGTGTCACAGTGCAGAAGAGAACCAAAAGCATGTATTGTTTGAGTGTAATAGCCTACAATACACTCTATCTTATATTACAAAATTTTACCAGAAAAAGAATGCCACCACACTTTCAATTATATAGTCTTTTCCAAAGGCTTGTGCAGAAGTAAAAAGTACATTTTTATGATGTGCTATTGTGCACAAGGTACAATATAGTAATACAAAAAGATATCTTAATACTTTTAAAAACAAATTTGAGACAACAAAACAAAGAGTTAAAAAAATCACCTCATTACATATTTTTGCAGTTTGGATTCGTAGTTTTATAGTTAACTAATAAATGTAAATGATGGCGGCTGGAGGGTTACATTAGATCCTAAGATCTCAGAGTAGTTCTCCCAGATCCAAGGCTCCTCATTGATGAAAGCCAGAAGCTAGAAACTAGTTTGGGGATATTGGATGAATAGTCACTAGATAGGCATTTTATGCACAAACTTTCTCGGATCCATTGCTTACTATGGCTTGCACTGAGTGACACTACTGTATATTGTTTTGTTTGTTTAGATTTACTAATAAACAATTTTAAAATGTCCCTTTCCCTGAAATATATATGATTTAAAAAAATAAATCTCAATAAATAAAGATTTGTTTTCTTTTCTCTCTATACATGAAATATAATCAAAACTACCCCAAATCCAAAATTAAACCAGACCAGCATAAAAATAATATTAAAACACAACCTAAGGTTTCACTGCTACAAGCAGACTTCTCAAAACCTACACAATATATATAATATTAAAAACTACCCACAAATCCATTCAATTAAAGAGTCTTTATTATTGAAAATTTATTATTCTGGAGCAATTAATTTATTTAAGAGTTCTTTTAATATTAAGGGTGGATGGGAAGTGAATGGATTTGTGGGTAGTTTTTAATATTATATGTATTGTGTAGTTTTTGTAGTTCTTTACACTAGAGAAGTCTGCTTGTAGCAGTGAAACCTTAGGTTGTGTTTTAATATTATTTTTATGCTAGTCTGGTTTAATTTTGGATTTGGGGTAGTTTTGATTTTATATTGACTAGTTTAGCTTTATGCTTGTAATGTTTATGAAATATAATGTGACAAAAATAATTGGATGGTTTTTTTTAGTAGTTTTTTATAATTATGAAAAATACAAATTATGAAGACACAAATGGATACGAGAACACTTGAAATAGTTTTACCAGAATCAATATGAAGGTCTGTGGTATAAATAGTCAGTATACAACACTGAACATAAAAGTAAATGATACAGATCTTTTAGTTATTTAAATTATCATGTGATTAAGCCTGTGACCTGATTTATTTCTTTTTAAAAAATGTTGGAAACATTTCTATGCATTACCCCAATGTTAGAAGAAGAGCGTAAAAAGATCGATTTTTTAATTCCATAATACCGATGTTTTTTAATTGGACTTTTAATGAAAAAGTTCTACAACTAACATTTAAATTAAAATATATATCACACTCCACATTTCTTTCAGCAATGATAATTCGCAAACTTTAAGTAGTACCGTTATGTTGAGACATCCTTAGTAGTTACTTTACATTTTGCACTGATTTAAATTATATATTACGCAATATAATTGAAAAGCGTTAAAAGAATTGTAAGAAAAAAAGGAAAACTCTCCTGCCATGACATTGCCACTGTGTGACTAATGCCGTGACCAGGATTCGAACCTGGGTTATTGCGGCCACAACGCAATGTACTAACCACTATACGATCACGGCCAATGCGAGAGCTGGTAGCCAAGTTTGAAAATATAGTAGTTAACAAAACTTACATAATCTTGCAAGTTCTTTTTTCATTTTTATTATTAGTATATTTATATAACTATTGACTAAATATTTAGATTATTAAATAAAAACTACTGCTATTTATTTCATTAAAATTAATAATAGAAATTGAACAACAATCAATTTACTACCGCAATATTTTTGGTTTCGAGAGTTTGTTTTTATTTTAGAGGGCGCTTTATACGAGTTGTTTCATTTTACATTTATAAAGTTTTTGTCACTCATTAAATTTTATATTTGTTTATTTAAAAATAATTTTTCAAATAGAATGAAAGGTTTCTCCCATTTCTTTTGTTTTAATAATTAAAAAACTGACTTTATTATGTATTGTATATAATCAATCAAAAATATAAATAATATTAGTATTAATGGTACGAGAACGATGTGGTAATAAGGACAAACGATAGGGGAACTTTAGTATACAGTATAAGATTACATGAATTAAATGAAACGCAACGTAAAGTTAAACCGACAATCGTGTACTTGAAATAAGCTTTAAAATTGCTTTAACAACAGTTCAATAAACTTATTAGATAAGTATTTATTATGGTGATGTGTTTGTATATGATTATAATAAACACAGACTCGTATAAATATTAATATTTTATTAACGTGTATGTACAAAGGTTTCCTATATCATATACCTGATACATTGGCTCGATACAGCATTTGGTTGCCGCGCAATTATTCATTTAAGGCGCTCAGGTGTCCTAGATTTACCTAACACTTCCAGCTGTACCATGACAGCATTCTTCGTGTGTTAAATACGGTGACACTTCAGTTGTTCTGCGACAGCTTGCCTCGAATCCGGTTTATAATATAGCAGTTTCTAGTTCTAGTGTGAATTTTCTCATTCTTTTAGCCATATAGTGGACAACATGCATACTGCCGTTTAGCTCTGACAATTTGTTGTTGTTTCCTTTATCGTCAGCTGGATATTTACAGCCAGATTCCCGTCTATAATGCAATCAGATTCACTGAGTACTATCACTCATTTCTGCTATCGGATATATTTTATTTATTCATGCATCTATTGATCTGTGGTAATAAATGCTCAATCAGGTCAAGATAACGTGGAATCTGGACTAGTCCATTAGTAGAAGGTAAGTTGAGATATAACATTCCTTGCCATGGCTAAAATTAATCCTGGAGAATGTAGTCATTCAGATGCTTTAGTGGATGTTTTTGTTGCTTTCTGGATTCATCAAGTTCAGTGACTTCATCTGCAAGTCCAGTAACTACATTTTTAGATCTGGTAATCTTAACTTCACTGGTGACTTCACTATTGTCTGATGTCTTCACTGTTGGCTGGTGATATCACTGTTGATTGGTAATGTGTAGTTCAACCTTAGCTGGTTTCTGCCTGTGGTGTTGCAGTTTATCTGGTGATTCAACAAAATTATTTGTAATCCTTTTAATTTGATGACCGCTGTTGGACTCATTTGATGATTCCCTTAAACATACAGCATAGAACTTGAACACCTATCCACATTTTAGCACTTTTATTTGTATGGATTGTCCTGGAGTTCAAACCCAGTTTATCAATTACTTCTGGGTAGACCCTTTTTGATTTTATTTTTGTGAGCTGGTTCACTTCAATCACTGTAAAGAGGTGACTGAACCAGTCGTGGCCAAATAAATTGTATGCTTACCAGAAAAATAAAATACTATTCCTCAACCCTATAGGATTTCCTCAATCCGCCATAACCTTCTCTTTTTTTAATTATTTTATGCAATTCATTTCATATTTTTTTGTTTATTTGTAGCTTTTTTTTTAAAAAAAATAATTTAATGAATTAAATTTGTATTTTTATTTTTCTTATTTGTTTATTTAATTAAATTTCTAAAATTTTAGCTGTCTCGTAACATTTTTATTTCCTTTTGTTTACATAGCACACATTACTTTTCTTTATTTCTTATTATTTTTATTAGATTCTAGAATTGGGTTTTTTTAAAGCGATTTGTTCATTAAAATTTTTTTAAAACCACCATAAATTAATTTTTTTAACTTCATTTGTTTTCAAAAAAACTACACTTACTTGGCATTATTTATTTATTTTTAGGTTCCTTTGTAGACAAGAAAGCTCCATTTGTTTCTTTAAATATGACTTCTTCAATGTAGTATTGTTTCAACTGAAATACATACAGAAAATTTGGTTGTTTTTTTTCATTTTATTTTGACAAAAAAAGAAATTGATCTTTTCCTTTGGTTTTATTTTTTCCATATATCAATTTTTGATACTCATCACCTATGTAAGAATGGAAAAAAAATCTTGTGGATGTTTGATCTAAATGATTACATCATAGGATTTCAACATCCCTCCATAACTTTGTTTTTTTTTTTTTAATTAGTTTGTATTTTTTATCTTGTTGTTTATTTTTTAATTAGTTTGCACAACTAAATTAGTATTTTTTTTCTTGCTTTTATGTTTGTTTGTTTTTTAAAAATTAATTTATACAAGTAAATTCATATTTTTGTTCTTGTTGATTTGTTTAATTAAATTTCTAAATTTTTTAGCCGTTTTTTAATTGTAATATTATTTTTGGAAAAAATGCATATAACATTTTTATTTAATTTTTTTTTTTACATAACAGGATGACTTTTCTTTAATTTCAATTGTAAATAAAAAAAGCAACCTCAGACTGCTTGTTTCATTTATCACTTAGGATGTAATGTACTGTGGCTTCTCCTTAAACGAAGTCAAGAATATCTCAGCAATTATGCCCAGATAAACCTGTTAGCCACTTTATTTTCCATTTCCCACTCTAATGGGAATGCAGGTAAGGAAAAAAAAATTTATTTTGATGAATCGTAATACTTTAACATTACAGTTCAGTTAAATTAAGCTAGTTTAAGTTGATTATAACAAAATCAGCAAAAAAATTTATTACCAAGAGTGTTTGGGATACTACATTTCCCATATTCTGCTCGATCCCATTTCCACATTATAATCTTTGTCAACTCTATGGCCTTTATATCTAAATCCCCCTTATCTTTTTCCCCAATTGTCAATAACTGTCCCTAAGCATTTCCTAAATAATTCTTTTTAAAATGATTGTAATCATATATATTCAGCTTCCTTTGAAAGATTTTATGCCCTAAAAAAATTTCTGATCAGGATGATGGTGATAAAATTGAAATATTTTTCAGCCATTTTGTTAATATATTATCTGTGACAAGAAATGTTTTAACATCTTTCAATAACAATCTTAAAAATATATACTTGAGATAATAACATTCTATTTGCTAATAATTAAAATGTTTACATTATTAATAAACTTTTATTTATTAGTGGTGACATTCTAAAAAAAAAATTATTTTTGAATTGTAGCAATTCTTCTATATTTAAGACATTTCTGATAAGATTATCAGTCTTTTTAAATTTAACATGATTTTCTCCACAATCAAAAACTTGAGTGACTTTTTTTTTTTTATAGCTTTAATATCAAGAGCACTTTGAACATCAAGAGAACTCCAAACTATCATATTTTGTTTGTTACAGGATTTATATGGGATAATCTAATAGACTCATCAGTATAGAAAACATAAATGTTTTCAATCAAAGGTCTGGTCTCCATTTCGCATTTTAAAATTCAGACCATACATCTAATCTTTATATTTAAAAATTAACAAAATTAGAGAAGTACTAAGAAACTTTGTGCAATATTTTTAATTGCCGTACGTTTATAAATAGCTAAGTTTTGGGGGTTTTTTTACTCGGCTTTAAAAAATTTAATTTATAAAAATGATTTAAATTTAATTTAAAAATGTGAAATCATAAAAAAAATTAAAGGTGCATAATGCCATTTTTTTATTTTACTGTTTATTTTTAAGTCTGTTGGAAACTTAATGTTAGCTGATTTTGAGATAAGCCACCCCCGCACCCTTCTTAAATTAATTCTCACAGGAAATCTAGTCTATATCTATAAAATAAATGAAATGTAAATAAATTAAATGATGTACTTCTCTAAAAAACCCGTTGTAATGTATTAATAAGTGATTAAAATTTCTTCTCTCTGGCCAACCCTAAAAAAGAAACTTATTTAAAATCTTATAAAAACAAAGCATTAATATTTATTTATTCAACAATGAACTTGCTCTGGCCCATTTAATAAAAGAATATAATGTGTACATGTTAAATATATATTTAAAAAGAATAAACGGTGGTCGAGAGGTCAGCACAACTGCCTTGCACTAGCAGGCAGTTGCCCGGGTTGCGGGTTCGCGTCCCGGCCGATGCTATGACACTTAAAAAAAAAAAAAAAGAATAAAATCATAATCAGCATTTTATTTTGATTTTTGTCTTTGAAAAAACAGAATGATGGAATTTACTCAGTGCTGAAGATGTAGGGACTCTAGTATATATATATTTGCTAGAAAGAAATAAAATTGATCAAAACCAAACGGAAACATAATACTCATATCATTTATAGGCATCAATTCTCAGATATTTACTTCGAAGTATGAATCAGAGTATTTAAGTACATTCTTATAAAATAAGGTATAAACCCATTAAAACACCACATGATCATTTTCAATGCTTAAATTTGTATTTTGAGTTTACTTTAAGATATCTGTATCTATTAATTTATATAAACAGCTATATTTCTTTATGTATTGAAGATTTAAAAAAAGGTATAAAAATAAATTGCAATTCTCATTAAAATAATGTCTGATAATCATGAAAATTTAAAGGACCCTTCATAATTTTGTCCAAATATTAGAGATTGTCAACTTATAGGCAACGGGACCTTTGATATTCTATCAGTAAAAGAGAGCTAATCAACAGTTTGTTGGGTTTCTTTTTGTTTGCATATGGTAATTTTTACAGCTATCAATAGGTTTCTTCACAACTCATGCCAGCCATATTTTATTGTGAAAATTCTATGTCCTTCCACTTTGAACAAAAAAATCACAAGGATTTTCATGTTGTATTCTTTAGTAAATGTTTACACAGAAGATTCAGAATTTATTGAATGTAACAAATGTTTCATGATAAGTGAGTGATAGTTTTTAAAGAGTAGAAAGTAAGCAATATTTAATTGGATGATAGTACATACCATTATTGTTTGCAGTATTCTTTCATAGAAGCGGCATTATCTAAAACAAGATATTTGCAATTTTTTACTAGTCCTGTAAGTTTATTCATCTGTAAAAAAAAAAGATTTCAAATTAACATTATGGCAATATTAATCTACATACTTTTATTTCCACAGCAAGAATATTTTAATTCTGTTCAGATTAGAGCTTTTTATTAACTGTGCAATGTTAGTATAAAGACTTTACCTGCATTATATATCCTCTTTGAACTAAAGCTTTTATAAACTTTGCACATTTGCTCATATACTTAGCACCTTTTCTTGATCTGAATGATTTTTTTCCTACATAGCTCTGTGAATTAAAATTCCACAGCTATGATGAAATCCACAAAAACATCACTGAGTATGACGGTTATGAATTTAGCCAATTAGACCAAAAGCATGTTCACGATATATTGAAAGTTTAAAACAAAATAATCTTTTCTTTACAAGTGGGTGAAATGCTTACAGTAGAATTATCTTTCCTTATATTTACACATGTACTATTAAAATTTTATAGCTCTGTTTAAACCTATCCGTTCTTATATTTACATATGTTCTAGTTTTAAAAAGTTGTTTATGAAACAATTTTCCCGACCATTATCAAATTGAAGAAAATATTTATTTATCCCTCAATCATGTTCAATGCTTTTATTATTAGCCATAGTTTTTCTAATCATTTGTCTTATGCATAATTGCTGACTTAAAATGATTTATATTATACAGTTGATGAAACACAATCATATAATTCACCTAGTTTAAGGTGGAATTTTTTTTTTTCAATGATATATATTTTTCATAAATTGATAGATGTTTGCACCTGCTTTATAATCCATAACTTCTATTAAATACTGTATTTTAAATAAATATAAAAGACTGAATTAAGACTTTTGTATTGTAGAAGTTAAAAATAATAATTGTAATAAAAATGTTAAATAATGTATTTTCATTAAAGAAAATATTATGCAAATGATGTATTTTTATCAGTAAAAATGTTATGCAAATAATGTATTTTTATCACAACACACATACCATACATAAATTCTAGGAAGCCCACATCTGACTTGTAAAATATGATAATAAAAAAACTCAGAGGATAACTTTTCTGAGAATTCCACTAGGAATGATGAGACCATATGTATCAAAATTAGGTGGTCCATCAAATATAAATCAGATTTCATTTGTGAAGTGCAAAAAACATGTGCAATTACTAAACATAATACTTTTCATAGTCAATAAGTACAAATATAATTATTTTCCAGCTAGTTAGGAATTATAATCAATTCCAAATTTATATAAATACATAAAAGTATGACCTCATTGAAAACATTAAAAGACTGACGTGGAGTTGGGCTGAACATATTGCTAGAAGAGATGATAATAGTTGGACAATTGAAATCTTAAAGTGGATTCCAAGAGATTGTAAAAGACCTAGAAAGAGACCACAGGTGAGATGGATGGATGAAATAAAGTGTGCAGGGGTGATGTGGAGAAGAGAAGCTAAAGATCGGAGAAGATGGATTGAATTTGGAGAGACCTTCATCTTGCAGGGGATTGATGATGATGATGTTTTAATGAAAATTATTCAAATAGTCTAATTTACTTTATTCAATTTTTATAATACTTATCAAAAATATACAAACAATTATATAGTTAGAGCTGAAACCAGAGTGCTAACGCACTTTCTACTAAGCCCTACAGTACACAATAAAGTACTAGATATACATTTTAACAATGAAATTGCTACAATACTTTGAATAAGTTTCAACTTTTTAAATACTTCATAAAAGTGATTATTTTGTATGGATTCTATTCTCTACCATATCTATCCAGTAGAAAAATCAACATTGCATCTCTTTAGAATATCTTTGCGATAAACTTTATAATGTAAATGGGATAAACTTCTCTTATGAAAACCATGCTCATATTCACAATCTTTAGAAAGTCTTGTATCATTCATTCACTTAATGTATCCAATCCAGTGAAGATTAGATTTTACAATAGGTTTGCCTTGTGATTATACTTTTAAAATTTTGCAGAATGTCGTAAGTGAATCTTTTCTAATGTTTTTATGTTGCATTAATTCAGTATTGAAGTTTCACTTTCATATAATAAAGAAGGCAAAATAACAGCTTTCTATACCGATAATCTAATAGCAGTAGTTATTGCCCTATGACAAAATATTCTATATCTTAACGTGTTAAAAGTATCATCTCACCGTCTCAGGCTGATAACTATCCAAACTTAAAGTTGCTAAGGATTTTTCTTTCACCACTGCAAAATAAAGAATTCAAATTTTTTGAACATTAAACCAAATTTTATATGTTGTATTAAAAACATTAAATACATTCTGTAGATTATTTTTTGAATTTGCAAAAATGAAATTATCATCATACTGTAAATCCAGAATCTAAAAAAAATGAAGTTCTTGTTTTCACTTTTTATCCATTCAAGTTAATAATATCACACTTAATCCTGTTTTATTAAGCTGTCAATAAATAATTTCAAAGAACATATCATAAAAATTAAAAACTTTGAAGCAAGTATACTTGTTTAACATCACTTTGCATTTCAAAAATGCCTCAGATTTTCCACTGCGGTAATAAAACATTATATCATGCAAAAGTTGTTTAATATGAATAAACTTTAGTAGACAACTAATTAATTTTAAACAATGCCATAGACCTATTTGACTAATTGAGTCATTAAAGCAATACATGTACAAATATATTAATGAAAATTCTAATATTCTCATGAATAAATAATGAATTCATAGTATTATTTCTGAGTTTCCATGTAATAAAAATATAATAGCTAAATAGCTGATGTTTCAATACAATAACAAATACTTTCCTCAGAGCTTTTTTCTCAAATCATAAGAATGTGCATGGTGACATCTCACCACACACATTCTTATGATTTGAGAAAGAAGAAGCTCTGAGGAAAGTACTTGTTGAGGTACTGAAACATCAACTATTATATTTTTGTTACATGGAACCGCCTGGAAATAATCTATGAATTTATATATATATAATTTTTATATTCCCTGAAACATTTATCTAGCAACAAAACCATATTCATAGGGCTTTTTGATTATAAAATCTCATTGAATCTCTAATAATCATACTCAATAAAATACTTAAAAATACCTTTGCTGAAGTAAATAATACTGTAATTTTGACTGTTCCCTTTACTTTTAAAAATTGGAACAATAGAAGCATTTTTAAGATTAGATAGCATAACTTCATGAATCCATATTTTCCTTTTAAAAATTCAATATTTTTGAAGCTAACATATCACCATATTTTAAAACTTCTCTGAGTACTTCATCAGAACTTGCAGGCTTCCCATGTTTAAAATTATAAAGAGCTATTTTGACTTTACTAAGCTGTAAATCTTTGTTCAAATTTAAAAGAGCAGAAAAAATAAACATATCATTAAAAGACTTCATTTCAATTCTTGTATCATTAGTCAAAAAATTACCAAAATATTCCTTCCATCTGTTCTGAATATCATTATCAAGTTTAAAAAAAAGTGTCATGTCCATATTTAATAGGATAGGAGTACCATTTTTTCAGCTCCCTAAACTGATTCCAATGCATCAAAAAAATCTAGAATCACTATTATTAGAAAATGTCAGCACTTCCTTTGCAGTTTAAATCCACCAGTCATTTTTATATCTTCTTTTTGCTCATTGGACTTTTGTCTTTAAATTTCTTACTTATTACAAAACTCCACATTAAATTTATTATTCTGTCAAGCACAAAATTCTATGTTTTACTTTTAATCAAATTTCTAGTAGTAAGATCATTATCAAAAAAGCAGTTATAATTCTTCTTTTTAGTGGACTCAAAAATAAATTTATTTGCATCCATTATATACACTTTAAGAGAATTCCCTGAAGATCCAGAGTATCAATTTTAGTGCTTAATTAATAGGAGATGAAGTTTAATATATAAAATAAATATTTCTAAGAAACAAATATCAAATACCAGTTGTTTTATGGATATAGTGCAACTACTATTTTAACCATGGAGCCGCACTTCTTAAACTTGATTAATATGGATTTCTATTATATTGTGATTACTAACTATAATGTAATCTATTAAATGTCATTATTTTGAGTTTAGATGCATTCATGTTCTTTTAGAGTAATTTTGCTGTTTAACAAAGTGTTTGTAATAGTCAATCAATGTCTTGTACAAAAATGTATAATAATAGAGCATTTAAATTTACAATACCATTATTTTAATAATTTTTGGCTTTTCTACAAAACAATGCATTAAAGTTTCCAAGAAGTAAAAATCTTTGATCTTTTAAATGTTTTGCTGTAATCTATCCAGGAATTTCTGAATATAATAATGGAGCATAGACACTAATAAAACGAACACTGGTATACATTTAGCAAGATGTGGTTAAATACTATTTGCCATTTATTGATGCAATGTGGAATTCCAATGATAGAATATATTAAATTAGACTTTACAGAAAGTCCAGCAACATGCATTCTCTTTTTGCTGAATAATCTGCCCTTCCAAAAAAAACTTATAGCTATTCACCTAATCTATTAAACTTTTATTAATTACACAATAGATTAATGCTTGCCTTTTTTGTTTTCTTGTTTGTGTTAAATCATGATTTTCTGACCTGATGTCCCTATTTCAATTTCCTTTGAACTACACATATATAACGTACATGCCTTTTTTTTCATTCTAAATTTTTTTTTTTTTTTAAAAAGCGCGGTAAACGCACGAAGATATGGGTATATTATTATTAATAAATTAACATTCATTAGTGAAATAGGAATTTCCCGCCATACAAACTATTGAATGCATTAATTACATAGTTGCCATATAAAATAAACTTGCGTAATTTTTAACTACTTCATTTTAAATAAATAGTAAGTCAGTCAAAGTAAAATTAAAAGAAATTTAAAGATAAATTATTTAAATAATATAAAAAGTTTTGTAAAATAAAAGTTCAAGATATTTCAAGTTATGGTAAAAAAAAATTTGTTTTTAAACTTGTCCGTTTCAGATGATCTCAAAAATGAGAAATTTGTAAATAATTTTTTTTAGTGAAAACATCACTTGTCTTGCGTTGTTAGCCGAGAGGTATCGCAGCTGCCATACAAACAAGTAGTTGGTTGCAGACGGTTGTGCTATGACACATGGGAAAAAAAAAACACCACTTGCAAATTCATCCATTGTAGCTTATTTTAATGGTTTGAACCTAACAAATAAGTTTTAAAAAAAACGTTTTTGTTTTTTTAATAGCTAAAACCAGATTGTCTTGCTAAAAATAAAAATATATCTCTGGAAGCAATCACGTGTCATTAAGTTATAGAAATCGCCTAAAACCAATAAATACCAGTACTGCGAGAAAAAAAACCTAATAAATACTGTCTGATATAAAAAAATTCTACAAAGATTTTCCCATTAAATAAAAATGTAATTCCTATATGTTAATGACATTATTTTAATGAATTAAATATTCAGAGATTGTCATCCATAAATGCAAACTGTTATTAAAATTTCGCAAAGTATAATTTAATTTTTAATAGACTTCCATCGGGATAGAAAAGCCATGGAAATTTTATAAAAAATATATCGCCTTTCCCATGCTATTAAAAGTAAACCATAAAAATATTTAGTCAAAATAAGAGTCATAGATCACATGACCCTATTCTCTTAAGCTTGTAATTTATAAACAATGAGGATTGCCAATTCCTCAACAAGCTTTGTGATTAATAATGTTAACACTTATTGTTCCAGAAAAGAATTTTTTATCTCAAAAAGATGGAAAGATAAAATAAAGTAAGCCATGTTTCTTTATAATAAAAAAAAAAGAGGACAATTTATTTTTTACTAGAGAAATATTATTAATTTGTTACTTTAAGTTTATTATGATATATAAAAGCACAAATATTTTAATTTGGAATCGACTCTCAAAATTTAATTACTGGAATACAATTTTTCATATTGGAGGTAGTCATTTGTAAGCTGTAGTTTGAATTATTTTTTACTATAAGAAACTTGCTTGCATTTCCAGATATACAGTATGATTAAACGTTAAAATGTGTTAATCATATTTTTTGAATAAATTCCACAAATAAAAAACTAAAACTCTGATAATAAATACTACTCATACTTAACAATTTTCTTTCTGTTGGGAGAAAATAGAAGACAAATCAGAAATTGTTTCATAATACTGTAATAATAAAAAAGCAGATAGCATTTATTTATTTATTTCCTTAAAACTAAACATCTTTATAACATTTATTACAAAATATAAGCATATACACAGTATTTAAACAAACATAATATTATTTTAAAAAATAATTTTGATATTTTTCATAAAAATAAACTTTTTTTAATAAATCAAATCTATATTTTAAAAATTCATTTTGTTATATTTTGATTTCTATGTGGCAAATTTATTGTACCCACAACTTTGACATAATCCATTCTAGATAAATACAGTTCATATTAAAATTGCATTTGGTATAAATGCATGTTTTCAATGTTTCAATTTTTAATTGTTTTTTTTTTTTTATAAGCATAAATATTGTTCACTAACAAAAATATTTGTTCAATGGCGCATTAGATTCAGAAAGACATAAACAAAAAAAAAAGTATATTTATCTGTGAAATATTTAAAAGTTTAAAACCACCTATGTTGGCATGTCATTTTGATTCATACGTGTCAAACTTACTGCACCCACAATCTTTATAAATGTATTAATGACTCTTATTAATTGTTTCTTAATTTTCACATAATCACCATTTCTTATGCTTGCTCATAACTGTTATTAAAACAGGCAAAACTCTCCATACAATAGTACCACTTAGTGCAAGCCAGAGTAATCAATGGATGCCAAAAGGCTTGTGCATAAAATCCCTAACTATTTTGATGAAAGCCACAAGCTAGAAAATAGTCTGGGAATATTGGATGGGTAGATAGGGATTTTATGCACAAGCCTTCTGGCATCCATTGATTACTCTGGCTTGCAGTGAGTGGCACTACTGTAAGGAGAGTTTAGCCTGTTTATTAAAATAAATATTATCCCTAGCCCAGATATAAACCTTAAACTCCGTTAAAGATTAATATATCTGTTTTCAATTAATATACACACATGGAATAATTAAACTTAATTTCTCTTTTGCCATGTTTAATCTTTTAAAGATGTATCCCTCCACACATTCTTGCGGCATTAGTTTTTTATAGTATTTTTACTCATATTTTTCAAGAATGTGTCGAGGAGTAAAGGTGATTAAGTGCATTTATAAAATGCATCATTTTATTGGCATTCTTCAGTCTTTTCACTGATTATGTAACTTTAAATGCATGAAACTTCATGAATTATATTTAAATTCCAGCGACTGGAAATGAACAAAAGATTGTCCTTAACCTGCAGGATTCATTTAAATATTTTATTTCCAGAGCTATCCTAGTTATTTAAATTATCAATGCAAGTATGGTAAATTTTATGAATTACATATTCAAATATGTTGGAAACAATATTTTGGGTTTTTTTCTAAAATTATTTTTTTTATTATTTATAAGTAAAACCCCTTGAGTTTTTTTGTTCAACTAATTTTACCTTTTTTTAATTTAAATGATTAAAAAGTTCACAAATTGAGATTTGATGTAATTTTCAAACCATATTGTTGAAATGTTGAAGCTTAGCTATGAAAAAAAAAAAGAGAAAACAATAGTTCTGTTAACATGGTCATTTAAAAAGTTTTTCAGAATCATGAAATATTTTTTTAATTCCAAAAAGTACAATTTTAATATTTTCAATTATAACATTTTTTAAAAGAAACTATCGTAGTTTGCTGTAATTTAAATGGGTTTTTTTATATAGAATATCTACAGCATCACAAAATTCATTCACTTTTTCCTGTTCTGATTGTGTAAGTGTAAAAATGTGAATAAATTTTTACTTCTATCACTTCAATATGTACAGGAAGATGATCAGAACCAGTATTAGTATGCAGTTATTGGATATGTGAGAAGTATAACTACATCACTCAATTTATTGGCACATAAATTTTGCACTTCTTAAAAAATATATTCTTCTTTTCTCTGGGAACCAATAAAGTTTGATTTAGTGTTATCAGTGCACAAAGCAAGTAATTTGTCAATAATTTTATATTCATTTAATCAATTGCTTGATGCAAACTGTTAATTTATTATTATTATTTTTCCAATCTAAAACTTTTACTTTGATACTTTCACTGGGTAAAAGTATTTGACCAGAATTGGGCATCATTAATATTTTCAAGATTAGAACATTCTGAATATAGATATATAAAAGATAAATGTGGACCTTTGTTTTTGTTATGGCATAAGAAGTATATTTTTTGTCAAAATATTTTTTGATTAATTTTGAAGTATGATTGATTATATTATATAACATCAAGATTCTTCATTTAGTTTTGTTTTAATTTGTCATCAAAAATTTTGTTGCTAAGAAATGAATTTATTAATTTACTCGATGAAGCATTGACTTTGAATTTTTTTTGTGTTTGGATATCTGTAAATGCTGTGTAATTGTGAATCCACCATCATTCACAAAATTAAAATTTGCCAAACATTTATTACCTTTGACATCATTATTTGTCATTCCTTATTTTAATGAAATAAAAATTCCTCCAGTGTTTTGTTGAAAATACATTTTCTTTAGGTACCATTAAAGAGGGATTATAAAATAAAAATTAATATGTATTAATAAAAACAATATTAAACTTTCTCATGATGAACATTACATCTCCTGATCCCACCTTATGCATTTTTATGCATTAGGAAACTGTTTTATTTCCCCAATTCTTATGCTATCTAGTGGTAGCTTTAGTAATCACTAGGTGGTAGTGCTTAACAAATTTGTATCCACTGCAGGTTCTATTTTTAAAAAAGTCCCAAAAATCGTTCGCTGATAAAAGTCACAAACTAGAAATTAGTCTAGGGAAATCTCAATAGGACAGCGGTGAATAAGGATTTATTAAGCTCTACCATTGAGTATTTATTGTTTATAAAAGCTTATAATAGGTGGCATAAAAGTAGGAAAATAAAGGATTTTCTAATGAATAGCATCTGTAAGATGGGAAGAAGATAGGTATTGTTGGCCATGTGATATATTATTGTTTTTGTACCAATCTTGGACAAACAATAAAGGTGCTTAAAGTTATAAAAAAAAACTAAGGATACCAGAAATTATAAAAACTGAATTGGTTTCATATCTATATAACTGGAAATAAATAAGTTTGGATTGAAAAAAAAAAGCTTTTCAATTTGGGTTGATAATTTAACCGTATAACAAAAAGTAAACAATGGCCGCTAAAGAAAAGGTGCATTAGATCCAAGTTCATGGTTTAAAAAAATTCAAATAGCTTCTCACTGATGAAAGCCATAAGCTAGAAATTAGTCTGGGAATATTTGGATAGGACAGCACAGAATAAGGATTTATTAAGCACAATCATGATAACTATTGATTATTAAAGCTGACACTAGATGACATAAGAGTGGGAAGAGTAAAAGTTTACTAATGAATATTAAACTTTATCTGCTCAAACAAACAATGTGTTATGGATAAACTCTTTATGTAATGAATTAATGTTAAATCAAAGTACACCATTGATTATGTAATATAACCTCAACACATATCAATGACAGAGATATATTGTAACCCTAGCGAGATATAAGTATAAAACTTACATATATCTGCATTACATATTTCATAATTTAAAAAAAAATGATCAAATTTATTTGATAGAATAGTTAAAGACATAATTATTTAAGTAGTTTTAAAATGTAGCATTGTAAAAATAAAAAAAAAGATTGTATTATATTTTTTTAAAAAGAGAATAAAGCTATTTATTAAAAGCAAGTGGGGAAAGGAATTAGAAAAGATTTAAAGAAAACTCTCCTTTTTATAAATTAAAAAAAAATAAGTTAAAAGAATAAGTGTGTAAAAATAAATGTTAGTAAAAAATCTAAAATAAAAAGATTAATTAATTAGTGAATACCAGTAAATTTCTGACTGATAATAAAATCGAAACCAGTAACTGTAATAATTAAAAATTATGTAAGCTATCTATTTGGTAAATATGAAGAGATAGTAGATTAATCTAAAAAAAGATTACATTAAAAAAAGTAAAAATCAAAGAAAAATGTAAATTTAATTAAAAAATAGATTTAAACCTATAAGGAAAAGAACAATGGGAGAGGAGAAAGTATAAAAAGTCACAACCATCTATTATTATTTATTCTGCTATAGAGTCTGTAAATCATTCCGTTTTTATGCTGTCATTGATTGATTACATTATTCATTGCTCCAGAGATTCAGAAATCTAAGGACAGAATAGAACCAATCACTACTGCTATGGAAAATATTGCAAAGCCACAGAATTAGCAACATGCATTCTAGACCACCTTAGAAGTGTTCAACTGAGCTTCAGGCCCCAAAGCTCTCTTCTAAAATTAACTGTACACACCTGGAATCAATGCGTAAGTCATGAAACAGATGCTGCTGCTATTTTCTCTCCCACTGTCAAATCTTAGAATAGAAGACAAGCCCTGAAGAACAAAAAGCCAACCAGTTGGAAAGTAAAATTGATGCAAACCAAAATCAAATAAACTGTCATCTAATATCACGAAAGCCTAGGTAAATATATTTTGATCACTATCTGTAGATACTTGATATTTTTTTAATGAAATGAACTCTAATGAAGGACTATCATAATTTTAACTGGAAAGTAATCATTTATATTTTATGTAAAATTTATTGTGATATTATGTTATAGTAAATATGTATGCATGCATGAATAAATATTAATGTTTTCTTAATTATTATTTGATCTATTCTCTCTCTCTCTTGCTTATCATTGCCTCACCATTTATTTAAAGATATAAATGTTTATACATGTTAAGTTAATGTACTGGACCTCCTAATTAAGAATAGGAGCTAGCCTGGGATACTTCAAGCACTAGATTGTATGCTTGTCATCTGAATCATGCCATCTGTATAACATATAATTGGCTTGTACCTGAGTTTGATCCTCAAAACAAATAAAATGCTTTGGATGGCAGATTTTTATTCCAGTGGACTGCAGTCAGAAAATGTGGTCATGTTATGCTTTGTATAGCTCAATCTGACCATGGTTATCATTGATGGCCATGCTATCAATGGTATTCTCCCCTCTACTTTTAAGTGCTGATCTGCTCCCATAAGATTTTTAGATATTTAAAACTAGTTAAAGCCAAGATACTAAAAGGTTATGTTTAAAAGTATTTAAACCTAGCAAGAATAAGATTTTATTTAGAGGAACTCGGCACAGTATATATATACAAATAAATTAATTCTAATATTCTTGTGGATAAATAAATGAATAGTATTATTTATGGGAGCTACTGTGTAATAAAAATATAATAGCTAAATAGCTGACATTTCAGTACAATAACAAGCACTTTCCTCAGAGTTTATTCTTTTTCAAATCATAAGAATGTGTGTGGTGAGATTTAAAATTATTTTTTTATATTTCTCATTTTTATATTCTGGCAAAAATTGAACAATATGACCAGAGACTGCTAAGAGAAGCTATAGAGATTTTTAAAAGGCCTAACAGCATAAATGAAAAGTGAATTAAAGAAAATTAACAATATTTGGAAAAAGCTATTGGAGGATAAAATATTTTTTCAAATTTCTCAACCAATAGAATTTGAATGAGAAGAAAATAGCAAAAAAAAAAAATAAAATAACAATTTTGAATCTCACCACACACATTCTTATGATTTGAGAAAGAAAAAGCTCTGAGGAAAGTACTTATTATTGTACTGCAATGTCAGCTATTTTGCTATTATATTTTTATTACACAGAAGCTCCCGGAAATAGCACTATGCATATATATATACTGCACCATTAATGAGTTCTAGTGAAATGAATTTCATTTCTATGTAGCATATGTTGCATGTCAACATTCAATTTACTATTTTAATTTATAAAATAAAGGACAAAATGGTCATTAAAAAAATCCAAAGAACAGAGCTGTTCTTTTAAATAAAGAACATATAGCCACTGTGGACATAAATACTTTTAGTTGTGCATAAAAATTATATTTAAAATACTGAATTTAAATTTTACAAAAGAAAACAGAATTATGCCAATATGTACATGTTGAATTGGTGCATTATTAAATTGAAAAAATTGATAGTATTCTAATTTTCATCAATGATAGTAATATTAATAAATTCCAGAAATTATATATGCCTGTAGGTATAAATGATATACTATTTTTTTCAACTTTGGTTGTGCAAGGTAGAAATGTTTCATGATGTTAAATTTGATCCTTGCGACATACAATATTTATGTATGTGTGTAATACGACAATGTATGTTTTAGTCGAGTTTTTAAAAAATGTTGTACTTATGGAATTCCTATACATTGAGCAAATAAAATCAAATAAACAATACAAGTGTTGTGATGATTAAAAATTTGATTACAAATTTCTTTATCATAGTGAATTAACAAATTTATCTTTCATAACTAGAATGCAGAGAGTTAGTGACTTGGATCAGATCTTTATAATTTGGAATTATAGATATTTTTTATAATTAGAAGTCAGCTTTTATATACAGTCTATTTCCCTATTTGTATTTTGTTACTGAATATAATAAAAAAAGTTTCATTTAAATACATAGTTAGAAATCACATCATTTATAAAGCTTTTCATTTATAACAGGTTTCTCATTAATAAAACCATAATTTTCTAACTTTTGAAATTTTGACTTCAATGTTAAATTTATTGCTATGTCTATTTCCTATTCCCTTTCTTCCCAGGCCTAATGGTTTAAAATAAACAAAGCTATAAACAGATTTTCAATCCAAAATCAGCTTTCATTTTCTGTTAGTTGATATTTTACCATAACAAACAAATATTACAGAATTGAATCCTTTGTAACTTAGAAAAATGTTGTTTAATATTAAAAATACTAAAAATTTCAAAATGCTCCCCATAACTATTAACTGCATAGACACTCTATTGAGATGAATTCATTTTATTTCACACTTTGAAATATAATTCAAAAGTACTCTATATTGCAAAATTGAACTCATTTAAATATGTGATGAGACCAGAAAAATATGCCTTTTTTTTAAATCCTAAGTTGTTTTTTTTTAGATTTGAACAAAAATCAAAAGGATGTTTGGATGAGAAGATAATTTCTTCATCCAATTAGATCATAATAATACTTCTCTATGAGCTATACTTTAATATAAAGCAATAGTTGATAAACATTTCCATGAGAAACTAAAACTTTCATTTAATGATTTTGATTTAATAAAATTGATCACTTTTACTAATCCTTGATAATGAAGACAACAATAGGTGCTTTTAACATTTGGCATTTTTTATTCTTGCAAGAGAATGAAAAAGTTTCCCCTCATAGCTTCAACTCCATCAGGGTAAAATACTTTAACAAAGATCCCTTGGAGGTTCATTTTCACCATAAATGAATTAAATTAAATATTTTTCGTGTAGTGAATTCTCTAAAAGTTTTCAGATAAATATCTTCTTTACTGTAATCTTTATAAATATAATTGCAAACACAATCAAAATTGCCAAACCAATCACATCTTTTGACTTTCTATTTGAACTCATTTTATTAATTGACACAAAAATGACATTTCATTATTACTTACAAAGAAACCCAGTCATATATCGCACAACATAATTTAACAAGCCTGTATTACAAATGTTATATATAGAGCTCGCAAATAAGCTCTTAACAAGCTTTGCAGAATATCCCCAATCCCAGACCGGTTTCTGCTACTGGTCTCCCCAGTGAGGTGCTAGAATATTCAAGCATAATGTTTGAATATCCACAACCCCAGACTGGTTTCTGCTATTGGTCTCCTCAGTGAGGTGCTAGGATATTCAAGCATTATATGCTTGAATATCTTAACACTAATGTTTGAATATCCTAGCACCTCACTGAGGAAACCAGTAGCAGAAACCGGTCTGGGGTTGGGGATATTCTGCAAAGCTTGTTAAGAGCTTATTCGTGACCTCTATATATGACATTTCATTATCATTGAAAAGCGACACTTTTTTCCAATGTTTTGACATTTTTTAATCACAAGGGCTTTATTGAGGTTACATACCTGCTTTTGTTAATAACTAATATAATATATAAAGCATTTTTGTTTTTTGAAACATTGGAATCAAATATAACTTTTTTATTTGATGTCCTTAAATTTTTTTAAAATAAAATATGGTGTTTTTAAATGTCACTTTCACTCAGCTAGATTTAAACTGCTGATTACTTAAAACTTTTTCCCATTCAATACACATTCTTAGTTTTTTTCTTATCATCTGTCCAGCTAAAACCATAAGCAATTAATATTATATTTTCATTTTATGTTGTCTTCCTCTTCTTGAAAAAGCTTTACTCATTGTGAGTTCAAGCCGAATAACATGTTTTTTCTTCAAATTGCTAATACTTTGCATATTTTATTACTGCTTTTCAAGTTTATCTGTTTTTTCATTGGGATGTAAGTAACATATGATTAATTAATAACAAGAATAAGAAAATGTTAAGATGTCATCATTTAATACCAATAAGAATTTTTAACAAGCACATTCATTATTGCAGAAATTAAAAGCTGATGCTTAAGAAAACTGCATCTCAGTTCTAGTTATATGCAAAATTAATATTCTTATTCAAAAATTAAATATTTAGATACAATTTTTATAAACTCATTAGATACCACAAAAATACAAATGTTCATGTTCTAGATATGTTAAATGACATGATATTAAATGTCATGCACTATCTACATGATTGTTTACATTTTTACAGATGTTGCCTTTAAAATATTATATATAATACTTACATTGCTTCTTCATGTATCAATACTGTATGTGAAAATATTTAAGAGTCCTTAAAAGTTTATATAATTGTATATCTGGCAATGTTATAATTTTACACCCATTTGGACTAAAATGACATTGTAGCGTTTTAAAAATTAAGAAAAACAAGACCATTATATGTTTACTTATCATAATTTTGATTTAAAGTTTAACATTCTGCCTTGCATTGGTGGTCGAGAGGTCAGCGTGACTGCCTTGCACTTGCAGGCAGTTGCCCGGATTGCGGGTTCGCGTCCCGGCCGATGCTATGACACTTTAAAAAAAAAAGTTTAACATTCTTAATGTAAACTAACAAATAATATCTATTGCATATCAAAAGCAGATTAGGAAAAATAAGGTGAAGCACTAATAAACATTTAACATCTAATTTTTTAGATACATACAAAATGCAGTAAAAATGGAATTTTAATTTTTCTATACTAGCACTAGATACTTCTATTAATTAGCTATAAAACAAGAGGGACAGAAAGAGGGCACTGAATTGTCCTCTTTTAGGTAAACTTAAAATGCCAAAGTTACAAGAAATGAAATTATTTGTATAAAATGTTTGCAAATATAAAGTTATTTTCAATCAATATGCTACAAAGAGTAGAAAACAAGGGTTCAATATGAAGCCATGATTACCATGTCACTAAGAATCAATTTTAGTTGACTATGCTTATGTATTTGTTTGAACCGGAATGCAATTATTTTTGAATATTATTTCTGGCATTTATTATCTTTTGCCCTATAAAATATTATTGTGCTAAAAATGTTTCCATGTCATTCTGTGGTTGCTTAAGTATAAAAATGAATATATACAAATCAATATAGAAGTTTGTTCAAAACATATGTGAACTTTAAGCATACCATATAGAATAAGGGTTGCATATAAATTACTACTTAAAACTTATTATTTTACTAAATAGAACAAAATAAAATAGATCATAAATATATAACTTGATTAGTTAATTTTAATTCATAGGAATAGCAAGATCAAATAATTACAAATATTCTATTATTTTAGCTTAATGTTAGTGTGCTGATAAATTATTTATTATTACATTTAAATGCCATATTTGTTGGGTAAAATAAGAATGAGATAGTGGATAATATTAACCAGTGTAGATTCTACATTTCAAAGACAATTAGAATGGGTTAGACCTTAGAGGATAGATTATTATAACATCACGGCTGTCCCATGATAGATGAAGATCTCATTTCATGTAAATGGTTGCAAATAAAGGAAATCAATTCATGAATTAAGAGATATGTTTAATTTCATTTTTAAAAAATTGTTTGATAGTGAAAATTAGATAGCTAAGATATATATGAATGACCATGGAATTACAAGATTGGATAATCTATTTTGTTCCAGTTTTATTGAGAAATTGGCAACATTCAGCCAGTGAATAGTTTAAGCCATTATTTAATTTTGTAAATTATAAAGGTTACCATTTTAAATATACCACACTTAAAAATAATAAATGAATTTATATCATTGCAGTTTGTTACCATTAAATGGATTACTTTATTAGGAATAGATACTCTAAAATGATAATATCAGTCCATTTGTGGAATTTTCACCAGTACAATATACATATATGCACATAGAAAGTAAAAAAAAAAAGTATTAAAATATCTTTTTAAAAAAGAAAATTATAAAAACACATTATAGGGTATAAGAGCAGACTTTCACACCACCCACCACTCTATCTCATAACACTGATACACTTGAACACATATATGTTGAAAAGATAAATAATCACCAATATTCGTATTTCATGCTAAACCATCAATCATCACTTGGTTCAGATTATGATCTCTACACATATATGCAATAAGTGCTCAGAAATATATTAAGACAGCCAATCTTCATACTTTAATGGACAGGCTTCAATCCACTCCAACTCTTCAACTGTCCATCCAATTGAAAATCTGATGAAGGAACGTTCAAAGGCCACCCTGAGATTCTTGTCACACCCATGTTGACTTAAAGTCAATCTGACCCTTCATGTACAGGACATAATCCATTTAATACATATACAACGGATGGACAGACATCTCTACTATGTATTAACTGATATACAGGCTTATTATGAGAGTGGTAGGTTGTATGAAAGTCTGTGCCATATACCCTATATATTGATACAGGTATATAATAAACCTGTAGTTCATTTATTACATAGTAGAGATGTCTTCCCATCCCTCATATATGTATTAAATGGGTTATGTCCTGTACATGAGGGTCAGATTGACTTTAGGTCAACATGAGTGTGACGAGAATCTCGGCCTGTGTGGTCTTTGAGCATTCCATCATCAGATTTTCAATTGGATGGACGGAAGATTGGCTACCTTACTATATATCTGAGCACTTACTGCATATATGTATAGAGATGATAATCTGATCAACTGATGATTGCCTGGTTTAGCATGAAATACATATATTGGTGATTATTTATCTTTTCAATATATGTGTTTAAGCGTAGGTGTTATGAGATAAAGTGGAGAGTTGTGTAAAAGTCTGTGCGCATATACCCTATATATTACATATATTGATACAGGTATATAATAAATCTGTATTTCAGTTAAAAACATATATTAAATATATATCAATTTCTATATATATGTGAAAGTTAATAATAGACTACAATATCATTTGAAGTAAGATGCTGTAAAAAAAGTTATTATTATGAAGAATCAATTTTCATAAAATAATCTATTATATAAATGCAAGTTTCATTGTGGTTCAGTCTAACATTCAGTACATTAAGATGCAACTTAGCAAAGAGAAAACTACACATGAATTAGCATCATTAAAAATATTCTTTGGTGATTTAATTAGAACAAAACAAAAAATTAATCATTAAAAAAAATAAAATAATAATAATGCATAGCATTCATTTCACTTTATAATAATCAGAAAACTAAAACAATTTTCCTCCAGCTATATTTAGCATACAATAAAGGAGACATATTATTTAAAAATCCTTGCAGAAATCATTGATTTCTCAGTTACTTGCATTTAATAAATGACACAATTATCTAATTAAATATAAGCTGGGAAAATTATGTAGTGCATAATAATAGTATTTACTATCCATTAATTATAACTAAGATCATTATAGTATATAGTTATTTATCAAATAATTAATGTAAAGTTATGATTATTTATTAAGCACATAGGCAGTATGTAAATACTTTAGAGAAAAATTTAAACCTTTATGATATGCACCTTGAATATTTACAATAGTCAAATGATGTGGTTTTTTGACTATAGAGGGACCTCTCAAACCTCAAAAGATAGTGACTTTACAAATATAAGAATGGCTATCTTATCTTTAATCTAAATTCCCACTTATTTAGGCCAATCTGAAGCATCTTGATTTGAGAGTGTGAAACTGTTATTTTCTTCACTTTTTAAGTCCACTATTTCTTTCACACATTAACTTGTGTAAAATTTTGTGATTTATAGTGAGTCAGTATTACGATCTTTATAATGGAAATGTATAAACGAATGCTTCAGATTGGCTTTTATAAGTGGGAATTTAGGTTAAGGATAAGATGGTCATTCTTATCTTTATAAAGTTACTATCTTGTGTCGAAGTCCCTCTATAATCAAAAACAATATTGTTTGACTATTATAAATGATCAAGGTGCATATGATAAAGATTAAAACCTTTCTCTAAAGTATTTACATATTATGTGTTTAATAAATAATCACAATTTTATATTAGTTTATATATTTCCACTGTAAAGATTATAATATCGACTTGCTGTAAATCATAAGATTTTGCATGAGTTAATGTGTGAAGGAAATAGTGGATTTAAAAAGTGACGAGAGTAACAGCTTTATGCTCTCAAATCAAGGCTCTTCACACTGACCCATATAAGTGGGAATTTAGGTTAAAGATAAGACAGCCATTCTTATCTTTATAGTCGCTATCTTGTGTTGAGGTTTGAGAGGTCCTTCTACAGTCGAAAAACAGCATTGTTTGACTATTATGGATGTTCAAAGCACATATGATAAAGATTAAAGCCTTTCTCTAAAGTATTGTCAAATAATTGTAATTAGAAGGGATTTGAACTCAGACTTTCAAGCACCCTACATATATCCATTCTATCTTATACAATTGATACACACAACCATGTGAAGAAGATAAATGACCTCCAATTCTAATTATGTTACATTTAGTATAGACAATATACATGTATTTAAATATTATTAAATAATTGTACAAATTGGCTAGAGTTCAAAATGCTAGGAAGATTGATTTATGTTGTTTTACTTTATCAAATTGTTTAAATAAACCCAGAATTACCTCCAAAGAAAAAAAACAGCCATTTAACTATAAAATAGCCTATATAAGTTTTAACTATTTTTTTAAATTGCATTCAAATATATATATATTTCAGTGTGAATATTCTTTTTAATAAATTATTGGTGATATTAGAGTAAAAAAAAAAAAAATTGTAATAGAATGTTAATCTCACAATAATGTTATTTGGAGATTCATCTTTAATTCATAATCCCACAAAATTTGTAATGCCATATGATAAGACCTGATCATACTCAACCAACTTTAAATAAATTTACTCTGAAAGTATTTAAATAGAAAATAAAGCAATTTTGCACATCTGTTTTACACATACAGATCAGGGAAATATAATAATAGGCTAAATGGTGTCAAGACTAGAAGACATTTAATACTAATTTCTGAGGTCTGATCTCTTTGCAAGTAAGTTATAAATATATTTGAGTAGAACAATAAGCTTGATGCATACATAATTTACTTTTTGGTAATATTTGTAATTGTGTTGGACTATTTACATCATAGTTGAAATTATTAAATGCATTTAGAAAAATTCAAACTTTATTCTTCTTTAAATACATTCAAATAGTTTAGTAATGAACATGTTTTAAACGATATTATCCTTTTATTCAGGTTTTGCTATCCTGACCACTAAAAGCTAGCATAGGAATTGAATAATTGAAATATTCCTTCTTAATACTTTGTGTTCTATACTAACTTTTAATATATCTGAAAAGTCTGAATTTTTCTAAAAATATTTAACAATTTAATTAGTTGATGGAAATAGTTCAACATTTAACTACAAATAAAATGTCAACATCATAAACTTTCATTTCGTTAAGGCTTCAAAAGCACAAGTTATCATAAAACCCAAGTGATTTCTAATATATATGTATGCTATTCTATAAACATAATTCTAGACAATTGTGATAGCTGAAGCAAGAGTACTTAATTGATAGTAGTTTCTTCGTTAACATAATTTACTTTAGTATTTCACTATTTGTAAGTTTAATGAGCCTTTATTTCAGTAAAGCATATCATTATTTTAAGATGGTTTGATCATATCATGAAGTGAATCAATTTTTAATACTAAGAATAATAGGGCTATGATGTAATAATTGACTTATTAGTGAATAGTTAGATTCTGCAAACAAGATTCAGGAAATAAAGACTTTCTATTAGGTACATATGAAGTTTAGTAATTAACTTCATCCACATCATCAAATGGATGGAATAGTTTTTAGCTGAAGTATTTATCAAAAATGCAGCAGGAAATTTCTTTTAGGACAGCTTTATTTAAAAAACTATTGAGGCCATAGGTCAGTACAGTTTTTGACGCTTGTGAAGTAGTAACTCAATTGTAATAGCAATCCATTTAAATTTTCTCAAAAACACCCCCCCCCCCAATCAAAAATATTTAGCTAGCTATAAGTTTAAATAGATATAAAAAAGAAAGTTTGCTGTTAACGGAAAGAAGACTCTTTGAGATTTTAAAGGAATCAAGAAGAGCAAATTCTTAATGTCCATTACATAAGTTCTTGCAGCTATTATTATTCTACGACTGTTCATATAGTAAACAAATATGGATAGGCTGATAATTGCACATCGGTTAGCATGATGAATATGATTCAAGATCAAAAAGCACTATGGTTTTTCCTTTCAGTTGCTTGATAGTTCTCAACTGAAACATCACACCAATTGAAATTTCTGAAGGCAGGATGAATAATCTTTAGACATTTATAATTGTAAACTATCATCCTTATTCTGAGGCTATAAAATTTCTCAGCCAAGATAGTGGATGGTGGCTAAAGGCAGTGTTAAGAATCCCAATCTACTATTTAATGATCTTTTATTTGAATACCTATACTTATAGATCACTTTCAACTGATGATTACACGAATAGGAAAAAAGGACTGCGATATCAAATGGGACATTGTTAGACTTTGTGAATTTAGAAGATGAAGAGACAACTGAATTGAAAAGTTGTCATGTACTTTAGTATGAAGGCATGATTAATGGAAGCACTGTATGGTGGATTTATTATAAAGTGGAAGAACAACATTGTTGAGATTGATGGTAAATCAGAATAGCAAGATTAGCTATTCAATTTAATGCAAGATACCAAATATTGATAATTTAATTTATGCCCAAATAAATTCTCATTATGCTGTAGTAGATACTTTTTGTACATGTACACATGCTTTTTATCATAACAAACATTTTAAAACTGTCATACTTTGATGTTAGAATTGGAATATGGTTGATATTGTGGGTAAATTTCATTATGGTGACAGATATGGGGGGAAATTGTTAAATGAATTTAAAAATATCCAAATAGATATATAGCAGAATTGGATTGTATTTTGACTAAGAGAAAATATGTATTTTAAGATTGTAATATGCCCAATAGATTCAAAACAAAAAAGTCATCACTTAATGTGAATCAAATACATGTTCATGAAAAACTATTAAAAAAAAATACTATTAATAATTTATGTTTCCAATCATCAAAAACACTTAAGTGAATTTAAAACTTGCTAATGGTTTTTTTAAATATTAATACTTTGAAGATGGTTTAAACTTGACAGAGATCAATAAGATCTGATACTCTATTAAAAATTGCAAAAAAAAAAGTTAACTGATACAGGAGAGCAGCAATTTACCAGTAAATTTTTTATTGAGACAAAGCAATGTATGAAGAAAAAAATATGAAAAAGAGTTAATGATATAATAAAAATGTGTTAATTCACAAGAAAAGATATAGAAGAGAATAAAAGTTTAAGAAATATAAGATGTGGCATAGGAAAAGTTATTTCATTAATTAAATTGAACTAATAATAAACAACAAAAAGACAAATTCACCAAGTATTTTAAATGAAGAGATGTAACATAATTAAATCTAGAAGAGAAAAACTCCAGGAAAAAAATGAAATTATTGTTGATATCTTAAAAGAAATAGAAAAATAATTGACAAAACTATATATCAATTGTCTAAATGATAAAGATGTACCAGATGATTGGAAAAATACAATAGCAATATTGATATTTAAAAAGGTGATAAGAATAAAAGAAATGATAGATCTATCAATCTTCTATCACCTCCATACAAAAATCAATACTGATTTAGCATATGCTCATGGCTATTTTGATTTCTAAGAACCACCCAAAACCCGTGCTGACATATCCAAACGATAAATGACAATGATCAATCTACACGTGATTGTGACATGACCATTAGTTACAAAATTGTAATTTTCATTTATAATTTAAAAAAAAAAATGCATTTTTCATAGTTGTACTTTATCTAATCACGACTAAAAATGAAAATGCTAATTTTGCCATTTCCAGTGATAATTAAAAACTCAAAATGCATTTCTAATAGGTTATAACAAATCTAATCACGTGACTAAAAATTAAAAAAATCAAAAGCCAATTTTTGCAAATATTTTAAATTAACATATGTTTTCTACTTTTCCTTTCACATTTAGTTTATCTTAAAGCATTACATAAATATTTCAAAAATCAAAAGGCAATTTATGTTAATAAAAAAGTCACATATCACATGACCCCATTTCTTTTTTAAGCTTGTAAAATATAAACAAAGAGCTTTGCTAATTGCTCAACAAGCTCTGTGACACATGCTTAGCAAGAGAAAGCATTTAAAATATGTATCAGAAACCAAACCCAAACCCCAGATGGTTTCTGGCACTCCTCGGTGATATGCTAGGATAATTTCAGATACTAGATCTAAAAATATTAACCCAAAGCCAGCATTTATCTAGGAGTTAACTATTGAGTAGAAAATCTGAAATTTTTAGACACTTAAATGTCTTCAAACCCAGCTATCTATCTCAGATAGCTATATGGGACTGAGACATCTTCAGCCAAACCATATATTAGTAGTCTTAGCAATATAACATCACTTGAGACTTAAAACAAAGAATATAGTCAATAAAAAATAGTCATGTGATACATAACTATTTTTTATTGACTATTTATAGTCTTGCTTCAAGTCTTAAGTGATATTATATTGCCAAGACTAATATTTGGTTTGGCTGAAGATTTCTCAGCCCCATATAGCTTATTTCAATACGGTAGCTGGGTTTGAAGCCATTTAAGTATCTGAAAATTTCAGATTTTCTACTCAATGTTAACTCTTAGATAAATACTGGGTTTGGGTTGGTATTTTTAAATCTAGTGTCTGAAACTATCCTAGTGCCTCACTGAGGAGTGCCAAAGCATGAAACCATTGGTCTAGGGTTTGGATGTGGTTTCTGATATAAATGTTTTCTTTTGCTAAGCATTTATCACAAAGCTTGTTGAGCAACTAGCAAAGCTGTTTATATTTTACAAGCTTAAAAAAGAAATGGGGTCATGTGATATATGACTATTTATAGTCTTTGCTTTAAGTCTTAAGTGATGTTATATTGCTGAAGTCTACTAATATATGGTTTGGCTGAAGATCTCTCAGCCCCATATAGCTATTTGAGTTAGATAGCTGGGTTTGAAGAAATTTAAGTGTCTGAAAATTTCAAATTTTCTACTCAATGGTTACCCCCCGTCCCTAATATATTCCGAATACTCAAAATGCAACAAGTGATTAAATTATATGATGAAAGTAAGATAAGAATGAACAATATGATGATTCCATATCTTCAAAACTTTACAATAGTTTTACAATAAGTATTTTGTAGATTAAAATAGAAAACTAAGGAAACAGAAATGCACAGACCAAATTGTTTAGATTTTGCAATGATATGGTTGTTTTTATAAATAATGCTTCAGAATTTTAAGAAGTTTAAGCAAGATGGTTCCATTTTCAATATCATATATTACCATTATATCTACATTTCAAATTCAATTAATCATAATAGAAGAGACACATATTCAATAGGCCAAGAATTTTAAAATGTCATAACTTGCAAATACCTTCATCCTACAATGGACTGATGATAGTTGAAAATGATGATGAAGTTTAAATAAGATAATTCCATTTTCAACATCATAATTTGCTTTATCCAGATTTCAAGATGAATTAATCATAACAGGGGAGACAAATATTCAATAGGCCAAGAATTTAGAAATGTCGTAAGTAATATTTTAACAAAAGTTGTGTTAAATAAAACAAGTTTTTACCATTAAAAATATATAGATATAAGTATAAAAGAAATCTCATCAGAAACAAAATCACCTACAATTTTTTTTATTGACAAGATAGTTTATTTTTTACAAATGAGAAAGGATAAAATTAAATATGCAGTCTTAATCTTTTAATCACTGAGTTCCAAGTCTCTTGAGAAACTTGTGACAAATGTTTAGATAAGAGTCAGAAAAGACTACATAATTAAGTCATTTGCGATATCAGTTGTTCAAAATTTAAGATTTATATCAAACCAAAACATAATGTGATTTTCTGACACATATTTTGCATTAAATATAAAAACTAAAATTTGGATATAAAAAATAGCCTAGTTAGTCAAATTACTGTGTAAAATTAATGATGCTTGTCTTATAGATAAAGACGCCGTTCGATGGCACCGTTTTCACGTTAAAACTATAAAATATGACCATTCCTGGGCCATTGATTTTAATCATTTTCATGTGTTTTTTGTAATGCGAAAATAAAAACAAAACAAAATCGACTTTTTTAAATATTATTTTTTATTAACGTATACAAATTAAATGATAATAATAAATGTAAAATAAAATAAACAAATTACAATTTGATTCGTGTTTTTTATTTTGCTTTATTAGAAAAATCATTTTTCTATCAGATATTTTTTTACTGGGGTTATGGCTTTATCGCTATTTTTACTTCAAATAGAATGACAACAAAAAATAAAAGTTGTTAGGGTTAGGTTTAGGGTTAGTGTTCTGTTGTTTGTAATGCTAAAATAAAAAATATCAAAATCGTATTTTTGTAAATTTTTTTTTAGTAACATCTATAAAATAAATGATAACAATAAACGTAAACTATATTCAACAAAGTATAACCATAGTCGGAGAAAAGAAAGAAAGTACAACTTTTTTAAACAACAACAAATACATATATATAATGTCTTCTTTACTTATTAACCATGTTTATAATATATGCTTTTTATGAAATTTACAAAAAAAACGGGCATAATTGTACTTTTCTTACTGGATATTTTTGTGTTACCGCTCTTTTTTACTTCAAAAATATACACACAGTAGAATCTTGTTTGTCTCGTGGAATGTTACGAACAGTACGTTACTTGACGCGTTACCTAATTCCAACTCACTTTACACATATATCTTGTCAACATTTTCCCAATTAAAACTTCAATACAGTACGGTGTAAAAAGTCTGATAATTACTTTACAAAATCTGAATATTTCAATACATTAAAATAAAATAAAAAATCCAATGAAAACAACATTTCCATCCAATTCGAATACACACACCCTCTCACCAAGCCGTAACCATTTTATAAACTGTGCGAATTCGGAAAATGTATCTGCTGCGATGCGATATACATGCTGTACTGCGATGCGACATAGCGACCTGCAATCTGTAGCACAACAAAAAAGTTGTATTATAGAAAACGCGGGTTCGAACGTGTCGGCCGCGGAAATGGCATTTTTGTTTTAGCGCGAAAACGGTGCCATCGAGCGGTGTCTTTAGCTATAAGACGAGAACCAAATTAATTACTTTTATACAAAACTCATTTTCATTTTAGCTCATATAAAAGGAGAAAATCTATTTTGGATCTGTGAAACTGGACCCTTCACATTAAATAGTATGGAATGAATGCTTTTTCTAAAATGATAATTACTTCCATACTTACTATTTCTAAAAGTCTTACCAATTAAAATGATGATCTCAAATCCAATAAAAGTTAACACTCTTGGAAATTTGATTATACCCAGAACAAACAGAATAGATAGAAAAATTTAAATAAATTCTTTTTGAACACAGGTGTAACTATACTAGTAATTGCTAGTCTGTACCAGAGATATTATAATATTCAATCCTTAGAACTCAAAGAACAGCATGCTTTGTATTAGAGAAATTAATAATGAGCGGGTAATAACTACACTGGAACTCTTAGCAAAGATGTTCTTTTTAGAATTGGATGATTATTTTGGCCATATTAATACCTAGGAAGATTTTTCATAACAAAAATTGTATTAACAAAGTGATTAATTGTCTCTTCACAAAAGTAATTAAACAATATCACCATATATAGTAGAAATCTTTCAAGAATCTATATTGTGGTTAGATTCATATTTTCATGTATGAGAACTAAAATTAGAGTATATGTGCATGGATATATAAAAAATGTTACACATGTACACACACACAATAAAAATAAAAACAAATGAATTTATATATATCAAATTAAATTTATACAAAATAACTACAATTATTAACGTCAAAAATATACATACAAAAGAAAAAAATATTACACATAATGGTCTAATGATCCTTTGCAAAATAAGAGCATTCTTCTTATATATGGAATATATTTCTAGTAACACCTTAAAAAATAATTTAGAATTCTCACTGAATAAACAAACAAAAAAAAAAAAAAACGTTTCAACATATGGTTTAAAAACTTTTCATGAATTCATTTAAAAAGTTAACCAGTCAGTTATTTCTTGTTTTGCTTTTAAATATTTACAATAAAAAGTTCTCTACAGTAACATTTTTCATTTATTATTGTCTGTATTTATGCCATACTTTTTCTTGACAACTTCTAAATCCTCACGCTTCTTGTCTTGATCAATTCTCTTGAAGGCCTAAAATAAAACATACACATTACAGATTTTATATAAAGCAATATTCAATTTGTATTAGCTATATTTGTAGAAGGCTTCAGCCCAAACTCAGATTGCCGATCACAACAATCTAATGTGCTTTAGCATCATCTTATTGTAATGATGTGGATTCAGAGTACAGGCTTGAAACCTTGGATCAAAAAAAAAAAAAAAGGTAAATCAAAATGAATTATAAAATTGAGAAAATTATGAAGTGGAAGAAAAACTGAATTGATAAGAGGAATCATGAAGGAAATATATTGAGGCTGAGGAGGATAAGAAAAGTAGAAGAATAAAAAAGATTGATTATCTAAAAGAAAAAAATAATTATGAGCATCTGGAAGTTAATGTATAGGACCTTCTCTTTTAGGGCTACAGAAAAGAAGATTGATCTAAATTTTATTAGTTTTGTTACAGAATTTTAAAAAAAAAAAATTAAAAAACAAAATAAAACATTTATATTGTATAGATAAATAAAGATTTATGAAAAATTAAAACTTGATTTCTTGAGCATTATTGGACTGGAGTATTGGCTGCTACTTTACTATCTTCTGTCACTAGATGAATATAAAACCCAGTCATCAAGAGCCTCTCATGTCATCAGTCATCTACAATGGGATTATATTTTGTACAATCACATTTCCATTTTTACTTGCTTGCATAAAAATTCCACTTTGTTTGTTTCTGTATTCTTTGTACTTTTCTTTTTTTGCCTCCCTGACTATAATTGTTTTATAATGAGTTGTTAATAGTGATGACAATATTGACAATAATAGTAAACTCTCCGTACAGTAGTGCCTTCAAGTGCAAGTCTTAGTAATCAATGGATGCAAGAAGGTTTGTGCATAAATTCCTATCTCGTGCCTACTCATCCAATATACCTATACTACTTTCTAGCTTGTGGTTTCATCGGTGAAAAGACATGGATTTAAAAGTTTAGTATCTAAATCTTTACATCCAATGCAACCCTCCAGCAGCCACCTTTTATCTATTTAGTCAATTATAAAGTTAGGAGTCCAAAATTTTAACACAATGTCTTCAATCCAAGCTCATTTGCTTGTGTAGTTATATAGATCTGAACTCAATTCAGCACCTATATATTTTGACGTCTTTGGTTTTTCATAAAACACAATCACCATTATCCCATGTGCAGGATTGGTGTAAAATCATCAAAACATCATGTGATCACCATTTCATAAACTTACACTGGCTTTTAATAACAATATGTGATGTAATGCATTATGATTTCTCCTTTCTCTGAGTCAGGAATCTCTCAGCCACTATGCCCAGAGAAACCTGTTAACCACCTTACCTTATCTTTCTATTGCCCACCCTAAGTTTTTCCCATATTTTTCTCTATCCTGCCCCATCTCATTTCCACAACCTTATCTTTGTCAATTCTATGGCTTTTAAATCTAAATCTCCCTTATCTTTTCCCAAACCAGTATAAAAACCAAGAACCCACTTTCTGTATAATCATTTTGTTTATATTTATTCTCCCACAACTTCATTATTTGTATCCTTTCTGCTTGTAAGCATTTACACTCAATTAACAAATGCCTAATATTTTCTATGCCTTCCTAATTTGCAGACTAAATCACCCATATCTTTCCATTTCCCTTGTTACTAACAATCATGTTCAAGCCTTAAATACTAAACTACTTTCTTTGCTATTATCATAAATTAACTCGTACCCAATATTCTGTTTATTTCTATATATATTTAAATTCTTTTTACTATCCATAATAGTTCTCTATCTTTTCAACTCTCTATTTTTTATTAATGCATCTATTCTTCTAGCCCATTCCATGCCATTATAACACTCAACAATTCTCCTAACACAATCATCCCATCTTTTGTATAAGTATATTGATTAAAGCCTTTATCCAAACGTGCATACCATACTGCCTTTCACACCCATCTTGTTGCCTGTCCTTTACTCATAACCCAATTAAATAATATTTTGACTATTCTCTTATTATCCATAAATTGCAATCTATCGAACATTTTCATTTTGCATCTCTCATATAAAAACATGACTATCCCATTTCTCCTTGAATTGCCTCCTTTGCCACATCTGCATGTCTTCCTACTTCTCTTTGTATCTTTTTTTAAGTAATCTAACACCCCTTTACTAACATATTAACGCATCATTATTATACATTAACCCTGCTACTGCCACTGCCATACAATTTATCTACATCATATTTAGCAAATTATCCATATAGTAATGCCACCAAATGTAAGCCTTAGTAATCAATGAATGCAAAAAGGTTTGTGCATAAAATCCCTGTATAAGCATATGAAATGGTGATCACATGATCTTTTGATCATGATATTGCTGATTTTTTTAAAAATGTATTTGTAAATCTATATTTTAACTTTATTACTGTTTATTTATTCCATACAGATACATTTCGCAAATGTACATAATACTTACACATACATAACATATTTGTATTGAAACAATAACAATCATGGTGCTCACAATTCTATACTTCATAGTTAGGATAAAAGTTACAATAAAAAAAAAATTTCCACAAAAGAAAGTTAGATAAATTGTTTGTAAATATACAAATTTAGACAATGTAAATCTTAAAGAATAAGATAATTCCTAGAAATATTAAGTGCATAAAATAATTAAATATCAATTTAGTTAAAACCATTATAACTGTAACACTTAAATTGCTATATAATAACAATTAAAACAAATTTATGGAAATGAAGTTGTTCTATAAAATTAATACAAACATTATAATTTGTTAATTACTTTTTATTTTACAATAAAAATTTTTGCAACTAAAATTAAATGACAGATGAGAATATGTGTGTGCATGCATCTACATTATAAATCAATAAATTAATTTATTATTAAATTTCAAACTTTTAGGCAGCAAAAGTTAACCATTTAGGTTTCAGATATCACATGAGATCTATAAATGGCTGCAAGTTCTAATTATAGAAGAATATTGAAAAGAATAGCTCAATTATCATTTAGAACGTCAGGGAAGTAAAACTATATAAAAATTAAAAAAAAAAAAAGAAAACGAAAAGCTGGGCTTCATGGCAGCAAAAGTAGTATATATTTTTTCTTAGTCTGAAAGGCAATATTTCTCAGTGATAATGTTAAAATATTTGTAATATAATCTTTCCTGTACTACATCATATTACTGGCATAAATATTTCCAAAAAAAGTAAAAGGGGAAAATATTCTTCAATAAGTCAAAACTAAAATGAAACAAAGTGCGAAAATAAATATAATTATCTATGATTAAGAAAAGCTAAATATTTTTAAAATTTTATTCCAAAACTTTTACCAAATACAACACTGAAAATAACTGTCTTAAGAATATTATATTAAAAACTAAAAAAAAAACAACTTTTAAAAAGATATCTTTGAATAATATTTCGTTATATCATAAGAATATTTTATGAATCTAACCGAATAAAATTTGAGACTCTCAGTCTTCTGCAAAAAAATAAATAAAAAAATAAATTTCTATAAAGCCAAACGTCTTTTATAACAAGACATTTTTTACAAAAACAGTTAAGGTGCACACAGTTTTCAGAAAGTAATGTTTGGAAAGCAAAAAAGTTAATAACCATTAAACAAATTTAAAGTTTTATATCAAAAATACAATTTCACATTTTACTAAGTAAATATTAAAATGTGGTTTGTCAATTATAGCACTATCTAAATATTTAAGATTTCATCATTTGAAAAATGACACTTGTTATTTGTAACAATAAAGCAAAAAAACATGACTTAAGTTGACACAGCAAGCAAAGCAAAAAAAAAAAAAACATATATCAAAAAATTTAATATAAATGTAAAATTTATATCTTTCTAATTAAATTACAAATTCTAATATTTTTATTTGTTTAGTGCTTCTTTTGTGTGCGGGTGTGTAGCATATATTGAAACACAAGCACGATGTCTTAACTGTCTCTGAAATTTTAAGTACAAACCCACCCATCCCAATAAAAACAATCCTCTAAAAAGTAATAAAATTATCAATTACCTTAGTAGCTTGATAATAAAGAACCACTAAGTAACGATTACAGACATTAAAACCACTCAAATGATCACAAGCATTCTTTGCATCAAATATATCTTCATAAACAACAAATGCTGTTCCTCTTGTCTCAGGAGTATTACCTCTACAAGATAAAAAGTAAATAAAAATTAATTATTTATAGGAATTTAAACAAACAAATGTACATTTATAATTCAAACATTTGGAAAATCAATTTCTGAAATAAAAAAAAAAAATTCTAAACCTTAAAATAATCATAGAACATATTCATTCAAACTTGAAATTTTATATATATTTCAAAGTTTCAAGTTCAGATTTCAAGCAGAAAACAGAAATTCAATATATCTACACAATGATAAGATGCATTGGTGCAGATAAATCTAAATCTTGGAAAATTTATGAATACAGAGCCACACCATAATAAAAATTACTTTTAGGCTAATTTCTACAGACTTTGCATGATAGGAGACACATCGCATTTCATATGTTATAAGTATAGACTTATGTAAATTCTAGAACATATTTTCATAACTTGTGTTGATGGAAATTTAAGTATATCTAAACAAAACAAAAAAAACGCATGGTATTTACGATGCCCTGTGAGGACAGTATATAAGCTAATTACCGCTTTTGGTCTTTTTTACAAGTAATAAATCCAAATACTCTATCCATTAATAATCTAAACGATAATTTCTCAACTCAATGTTAATTTACCAATTCATTAAAAGGATACAACATTAATGAATTTCTCTTAATCAAAATAAGAATGAAATTCTAAACTTTTTGAGTTCCATGAATTGGATTTCTTTTAATAGTATGTTTCAGAGTTTCCCTGAAGGTTTTTTTTTATCCCTTATGCAATAGAGTAAGTGTAATGAATAAATATTAGTTTTACACTAAGCAAACAGAAAAAGAAAAGCTGTGAATCAGTCACAAGTCTTTGTTACTTCTAAACTATTACAGAATCTTTTGAGTAAAATTGTCACTGTGATATATTTTGAAAAAATTTTGTTTTTTATATATCCATCAGAAAGGCGGTACATCTTCTTTAATGAAGTATTACATCAAATAAAAAAAAAAATAAAAGTTTTCCGTGGAATAAGTGTATTGTTGTAATATTATCAAGATTTAAATTTTCTAAATTGAAAATAAAACTTTTATACTTTAGATTCAAGATTTCTATAATAGACTATAGCATAGCTTGATTATTTATCTAGTGAAATTAATTACTGTTAATTAGTTTAATATATAATTAATTCATTGAAAAATTTATAGTGATGATTGTTTCCTTGTTTTTACTATTTTCTTTTAAATGAACATAAATTATTGATGAGTTTTGAGAGATCCAGAATTTATCAATAATATCCAAAAGTATTGGTGTGTTGTCAACAAAATCTATATCAGCGACTTTCAAAAGTATTTCAGTTACATTGGAAATAGACACCTACTATTTTGTCAAAATTGCTATCATTTTCTTTTTGATTTTATTGGTTAGCTGCTCTTTTAAATAGGCAATTCCCAAGTAGATAATAAATCTATTTTGGGAGAATTTAATAGTTGATGGTATATACATTATTTTGTCTAAACCTTTATAACTAATCAATTTTGTCTTAAATCTTTTCACTTCTTCCATTAGCTTTTAATATTCTGATTAACTATATACACATAAACAGGAAATATTTATCATTCCCACTGTTCTTTTTGAAAATCTAATTCTGAAAGAAATTTACTTTACAATAGAGGTTACTATATTTTTTAATATAAAATTACTTTCTTAGATATAATTACTTATACAATTCTTATTAAGGAATTTTTACTTGTTTAATTAATGACTCGTCAGCAATCTCATTTGGTTTCAGATCCGATGTTGGCTATATTATTCTTTTTTGTTTTACTATTATGTTCTAGCTTTAATTACCATTACATTACATATTGAAATTCTTTATTCCAATTTCAGTAGATGGCCCAACCTTTAAGAAACAGTTCAAATTTGAAAATTTAATTTATGGTAAATCTTTATTTATTTCTGTATTTTTCTTTCTGTTGTATTTTTCTTTAATGTGCATGCATTTTTTCACAACTAATAATTTATCACTATTTAAATATTTTATGCTTAAATTATGAAACTTTGCACACTGCACTGTGACATTTTCACTTCATAGAGCAGTTTGATGTAACAACTATTTCCTGTAACTGAAATAGATTTTCATCTCACATTTTATATCAACATTTAAATCTCACACTGAATTTTGTACTAGTCTAAGGTAAATCTTATGCCATAATTTACAAGCCATACATTTTATTTTGAAATTTGATTTAGAAATAAAAAAATGAAAATTTTAATCAATCCAACCTCACCAGTCTATTGATAGAAAAATAAATTATTAATATATTTTTCTGATAAATTATCGTTTCTATAACACTAACTGCACTCTAAAATTTTTAAATGATCCTTAATCTTAGTACTCATAATTTTCTCCCTATTATATCCAACGTGGCAAAACAATGGCAGTTATCTCACTCCTGTAAAATACTCATCTATGATTTCTATCTGAGCAACCATTTCTTTTTAAATTTATTTAAAGTTACCATGCATTCAGTTGTAATAAATAATTTTATTCTTATATTTTTGCTCCCCCCCCCCCCAACTTATCTACATCCTCGATAAAGTTTACTAGTTCATCTGTTTTTCAGAAGAATTCTAATCTTGACTATAACTTTGTAGAAGATATTGAAGGTAAACATGATTCTCCTTATCCATATGATATTTATTATACTTCAAAGAAAAATGTCCAGGATTCAAACTCCTAAAGCATGTCAAAAACTATAACTATGTCTGAAAAACTTATCTTTCATTCAAAAAAAAAAACCCTCATTTTTGGGAAATTATATTTATAATAAATTAATTAATTTAAAATTAAATAATATATCATCATCATCATCAACCATTATCAATCCACTGCAGGATGAAGGTCTCTCCAAATTTACTCCATCTCCGATCTTTAGCTTCTCTTCTCCACATCATCTCTGCACACTTTCTTATTTCATCCATCCATCTCACATGTGGTCTCTTTCTGGGTCTTTTATAATCTCTTGGACTCCAGTTTAAGATTTCAATTGTCCATCTATTATCATCTCTTCTAGCAATATGTCCAGCCCAACTCCATTTCAGTCTTTTAAATTTTTTCAATGAGGTCAGTAACACCTGTTTGTTCTCTTACCCATATATCACGTTTTCGATCTCTTCTAATTATTCCCAACATGCACCTCTCCATACTTCTTTGAGTGGTCTCAAGTCTCTCTATTGCTCTTCTATTAAGTGTCCAAGTCTCAGATCCATACGTAAGAACTGGTAAAACACATTTATTAAAAACCTTCCTTTTCAAACACATAGGCATATTTCCTTTTAATATCAAGTTATTTCTACCAAAAGCACTCCAACCTATGATTAATTTCATCCATTATGTTTCCATCTTTATTAATAATATGACCAAGATATTTGCAATTGTTAACTTCTTCTAACTTGTCGTAATCAATTTTTACTTTTATATTTTGAGAAAATCCATTAAACATTACTTTAGTCTTTTTAACATTTATCTTTAGTCTTACTTTCATCTGATAATTCCTGTAACACTTCCTGCAGCTCTAAAGCATTATTTGCAAAAACAACTACCTCATCTGCAAAATCTAAATGACTTAAATAATCTCCATTTATTTTCACTCCTATAGCTTCCCATTTTAATCCACAAAATATTCTTGCAGCATTGCTGTAAAAAGTTTTGAAGATATGGAGTCACCCTGTCTTACACCTTTCTCAATGTTGACTTTCCTAGTATCATTATGTAATCTTATTGTTGCTGCTGCATTTTTATAAATATTCTTTAAAATATGACAATATCCTGGATCTATACCTTGACGATCCAATGTTTTAATCACCGAAGAAATGTTTATATAGGTAAAAACAGCCTTTAAATAAAACCCTGCTTTTCCATTAGTTTTATGAAAGCAATAAAAGAAATTACCAGGTTTGACAAATGTGGGCATTAGAAGTTTATTGGATTTTTTCATGAATTTATTATCTAGCTAGGAATAACTAGATAACTGTTACCGACAGAAATTGGATGGATAACTGAAATTTAGACTTTAAATCCTATACAGTATATTGTTTGAAAAAAATTTCAATGCTTCACCTAGCAGAATTGGAATCCAGTTCATAAGCATGGCAAGAACATCACTAATCATAAAAAGTTGGCAATAATGAGTCATCTATATAATACTCTTCACTATACTAATGTTCAGCATGCCGAAGAGAATTTTATTACGAAAGAAAAAAATGTTAAAATAAAGTTTAAAGCTATATAAAAATCTTAAAAATGAAAACCACAAATATTTAATCTACAGTATTTCCTGTTTGATGTTATTAAAGCAGAATAATATAGATATTGAACAGTAATAGTTATAAAGACTGGTAAAAATATCAAAGATAATAGGGAAAACAAAAGTGGATAATCAACTGGATAAGATCTGACCACAGTGAAATCATCTTATTCTGATCCATTTGAAAACTACATACTAAAAAAAGTTGAAATAAGAATGACTAATCAAAAGATGGAGTTGATATTATCGCACAAATAAAGTTTGAAAATTATTAGATAGTAAGTCATTTTGGAAAAAATGGAATACATATGGCAAACAAAAATCAACACCAATATTAATTAATAAAAATTCTGAACTACATTCTTTGTGAAATAATATAATCTTAATCTGTTGAAAACAATATATGTAATTTGGGGGATAAATTAGATTACAATTCTGGCTATTATGAGAAAAATATATAAAAACAACATACATCTCAATCATTAATTTGATTTCCAAGCAATAATGACACAGATTTAAATAATTCAACAAAATACAGCCAACTAGCAATACTATTTACTATTTGACTTCATACTTAAAGATCAGGCAAAAGGTAGCATTCAAATCCATAAAGTAATAAAAGCACCTATAGGCACTGATCTAAATAAACTAGATTTTTAACTTCTTCATTTACTTATTGGACAATGAGTACTAATTATAAATCCATTCTTGTTTGATTTTAATTTAAATATAAAAAAAGATTGTTTCAGTCAAAGAATGGCTTATTAGTGAGCAAATTTCCTGTTTCAATACTTGATTACTTAATAACAAAATAAAAATATTAGTAAAAAATTAATAAGACAGGGAGAAATTGGACTGCACACATATTTAAAGATAAGGAAGAATTTGTAATGGAAGATAAGGGTTAAAAAATAAAGAACGACGATAATATTAAATCGTAAAAACATCAAATAGAGAAATCATGGCAAGCTAACATTATTAGGATTTCCTCTTCCTGATAATAGTACAGGGTTATGCAATCCTAATAATTCAAGGCCCGCATTAAAAAAAAAATAATTATCCTAGTGACGCATCCAGTATTAAATTACTGAAGAGACCTACCGTTAGTTGGAGAACAGAACTAATTTTAAGAATTAATCGTACACATGTATACCTTGAATAATCGGAGCATGCGTGTTGGATCAAAACAGCACAAGGCTGCTTCTTTAACACATCCTATTACATTTAAAAAATGAGAGTATACAATAAGTATAAAAACGGAGATAATAACATTAAAATTATCGATTAGTAATAAAATTAAAATATCTATTAAGCATTAGATTCAAATTTTATTTTTTCCTTCGAAAAATATCCTCAACGTGGGCCGTGTTTTGGACAGCTCTTAGTATATATTTTAATTATATACAATTATGACAATACTTTTTTGTACGGAGAAAAAGTATATAAAAAAATTATATAATAAGATATATATGTTTGTAAATACATGTAACTCACGGTACATTTGTACACTTTTACGAACAAATGTACTTACGTAAAAAGTAACAGCAAGGTTTTAGCGCTGGTCTGCGATGCTTATGTAAAATTTAAATGTAATCCAGATTATGATAATTTTACAGAAATATTAATTTCTCAAAAACTTACATTTTACTATTTTTCCCTATGTATAAAATATTATAAATAATTTGACCCTTATTAATTGTATTTTTTCTTCTCCAATTAAAAATTAAACGGCAAACGAAATACAAAAAATCATTTGTAGTGGCGCCATCTATTACTTTTACACCTAATACGTAGCCGAAAAACAACTAAATTTATTTAAAAAAATATACTAAACTTTGAATACTAATTTCAAAAAAGAATATGACAATTTTTAAGTCAGTAAAATACATGCTTTCAATCTTTCAAATAACTGTCTTAGGTAGTTGAAATATTTTTATAAACATATTAAAAAAATTCGAGTCCATCTCAAACAATTTTACCACAATATTCAATATAAATAATAAACTCTGACAAGTAATAATTGTGTTGTATGAAAGGAGAGACGGTTAGCACTCCCCTTGGTAAGGACGGAATAGGCCCCTGGGCCTTCAACACATATATGGTTAAGGCACAGCCACCTCTTTAGTGGCGCTTAACCACATTTTTTCTTACCACCAATTGTTCATTTATGTGCAAATAAAATATATTCAATAGATAAATAATATAAAAACTCTGTCCGATAATGAAAATTATTATTATTCGTATTATTATATATTCAATAGGTAAATTGTTGAATAATTTAGGAACAAGGTGATATTCTATTTTCATTTTTACTGAAGGTTTTGCAACTATATATACATTATTTTGTCTTCTTTTTTTTTTTTAGAATTATATAATTAATATTTACTGAGGCTATAACCTTGAGCATATGCTTGTAAAATGCGATAGTAGGGACCTCTAGAGGTGTTTAACCACAAGCTTACGCTATGTTCAAATAATAAAATATTTTTATAATCAATCCTTTATTTTTTTATATACAGTATATAACTTTCTTTTATTAACTTTTTTCTTTTTTTGCAGCAAAGTTCTTCTTAATATTAAAATAGCTAACATGATCCTGAACTGTTATTCCATACCATAATAAAGATACATATATATAGTAACAAGAATAAAGGAAAAACATCATTGACTTTGTAAAACATTGATTTAAAAGAACTTGCAAAACATTTTTCATCTATTATTACCCTAAGATATCTAATATATTTTATCTGTATTCCTTTTATACATTTAATATCATTACATATTGTATTATTGTTAAATAGACAATCATGTGAATAAATGTAAATGTATATTAATATTTTTATATTTCATACGAGAACATATATTAACATATTTTGTTTTCCTATATTTATATAAATTTCTTTGTTAGTAGCATTTACTCAAAATTTCTTAATAGAGTTAAAGTTAATATTAAAATTAAAGGCAGATTAAAAAAACCCAACTTTCTAAGTTAAGATAAAGTCAATAATAAAATTGTTAAACATTATCCTAATTTTGTTTAAATTTAGTTTATTGACTTAAATGCAAAACAAAAATTAAGAGTTATATACCTGTTATTTATATATTTTTTAAACTAAATCCACTCCAATACTTTTTCCAGTACAATTCTAAAATAAAGTAAAATATTCACTTCTCTGAGTTTAATTTATAACTTATTGTAAATTGATATTTAAACAGGCAAAACTCTCCATACAGTAGTGCCACTCAGTGCCAACCACTCTGAGTAATCAATGGATGCTAGAAGGCTTGTGCATAAAATCCCCATCTAGTGCCTACTCATCCAATATCCCCAGACTAGATTCTGGCTTGTGGTCTTCGTCAGTGAGGATTTTATGCACAAGCGTTCTGCCATCCATTGATTACTCTGGTTGGCATAGTGGCACTACTGTATGGAGAGTTTTGCCTGTTTTAATAATAGTTATGTGCTAGCATAAGAAATAATGATCTTGTGATGTTTAGTGGTTTAATGTAAAATAGCATGTATGTGCAAACTTAGTAATGCACATAAAATTTTTTAGCAAGCTAAGCAGATGATTAAAAATATATATTATTGCTTGATCGTTATAAATGGTAGTTTAATATTTCTCATTCTTGTATAATCTAATTTACTGTAGAATAAATTGATACCAAACAAAGCATTCACCTGCCATGAACATCATTTTGTATTCAAAATTAGAATAGAGATTGGAATTTTTTTTTTTCAGTTAGTTGGTTCTCAGCAAACCCAACTACCCATATCATATTGATTATTAATTATATAAGTATTCTTAGCTGAAAAGTAAAAAAAAGCCTAGATAATGGAGGATTTCAATTAAATGTCAATGTCTTATTGCACAAATACATATAATGAAGTTAAAACAGCTCTGTGAGCTTAAAAATAGAAACATAGTAAATCTTTATGAGATATCGAGAAAAGTTTTAAAATATAGTAACAAAATTTTCACTTCAAAACTAATAAAATTTGTCAAGAATATAGACAGACACATTAAGTTATGAATTTTATCTTAAAAATATTTATATTATTCCCAATTTATAAAATTTTAATGTCATAAAAATTAGTATAATATCTGTAGTGGTTTTTAATCTTTTATTGTTATTAATGAATTCAAATCAAGTATTTTTATTAAATGGTTGAACATTATTTGAAAATTTGGAGCTGTGATAATTGTATTGCTTGTAAATAATTTTTGGTAAAACCACTTTGCACATCAGTCTCAATTATATAAAAATTAAGCATACTTTCAAGCACTCTTCAATTATCCACACTACCTCATACCACTGATACACATGACCACACATATGTAGAAAAGATAAATAATCACCAATATATGTATTTCATGCTGAACCAGCATTCATCAGTTGGTCCAGATCACCGTCTCCCACACATATATATACTCAGAGCTCAGTTTATATTAAGATAACAAATCTTCATACTTTAATTGACAGGCTTCAATCTACTCAAACTTCCAACTCTTCAGCCATCCATACCATTGAAAATCTTATGATGGAATGCCAAATTCCATGCTGATGCCAATATTAACGTTATGCCCATGTTGACCTCAAATCACTCTGACCCCTCATGTATAAAATCTTATCCATTTAAATAATGCAGGATGCAGGTTTAAATGTGTAATAGTTGAAATACAGGCATCCTTCATATACCTGGAGCTTAATAAATATACAGGATTTGAACATAGACTTTCAAGCACCCTTCAACTACCACACTATCTCATACCACCGATACACATGGCCATACACATGTAGAAAAGATAAATAATCACCAATATACATATTTTGTGCTGAATCAGCACTCATCAGTTGGTCCAGATCAATCTCCCACACACACACACATATATATAATCAGTGCTCAGTTTATATTAAAATAGAAAATCTTCATACTTTAATGGACAGGCTACAATTTACTCTAACTTGCAACTCTTCAGCCATCCATATCATTGAAAATCTGATGATGGAATATCAAATTCCATGCTGATGCCAATATTACCATTATGCCCATGTTGACCTCAAGTTACTCTGACCCGTCATACATAGGACCTTATCCATTTAAATACATAGAAGAGGGATGGGCAGGATGCAGACAATGTGTAATATTTCAAATACAGGGATTCTTCATATACCTGGAGCTTAATTGTAAATATAGGGGATTTGAACACAGACTTTCAAGCATCCTTCAACTATGCACACTATCTCATTCTACCCAACCCTCTCCTATGTTTTTAAATGGATAAGGTCCTATACATGAGGGGTCAGAGTTACTTGAGGTCAACATGGGATAATGGTAATATTGACATCAACATGGAATTTGGCATTCCATCATCAGATTTTCAATAGTATGGATGGTCAAAGAGTTGGAGTACATTGAAGCCTGTCCATTAAAGAATGAATATTTGCTAACATAATGTAAACTGAGCACTGATTATATATAGTATGGATGGTCAAAGAGTTGGAGTACATTGAAGCCTGTCCATTAAAGAATGAATATTTGCTAACATAATGTAAACTGAGCACTGATTATATATGTGTGGGGTGGGGGATGATGATCTGGACCAATTGATGAGTGCTGGTTCAGCATGAAATACATATATTGGTGATTTTTATTTTTTCTACATGTGTGTGGTCATGTGTATCAGTGGTATTAGATAGATAGTTGAAGGGTGCTTGAAAGTCTGTGTTCAAATCACATATATTTACAATTAAGCTCCAGATATATGAAGAATGCCTGCATTTTCAAATACTATAAAAATTAAGCAGTAACTTTTAATTAAGCAATCAAGTAGAATTTAGTAACTGGTGCTCATGGTGTGACTTAAGAATGAGTTGATTTATTTATTTTCTTTTGTTTCCCATTGAATTATGACTTAGATGATCTTATGTTGGCTGGTACACTTAGATCGTGAGAACTACAAGATAGTACATTTTGATTTACAAGTGTCAAACTTTCTCCATTCACAATTTTGACACAATCCACTCTAGATAAATACAATCACTAATCATTTATTAAACTAGAGATTATCTCTAGCCCAGATATAAACTTTAAATCTGAATTAAAGATTAATATATCTGATTTTTTTAATTAAACACACACACATATAGAGTAATTCAACTTCATTTCTTTTTCCTACGTGTAATATCTTTTATAGATGTACTAAATAACTTCCCCATCATATGTTTTCAAAAAAATGTGTGATGGTGTAGAGAATATTTAATATACTTTATGAAAGATATTACCCAAGAGAAATGAAGTATAAGATCAGATATATTAATCTTTAAACGATATTTAAAGTTTGAGTCTGGGCTAAAGATAATCTTTAATTTAATAAATGATTAGTGATAATTATTACTATGTTTATCTAGAGTGGATTGTTACCAAATTGTGGGTAAGTTTAATATTTGTAAATTAAAATGTGACAATTTATTATTGACAAATACTGAATATATGAATTGTAAAAATATATATGAAAGATAGTGACTTGGCTTAACTGACGAGCGCTGGTTCAGCACGAAATGCATGTTGGGGATCATTTGTCTTTTAAGATATCTATTTATATGTCTTCAAAAGAATGTGTAATGTGGAGGTTATTTAGTACATCTACAAAACATTATGAGAAAAAAGAGCAAGAAACAAAACCTAATATAAAAAGGTAGCCCCACACATGCAAAAAAAAAGAGGGTAAAATAATATCTCTACACTAAATAAAACTAAATTTAAACCTGGAAGTCTGCAAATTACTACAATTTTCAATAAACCATAAATGTTAATTTTTTTTCATAATATCTAAACAAAGATAGAAGTGTAGAATCATTATTATAAAATGAAATAGTAATTTCACATTTAATAAATTTTATAAGAACTTTAAATAGTAACATTACTGAATATAATAATTTTAAATCTAAAACAAATTGTTAGTTGTTAAACTAATTTATATTTCTAAAGTGCATGTCAAAATATTTTAATATATAAATTTTATTTATTTCACACTGACTATAGTTTATAATATCTTAATTCAGATTAGGATATGCATATTAGAAATCAACATTAGTTCTAACTGAAAATTAATTTACATTTTTATCTTATATTTAAAAGAAAATGTCTTATTTTTCTAGATATAATAATAATGTCAACTTAACAATACAATTTTTTTTTTTTAAAAAATAAATAAATAATAATATTAGTGTTTTCCTGAAGGTTTGTGATGATGGTGTTCTAGTTATATTTTTATATTGGACTATTTCCATCATCTAATATGTGTATTGAATGTCTTTAGAAATTCCAAATACATTCAACTGTTAGTAGTAGCACATCAAACAGGTTAGTATATGCAGAATGTTCCAAGGTATTATTCTCTTCTTCAGGGGTTGCTAGCCTGACCAGTGATAGTACTAGCATTGGATTCAAACCATTCTTGACTATTGAATTGTAAGGTAATGCTCTAACCAACTGAGCCATCTTGCCAAAGGCATCATTAGAAATTTCATATACTTATCTATAAGGTTCCTACTGATTTCTCCACTTTTTTCTAAGAGCAAAGTTGATTAGTGGTTTCCATATGTTATGTATAGTGTAACGGTCATAATTGTATAAATAAGTCAACAAGACCAAAAGATCAAGCAGGGACTCTCAACCAACAGGCACAGGGTCACCCAATGCCCCTGAGTTTAAACTCCTACCTGGGCTTCCCTTTTTCACACAGCTCAACGTAATTCAGGGTTTGAACATGGACTCTCTTTCTCAGGGTTCTCCACTAATCACAATATTAATTCACAGTGGCGCCTTTATATCTACTTTGATCAATCTCAGGGCTGAGGTTCACCTATACGTTACTCAAAACCATGGATATATTTGTTTCATTCTTTAGTTGACTTGCACAATTACATCTTATATGACTCACAATGCAAACATACACATAATTTTATTGTAATAACATCAGTTTATTATAACATTAAGATTATAGAAAGAATAACTTGCAAATGTTAGGTTATGAGTATCTACTGGCTTTTACACATATTTACAGAAGGTAGCGGCGGTTTACAATAGTGACAGGTGCTCTATATAGGTTGGGGAAAGAATCAGCTGTCAGCCCATTCCAGGCTTAAATAGACAATTAACAATCTAGTTATATAAGGGATAATTTGTGTACAGGTTTGAGCTTAAGTCACCCAAGGTTGCTGATGAATGGAAGAGAAGGCGCGAGGCTGATATTAATTGGAAAGTTGTGGTGCTGCCTATAAGAATGGGGTCAATGACATATAAAACGAAGATGATCGTCTGATCGTGTGGTTCATCGCAAAAAGGTTGGATGTCCTTCACCGCAGAGATGTATCTGCTTCTAACCAAGGGCGCATACTACTGGAGAGTGCAATGAGGTGCATGAATCCAGGATTTGGAGTCGCCAAGAATCCCCGGCTCCTGCGAAACCTGGACAATATTAATCTATGGATTAGTAATACGGGCACAGTGTCTGGTCTGCCCTTATGCAGTTTGACCATTTGGATGCATAAACAGCACAGAAATATATGAAGTTGATATTAATAAGTTAATGATCATTGCCACGCATATGCAGCAACGCAAATATATATAAGGAACAACAAATCCATACACGAATAAACGTTAAGAAATAACTTTCTAAATATATAAACCATGAGCTCCCTATTTAATCATCTATGATTCATTTTGATAATAATATAACCTATTCACAATATCTATTTCAAAAAATTTAAATCTAAATATAATTATTAAATAATGTTAAAGTCTTAGGGAAAATTATTTATATCTAGAATGAATTGATATCGCAATTCATTGCTTGTTATAGTTTATACGTTAATTGCACTGTTTGACTTCATACAAATATTATATTACATCGATAAGCAATGTATTGCGTACAATTAAAGAATGTGATTAATGTTACTCTACATAATACAATATGGGATGACAGATATTACTGTAGTTTATAGGAAATCAACTATTTATCAAAAGAACATTATTAATTTCGCGGTATGTGAAGTAACAATTAAAATTAAATCAATACATTACATTTATTACAAATATTTTAATTCAGTTCTAATTCTTAAGTTAGGTTGCAATTACATAGAGAGAGCAATAATTAATAACAAGATAATTTGTAATCTAATCGAAAGAAACTGCGCTTACCATCCTTCATTGATTTTGTTCACAATTCTAAGAATTTAGATATAACTCGCCTTGACATGATGGGGGTATAAGAAGAGAAACTTTAAAACAATTTATACAGCTTATTGTTTTACATGTGAAAGTTTAAACTTAACGTCTTCACTGCGCGTTCCATCCCTTAGGACTTCGAGAGCAGGAAAAACATAATCATGTTTAACTAATTGACATTTCTCCTTCCATCATTCAAGGTAATATACATAACTACATTTGCAAAATATATAGATTTCAAAATTATTTAAATAAATAAGCCAGCAGATTTAACATTAATAAATATGATATAAGTATATATATAATTTACGAGGTTAAGACTATATACAATTAAGTTACTGTTATAAATTAAAACATTTTTATTGGCAATAAGTACTGACTTCAGGACTTTGTGGATGTGTAGATCGATTCCTCTTTGGGCTTACATTACGATGGTACAATATGACTTGAACTACATCTTGATGGAACTTCTCGGGACACCAACTTCATCAATGACCCTAGAGAAGCTGACGCCTGACTACTCACTCATACTGGCAGGTACGGTTAACATAGTTATTTTTCTTCATAGGCAGGGTAATGAATATCTTCTTTATTATATATTTTTTCTTAATAATAACTATGAGAAGATCTGAAATAAGTGGCAAAAATTCTTTCCTACTAAAATCTCAGAGAATAAAATTTTAATATAATAATTTGAATATTAATGAACAATGCCCCCTTTGATGCTTTTATATGTTGCATGATGCCTAGGGTTATACTTTGTGAATTTGCCTAATGGATTTCAAACCTTTTACACTAATTGCTATCCACCAATTCTTCACTTCCTCATTCCTTATATGTTGCCCAGTTGGTTTCCTGATCTTTGTATTTTATTTTCTATTTAGCACCTTAACTGCTTCTGCTCTGTGAGCACTCATCGGATGACATGTTGTTTTCTTTCTTTACTGACGTAAAAAATATAAGCATGATGTCAATCAAAATATGGGCATTTGATAGCTCAATGACAGGCGATTCCGAAAATGTCTACCTCAAAAATATCCTGAAATTTGGATTTTTGGCAGCAGTTTTAATCAAACACAGTATTTAATTTTTTTCGTTTCTTGCTAACTTTTGTAATTATTACGAAGCGATAAAAGAAAAAAAAATGGTTTACTGAATGCAAGTTAACATTTGCCGCGTGTTATTCACAAACAAGACCTACAATAGAGCTTCACCGTAATGACTAGTATAAAATTTTAATTTTTTTAATATTTTTAATTTTTTGGAAAAATTATCTTTTTTATTAATTTTAGTTTGTAATTAGTAAATTATATATTTATTTATGCTCATACAGAATTCATACCTACCGTAATTTTCTCAAGTTCTAATCCACTTATTTTATAAAAATAATGATTTTCAAAAAGTTTAATAATTTATTATTTATAATTATGTTTATATAATATGTTTGTGTTTACAAGTAATGAGTTATAAAACTAATAATCAAATGTATAGAAAGATTGCATACGCAGGCATATAATCAAATTCTGATTCTTGTTTATGTTGTTTATTCGTGTTCATGTTTCGGAGTCACTCTGGTTTTGCTATATGTTTCATAACATTATTTTCAAATCCATAGCTAACAAATGGACTATATGCAAATAAATTATATCTATGTGATACAATAAATATAACAAGATAGCATCACTTGTGTGCATAAAGAATATAAACAACATTGGTGGCCATAAAGAATATAAACATCACTGATGTATACAAAAAAAAAAATAAAATGAAGAGATGAAACTCATTTTATCAGTGATATAGACCAGTAGCCTACAATTTCTAGTTTTAGATAGACAAGAAGTCAATTGTTAAGATGATTTCTTTTGTATCTTTTATTAGAATGAATCTTTTTCTTTATAGATGCCTTTGACATTTGGAACTGTTGGGGTACAAGATAAAAATGAAGAATTCATAACCAACTTCTTTTGGATATTGTGAAGCTATGGATTATCTCAGGTAAGACATGTTATACATGGTTAGAAAGATAATTTTGTGAGGAATACAAAGAAATTATCACTGAAGATGTAATTTGAATTTTAGTTAATGTTAATTTTCAAATTATGAACAAACAATAAAATAATAATTATTTCGGATGTGAAAATTTCTTTTTTACCTTATTTTTTATATAGTTATCACTATTTATCTTATGCTTATTGTTTTTTTTTTTGCTTTAGTTTTTCTAGTTTCTATTAATATAATTTTTTTTGCTCTAACATAATTAAAATTGAAGTTATTGTGAAAATTGTGTTTCAGGTTAGTATTTTAAAAAATTCAATATGATGTTTTAGACCGAAGCAGTTAAAGCATCTAAAGGTGTTCAACTGTAACTATTTTAAGTGATGGTATATGTAGATAGAGAACTACAGCACTTATGTTCCCTTCCCTAATGGCTACCTACCTCTCTCCCATTGTATAAAATATTTTAACATTTTCTTTAATTGATTTTAACTTTTATAAAATATAGTTTTCCTTAAAATGCACTCGCACGACTTAAACGATTAATTTTTAACTCTAGGAAAATGATGCAATCTTGTACATGCACCTATTATTAATGTATGTGGGTTTAATAATAAATTATACATATACCATAGGTGATAGGTTGATTTAAATAAACATGAAGCAAGTATATCTGTGTACAGATATGCACCGCTTCAATAGTCACACTAGGTTGGCTAATGGTATTTTTTGCCATTGTCATGTGAGCAGCTTCTTTAAATTTTCTTCTTTGTACCTTTTCTTCTCTATTCAATATTTTTGTATTTTCTCAATTGAACATATCATTGGTACACTACATGGTCTGCTACCTTAGACATGTCTATTTTCTCTCTTTTAATCATCAGTTTGTGTTCTTGCAAGTGCTTTTCAATGGGACGACTGGTCTCACCAATATATGTTCTTCCACATTCACATGGTATTTCATAGATGAAGTTTTTTCTTTTCAGCATTTCAAATTTAGGCTTTGTAGATGTTAGAATTCCTCATAGTGTTCTATGGCTCTGGAAAGCTGTTCTGATGTTATATTGATTGCAGATTTTCCTTAATTAATTTTCTATTTTTGGAATGTTTGGTTACACTCGAGTACCAATAATATGTCTTTTCTCTTGATGGTTCTTTTTGTTGACTATTTCTAAAACTTATATTCATATTTCTGATAGTATTTAAAATTATTGAATATATTGTAATTGATCATTTTATAATTAATAACCTAATAATTAATATTAGTTTATTAATTAGAAATACTATCCAAAATATGAATATATGTTTCATAAAAGTATTTTCACTACCACTAATGCTCTATGAATATAAATATTCAACAATGCATTTTACTACATCCCAGTAATAAAGATTTCTATTTTTTTCCCAAATAAATCAGACGAAGCAAAAAGTTATGGAATGAATCCTTTTTTAACTTTCTTTATAAATGTTTAATTAATTGTCTTAGTAGAACAATAGTCTAGTAAGATAAAATTTTTTGGATTGGTTTAAAGGCATCCAAAAGTGGGGAAAAAAATCTAATACACTTAACAGAAAGCCCATGTTCTTCATTTTTGTAAAGTTCTAGTATAGTAAAAATAATATTTATAATTCATTCAACATAAGTGTGTAAAATTAAAATGTTGCATAATAATTATAAAATAAAAACATCTGAATATATACATAAAAAAAAAACTAAACAAAATACTTACAATCTAATTTGACGTATTGCACCATATTTTCCAAAAATATCATACATTTCTTCAGCTGATATTTTGTATGGTAAATTACGAACATAAAGAATTCTGTTGACTTCCGGCGGAAGCCGAACCTAATATGTATATAAAAAAGTTAAAATAAGAGAATAAAAAAGAACTAGGTAAGCAAGAGTATATTCTAAATGATTTAGGAGCACAGACAATTCTTATAAACCACTGGTTCTCAAATGAAACATTGGATTCTTCAAAATGAAAATGGGAATTCTACCAAAGCAACAACAATAAAACTTAAAAAACAACAACAAAAGATTCATTATCAAGTTCCAGATCAAGTCAATTTACATCCAGTATATTCTATTTATAAATGAAAAAATAACTGATTTCAAAGTTTATTGTTAAAAAAATCAACTACAATACATCAAACAACAATAACAAAAAAATAAATAGTAAATAAATGTAATTTCATGTCTGCATTAAAAAAAAATTCTACACTAAAACAAAATTATAATGGTATAAAACAAGACTAATTATATTTTGAGTAAATTAAAAAGAGTTATTTAACATTCTATTTAACTTTTCTAGTATCATGATATGGGTACAATTTGTAAAATAAAATATATTCTTTGAAGAAAATAATAATCAAGGCAAAAATGCTAATATCCAATTCCAGCTTTATATTTATTACTGCTAATAGTTCATCATGCTCACTAAATTTTTTTTTGAACTACTTAAAAAACTTTAACAATAATCTGAATTTGTTATTTGACCCAAAAATATTTGTTAAAAATAAAACTTTTGTAATTTGCAGCAATAACACACAATATAAAAAAAATCAATTAAATGTTGATGTCAATATGTAAATATAATTTTTTATAAATTTGGGGGAAAGAGGCACACAGAATATTCTTTAAAATGAAAATTATGAAAAAAGATTTCACACTTGCCCAAATACAAAACTAAAATTGATCTCACTTGTTCTTCCTTTTTTTGAGACTTTGTCCTATTCTTTTACTTCTTTATTCTTGAGATTTAGATTTAAACTACCTTTGGTATCTCTTGCTCATTCTTTCTATGATTTGATCTTATTTTAATTTATTCTAAAATAATATTCACCCATTTTATAATGAGTTTTAGCAGAAAAATCTTTATACAATTTTTAATATTCTTTAAAAAAAAATATTTTTTTTTGTATTTTACTTTTCTATGCTATTTATTAAAGACATTTTCATAAATCAATTAACTATAAATAAATGAAAAATTATGTAATATACATTTATACAAATTTCTTTTTTTGTACATATTGTATTATTGTTATAATTCGTTCTAATTAATTTTATATATGAAAAAGATAGATGTCGCTATGCATGCAACTTAAATTGAAGCTTCAAAGTAGTTCCATCATAATGAAAAGAGCAAAAATAATATTTTCAAAAATGTACAATTACTGCAATTATATAAAAATATTTTATTTTAAATATTGTGTGATTTATTTTCATAAATATCAGTAGTGCCAATGTTTTTGGAAGTGCCTCAGATAGATTGATATTCAAAAGAGTTAATTATAACATCATTCAAGAATTTGGGAGCAAACACTTATTCATGATGGTAATTCTATAACAATGTTTCCCCATTTATGTTTTCTTTGGAAAATAGTATTTTAATTTTGTAATTTTAAAATTACATTCGTATAATGTACAGATAGTCTTCATTTTTTTAAATTAATACTTAGATATTAGCAAATAATATTTGTTACATTAAAAGTATTATTTATCCTTATTTGATACAATTCGTTTACAAAATTGTAATTTATCAATTTTAACATTAACGTTAAAATATGAATGCTTCAACTAGATTTATCATTTATATTTTTAAGCCTAATACATATATAAAGTTTTAATAATACATATCAAAATATTTACAATCATGATAGATAAAACTAAATTATGGCCTTATTTCCCAGCTGGTGATCTACAACTGCAGATCACTTTCAAATGAAGGAGGATTGCATGGATTGGAAGAACAGTCTAATGTAAAATAGGGCAGTTTTGGACTTTGTGAAATTAAAAGAAAAGGTGAAGAGATAACCGATTTTAAAAAATAACATTTATTTTACTAGCAAGATACAAATATTGGAAGCATATGTAGGGTGGAAGTCATAAATAAGAAGTGAAAAAACAAAATTATAATGACTGACAATATATCAGACAAAGTGGCAAGTTTAGTAATTCAAAATAAAAGATTTCAAATGCAGATAATTCAGATTTATGCTGTAACAAGTTCTCATTGTGATGATGAAGTAGAGAATTTTCATATAGATGTACAAAATGTTTTTGATCAAACCAAATGATATTTTAAAATTATCACAGAAGACTTTAATGTTAAAAATGACAAAAGATTAAAAACAAAAGTTTTGTGGAGAAAAGTGGTTATAATGCCAGAAATGAAAGAAGACAGAGGCTTGTGGAATACTTAGAAAAAGTATGTACAAGTGGTCCTTGACTTTCGTACCTAATTGATTCATAAAATGTGTACAAAAGTTGAAATGTATGAATTTAGCACAGTGTAAAAAAAAACACCAAACAGTGTTTTTAAAATATTTATTTTTTAATGATGTGTATTAACATATACATGAATAATATTTTGTTAATTAGTATCTCGTGTTTTTTTTATAAATTTATCAAAACATAGTTGAATTGCATTCTTCTTGATAAAAAGTTCCATAAAACGCTCAGTCTTTTCTATTGCCCTTCGTACGAAATAGAAAATTGTATAAAAGTAGAATGTATGAAAGAAGTAAACCATCTGCATTATAAATGAAAAATGCTAAATAAAAATCAATATGGAAACCTCTAAATAAAGATACAGAGCAGAATTGGATTATATTTGATTAACAGAAAATCTGTATTTTAAGAATGTAATATTGTTTTAATAGATTAATACAAGAAGTGATCATATATTTTAATAGATTAATACAAGGAGTGATCATTGATCAGTAAAATAAAAAATGTGTTAATGCAAATCTAGAGGAAACTATTCAAAAAGACAATATTAAAAATTGATATTCCTAACTATCAGAAATACTCAAATCAATTTAAATTAGAACTTGCAAATTAGTTTAACAGACTTTGAAGATGGTTGAGACTTGACAAATTAATAATCAGATAACAATGCTCTATTAGGAATACAAAAAAAAAAAAATTAGCTGTTATAAAAAACTAGCAATTTATCAGTAAATTTTCTATTGAGATAAGATAATGTATGAATAAAAGAAGGAATATAAAACTTTTAAAAATTTATATGTTAACAAAAAGTGAATATCTAGAGTTTAAAATGGTATAAAAGAGTTAATAATAATAAAACTAATATAATTGTGAATTAGCAAGAAAAGCTATAGAAGAGAATAAAAGTTTCAAAAGTGTAAAACAACATTTTAATATTGAGAAAGTTGTTTCAGCAATAAAAAGAAAAAATGAAATTATTACTAAAAAATGAAATGACACCATGAAATGTGTACAGGAGTTCTACAAAGAATTATGTAGCAATAAAGAACTAGACCTATAACCACAACATCTGAATTGTCAAGTACTTTAAATAAAGAAATGAAACTTGCAATAAAATCTGTGAAGAAGGGAAAGGCTTCAGGAAATGATGGAATTATTATTCATATTTTAAAATAAGCAAATGAAGAAATAAATAATAAAAAAATAGCAAATTTATATACCAAATATCTAAATGGATAAGATGTACCAAATGATTAGAAGAGTGCAATAATAATATTGATACTTAAGTAAGATGATAACAGAAGATATTAGCAATAGCAGATTTATCAGACTTCTATCAGTTCTATATAAAACTTTTACCAAGATTATTACAACTCATCTACAGCAAGCATTGGATTTTAAACAATTAAAAAAAGAAGGTAAATTTAAAAGTGGTTTTGCCACAGTGGCTTACACCCATGTATTGGGAGAAGTTATAAAAAAAAACAAACAAGTTGCCATTATGCTTTGAATTTGTAGATATAAAAAAGCATTTGATTCTATAAGTATTTCCACAGTAATTACAGCTTTGGATCATTAAGCAGTAGATCCAGAATATTGTCATATTCTGAAAAATATTTATCAAAGTGCATTAGCGGTAATTAGATTACATGATAATTCTAAGATTAACACTGAGAATGGTATATGACAGGATCATTCTCCAAAACTTTTTATAGTAGTTTTAAAAGAAATATTCTGTAAATTAAAAGGAAAGTTAAAGACTTAAAAGTAAATGAAGATTATTTAAGTCATCTAGAGTTTGCAGATAATGTGGTTATTTCTGCAAATAATATTTCAGAGCTTCGGGAAATTTTGCAAAAGATATTATAAGAATGTTATAAAGTAGGACTAAAGATAAATGCTAAAAAGACTAGAGTTTGCAATGGATTTTCTCAAAAGAAGAAAATAAAAATAATTATGAATTAGAAGTTAACAATTCCAAATATCTTGGCCAATTTATTAATACAGATGAGAACACAATGGATGAAATTAATCATAGAATTAAAATTGGGTGAATTACTTTTGGTAAAAATAACTTAAATGTTTTAAAGAAATAAGCTCATTTTGAAAAAGTTTAATATATTCGTTTTACCAATTCTTAGTTATGGATCTGAGACTTGGACATTAACAAAAGACCAATAGAAACTTCAGACCATTTAATGAAATAGATGGATGAGAACAAACAGGTAATACCGATATCACTGAAGACCAAAATGGATCTGGGATGGGCATATTGCTAGACGAAAAGATAATAGAAGGACAGTTGAACTTTTAAATTGGATCCCAAGAGATTATAAAAAATCTAGAAAAAAGACCACATGTAAAATTAATATATAAAATAGAGAAGTTTAATGGTATGATTGGAGAAGAGTAATTATAATTCAGAGAAATTAAATTAAACTTGGAGATGATGATCAAGTGATTAGTAAAGCTCCAAAGTTTGTATCATTAAGCTCTTTTTTTTATCTTGATAAATTCTTTAATTTTTCTGAGTTCAATGCTATTAGAACATTTGAGTAAGAGTTTTTCCCCCTTTCATCTTGTATATATCACTTTTTCTTTTTTTTAAAAGAGTAAAAGGCATTTTTTAAATTGTAGTGACGATAAACTCTCTAAAAAAAGAGCATTCAGATCTAAGCTTAGGCTTCTGAAAAATTGGTAATCGATTAATAAAAAGCCTTACACATCAATGCCAGCATATATACTTGCTATGCCAGGACTTAGATTTGAATCATAATCAGATAAAATTTCAAAACATTTTTAGGTTCCAAATTGATCAAGGATTTTTGTTTCAAGTAGCCAATCAACAGCCAACATAGTTAAATAATCAATAGTAGTCAATAAATGTGTATCTAATTATTTTTAATTAGAAGATAAATAAGGATGAAAAGCCACTCAATACTTCCTTATCAACCGACATTTGAAAGTCTGGCAAGCAATGCTATGTTTCTTTCATTCTCTATAGAGGGTTGTCAAAGTGGACTTTGTTCTGAAGTGGGCTATTTGAAGGCAGTTTTACTTTATACTTATATTCTTTCGAGGGGAAAAGCAGAGAATAGAGCAAATTGAAGATAATATGTTAAATATAAAATGCATACAAATTACTTTTTGGAAAAACATTAATAGCTTAATTTTTACGGAAAGCAGATCATACATTTTCCAAATAAGAACTAATAAATGTGAATTATAATGATTAGGATAGTTTCCAGTAATTGAACACTAATCCTGATTTATTTAGGATTCTTGTCTTTCAACATATTTAATATCATTTTTCTGTTATTTTTATTTCACCTACTACCACTTTTTCTCAGTTCCTAATATATTTGTTCAAATTTGGGAATTTTAACATGCTTACCATGCACATTTCATATTTAACTGAAATTATTTAAATTTAAAAATCCCAATAGGCTCAAATATGTGCATTGTATGTTTAAAAATTGTAGATAAGTAGTTTTCAACAAACTTTTCTAAAATTTTATATTTGTATAATACCAAGCGAACTTTGATAATTTATTTACAAATACAGCAATACCTTTTTCATTATATTAAAAAGCATTTGTCTTCCATGTACTGGAAATCTGTTATTTGTATATATTTTTTCACCCTTTATTTAATATTAAGGAATGATCATATTCCATTTTATGGGAACAGTAATAATTATGTGTTATTTTTCAAATTATATACCCAAAAGCAAATCCAATCACTTGAAAATGTACTGCTAATGGTATCTAAATATTGCTTCCAATATCTTGCCATAATTATTTTATCATTTTACATATAGAAAAAAAAAGAGAAACCAATATAAGAAAATAATTTTACTCTTAAATACCACTACTCAAAATTTGTAATATTTCAAAGAAATGTTATTAACGTCTGTGAAAGAAACTAAAATATTTCAATTAATTTACTAGCAAATGTTAGTTATTAAATTTAATTTACTATCTTGACGATAATTTAATCAATTATGTAATATTTTTCTGAATTAAGTTTTATTTTCAGTAATTCTTGGATCACATGAAGAAACAATAAGTACTTTTTGAGGTTTGCTAGACATCAATATAATTTTTGAAAAACTAATAATAATCGAATGCATGCCACTCATACCTTTTGTCTTCTCAATTATATGATTATTACAGTTAAAGATCTATCATATAATTTGATTAAAACTTTCTCCAGGAACTGAAAAAAAGTTGGGAAAGGCGATTGTAACTTATTAACAGATAAAGTAATAACATTCGTTTTCTTATTTCTTTTTAAGTTTACTATATGGCTGATTAGTATTCCTTATAATAGTAATCGCTCATCGATATAAACCGTATTTCCAGGGTACATATTATTAAAAAATAAAAACACATACTTTTGAAATATACAATTGAATACGTCGAGTTGAATTGACATTATTAAAATTATATTATAATTTATCAACTATGTTACAAATCAAATGACTATTTAAAATTTTTTATATTAATGTTATTTTGCAATTTACATAAAAACAAATAACTTACGTTTGTCTTCCTTTGCATAGCCATCTTGTAAATTGTATATATTGCTTATCTCGTTCACAGAATATAAAAGCAATTAAAATTATGTCTTTCACAAAAAATAATATAATTTACTAATTGGATGAATAAAACAGACTTTTCTTTTTGCTTGTTGTTTTATTTAATATAAAAAGTTTTATTTTATCCTAAAAATTTATTTATTACATTATTCTGGTTTGAGATTAAATTGATGTCATCGCTGTTTATATCCAAAACGAGGATTAATCTGTGGGTTATTTAGTGCTGTGTAGTGAATTTCATTCCTTTGTAAACTACATTTAATTCCTTTAAAAAAAATAAAAAGAAGAAGATAACCGTAGCAACCTTGAAATTGTAAAATGACTACCCCTACAAGAGAAGGTACACGTTATCCAACGTTGGATACGCACGGTATGTGCTAATTTTATATTTGTCAGAATATGGTTAATTTAAGAAAAACCCATGCCATGTCGTCTATATGTCTAATTTACTTTTTACGTATTTTGTAGAAATCGTTTTAAATGATTGCTCGTACTTAATAATAATTGCGTAGTTTTTATGAAATGTAATAATATAAATTATTACTTTTTTGCTTATGTTTATATTAATTAAAAGTGTTACCATAGTGTTTTTTTAACTGTCGCATAAGTGAAATAAATACGTGTTTGTGATTAATAGAATATATTGTAAACGTTTTTTTTATGTTTGTATTTACAATGAATTATATACGTATATAAAATTACAATAATATAAATTTAAAAAGTGGAGATAACTCCGAAGTGAAATATAAAGCGCTACGTGTCTTAAATTCTAATTATTATTTTTTTTTGTTTTGATAAGTTGTTAATTATTATTTTAATAAATAGCTTGTATTATGTTTATTTATTTATTTATGTTTGATCTAATTATTTATTCGAAGAATTTATTATAAGAAAATATATCCTATTTTCCATTAAACAATATTTTTCAAATAATTCATTTATCTACTTTGTAGGATCATATTCATTTTTGATTCATAAAAATAGGCTGTGTAATTTATATTTGATATTGAGCACCTGTTGCATACTAGTCGACACTGTGTGTATATACTACTGAATTATAATAAAAAGTTTGCAATTCTTTTTATTATAGCTACAGATTTTATCTTGTAAATATTATATATGAATATCAAGTTTATGTCTGATGATATTTATGTTACAGCAAAACTAAAATAGAATTTAAATAGCCTACCGCCGTGGATGATTTTTTCATCAACCATTCATTACTAATGAAGGAGATAATATTTATTAGGCCTGCCGATTGCTTGGTAGGAGATTTGAACTGTTTTTCTATTGTTTTTTTAAGTATCTAAATAAAAATTGGCAACTACTTAAATAAACGTTTTTCAATTTGGATTCAAACCCAGCTGTACGATTTTAAGTAATTGTACTATTGTTGCACCATAAGGCTGTTCGATGGCCATCATCCAGTGATAGTTTATGACTTGTCACTTTTTTTCAAAATACATTCTCATATCTCAATTCAGTGGCAGTCTCTAAAACCCAAGAACCATGGATCACGACCCACGTCTGTCATATTTGGTGCTTGAATTTTTTTTCTGAACTTCTGAACAATAAATCAAATTACTTTAATATAGGATAGTTAAGTAATGTCTAGTGTTATTTGTTTGTTTATAAAAAAATTTAGTTGAACTTAAATTAGTGTTTTTATAGCATGTGTTCTAACTGAATTTGTATGGTCTATTTGCCAGATAACACCCATTTTGGAGATATCAATGAAAAATTGATAAGGGATAAAATATACTTATTTATTATTGAATTCATGGCAAGAAATATTTAAAAGCATGAAAATAATATATATTTAGCAAGCAAAACAATACAAAAAATAATCTAGAAGAAAGTTATTGACAGCAAGCAATAAATGTATTAAATGAAAATAAATTATGTTTTATCAAAAAAAAAAAAAGGAATCCATAGGAACAAGTTTGCTAAATGAAAGCAATCCACAAGAAATTAAATGCAAAATGAATGTCTTGTTTTATTTTACAAATAAAAAGCATGAAAATAATTTGTTTTAGCAAGTAAAACCATGTGAAATGAAATTCCAAAAAAGTATTTCATTTATAAACAAAAATATATAAATATATGAATTTATTAAATAATAAGCATGCTAATGAAAGCTATCTATAGGAAGTGAAATACAAGTTTGGAAGGCGTAATATAAAATAAATAGATGTTTCATATTTTGTGTTGAAACTAATTTATGATAAGAAGATAACTCAAAACATAAAATAATTTATATTTTAGTTAAGTACAATATTACAAAAAGTAATCTATAAGAAAATAATTGATGGTAATAAGTATATTGAATGAAAATAATCTATAAGAAATTAAATTTCCAAAAAGTAATACATTTATATCAAGTTCATTAAATAAACATGAAAATAGTTTATATTTTAGCAAGCAAAAATGTATTGTATAAAGGCAATCCATAAAAATGAAATTCCCCAAAGCAATCAATTTAAATTGGAAAATACTTACTTTATAAAATGTACATAGGCAAAATATACATCTTTCAAAATATAGAAAGCTATACATTTTAAGTTTCATTATTTTCACACTATATTCCTGAGGGGTGATATAAAAATGAGAAGACATGACAGTTTTCAATCATGTTCTCTTTATCGGTAAATATAGATTTACCATTTTTTATTCAGTAATTATTAGTCATTTACATTTGTGATAGTTATATTAAAATGTTGACAAAGGAGTTTTATTGCCATATAATAATATTGATATTTTTGAGCAATCTTTTGGGTGATCATCAATGTGGAATCTTGTGACTGATGTGGTTCTTCAAGCAGAAAAAAGGGAAAAATTTGAAAGGAGTATTTATTCAGAGGCTAAACTCTCCAAACAGAAACACCACACTCGGTGCAAGCCAGAGTAATTAATGTGGATGCAAGGTTTGTGCATCCAGTATCCCCATATTAGTTTCTAGCTTGTGACTTTCATCAATAAGGAGCCTTGGATCTGAGAGCACTGATCTAAATCTTAGGAATGGAGATCATTTGATGTTTTGGAGTATTTATTCCAGTTTTTTTTTTTTAATTCAATGTAAAGGATATCAGTTAATATGTTCAGTCAGAAATCGTACTGAGTTTTTTATTACATAAATATGAATGAGAAAGTACATTGTAACCCGACTTTGAATGAAATTTTAGATCTTCTGTATTTTTTTTATTTTGGACATGTCAGCAACAGTGATTTCAAGCTTTATGCAAAATCTCTTAATACTGTCAGAGACATATACTGAGGAGTTTGTTTGGCTATAATCCTAATCCTAGCAAGAGTCAAATGGTAGGAAAAGAAGAGCTGCCTGTTCAAATAAATAATTCTAGTTTTGTTGATTTTTAGATATAATTACAGAAAGACTGATAGATAATGTTCTCTCTTTATCAGAAGAACTCAAATTACTAACAATGTGAACAACAAAGCTAGAATAGATGGAACTGGATGTTTAGTTTGAAGCAAGAATTTGGCTGCACACACGGGTTAGAGTAACTATACTTAACAGTTTTGAAAGAACATGTAAGCCTGATATGCTCTGATAAATATCAGACTTAAGACAAATTTAAAAGTGAATTAGTCATTAGCTTGAAGTCAAATACAAAAAACTATTATATCCTTGATTGATATTAGAATTATTTTTCAGACATTAAGTTATTTATGCATTCCAATTTGATTTGTTAATTTTTGTTTGCTAAAATATATATTGTTTTCCTGCTTTTATTTAATACATTTTTTTATTTAAATGGATTTTTTTTTATGAATTTTATTTTCTCATGGATGACTTATTTAATTCATTTATTGTCATCAAATTTTTTTTTATGGATTATTTTATGTAAATTATTTTCATATCTAATTTAACTTCTGATCATAAATTAGTTTCAATACAAAATATTAAAAAGTCCTTTTTATTTTGGCCTTATTGCTTTTATTTAGTACATTTATTGATATGAATTACTTTTTGCTTGCTAAAATGTGAATTTTTTCATTTCTTGTGAATTACTTGAGTATGGAGAGATGTATGTTGGGAGTAACAAGAAGAGATCGAAAACGCAATGTATGGGTAAGACAACAAACAGGTGTTACTGACCTTATTGAAAAAATTAAAAGATTGAAATAGAGTTGGGCTGGACATATTGCTAGAAGAGATGATAATAGATGGATAATTGAAATTTTAAACTGGATTCCAAGAGATTGTAAAAGACCCAGAAAGAGACCACATGTGAGATGGATGGATGAAATAAGAAAATGTGCAGGGATGTTGTGGAGAAGAGAAGCTAAAGATCGGGGAAGATGGATTAAACTTGGAGAGACCTTCATCCTGCAGTGGATTGATAATGGTTGATGATGATGATGATGATGACTTGCAGTTAACACATTTATTGCCATCAATTATTTTCTTTTGGATTACTTTGCTTGCTAAATAAATTATTTTTATGATTTAATTTAATATATTCCTTGCCATAAGTTCAATTATAAGTATGTATACTTTATTTATTGTCAGTTACTTTTTTTATTATCAATATCTTTTATGTGGGATTTCAAAAAAGATTCAGAAAACACAATGATAGTGTCTTTAAATCTTATTATTATGTATTTTTTGATGAGTTTTTGGGAAGTTGGATTAGATTTTAATTTTATTATTACGAGATGACTATCTGTTCTCTACCAAATGAAATTATAATTATATATTTTATTATTATTTATTGCTTTTTTAAGTTTATATTAATCACATTTTTTAAAGATCATCTTATGATTTTGTCCTTACCTATTATTTTTCCGATATTTCAGGCTCCTAAATCATATTTTACGATTTCAATATTTTACAAACTTATTAAATTTTTTTTATTTTTAAGATATAATATATATTTTTAGATAAATTAATTTGTTTGATTTCATTCCTAAGATAATAGAGGGTATGTTATTTTATAAGGAGCTAAATGTATAAATTTTCTTTTGCATAATCATATTGTTATTTTGAAGTCCGAAATTGCAAAACAAACTAATTAATGATATTACAAATATGATTTTTTTTCATTGGGGAGATAATTCACCAAATTAAAAAAAAAAAAACCCTCTGTTACTTTTTCGGATGCTATAAGTTAATTTGCCAATTTATATTTTCAGTTGTTAATTGGTAAAAATCATGAACCATAGTATGATCATATTATTGTTAGAAAATTTCATTGTTATATTTACAAAAGGGAATAGAATAAAAATAGCGGAATGTTACCAAGATTAAATTGATTTATTTCTTTTATAGTTATTTCTGGGGTATTGTAAATAATGTTGCATACATTACAAAACTTCATTATATGTAGAAATTATGTTCAGAAAACTGTAAATGCATTATAATAATCCATATGCAATTATATCAATATTACTTACGCAAAGAAAATATCAAGGACATTGAATATAACGTTAATGCATTTTTGATGCAAAGCACTTTTTTAAAAAGCAAATATTATATCAGTGAGCACACACCAATTTATTACTCAGATTATCGTGACGTTTGATAATCTTTGTGGTTGGTTGAACATGGCCATTCATTCAGTTGATCAAACTGAGAATTGATCCAGAAGACTTCTAAACTTCACTACTAGCATAGTATTACAATGATTCAAGATATGTATTGCTAAGTAAAACATTACTGAAAATATATTGCTGCTGCTGTAGACATTTTAAACAATATCTTTACAAATGTCAGACAGAAAACATTGCTTCTTATTTATTTGTTATGTTTTATATTTTATTTGGTAGTTTGAACTTGTTTTTGAATTAATGATTACAAGACTAACTAATTGAACATAACAAATGACAGAAATTTTCATAGAATAGCAAAGATTCTTCACACCTTTTTTTTAGTCGCCAATTGCTGCCTTGTTTGTGATGATGGTCTATATTTTAATAAAAAATATTCACAAATTTATCCTTTCTTCAAACAAACTATTGATGTCTCAATGAAAAACTATCAGGCAACTGAAAAAAATAACCACAGTGTTTTGTGGTTTCTTATTCAGGCGTAAAAAGCCAGAAAACTCACCACATCAGATTGGGTGTTGGTGAGCAGCCGAGATAAATTGGTTTACCATATGGTGAATCACATAGTAATAGTACCCACAATTACAAAAGTGTATGGAGTAGATGAGAGGAATTTGCTCTTCTCTGTTACTTTAAAATCTCAAAAAGAAATCAACCGATCTTATTTCAGAAGTAGCAAACTCCTTTCAACAATATTTAATTTATATATATATCTACGTTTTTGTATTTACAGCCTTAGTAAATATTACTTACGTAATCAATGTGCGTTTAAATAAATTTATAATTACAATTTTAAATTATCATAATAGATTTCTAACTATAAGACCTTTCCATGGACTCATTGTAAATCAAAAGATTTCGCGGGTATTAATGTGTAATAAGAAATGTGGACTTAATCAGTGAAGTATTAAATAGCTTCACGCTCTCAGATCTAACTGCTTCAGCTTCACCTATTTATATAGAAAGTAGGTTGAAGTAAAGAAGGTTCCCCGCTTCTCTTCCAAAACGTAAGCTTGGGATTAAGACCTGTAGAAGTCCCTACTATCACATTTTTACGCGCATATTTTTGAGGTTACAGCCTTAATAAATATTACTTAAAGTTACTATGTAGAAAAAAAAAATGCTTCATATAATACTTTGTTGCAGATATGTCAGATTTAAACATTCATTTATTTCTGAAAACTATTGCAAATAATGATTTTGTTGGAAAATAAAGACTAAATTAAAAAATTGTCTAAAGATATTTATTTTTTTATTTTTTAATAATCTCAGTTTAGAGAGAAAAGAAATTGCAATTATCAGTTTTTGTTAAAAATATGTTATTCAATTTTTAATTTATGTTTAAAAAAGATATATATAAATTACATCATGAAATATTAAACAAGCAATGTAATGTTAAAATTAATGGAAAAAGAAATTTAAAAAAAATTATTTGTTTGAATTTCCTGCATTGTGATACCACCAAGTTTAATCTTTCATTCATAACTTCTCTTTACATTATTCCAACAAATTTCACACAAGATTTGGTCCTGAATGTTTATTGTATTTATCAGTCTCTAAGACTTGAAAAGGTGCAAGTCTTAATTTTCAAATGTTGTATTTATTAGCCTCTAAGTCTCAGAAAATCTCTTTAGCCTTTTAATTTTTTTCAGTGATGTCAGTGATAATTGTTTTCACTTTTGATCTGTTCTTGTTGATTCCATTATATATTTATATATTTTGCTATGTTATTTTATCAAGTATCCAGTTTTTAAATCCATAAATAGGCTTTGATAAAACAGATTTCTTAAAAATCTTTTCAAGCACCTAAAAGTTATATATTTTTTTAATATCAAAATATTTCTATAAAAGCTTTCCATCTTAAGTTTAATTCTGTGATTAATTTCATCCATTATATTTCTATTTTTTTATTAATAATTTAACCTAAGTATTTATAGTTAATATTTTTGAAACAATTTAGTAGCAATATTTATTTTCTCCTTTCTTCATAGGCCATTAGACATTAGTATTCTTAACATTTATCTTTGTATTTTAGTCTGATAGCTGTTGTAACATTTCCTTAACTTCTAAGCTTTTTATTTTATAAAACTTCATTATTTTTATACTCTTAGCTATTCATTTTAATTTAAAAATGTGGAATCATTCTATTGTATTCCCTTATTTGTAACTTATTTTTTTTATTGCATTGCCAAATCCATATAATATTAATATCATTTATGTTCTTTATTATTTTTTACAATCCACTATTGTAAGTAAAGATATAAGATAGAATATATGTAAATATATAAAGTGTAAAATTATATGTTCATATATTTTTGTATTCATGTATTTGTATTGTGTTTGTTATAGTTCTGAAGAAGATTGCTGAAGCAATCAAAACCATCAATAGTGGGTTGTAAAAAGCATTGTAAAAAGTAATAAAGAACATAAATGATATTAATATTATATTGTATTCTCTTATTGATGTTAATCCTCTTGATATCATCATTTAATTTTATTACTGCTATTGTATTTTGAGCAAATATTTTTCAGAATATGATAATATCCTGCATCTATGACTTGATATTCCAATGCTTTTTTTTTCTGCCAAAATGTTTATAAAATTAAATGCCTTTTCATTATTTACAAATTCAAAGTAGTGTCACAATTCATACCTGTTGTTTTTTCTGTAACTTTTTTTGATTCTGTATGTGATCAATTGAGCTATAACCATTTTTAAATCTTCTGTAGATACAACTAATTTTAATAAAGATCCTTAAGAGAATTGATAATAGAAGATATTTCTAATGTTCTTTTTTCACTATTACTAAACAGTAATATTTTATTAATTATCTAGTAATATATCTTTATTATTTAAACGTTTGGTAAAAGTTTTGCCAATAATTTCATTATTTTCTGAAACTTTTCACTCTTTCATTCTTTATAGTTTTAATTGCATGTCTGACATCTTGATACAAAATTTTGGCTTTCAAGAAATTTCATAATTTTAGACTTACTATGATTTTTTGTTATTTATTACTACTTTATTCTTTTTTTTTTTTTTATTGCTAAAACAATTTTTTTTTTCAATACTAATATATTGTTTTATATAGTTTTGACATTTTTGTTCTTCTTATGGCTTAAGCTTGTCACTTTACCAATATATATTTTTTATTTCATCTTTAATTCTTTTGTATGCCATTTTAAAGATTTTATATAATCAGTTTCTCTAAATGGGCTATTTAAAAAATATTTTCACAATTTTTCATTCTTTATTCATTGCCTTATCTCCTTTGAAAATGTATTAATGAATTACTCACCCCACCCCACCCCCACTTGTTTATTTCCACATAGCAATTTTTAATAGGACATCAATTATCTTTTTGTTGATTTCTTTCAAGTTTGAACTACCTTTAAAATCTGTTAATATTCTAAAATACTTTATAATTTCTGATTTAAATTCATTGGAGTGTTTCAAAGATAAGGTATATTAATTGTTAAAATTCTGCTTTGTTTTTTAAATAGAATTTGTCTCATAGATTTGCTTAGTACTTGTCTATCTTTTTATATTAAGTTCTCTTCCCAAGGCTTTGATAGTATTTAATCATTGTCAGTCCACTACAGAAAACTAAGTAAAAGAGTAAAGTATTACCATGTGTATTGATGTAAAAAGATGTGTATATTCCAGTTAAACAAAATAAAACATGCAACAACATTACTTTAAAAGTTTATTTTTTGAAACCTTATTTTGCTTGACAAGTTTTAACATAGATTACAATAGAATTTATTTTCAGAAAATAGATATATTTATTAAATAGTCAAGATGTCAGCATAACTGCCTTACAAGCAGTTGCCCCGGGTTAGCGGGTTCGCTTCCCGGCCGATGCTATGACACATGAAAAATAAAAAAAAAAATGTAATCCATGAGATCAGCATCTGCAGAAGTACAATAACATCTTCATCTTTATTTAACTATATATTTATCTGATTGATGAGAATTTATTCCTACAGTTTTTCTAGTTGTTTATTTTTTTTTAAAAATAATTATTTCTTTTCTTACTTGTTTGATATTTGTGTTTGTGTATATATATTACTTGACAATTATTCTATCCAAAAATTTGATATCAGGTATTCATGTGCTGTTGTTGCAGTCTTTTTCTTTTTTTTTTACAAATCTTATTTAGCTATATGTGTATCATCCTATAATTTCATCATTACTATCATATTCTATGATCATTTTCAAAGTCTTTTTCAAAATACTCTTTTATATAGTTACTTTCATTCCGTTTAATTAAGTGTTGGTTGAATTATAGGATTATATGCAAATATTATATATAGATGTAAAATCGAATTGATTCATACAATAAACAAGATATGTAAAAAAAAAGTTGATAATGAATAGGTGGATGAGAATTTTTATGTATTGGTGTTAATGTAGTAATTTTAAAAGGTCTGTTTATTTATTTAGTTAATTACATCATTTTATTTTGACTACTCTACATAGTTTGGTTCAATGGTAGAGAGACAATCTCTGAAGCTAAGGATCTGTCGATCTCAATATAAAATTCTGTTACTCCTATTTCTTAAATTTTTTATGAACTCTTGAACAATCAACTATTCAATTAATTATTTTTACTTTCGATCTTTATTTTGTTTATTTTGATTAATAGTTGTATCATGATTGATTTAAATCATAATTAGTAGTAAAACTTAGATAAATACATTGATATAATTATGGTCCTACCGTATAATATTTTGAAGTAGTAACTTATCTGCCTTAACTTAAGATTAGAAAATATAAACTAAATATAATAGAAATAAATTGAGATACTGCCAAATCTCTAGCGCTCATTATAATACTTAACTGACAACCAATCAGATGTCATGGATAGCTGTCCAAATGACATCTAAACCTAAACACACAACAAAGATTTTATGAGAAAAGGGCAGCCACCCTTTTCTCTATTTTTCTTTAATTAAATCTAAGCCAGTCATAAGCATTTAGATTTGAAAGCTTGGACAGCTATCCATGATATCTGATCGGCTGTCAGTTAAGTATTATAACGAGTGCTAGAGATTTGGCAATATCTCAATTTATTTCAATTTTCAACTATCTGCGCTTCGCAAATTAAAATATTAAATGTAATAGATAATAAAAAAATTTAAATCTATATATCAGCCATACTTTAAATCCATGTAAAATATTATTGATAGAAAAACAATCAAACAGTAATGAAGTAAGAAAAAAAAAATGTTAAAAATTCTGCAGTAAAAAAAAGGAGAGAAATATCATTTATAAACAAAAAAACGAAATGATATTCACTCTCTTGAAAGGCTGATCTTTAATGTATTACGATTTATAAACATAGCGCTATAAAAATAAATGCTTATTCACTCTACTGTAACCAACACAAATATTGAAATTATGAAACAGGATCCAAATTATATTTTTAAAGATCTTAGATTATACAACTGCATATTATAGAGATATTTTTTTAAATTTAATCTAATTTTAATTTTCAGATTAAAATGAAAAAAAAAAGAAAGCAACATTAAAACTATGAATAAAAATTATTGAGATAGCTGGGCATTTCCTTTTTTTAAAAAAAAGATTTTCACAATCTAAAAATGCAAGATGGTGGATGAATTTACAATGCATCAGTAAATTATAATGAATTCTCAGAAATTCAAGTTGAGTAGGAGTTTGTTTTTTAAAAGTTTGGTCAATACAATCATTAATTTGAATTGTAACAAATGATGATGAAATTATTTTATGAAACTTAATTTTTTTAATAGTTAAGAAACTTCTCAAACAATTTTAACTAATATATATAGTTTATACTTGAAAATAATCCTTTAATCAGACATATAAGTTTTGAAAAGGATTTCTTTAATAGTAATGTATCAAATTTGTGCAAGAATGAATATATTTTTACTTTCTGAGAAATGAAAAATGGCATTACAGATTATCATATCATAACTATTATTCAAACTGTAACTCCAAACAATTCATTTCAGGATAAAGATACATTAATTTTCTGTTTCTGAAAATAATACTAATAAAAATACATTGTTATCTTATTATGAATGTGACATTAAACATGGGAATATTTATCAGTATTGAAAATAGGTATGATAATATGATTGTATTACTTTATAAATTTATGCAGAAATAAAAAAGTAATATCCACAATCATAATTAATATTAAACATTAAGATAATTTTTGAAGCCAATTTGCTTTTAAAATAAAATGAAAATCATAAATGTGTTTAATAATTATAACATTATTAAAAGAAAACATAATGATAAAGGAAAATAATGACTGGCAACATGTTGGATTGACACCATCATCAGTGAGTATACCTTTAAAGAACCTAAATAATTAAATAGAATTCATATAATTTCAGGAATTAATATCAACATAATATATGATAATACAATATTCTTATGTTCATAATAATTTGATTCCAAATCTGACTTGGAATGGGTGCAGAAATTCACAATGAACATATATAATATACATTTTAGAACATATATAGTACAGATGTTTTCAACATGTATGTGCAGTATGTGTACATTATACAATTTTATTAAAAATTATACACATTAAGATGTAACCAAAAGTATTATATAGAGAAACCATTATGTATGCTGTATCAATATGCACTACACTTATATGCTATTCCCCCCAAAATATTAAAATTTGAAAAATATATAATTTATGATATGCTAGTAACCATTTTTTTATCTCAAAGTGCTGCACGTGATCGTATTTAAAAGAACAGTATTAAAATTTGTAAATTTAATACATGTAGCAGTAACCATTTATCTGCCTCAGAGTCTTGTATGTGATCATATTTATTAATATCTTTATTTTTAATCTTTATTATATTTATTAATATTTCTCCAGTTTTGCATTGAATGTACATATATTTTATTTTCTACTTTATTTTTTTGAATTTGATTTACAGTATTTCACATAATAAAATGTTTTCTAAGCATAATACAAAAAGTTTTAGAAAATTTATAAACATTCATAAAGTTGATACAGACTTAAATCATAGAAGATATAATCTGTTTAAAAAATGTATTGATAAACAATGGCACCCAGAGCACATTTAATTGTGATGAAAGACAGAATCCCTATTCATTTCATTAAAAAAAAGAAAGAATACAGCACAATAAGATTTTTTATTATTTTGACTTTATGAATGAATATGAATGAATGATCATGTGTTCTCAATTTGGTATTAACATTATTATTATTTTTTAATTTTGTTTATAAAAAAGCATCTGTATTATACATATGTGCATGCTGAAAAAAATTGTACACTTGTGCAATAAATAATGTGTTCTATTGTAATTAGAACTTAACACAATGTGAATTTTTATATATGATATAAGATATCTGCAAAGGGGCTTGGAATAAAATATAACAGATATTATAGCTTCACTATAATTAGCACTTTTATTATTAATAAAGTTAATATTGTATTTGTTTAATCTTTTTCAAGTAATAAATGAAAAGACGCTCTTCCCTTTGATTTGAAAATAAACAATTAATTAAAGACTAGGTAATTTACTCTGTTTTTTTTTTAACTATCTTATTGTTTATCACAAGATTTTATTGTTGGATGTTCTTGTGCATTATTTATCTGGCTTAGGATTTTCCCATGAAAGTTTTTATTGACAATTAGTTACGGTATAATTTTTTTATACAAAGTTCTGCATTTTAATTTTAGGTTTTTTCAATAGATAAAAAGAAAATTTCTGAAAGCTTTAATGTTTATGAAAGGTTACATCATTAATTCAAAGCAGAAATGTGTCCTCACATTACAATTTGTCTCTATGAAAAAATTAAATTAAAAAGTCTTGTTAGTTTAATCAATACTTATTCTTCACTCTGTTCAATACATAAAATCAGGAAGTTTACATTTTGACACTACTTATATTCCTCAAAATATCAACAGAAAAATAATTTTTATAAAACAACATTTTTTATATTAGTCCAGTTTTTGGAAAAGCATGCAAGAAGTTTATTTTTGTTAAGAATTTTTAATCAATTAGCAATATAAATTTCAAGTAAAAGTAAATAGATAATGGATTTAAATGTTTTTGTTTTTTTTGCTTAATTAAATTTTTAAAAGCAAAATGCTATTTTACTAAAAAATTAAACAGTTTTTAACATTTATCTTTTTATTATTATTTTTGCAATATGTAAAAATGGTATAACTTTTATTACAGTATAATATTTGAATTTCTGCCACTTAATACAAAAATTCTTCATAATCAACTTAATTATAAATAATGAATTCTATTATTTTATTTTATCTGTTTATTTTTACTAATAAGTTAAGCTAATATGTCTAATTTTTAAATATTTTTCATTTTGCCACTATAATTACAAATTTGTATTTGGATTACTTTATGCATTTCTAAAAATTTTATGAATTCAAAAATAACTATAAAACCAAGTTTTGAAAAAATGAGATAGTTTACTTGTTCCTTGATCAGATTATTAATACAAACTCTTAGAATTAAACTTTTATTGGGTGTCTTAGGTAAATTATATTAAAAGGAAATGAGCCTTATTGTTTTAAAAAGTATATAATAAATATGTTTTATTTTTACTTATGCATATGAGACTTGGACATTTAGTAGAAGAACTGTATAAATACTTCATATTACACAGCAGCGTGTATTAAAATGTATATTGGGTAAACAAGAGAAATTGAAAGTGAGATACATATGCAGAGAACAAATATTTATCACTGATATTGAAAGAATTAAGAGACAATGAAATCAGTTTGGTCTGGTAGTTAAAAGAGTTGACAGTAGGCAAACAACTGAAGTGTAAATTGGAACCAATTTATATATAAATTTAAGTAGGGAAGAAAATGGAACCATCTTTTTCTCGTAAAATCTCAGCCTTGTGTTTTGATTTGAGTTTTCTGTACAGTCATTATTATATCTGATTGGTTGTCATATAAGCATTTTAAAGGCGCTTCTGTCAAAGGTTTCAGCCCTTCACGTTATTAACCATAGATATTGTAAAAGTCCTATTTGCAGGATATATGAATAAGGAAATTTGGAAGAAACTATGAATCAGAAAAATTGTATTAAATTTGGAAAGATCATCCTATAATAAACCAAAAATAGTTGAAATAGAAGATTTAGTTTTAAATATATTATTTTTAAGCATAATTGATAAATAATAGTTTATATATGCCTCCTGCAAAATATTTTTTAATGAACCCCGCCCTCCCCTTTTTAAACATTTATTTATTATTTGCCATTTTGTAACAATTAAATTAATATGGATGTCTGCTTTTTATGTAATATATACTGCACTGCGGTTTAAATTCTTTTGTGACCATTTTAATATGATGAATGAATATATATTTTGAAAAAGAGAATTTATATTACTTTTTGAATGTATTGTTGTTTTTTTTTCTTCTTTTAATTACGTTTTGCATTAGCAGTTCCATTAGTCAGAGGCTGAAGAGGAAATTGCCGTCTCATTTACAAAAACGAATGTCAGAATTGGTATGTATAGAAAAGACTAGCCGGCAAGTAGTATATCTGTAGGTAGTAAAACATTAATAAAGGTTTGTGCGAAAAATATAAATTAAACTTCATTTTCATAAAATTGCGCTTTTATTTTTACTAGTCCAAGCAGTGTTTTTCTGATATCTGGAAATAAAATAATGTGTTTGGAGAAAATAAAAGAAAAATCTTATTATGCTTTCAGACTTTGTAATTTGAAATGATCAAGAAATATTATCTTGACATCTTACTGAGGAAAGGTCATTTGTTTTCATGTTTTCTTTAAACTGCTCCCACTCTCCTGAAATATGTGTACACTTGCACACATGCCATTATATATATATCATGATTTTTATTATCATTTTCAATTATTTATTTCTACTATAGGGTGAAAATGTTTCCCAATTCATAGTATCTCTCATACATACCACTCCAGAAATTTTTCTTACTCATCTATCTCATAAATGGCTTCTTTGTAGGTTTTTTTTATAATCTCTTGGAATCCATTATAAATCTTCAGATGATCACTTACTATTATTTGTTCTAAAAATATGTCCAATGCCTTCTGTTTTAGTTTTTAAAATTTTTCAATAATATATATATTCTTATCTTGTTATAAACATAAATGTCTTCATTTTCTTTCGTATGGTCTGAAGTCTCAGTATCACTCTTCTGTTAAACATCTAAGTGATTGATCCCTATGTAATGACTGGTAAAAATACTTCTATTAAAGACCTTCCTTTTGAAACACATATTTACTTTTAATATTTATTTATTTGTATCAAAAACACTCATTCAAGTTCTATGATTAATTTCATCCATTACATTTCAATTTGTAGAGTAATAGGATCAAGATATTTGGGATTGTTGATTTCTTTTAATTCATGATTGTTAATTTTTATTTTCTTATATCAAAACCATTGAACATTATTTGAGTCTTTGTAGCATGTATGTTTATTCCTACTTTTTGTGTTCATCTTATAATTATTTCTTGAAATTTCGAAGTATGCAAAAACAATCGTGTCAGCAACAAAAAACTAAGTGACTTGAATAATCTTCATTTGTTTTTGTTTTTTCAGTTTTCATTGTAATCCACAAAATATTTCTTGTAGGAGATATGGAATCACCTTGTTTACTTTATCATTCTTTATCTTTTTAATATCACCAATAATCTAATAATTGCTATTGCATTTTGCTCAGTATTCTTCAAACTTGGGTCATACCTTGATATTTCAAATCTTTAATTTCTGTCAAAATGCATATAGAATCAAATGCCATTTCACAATTTGCAACCCCAAAGCATAATATCAATATACAATCTATAGTAGTTTCTATAACATATCTTTATATTCAGATATGATCTATTATATTAAAACCATATTTAAATTCAGTTCATTTAGTTGGCTTGAATCCAAATTTCATTGTAGATAAGCTTTAATTATCTTGGTAAAGATCCTAAATAGAATTTATAGAATAATTATATGTGCAATTTCTTAGTAACTTATATTTTTCCAGTCATTTGGTACATGTTTATCATTTAGATATTTGATATTTAGCTTTTGCCAACAATTTCTTTATTTAAACCACTAAAATATTTTATGATCACCATTTTTTTTATTTTCCCACTTTCTACTTTCATCAACATTATCTATAATTGATTCAATGCATAATTTCCTGAAGATTTTTTTTTTTTTATAGATTTAACTGTATGTTTCACATTTTTATTCAGTATTATTATTGTAGATAGCCCTCTGCAGTTTGGGGTTCGAACTTCTTATGAACTCCCAAGCATTGTAGGGACTTTTTTTACTTTCTTGTTTTATTATTATTATATAGTTCTTTATAGAACTCTTCCACATTCTTTATGATCTAATCACTCTTTTTAATAATAGGGCTATCTTTATTTATTTTTTATTACTGAAACATTTTTATAGCTTTTCTTGCCAATTTACAGCTATATTTCTTTATATCACCATTAATTTTTTTCATGTCATTTTACAAAACTATAGATATTGAATTCTTTAAAGCAGATTATTTTTATATTTCATATTCTTTACTTTCTTCATTTATTGTCTTGTCTCAGTTGAGAATTTATTGGTTTCTGTATAGCTTACTTTTTTAGTAGCATCAGTTTATTTTTAATATTTTAAGATGATTTACAAGTTCTAGTTTAAATTTGTTGAAGGTTTGTGAAGATTAGAAATGTAAATTGTTAATATTGTCTTTCTTAATAGCTTTTGTCTCTAGCTTTTCATTAAACAAATTAATATCTTACATTTGTCTAATTCAGGTGTCCCCAACCTTTTTGCACTTAAGAGCACATTCTATAATACTGGCCAGGTGGTGGGCACCATTTATTTTTTCAACCAGGTGGCGAGCACCATTTTTTTTTCAAATGTAAATTTATAGTTGGATATTGTTAATAATACACATAATGTACAAAAAAATATTTATTTCAAAAATAAAATTTTAACATATAATTAACGTTTATGCCCTACAATTTGATTACAATGTAATACAATAATTTATAATAAATTTTAAAAATTAAATTTATTTGTATCAGATAAATAATTTTTTATCGTGTTCGGATAGCGGCGGGCACACGTAAAATGGTCTGCGGGCGCCATGGTGCCCGCGGGCATAGGGTTGGGGACCCCTGGTCTAATTAATGATAATTTTTCATGTAGAGTTTTTTAACTACATTATAGTCTTGAAATAAATATTTTCTCTTAATCAAAATATAATCCAATTCTGTTGCACCTTCATTTGTATGATTTTATGTCGTTTTTCATTTTGGATTTTTTTTTTTTAAAGTATGATACAGATTATGCATCATTATTTTGAAATTCTTTGTTCAAACCTATTTTCAGATTAGAAAAATATATGGAAATAAACAATTGGTTAAATGGAAAATGTTTAAAAATTAAACATAATATATTAGTGTATTTATATGTAACTTATTAGCAAATATTAAAAAAAAAAATTACTAAAAAATAAAATAAATTTAAATTTGTCACATATTTACTAGATTAATTAAGAAGAAATTTTGCATATCTTAAGTGATAGAAATTTCATATTGTATTGTAGTAGAAATTGTACTATATTTGTATATCATAGAAATGGTGATTAAAAAGGAAAATTTGTACAATTTTTTTGTTTAATATGGCTTTAAAAAAAAATTAAGGAAAAAAATTTTAAGAATCCTTATCAACTTACATTTAGCTGATTATGGAAAATTTTGCATTATTAACTGGAAAAAAATTCATAGTATAATTTGTTAGCTGTAACAACTTTTGGATTAGGAAATTCAGAGGAAGGGCTTGAAGCACGATTAGGGGACTGAGAAGTTTTACCGGCAGCCAAGCTATTAAAAGTATTAGGATTAATACACAGAAGTATGTTATATCCCAAGATACCAATTCATGCAAGTTAGCAGAGTTGTTAGAATAAATGACATCACTAACAATTATTACAATGTGCCTAGCTAGGAGAAATATCACTACAAAGATTCACCTCACTAGGACAAAACTGAGTCACTAACACACATCACACCAGATAGATGAGTTAATTAATAGGATTTGAGATATCTTTCCTATTAATATTACTAAGATTGTTAAGCCTAATTTGTCTAACCATGGAACCACCAGAAGGAGTGAAAGATAATTTAGGGAGAGGAGATTCAGGGAGAGGAAGATCAAGACAATGAGCAGACTCCCTATGATGGGGCTTGCATTCCTTTAGAGTTTTTAATGACTGCCTACATCCATGAGAGGAGAAGATTAAGAAACTGTGTCTAAAAAATAAAAGTGTGGCCTCTTCATTGACATTTTTTCTGTTGATATTTTGAAGATAAACATTCAGCATAAAATTGCAACTTTTTTATCTTTATATTTTATATACAGTTGAGAACCAATAATGAATAAATTGGCAGGACTTTTAACAATAGATAAAAGACAGGAACTATTTTTTGAGCACAGACATTGTTACATCATAGGATTATTGCAATTATGCTAGTATATAAAACTGCCATTGTTTTTTTCTTACTGTAATTATTTGTTATTGAAAATAATTAGAATAGAATTTTTTTTTTTTTTTTGGTATGATACACCGCGCTGTGAATTATTTACGCAGCTTACAAATGAGTTTAATTTCTTTATAGAAATATGTTATTCTAGTTATTGTCTGACTATGAACATTTTTTTTTATTCTGGGCTGATGTAATATAAAAATGATTTAACATTAGAAACCGTCTTTTTATGTTTGTCTGTTTTTATTTGCTATTGAAAATGAACTTTTAGAATAAAGTAACAAATTTTTAGTTTTATATATTATGTACTGTTGAAAATCAATATGAATTACAGATATTCATGTAGTACATGGATAAGCAGATTTTCACCTGATTTTAATGATTTAATTACATATTTCATTGGTGTGTTTTCTATAAAAATCTTAGTCTTTATATTTTTGTAAAGTAATGTAATTGATGTAAAAGTTTACAGAATAGAAGGGTTAAATATTTACAGTTTGGAATAATGGTCGTCTAGCAGTATTTTTTTTTTTTCAAATTTTTACAAATCTATTTCTCATTTCTATTTCTATATCCAAATTTATCCATAAGCACTTTTATCTTTCAATTACTTTTAATTCTACTATTAAAATCTCCCATCACAATTTTAAAATATTGGGTTTCATCAAAAGCATTTTGTACATTTAAACAAAATTCTCTACTTTTTGATTAGAATGAGAATTTGTCAGGACTTTATATGAATCATCCCCATTTGTTATTCTCCATTAAATTGAATAACTAATGTTATAATTCTGTTTAATATATTATCAATATTTATAATGTTGGTCAATTTTTATTTTCTATTTGTAATGAATCCCATTCAATTTCTGATTTCAATATTTGTGCTTACATGTTAACTTTTGAAACTTTCTTCTAACTTCCCAAAATCCAACACTGTTCCATTTAATACAGTTGTGGATAGGTAAATAAAAGATTATCATCAATTAGCCATCTAGGTTCTCAATTAGGGAATTTTTGCCACATTATGCCTTCCGTCATCAAACACTGTTTTGGTTGACAATTTTACTGCTTTCAATGAATGAAACTATAATTTATTTTTGTGTCTCCAAGATTTTAAAAACAAAGAATGATCATCCACACATACACATATGCGTCTTCAAAAAAATAACTGATGCTCCAGTTAAAAATTATCAGATAGCTATGAAGAAAAAGCGTAATGTTTTTTGGTCTTAAAGTAAAAGCTAGTAAATTCATTACCCTGGCAAATGCATGTTGGTAAGAAGCCTATTTATGTTTGTTTATTCCTTGATTAATTACACTGAAATAACAGCTGCAATGTGACATAAGTGTAAAGGATTGAGTATTAGAATTTTGTTCTAAGTGCTTACTTTAAGACTTCAAAAAAGGATCTGAGCCTCTCCTTACAATTAAATAGCAAACTTTTTTCTGCAGTCTTTATATACATATGTGTATTCACATCTATTTAAACAACAATATTAAATAACAATTAGTGTCAGATAAACCTTCTGTTTTCCCCTTGGATTTTTGGACTTAATTTTTGAGTACTAAAATAATAAATCTTAGAAATTAAAAATCTTGATTACTATGTGATATCTGTACAAATAATCAAATACACAATTAGATTTTTTTTTTTCAAGTTGTCAGCTCATAAGCAACTTATCCATTATTGTTTTGTAAATGGGATCTAGGTATAATCAATTGGAGGTTAAAGATCCTTGATCAATATGGCTTAGTGAAATGGGAATCACTGCTTTAACTGTAAAAAAAAAAAAAAAATCCATTGCAAAATGATATAGTCTTTACCATTGATAGGGAGATGTCATTTTTTAGAGGTACTACCTATGGATTATCGTCATTTCTTTTTTACATTTGTCAAACAGTATGCACATGCAAAAGTTAACTTTTTTTTAAAAAAAAATTATTTTATGTAACTATAGTTAGAATAGCCTCCTGCAGGCAAAAACTCTTTCTAAGAGTAGTGTTAGTTTCAATGATTTTTTATCCTATTTTTGCTCCAAGGAACTCATTCCTGACCAATATTGATTGATTAGATAAGTTGGCTTGGGCTGGCTACTCTATTAAATAAAATTACTAAACCCTTTGAAAAATTTCCCAAATTTGTTTAATCTGGATTCAAATTCAGGTTGTAGCTGTAGCGGGTGGATACATTATCGTTGAATGCCACAAAACTTTTTGTCAAACAATTATTAATATTATTTTATGTAAAAAAAATATCTTGAATTGTCAGTTTTTAATTTTTTTCAGGAGGGGAGGGGTGTCAGTCGTTTGTTGAAAAGTAATTGTCTTCAGTTGATTAACTTTGTAATATAGTTCAGATTTATTTATAATTGCGGACAGGTAATGTATTAATTTTAAGATTCCTGGAAATGTTATTATATCATTAAAAGTAGTTAAAATATAAGATTTGTGATCAGCAATTCCCAAGGTTTGTGTACTTGGTAGTCACATTGTTGGATTGAGTATTAAATAAATGAGAAACATGCAAACTTTATGTAAGTTCAATGGTTGCATAATTGAGGAAGTCATAAAAAAAACATTTATAACATGTCCAGTTTTGTAATATAATTAGTTTTTGTCTGAGAGGAGGTAGTTCTCAGCAAATTGTAGGAAATTTTATATATCATGGTAGACTTTACTTTTACTAGCTAGCTGCAGTTTCCGTATACTATCAATAGTGTAACTATTATTACATTATTTTTGTATAAATCTATGCAGAATTTTTTTAACTGTAAAAAGTAAATTGCTTTGTAATTTTTTATAATTAATATTTGTTTAATCACATCATATAAAATAACTTAAAAATAAATCTAAAAGTATTTTTTAATTTTATTAAAATGGGATATGATGTCAAGTGGTAAAATTGGTAGATACTTTTGATTTGGAATTAATCCTTAATACTTACCAAAAAATAGAGACTAAGTGAATTGAACAGTTGCCTCCTCTTGTCATTTTGTTGCTAAATCTCATTTAACATTCTGATGAAGAGATTGCACAATAAATAAATAAATTGGATTATTTTCATTTTGCTCAATTAAGATTTTTATTGGTTTTTTCTTTCCTCAAATCATCTAAAGAAAGTAAAACCCTTTAAATAGCCCACCACTTTGTAAATATCTTTAAAGTGGAACATTATTAGTGAGAAGACTTTAGTCATCAGGCTATCCAACTGCCAAGTTACGATTTTTTTTATCTTATTTTATCCTCTAGCTAAGAATTGTTGATGTTCACCAACCAATAAATATTGGATGGCTATCTGATGATCAAAAGATAGAAAAGTATTTTTGAATGATAAAGATCTTATAATGCTCTTTAAAAAATAATGGTTAAGCATAAATCCTTTAAAACATATTTTACTATCCTAGTTAATCATTTTTAAAAGCAAAACTTGTTAGTCTTCAATTAAATGATAGTTTCTTTAAAAAAAATTTTATACAAATGGGAAGAGAAAATCTTAGTTATGATTTATAAAGATTAAAAGTTTGTAGTTTGTTATTCAAAAAATAGATCAATAAAAAAATATAAATGAATTAAGATCCTGCAGTTTTTTTTTTTTTTTTTTGAAGTTTACTAGAAAATTAAACTCAGATACATTTTAAATTTATTTATTTTTTTACATAAATATATTTGAGTATAAATAGAATATTAAGAAAAATAGATATGATCAGTTATTATACTAGTGTATATATAATAATTATTGTAATTATTATATTGTGTTATAATCTCTGTAAATTTTTATTAACATTATTATTATGAGAAATTTGCTCTTGTTATTTGTACATTTGATGAACATGATCTTTTTCTGTGACCATATGACCACATCTTATGTATAGGATTTCTTAATATTTTATGACTTAAGAAATGAGGCAAAATGATGATGATTTTATTGTGTTGGTTCTACAGTCATAGTTCCCAAAGTGGTGCACACATCCCAAAGGAGAAAATGATTTATTAACAGTGATTGTTTTTGAAATTTTTTTTTGAGTTAATAACAGTGAATATGAAATCCCGTTATTTGTTCATATGTCTTATTATTCATAAATTAAGCTAAGAATGTTTTTTTAAATTTCTCTTTTTCTGCACCACCTGTTTAGATAACCATTACTCCTTATTTCTTCATTGTTATTTGGAGCTAGTTAAATGGCTTGAAACTTCATTGCACTTCAACTGTCCTTTTATTAATGGCCATTTAGGCTTCCTCCATGTGATTAGGGTTTTACTCTTTGAATAATAAAAATTATATGTCATTGGGGAGGGGAATTAGGATTTTAGAGAAGCTTAGGTGGGCCATGGCCAAAAAAAAAAAATGTTGGAACCCCTGTTCTATAATTATTTGCATGTTGAATAATATAGATAGAAAAGGCAGTGATTATAATAAATCTATTATTGTTTTAGAAATATTCTAAAAATTGCTATCAATAAGTTGCTTATTATAGGAAGTCAAATTTATTGTAAAATGATTTTATTTTTTTAATTGGTAAATAAGATTTTTTACTGAACATGTCTGATTAATATTAGTTTTCAGCAAGAATTACTCCCATTAATTACCAGAAGTCATTATGAAACAAGTCTGTTTTCTACTGCCAGCTGCTCTCCAAAGTTTGGAATAATTTTTGTTTAGCTTTTTATACCTTATAGTTTCATTTATAATCTTTACATCTGAAATATCTACACCCAGTTATAGATTCCTTTTTTATGATTCCTCAATAAAAAAAAGTAATTATTTTTTCATTTCTTCATATTTGTATTTCAAAAACTTCTAAATATTTTTTTCTAATTTTTTTTCTCAACTCTTAGCACAAAATTTGAAAATAAATTTCATGATTAAAAACTCATTTCGTTAAGCGTTGTTAGCCGAGAGGTCAGTGCCAGCCGCCTTGCAAGCAAGTAGTTGATTGCAGAAGGTTGTGGGTTCGCTTCCCGGCCGATGCTATGACATATGAAAAAAAAACCTCATTTAGACATTGCAATCCAATATTGAGTTTCTTCTCATTTGAGTTTTTTTTATTTGTATACATCTTTTTATTTTTATTCCAAAATTGTTAAGTGTTTTATTTGTTTTTTTAAAATCATTTTTATATAAAAAAATTTATTTCCTGAAACCAACTCTGACTTCAGTCAATTATTACATTTTTTTTCTTCCAAACAATATCTTCAATTACTTGGAAGTAGCTTTCAACAGTTATTTCTATATAGAAATCAGATTTCATTTTATGGATTCTTGGTTAGTAGTAATGTTAATAATAAAAACAGTAACATGAGATGAATTAATAAAAGCATTTATTTTTTTAATTCTGAAATTATTGTGAGTTGGGGATTCTACGCTTATGAAAAGTGATGTTGTTTTCAAAGCTGTGAAATATATAAAATCCTAGAATATTCTCTATGCAGTGATCTTTTTGGCTGGTGAGCATTCTAAAATTACTTCAAAGTGAGAAATCCTCTACAAAAGAATAAAATTACGTGATGATGTTGAAATAATTGCATTATAGGAGATTTACTATTTCTCTAATAATGCTTAACTCATTAATAGTCTAGCTTTATACTGAAGAATAGTCAGAATTATCTTAAATATGGAATGTCTATAACTAACAAATTAAACCATTTCTACTGAAAATAGTAGAAATTATACTGATCAAGTAATTTCTACGTAACTAGCATTAATCTCTCAATGTAAATTGGCCCTAGTCTTTCAGAACTTTTAACTAATTGCTATATTCATAAGTGATCTCTAGCAAATTTGCTGTAGAAATGATATCAAGCTTCTTCATAATATCCTATTGTGTCGGTTCTATATTTCTTTGGTAAGAGAATAAGTGATTAGTGTGTCAAATTACCATAGACATAAGTAGCCATTATTTCTTGCTTATAACAACCTAATGATTTTTTTTAGTTTACTTTTGGGAGGAGAATTTTAAATATGTACAATTATTTATGCTTGAAACTAGAGGTTTTAAGTTTATTACCCTGATAGATTTTTATGCATTTTCTTATCTTTTTTTTATGCAGTATGACATGCTTATCGTTTATAAAAATCGTTTTTTATTCTTGTACTAAATTTTTTTATGCCCCTCTCTTGTATGCTGAAACTAAAACATTTTATCATTTGATTTTTTAATTTTTAAATTAAAGTATTCTGTTTAAAAAAAAACTCCTGTAAATTTAGCAAATAAAATCTTTTGTTAAAAGTCAAAGGATAATTTTAGAAAGTTAGATGTAAAGGAGATTAAATAAATTTTGTTTATTGAGGATGTCTGCTTTTAAAGCTCAGGATTAACGCAACCCTCTGCAAACAGGAAAATGTCTAGGTATGATTTCTTTGCACTTTGAAACTTTGAAAAGGATAAATAATATTTGGAAATAAATATTTACTTACTGCCTAGAAATTTAATAATTCAAAATGAAATTGACATCTAAACACAAACCACAATAAAACATTTATATTGTATGATTTGTTAATTGAAATGTAAACTTGCTATTCCAAATCTCAGTTTAATATGATACATATATAACCATAATTAGTGAGTATAGGTTTGGTTAGTAAATACATGTTGGGATTCTTCAAATTCAAGATCACTAAATTTATACATATATTAAACATGAAGGTCTTTATGGCATAATGATTAATGCATCTATCTAGCATGCTCATGATCTAGGGTATAAGTCTGTGCGGAATAAAAACAATTTTTCCTGTCACAAATAGACTTATGATTTTTTAAAAAGTAGATAATTTATAACCAATGCATTTTACCATGCAATAGGGGGCAATAAAATGATATCAAGCAATTATTAATTAGAAAATAAGTTATTCTGAATTTGATCAGATTAGAGCAATGTGCTAACTATGAAAATAAAAATTATAATTTGATATGGCTTTCGTTATTAATGGGGATTATATTAGGTCCATGGTTACCCTTACCTTGTATATATATTAAGCAATTATTAAAACTTCCAGGGTTAAGTTTCTGATAGTTTGATAGCGAACAACATATCCATATGCACGTAAAAAAAAAGAAATATAGTTTGATTCACTAATTTTTTTGAATGCCATTATAAAATTCACTATCATTTTGCATTAAGTTAGTATGTGAAAATGTTGCTCTGTGCCTAGTGACACTGGCATTATTATTTGACCTGAATGAAGTATGTAAATTATATTTGTTATTAAATTATTTTGTTTAGTTATTATTTATTATAGAGTATTACTGTAAAATTATTCTATTATTATGTTGCTGTTTTAAATAATAAGAAATATATATATAAAAAATTACAATAAGCACACACACTTCAATATTTAGAGACAATAATTAATCATGTATAACGAATTATTTATTTATATAGTACTATTTTTAATTTGTAATAATAATTAGGGATCACTCCACTACACATGTGCTGGATAAATTTAAACGTTTAATGAATACTTTTCTTTCCAAACACAAGATAAAGTCTTTTGAAAAGGTAGAATAAATCATTTTATCTGTAATAATTAAAAATTAAATACTGCCTATATATGAATTTCTATTTTATTTTATAATAATTGAAGTATGTGTGTTTTTGCTGTAAATTTTTTTTTATATTTCTTATTTCATTTTGCTTTTAAAAATATATATATAAAATTCTAATAAAATATTGCATTTAACTGAATGTTTTCACCTAATTAATACAATTTTATTTTTTGTCAGAAGAAATGAAAAATTAAGCTCATCTGTATATTTGATAGGTACTTGCTTTAAACTAAGTATTAATTTTATTATTAAAAGCTAATTTTTTCTACCATTTGCCCTGCAAAGTTCCAATATTGATAATCTATACTTTTTCAATCCACTGAATGAACATAAAAAAATGAATAAAAACAGTTTGTTGCCTATTTTCAAAGTTGATGTTAAATTCCAATACCATGAAAAAACATTTCTTGAAAGAGTATTATTTAAAGTTTTTTTTAAGGATTAATATTTGATTTTAAAATTGGAAAACTATCCAAAACCTGTCATGGCCATATGTTTGAATTTAAAAGGAGAAAAATATTTCTTTATTTTTACTATTTAATTACCAGATTTTATTGTATAATATAGTTTGTAATATTTAAATACAAGTATCTTGTCTATGCTGAATTTAATGTAATTAGAAGGGATTTGAACTCAATCTTTCAAGCTTCCTACAGCTTTCCACTCCGTCCTATAAAACTGATACGCATGACCACATAATGTGAAAAAGATAAATGATCTCCAATATTCATCTCCCACACACATATATATAATTAGTGCTCAGTTTATATTAGGATAGCAAATCTTCAAACTTTAATGGACAGGTTTCAATTTTTTCACTTTAACTCTTCAGCCATCAATATCATTGAAAATCTGATGATGGAACACTCAAAGCCATTATTGATTTTCTGTATCAACTGATGAGTGCTGGGAATCATTTATCTTTTTCATATTTATGTGGTCATGTGTATCACTTGTATAAGATAGCTGTAGGGAACTTGAAAGTCTGAGTTCCAATCCATTCTAATTATATTAAATTCAGTATAGGCAAGATATTATTTAGATATTCAGATTGTATTCTGACCTTCCCTCTGTGTATTTAAATGGACATATTAAGGTCCTATATGTGAGAGGTCAGAGTGACAAAGTCAACAAGGGCTTTGAGCATCCCATCGTTGGATTTTCAATGATATGAATGGCTGAAGAGTTGGAGAATGGAAAAAGTGAAACCTGTTCATTAAAGTTTGAAGATTTGCTATCATAATATAAACTGAACTCTGATTATATATATATATGTGTGTGTGTGTGGGTGTGTGGGAGATGATGATCTGGATCAAGTAATGAGTGCTGGTTCAGCACAAAGTATGTATTTTGGAGGTCATTTATCCTTTTCACATTATGTGTTCATGTGTATTGGTGGTATAAGGTGGAGTGGATAGCTGTACAGCTTGAAAGTCTGAGTTCAAAATCTCTTAATTACAATATTGTTTGTAGTAATTTTATTGAGAGAGTTATTGAGATTTTTTCCATTTATGATAGATTACTTTATTGAAAACAAATGTATTATTATTGTTTGTTTATTTTTAAAGAAATATATTATTAGAGTGGAAAAAGGCATTGTGCAAATTTAGAGATCTTTCAAAATATGATTGGTTATGGAGAATATGTAGTGTGAGTTTGGAATGAGGTTGAACAATTTTAAGAGGTGTGTGTGTGTTAAAATTTGAATACATCACAGTAATTTAAAAGAATTTTTATTATTCTCACCTTTTATGTTGTACATCTCAGGGGATGCCCAATATTTTTATTATTATTTTTAATATTTTATTGAAATTATCTAACTTTGAAAAATAATTGAATGAATGTTACCTTTTTTATTAAATTTGCTGAAAAATTATTACTATCATTTAAAAATAAATTAATGATCATTATTATATATAGGTGATTAAATACTTACAGAATTTTTGAAAGAATTGGGAGAAATTATTAGGAAAAAAATAGTTGGACCTTGCAATTTGATAGTGGAGTTTGACCTGAAGATTTTTTGAAGACTATAATGATTCCAATTCCTAAAAAGAAAAAAAAAGATGTTAAATGTGAAGAGCACAAGACAATAAGTTTGTTATCTCATCCTTCTAAAGTTTTATTAAGGATTTTAATTCAAAGAATTTATGGGAAGGTAAAATAATTATATTGGAGAAGAAGAGTTTGATTTTCAGAGCGGGGGGGGGGGGGAAATATGAGAGATGCTGTTGGTGTTGTTAGAACAATTGCAGAGAGATATATTGAAAAACATAAATGAATTGGTATATGTTTTGTGGATTTGGAAAAAGCATTTGATAGAATAATCTGAAACAAACTAATAACCATCTCAAAAAATAAATGATTGTTTTGGAAAGAGTGAAGATTGATTTGGAATATGTACGCAACCATGTAAGGTGTGTAGGCTGTTGAATTTGAAGACTGCTGAGAATGGAATATTAAAAAAAAAAAAAAAAAAGTATGTTAGATGAATTTTGTATATGTATATAAAATAACATATAAAATAAATCTTTTATTTGATTAAACTTAGAAAATTTCTTTTCCTTGAGGCAATACACATTGTTTTTTTTTTTTTTTACTTTCAATATAATAAAAAAAAAAGGAAAGAGCAAATTTAAATAATAAAAGCGATTACTGATTTTAAATATCCTGATATGGGTAATTAAACATGACCATGATAGTTACAAGAAAAGAGAACTTTAAGAACAAAAATCTAATGAAAGATAAAAGTTTGAAAAAAGAATTCAGGAGGTGTTCATTGTACACATGCATGATGAGTTTTCAGGGGGATATAAAAGGGATGGACATGAATAAAGGTGGCTTTTTTCTTGCTTTTCTTGGATATGCAGCAAAATTCAGAATTACCCTATGATAGTTGCCGAGATGCAGATGGGTGGCTAGAACGCCTGTACATCGCCGGTCCTTCCTTTTCCTTGGATGTCGTTGTAGTGATTTAGAAGAATGAAGTTGTCACTTGTCTGAAATAGAAGCATCGCGTCAAAGCTAGAACTTAATATACGGATCACAGAGTAAAGGCTGAGGATTTTAATTATTGCCAAAGAACTATTTACTGGACAATCTTACTGGTAAGAAATTAACTTTGAACTTATAAAATTTTTTTGAAGTGACTTTTGAAGATATTCCTCATATCACGTAAACCATAAAAAAAGAGGAAAAAAATTCACTGGATCATATGGTCAATGAATCTTTATAATTATTATATTACATTTTTTTATTTTATTTATTCAATTAAAATAAATATGCTCTTAATAATAATAAAAAAAACTGCAATGTTTCATTTGTTTAAACCTCGTAAAGATATTCTCTCAGCGATCTTTAAAAATTCAACTGTTAATGCCAACCCACGTTATTGTATTTCAGATTTATTATTCAGAGTATTCAGATATATAATAAACTTCCATTGTTGATTTAATAGGGATATCTAAGTAGAGTCCTGGCACCTAATAAAGAAAAAATAAATTTAAACGATTAAAGACGACAATGCGAATGAAGGTTATGATCTATTTTTAGTAGGTCAAATTGTTCTTACTTACATTAAGATGTAGATAGATAATGCTAACCACCGCATATAACTGCTGGTGTATTATACCAGAATGTATGAGTTAGTTTGCTATGATTAGTACTGTACTACCTGGAAATATACAATGCTTACACTAAGGCTTAAAGGGTTATCTGCAATAACGTAGATTAAGTGTGAGCTTGATAGGTAATGTATATATTCTAACCGATATATATAGACCTCATCATATGGCCGTTAGTGTCTAATAAAATAGATTAGGCAGAAAACGGTACAGTATACTGGGCAAAAAACAAGAATTAGATTGAAGAATTATGATACTGATGAAGTAAATATAAAAAGAGGAGTTAGGCAAAGATGCAGTATTGTGGAGGAGCTAATGTTGTATGTAAAATAGTAAAATGTATAAGATTTGTAGATGATATGATGCTTATTGCAACTGAGGATGAAAAGAGTCTTCAGACAATATTGAATAAATTGGAGGAAGGATATATGGAATATGGAGTGAAGATTAATGTTGAGAAAACCAAGCGTTTATGGATAGGAAAGATTGCAAAAAGAATAAGTTGAAATCCATGATAATATGCTTCAACAGGTAAATAGATTAGATATTGTGTAGTTGGTTGAATGAAAATGAAGTTAAAAAAAGAATAGTATTGGCAAAGGAGGCATTTACTAAGAGAAAGAAAATAATTTTGTGGATCTTTGAAGAGAGAATTAAGGAAAAGATTAATTAAATGTTATATGTAGAATGTACTATTGTATGGGAGACATGGACAATGAGAAAAAAATTAGGAACAGATAGAAAACCTTTGGGATGTGGTGATAGATGAGGATAGAAAAAATTAGTTAGATAAATAAAATGACAAATGAAGTTTTGTAAAAAGTAAATGAAAAAAGATTGATTGAGGAAATTTGAGATGGAAAGAGAAACTGAATTGGGCATGATATTAAGAAGAAAGAATAGTTTGATGAAAGATGTTTTGGAGGGAGTTATGAGTGAAAACACAAAAAAAGGATGGAAAAAAATGACCTTGCTGGATGATATAAGAAATGGGAAGAGATACATGAAAGCTGATGAATGAAGAGAGTGGAATGGAGAAATTAATGACTTTATGATGTGACTGCTTTGTGGACTTATCCATAAGACAGAATACTATTGATTGATCACATGTAGCCTAGGGTTATATTTAGCTAAATTATAGTAATTTGGACAAAATTCAAGAGTTGCTATGAAGCTTTGATATTTTAATTAATTTTCATTATTCATTTTATTTATTTAAAATGAAGTTGGAATATAATCTGTTTATTTTTTTTTTAATATTTCAATTTGATTTTTCTCTTATTTGTAGTTATAAAATTATTTGATACACCCCTTTCCTCCTTCAAGTTCTGATATACTTTAACGTTTTGACTTCACAGTTTGAATTTCTGAAGTGTTGATTTAATATATAATTTTTATGATAACTTCACCTTTGCATTTTGCAAAAATGAAATGTATGATTATCAGAAAAGTAATCTACTAATGAATGTAATAAAGCTGAGAAAATATAGTTTTTTTCAAAATAGTGACTAAAAAATAAGATTTTAACACATAAAAATTATTTTTATGTTGCTTCATAAATTCTTAAATTTTTATAGATAACTTTTAAAATTGTATTTTTATTAACAAGTTCATTACATTTTTTATAAAATTTTCAGTGAAATGGTATATAATATGATTTACCTCAGACAATTCATTATTCCAAAATATCAAAAAATTTAGGGACATTTTGTGTCTATGTATAATCAGTGAAAAGAAATCAATAGAGATGAATTAGTCTAAAATAGTCTTCAGGCTATAAATGTCTCAAGTACAATACATATGTAGCTCAGCATAAAAAAAAGCTTTAGATTTGGTGCAATGTAAAATATTAATAATAATAATGCTATTTTTATTATGTTTTACTTTGTGGAAAAAATTTCATTCCTAGGTAGAATCCATCAAAAATATGAAATCAAGTAATTATTGCAACTATGCAGCAGAACAAACATATAATTAAAAACACAGATGCAATATTAATTAGAACTATTCATGACTCATCCATTCCTGATCAAAGCATCAATATTGGAAGCACGTCAATCAACGCTGCTGAAGAAACAGATGGAGTTTGGAGAGGTGCATCACCTATTTCAATTTTAGTTTGATAAGCAATAAAGCAAACTCTCTGACCACTTGAGTTCTATATTCAATCACTATTCCTCATGACTTTTTTTAACATACATTTTTTTAGGATATTATAAAACTACTAAGAGCACAGCTTGAATAACCAGACAATGATCAACATCAGAAGTTGTATTTTTACTTGTATACAACTCCATGTAGTCTATATATATACATTATGACTACCATCACAAAGCATTATTTGAAATCTCTCTTTACTGATTTTGAATGATATTCTGATCAGTAAATTTCTTAATAGTTTCAACTATCACTTCTGTATCTAATATGTAGCTTTAAAATTTACACTGCAATAATCATATATATATATTTAACCAAATTTTAGAGCAATTTTAATTATTTTATTTAGTTTTTTTTATATCAAAACTGCAGATATCCTCTAATCTATCCATATACCAGAGATCTACAAGAAATGCCTATTATTGTAATGAAAAATATGCTAATCATGATATAAATTTACTCAACACAGAACTTTTCTTGTAGTTATTACTACCACAGATGATTTTTTCTTATATTTTTCTATCAAATATATGGTAATTGGAGGGGGAGGGGTTCTTAAGAGTGATTGAAAACTTAAGTCTAAGTAAAATTACACATTATTACCTATTAGTCAATAACATTCAATAGTAAAAATTCCAATTTGATCAATGCAATAAGGACTATCAACTACTATTATGAAAAATCACTAACAGAAAATTACAAGAAAGTATAGTTTGGGAGTAACATGGGGATAAACCAGGTGAATGATCCATTATTCTCTGTTATAAAATTCTCAGAAAATGTTAATGTATAAGGAAAAAAAATAAAATGCATTGATTGGACATATCTTCATAAAATCATTAATTTTTATTATAAAGGAAGTGAAAATTACATTGTCTGAAAGTAGAATGAAAAATGAATTAAATAATGTAACTTGTGCACTGGTAGTGGGTATAATTTTCTTGCTATCAAAATGTGCTGAGTATAAGGTAATAGTTTAATAGAGTAGAATCTTTTTCTCTTCCCTTTCAACTCCTGAGTGTGTGCTTGTAATAGCATCCTCATTTCTACAACATTTTGTGGCATCTAATGTGGAACATGATGGATTAAACAGACTATTGATTAAGTCGGCATACTTGATTAAATTTGTTCACAGGAGCAATATGAATTAAACAGGCACAGTGGATTAAGAGAAGGTTGTTTGATATATCAAGAAGAGAGTTTGATTAGAAAAGAAATTCACAAGATTATAAGAGATTTAAGATTTATGTTTAGCAGAGATAAGAAATAATTTGGAAGCTTAATTATTGGATTAAGTTAATGCTTAATGCTAATGCTTAATTATTTTGGGAATATATAATAATGAAAGTAGACTTAAAATTTGATGGCTATCGTTATTATTTTGTTTATACATTTAAAAAAAAATAAGCCTAGTAGTCTTATTGAATAAAAATAAATGAAAATGGATATTTAAAAATGGCATACTAAAAAGAAAAACAAAAGAGAAAACTTTATAAGAAGGAGGAACAAGCATTTTATTTGTTTTTCCTTTTTTTTGTTTCTTTGTGGATAGATATAATTTTTTTTTTTTTTTACTAACAAACAGTTCTTAAATTTTTTAATGTTTTATCATTTTTAAATTTTGTTTAAAGAAATATATCATGATGTATATGAAAAATAGTAACTACAAATTGAGAGTTAGATCATTACAACTCAGGAATAAATAAGAATTTAAAAAGTTTAAAAAAGTGCGAAAAAAAAAAAGTGTTGCTTTGTATCTTTTTCATTAAACTTTCTACTTTTGCAAAACAGGTTTCAATAAGAGCAACTCCAATATTTTTAAACCATGACAATTTTTTAGTTCGAAAAACTGTCCTTCATCTTTACCTTGAAGAATATCCATTAAGCAAAGTTTTTTCTTTCTATGCATTTAGATTTGGAAACCTCAATGCTCATCTATTATCACTTATTTCTATCACTTAAATGAGCATTTCTCCAGACACAGTGACAATCATATTTTGTCAGACAGTTCACTTTAAATGTAAAAATGGTTACTCAAAATATAATAATTTGTCAAATAAATTGATCATATTTAAGAACTTTATATATATACATCTATATATACTTGCATACATAAAAAAAAAACCCCCATTTACTTCCGAAATTGCTGTGTTCATTATTATATTATAATTATTGCAATAATAATAATAATAATAATAATAATAATAATAATAATAATAATAATAATAATAATAATAATAATAATAATAATAATAATAATAATAATAATAATAATAATAATAATAATAATAATAATAATAATAATAATAATAATAATAATAATAATAATAATAATAATAATAATAATAATAATAATAATAATAATAATAATAATAATAATAATAATAATAATAATAATAATAATAATAATAATAATAATAATAATAATAATAATAATAATAATAATAATAATAATAATAATAATAATAATAATAATAATAATAATAATAATAATAATAATAATAATAATAATAATAATAATAATAATAATAATAATAATAATTATTATTATTATTATTATTATTATTATATATATATATACCAATAAATATCAAAACTATCTACTGGAAAATAATATATGCTGTTAAAAGAGTCATTCACTTTATTCCAGAGTTTACAACTAAAAAAATAAGTTGGATTGGATTCAAAACATTAAAGTATTTTTCGATTTCAAGTTTGACAGTAAGAAAAGATGTAAAAGATAATTCCTGGATGATAATTATATTGGATTCCAGAAATTCGGGTACAATTAGATCTGAATTTCTTTCTGATGAAGGCCATAAACCAGAAACTAGACAGGAAATATGTATAGGATAACATTGGATGTGGTTATAAAGCACTGCTATCTAGAACACTAGTGCACAACCTTTTTACATTTGCTATCCCCATACTCAGACTGAAATTCTGTGACCCATTATATGTTATCCTATTATAGACATATGAGAATAGTAATAACAAGTCAGTTTACCACATATATTTATATTATATTAACTGAGTTCTTACTAGATCTGTTGATTTATAACAATTATTACTTTTCTAATTTGTTTTAGAAAATGTGTATATTCAGCAACATAGTACTATGTATCAATGTTAGGAGAATACTACCAAGGTTAAGAGTGAACAAGAGAAATGAAAGCAGTATAACCAAAAAGCCATTATGATGTGCTGTTTATAGAAAGTAGATTGGAATATAAAGAAGAAAGTGTTTAAACACAAAAGTGGTCAGACACTCAATAATGAGTTCAACAGTTTTCATACATTTTTTAATAATGTTTAGGTTTTTTAGTTAAAAATTTATTATCCAACATGAGAATTTCTCAAAATTTTCACGAGCCCTATTTTTGTGATGCCTTGAGAGAGGTCACGATCCACAGATTGCGCACAGCTAGAACGAAGATAACTGTTCTTAACAACAATGATTATGTATATGTAATCATTACCACCCTTTGGATTTTGAGTCTTGGGCACAAATATGCTGTGGACCATTAGTAAATAAAAAAGTGAATAAATAAGAAGGGAAAATATACATTTATTCTTATCTAAATAGTAATATATATATATAGCTTAGGGCAGGGCCCAGGGCATATACTCTGCAGATCTTAAGGAAGCTGCTGTTTGTGATTGTTATATTTTCTTTCAGTTCTTTAGTATTATACATTTTCAATTTATATTCATATATATACAATAATTATCTTTTTTTACTGTTATTATTAATAACTTATTAAAATTTAAGATTTTATTAATTTTTTTCACATGCTTATTCTAAAAATCTGGGCTTACAAATTTACTCTCCTGCTAGAATGCTTACACTAGAACTGATTTTAACCAGATTGCTATAACAAAGAAAAAAATCTTTTGAAATTGGTTGAGGAAAAAAATATTTTCAAATTGGTTGAGGAAATCTGGTGAATTATGAATTGATCAGTATTATATATATATTTCCCAAGCACTGTCATGGAGATTTTTTTTTCTTTTTACAATTTAAAATCAGAGATTCATCAAATAGAATTGAAAGAAAAAATGAATTGATTTTTTTTTTTTCTTTGATGTTTTATGTAAAATTTATATATATTGGAAATTGAATTTCAATGTTTTAGAAATTTTCTGCTTTAAAATCTATTTGAAAAAAAAAAAAATTCCCATAAATCTACCTCCCCACTTCCATATTTACATACTAAATATGCACAATATATATATATATGTAAAAAGGAAGAAAATCACAAGTATGTTATTTTATTTTTACTTGTGCAAGTTTGTATTAGATAGTTTTAAGCATTCCTGCCCATTAGGGGACAAAACTTCTTCCACAGTTTTCTATTAATTCTTATTTTATTTCCACCTAGTTTTTGATTGTCCTGTACTTCTTTTCTTCAGCATGGGATCTGCATTTTCTCGATGCTTTGCTCTATCTTTTATACCTTAATCTGTGCAAATGCCAATCTCATTTTCTCAAGATCATTTTGCATGTTGTTGAAGGCAAATGACAGTCTTGACATCAGGACTATCACTTGACATTTATTTTTATTTTGTCTGCTTTAAATCTGAAATATTGCATATGCTCAGTTTTATCAATTTGTGCTTTATTAATACTTCATTTTTCAGATTATAAATGATTATGTGACATGCATATTTACAGCTAATATAGATATAATTTTGCAATATAATGTTAGCAGCAATTTTTATAAAATAAAATAAAATTGGAAATTCATTATTTACCTTGTAGGTCCCATTGCAAATTCATGATTCTATTGTTTTTAGATCTTAAGAATATGTTAATTGCTTGCTATTTCACTATGAGACTTATTTAACACTTCTAGCCTATCATGATTTTTTTTTTTTTGGTACATTCCTTTTCATAATGCAGGGACTCTTTTTTATCTGTGCACAATACCTTTATTGATATTGGTATTGAGCCAGTGTCATTTATTAGCAATATGAGTTTGATAATAATATCACTATTATCCAAGTGTAAGTTATTAATGTATAATGAAAATCAAAAGGTTTATATGGTGATTAATTTTAGCTCTCAGCAATTAAGTGCTCAAGTGTTTTTGTAATAAATCCTATTACAAGTATCAGTTTGTGTACTGTGATAATGCATTGACTTAATTAAAATATAATGCTTAATATACTAATATTTCTATGAATGTAGAGTCATAACATCACATCAATAGTCCATTATATATATGATACACAAGTTTTCTCACATGATTATATATATGTATATTTAAAATTTGTTTACTCTGATGTGTATATATATAGTATAACTTAAAATCAAAACCTAGATTCATCTATCCAAAATCCAAATTCTCACACACATTTTAATCTTAACAAATTTAATTATTATAACTTTATATTGTCTTAAAAGATTTCTAAGCATAAGATCTCAATACTGACTCCTTGTAAATAGAAAGATTTCACAAATATTAGTGTGTAATAGAAATTGTAGACTTAATCAGTGAGGTATTTAATAGCTTTATGCTCTCAAATCAAAATGCTTTAGATTCTCCTATATAATTAAAAAGTAGGTTGAAGATGAGAGTGGCCACTCTTTTCTTTTAAATAAATCTTGTGTTAAGATTTGTAGAGGTCCCTACTGTAGTTTTTCAGGAACATGGTCTTAAGGTTATAGCCTTAATATATAATATTTTAATCTTATAATTATTTCATATAACAAAATCAGCCGAATGAGATAATCATTCATTAAATCAGATATATATTCTATTTACAATAAAATAAAAATTATTATTGTTTTAACTGATCAGTTGAGACAAATTCAGCACAGTTTATGTGTATATATTAACAAATTTAAGAATGTGTTTTAATATTAATAACATAATTTTTTTTTTCTTTTTAAAAAAAAAAAATACATATCACAGACAGGTGTGTTTGATTATGAAAAGTATAACAGCAAAATCATAATATTAATAAAATATAAAGCTGTACTTTTACTACATTAATTCAATATATAGTTGTACGTTCAATATATAGTTATACTAATCTTAATTCTCCGAAAGGAATTGATTATATGATGAAATCATAATTCTCTCTTTTTGATCTTACTTCTAAAACTTATCATATTCATTAACAGTTTTATACAGGTAGTTCACATTTTATATAATCCATCTTTGTCTTTATGCTATGTTAATTCTTGCTTAAAATTAATTGTTATCCAAGGTGAACTATAATTTTTTCTTTTTTGATTTAAAATTGGTGATTATTTGTCAAAATTTTCATAATTGGTAGATGAACTAAAATAGCATTGGCACAACATAAACTCCTCTTTAATCTGAAACCTTCCTTCTAGCATTTTGTATTTATTCTGTTACTGGGATCTTTTATAGTTTATCTTATCTTGATGCATAAACTCAATTTATTTATATATAATTGTAATTTTCCATGTATTATTTTATATTTTATTTTTTTGGATTTCTTGTTCTTTAGCCACTACACTATTATGTAGTATATGACAACTTCACTCTTGGATGACTTTTTCTTTTATTTTGGCAATGGACAAGTTTGAAGACTATTGCATTTTGTTTCTCATCAAAACAATCCCTAAAGTACATGTATTTCATTTAGAACATGCTCACTCTTTGCTTTTTAATTTTCTTCTCTATATATCATATCACACAACATGTTCCTAAGAATTATTTTTGCAAACAGCCTCATAATGAGAAATTTTAATAAACTTACAAATAATTTTACTTTTCATTTGCAAGTTTATTAAAATGTCTCATTATAAGGCTGTCTACAAAGACATGAAAATGTATGGGTGCTGAACTGAGTTCAGACCCATATGGCTATATAAGCTGTTGAACTTAGATTGAAAATATTTGTGTGTTTTCAATTTTATTCTCATAGTTTTGTAGTTATGTAGAGATAAAAGGTGGCTACTGGAGGTTGTGTTAGATCCTAAGATCTAAGTGCAGTGCTCTCATATCCAAGGCTTCTCATTGATAACGGCCACAAACCAGAAACTAGTTTGGGGATATTGGATGAGTAGGCACTAGATAGGGATTTTATGCACAAGCCTTCTGGCATCCTTTAATTACTCTGTCTTGCTTTGAGTGGCACTACTGTATGGTGAGAGTTTTGCCTATTTTAAAAATAATTCTTAGTAGAATGTGAATATTTTATATGATTATAATCTTAAATGTTACATATTCAAGGCAATAGTAAGTTATTTACGTGCTTTGAAATTAGTAATATTCTCTATATGTAGAAATTTCGTAGATGCTAACCTGTTGTTTTTCTAAATGTTCTAATTTTAATTAATATTCATCATGAAAATAATAATCATCAAATACTTCAATAGTGTAAAATAAAAAAAAGACCATCTGCTTTAAAAATTATAGAATAGTAAATGGTGAATAAAGCTATAGAATATAATAAAAATCTCAGATAAAAACAATATTTTGATATTGATAAGTAAACTATTTCTATAAAAAAGAAGAAAAAAAATATTCTTATTAAATACAGGATATGAAATTCACGAAGGAGTTCTGAAGAGTTTTGAAGAGAACTATCATTTTTAAAAACAATAGTTTCCCATGTAATTTGAAATATTGCACATTTTTAAAATGAAGAGATAATACGTGCAATTAAATCTATGAAGAATGGAATATCCAAAGAAATAATGGAATTATTATAAATATTAAAAAAAAAACAAGTGAAGAAATAGAGAAATTGGTAGTAAACAATGCTCTAAATATTAAAGATGTATCAATTGATTAGAAGAATGCAATAGTGATATTAGTATCTAAGAAAGGTGAAAAATTATGAATTGGATATCTATCAGTGTTATCTCTTCTATAGAAGATATTTATTAATTTTATTGCAAATTGTTTTCAGAAAACTTTAGTCTTCAGCTAACCAAAAGAGCAAACTAGATTTTAAAGTTACCTATAACATAGTAGTCCACATTTAAATATTAAGATATGAAAAAAGGACCAAGGAATATGATTTGCTATTTTGCATTGGATTTAAGGTTATAAAATAGCGTTTGATTCTGTAAGCATTTCTGCTATTATCAAATTCTGGAAAATGATTACCATAATACTTTAGCAATAACATATTACTATGATTATACTGCTGAGTGATTTTGTTTTATCTAACTTTGACAGTTTTATGAAAAGTATTTTGCATATTAAAATGGGAAGAAAAAAATAAAACAAAACTAAATGGACTTTTTACAGATGATGTGGTTGTTTTCAAAAATAATACTTAAGGATTGGAGAATAGTCACAAGTAGTAAATGAAAACAAACTTGCAGTCTTCTCCCCACTGTATTTCTGACATTTGATTCGCTGAGGTGCCAAAATTTGCAAATAATTGATGAACCATATATAGTATACATTATTAATACACTTTTATAGTAAAGTCCTTTTGAACATGTGTGTACATTATGTATACATATCTTATAAACTATAATTAACAATTTAATAAAAAATAAATAAAAGAAGGAATGAAGATACAATAACAATTAGAAATATTTATTCTCTTTCTCATTTTTCTTTTAAAAGTTCAAAACCATAAAAAAAAATTTGTGATGAAATTGAAAAGAGAAGTGATTTTGTATTAATGCAGACAATGAAGTAATCTGCTTCCTTGGAAACCACAAATTCTAACTATAACATCAAACTTTATAAATTTTAAGAATGTAAATTCTAATTCACAACTAGTTACTATTTTACAAAATTTTATCTTGAATAGTAATTGTATTTTATTGTATTACTTTTAGCAGAAGCCAATTTTGTAAATTTATAATATTTTTAATGTAAACAAACACTTTTATAGTAAATTAATTAAAAGGCTTTACTAAAAATGATATTAGCTATGATGAGATGAGATGCATGGTGACTTCTTCTTTTTCAGAGTCATGAATCTCTCAGCTCCTATGCCCAGAGAAACCTGTTAGTCACTTTACCTTCCCTTTCCATTCCACACCCTAAGTTTTCCCCTTATTCTTCTCTATCCTGCTCCATTCCATTTTCACAACATAATCTTTGTCAACTCCATGGCTTTTATATCTAAATCCCCCTTATCTTTTTCCAAACCCAGCATAAAACCTAAAAATCTTGTATACTCACTTTATTCATATTTATTCTCTCACAACTTCATTATTTGTAACCTTTTTGCTTGCAAGCAATTTACATTCTATTAAGAGATGCCTAATATTTTCTATGTCTTCCTTATACAACTTGCAGACTAAATTATCCGTATTTTCCATTTATGTGTATATTCCCTTGTTGCTAAAGATCCTGTTTGAGCCTTAAACAGTAAACTACTTTCCTTGTTATTATCATAAATTAACTTGCATTCAATATTCTGTTTACTTCTATATATATTTAAACTCTTTTTACTCTTCATATTAGTTCATCTTTCCAAGTCCCTATTCTTTATTAATGCATCTATTCTATTATACTCAACAATTCTCCTAACACAATCATCTCACCTTTTGTCTAAATATACTGACATAAATTCTTTATTCAAATCTTTTGCATACCATACTATCTTTCTCACCTATCTTTTTGGCTGCCCTTTACTCATAACACATTTAAATACTATTTTGACTATTCTTTTATTATCCATAAACTGCAATCTATCGAGCATTTTAATTATGCTTTTTGCATCTCTCATATAAAAACTTGACCATCCCATTTCTCCTTGAATTGACTCCTTTGCTGTCCACACATCTGCATTTAATGCATGTCTTCCTACTTCTCTTTATACTTTTTCTCAATAATCTAACACCCCTTTATTTACACATAACGCATCATGACCATATGTTAAACCTGCTACTACCACTTCCATACAATTCTAGCTACATCATATTTATTATATGATAACACTTAATTTTTTTATCAGACCCTTTCTTTTCCTTGCTTCATTTATTAATTTTTTTCTACCACTTATCCAAGCAATTTATCTGATTAATTAAGACAATTCTCAAATAGTTATACCTAGTCACCACACTTAACTTTATATGCTCCAATAAAAATTCTTTGTCTTCTCTTTCCCCAGTATTAATCATCATTACTTTTGATTTTTCTTCACTAAATTTAATCCCCATCTCTTTACCCATCCTTGTGCATGTCCTCAGCAAAACTTCCATATCTTCCTTTCTTTCTATGCATGAGAAGACATTATCTACAAATAAAAAATTCAATAATGTATATACTCCTTTGCCACCTATTAATGGTATCTCCACCTGTCTTCCTAGTCTTTCTATTGTTCTCTCCATTTCTCTCAAATACAACAAAAATAAAATAGGTGACAGGGCATCCTTGCCTTAGTTCCTCCCTAGTTTTAACTTTAGCTGATTCTATATTCCCTAATTGATACATATAGTAATTATTTTTATACAATCTCTTAATAAGCTCCACTAAACCTCTGTCCATTTCCAAATTTATTAAACTTACCCATAATCTATTTCTATTTTCTCTATCATATGCCTTCTCTATATCTATAAAAACCATATATAACTGTCTACCTGTATTCCTACTCATATCTGCAACTATAAATAAACTATCTCCTATATGCCTATCTGATCAAAAACCTCCTTGCGTTTATCCCACTATTATTTTCTTCCATCCATTTTGCGATTCTTCCAACCACCATATATGCAAAAATTTTATATAACACTGACGTTACCACTATCGGTCTATAATTACTTATCTATGATCCTTACCCTTTTCCTTAAATAGTAGTCTTACTTTTGTATTACTCCAACTATCCTGAAAATATCTCTTCTGTGCCATCTTATTAAAACATGATAATAGGTTTAAGTTTGCCCTATGTCCTAAATTCATTACTATCTCTGCTGCCCTTCCATCTAAACCTCTCGCCTTTCCACTTCTTTATTTCTTCCCTGTCTCATTCAATTCATTTTCTGTAAACCTAATATTTCCATTATTATATGCTTTTAAGTTTGTTATCACTCTGTCCTTCACATGCCACATCTTTTTTATATCCATTACATAATTATTTAAGACTATCTGTAATTCTTCTCTAGAGCTACACTCTATTTCCTCATTTTTTGATAATACTATTTATCTCTCTCTCTTACATTCCTTCTTTTAATATACTTTCAAAATTTTTTACTTCTATCTCTTCCAACTTTTATTAATATCCTCCAACAATTTACTATTTAATTTTGTTCTCTCTCTATAATTATCTATTTTGGCCAACTTTTTTTTAAAAAAATACTTTCCCCATTTAATATTAACATCTTTTTCACTTTCTTTGTTCCTAATAGCACACTTATATTCTCTGCATGCTTTCCCCCTATCTTTTATACTTTTACTAACTCTGGCTTTTCTATTATTTTTATTCTTCTGAATGGAGTGAAACGTGTCATCAACTCCTGCCTTTCCTCGCATAGGAACACCATCTTCAACCTCCAAGAATCCATAGAAACAGTGGTCTTTGCAACTATCAGACTATCAGTCTTCCTCATCTATCCACTCTGGTTGCTCCGATGTGCTATTATTTTTGACCAGAGAGTACACTCAGCGAATCAAAAACTATTGGACCTAATTTGCTCTCTCAAAACCAGATATCAAACTAGCCTCACCTCCACTCCTCACAGACACTTGGGCAATCCTCCAACTCCCATCCTCTCAGCCTCTGTCATAGGACTCAACCATATAAATGCTTGCAACCCATGCGGCGCTTGCTCAACAAAGACATGCATCTCAGACTGGCCTGGACTACATACCCTTTCCACTTCCCATTCCCTTTTCGCATGTATCCTTCCCCTCTTACCATGTTGCTCCTGAAATTTCAATTTATTGTGTAATCACTCCCTTATAAACCTTTTTCTAATTGTATTTGTAGCTGTTTTTTTTTTTTTTTTGATGAATAAACTTTCATCACTGAGAAAAAAACAACAACCCCTATTTACCACTTTTTCTATTTCACCACCACAGTCCTTATATTCATTTCCAACCAACTCTTCCATGGTTTTTTTTTCAACTTTTATTTTATATTCTTCTAACTTATTCTTATCATTCATTCTCTATCCACAACTTTCATATATTGTTTCTACTTTTATTACTATTTTCCATCACATTACTAATCATTTCTATAATAAAGAAATTATGATCACTATTACATGCACTCTTTATTATCAAATACATTCCGTCTTTCTCTACCAATACATAATCTATTGTGTGAAATATGTATATTATTTCTAGACCATGTGTATTGTCCCTCATAAATATTTGATAAATTTTCAATGCTCAAATTCACTTTCTGACAAATTCTTCAAAAGCTGTTCATTTTTGTTATCTACATCAATTTCTTCAATATGCCCAGTCATATCTCCTATAACCATTATTCTCTTCCCCTTTTTTTTTTGAAACTGAATATCCTTAACTAGGCATTCATATATGCTACTGTCCCACTCCATTATATTTTGACTGTCTCTAGTGGCTATATACACTATAGCCACCATCCATTTTTGTCTTCCTAACTTTATTTCAAATCACAAAGGTTCTTGGCATTTAACAGTATTTAAATATTTTTTTGACATAACTCCTATACTACCACCCATTTTTTCATTTTCTTTTCTATTTATACCTTGCCATATCAAGTCTTCCAGTATAGGTTCTTCTCTTAGATGTGTTTCCACTATTGCTAATATCTCTTCATTTTTAATTGCTTTTTCTGGTCTCCTACCACCTTGCATATTCAGATATCCAATTTTTTCTTTCCTAACTACTCTTTTATAAATTCTTTTTTCTTCTCCATTACATTTATAAATAATTTGCTTATCATTAATTTTACAGACCCATTCCCTCTCCACATCTACATTTATATCTAAATCAGCTACCCTTTGTTTACTTCATCCATCCATCCATTCTTCTTTTTTCTGATAACACTACAACTTTGCCACACTCTGCAATTGCATTGTGAACTATAAAATTATAATTTAGAAAATTAAAATATATCTTTTATTATTTTCTAATTTTTATATTTTCGATTTAATGTAAATATATGTTATTGACTTGTAAATGCAGGTTGACAGAAGAGGATTGATACTTTATTAAAAAGCAAAAATATTGTTAAGTGATTTGATAATAAGAAAATCAAGATTTTTATAGTAAATGAATTAGAAATTAGTAACTACATAAACCTTGATAAATGTCATAAAATAGTTTTATTTCTTTATTCTGCTATATTATTTTACATAAGTACAACAATGTGATGGTTGTGACTGTTTTCTTTCACAATAATCACCAGTAGTAATAGTGGTTTACTCTGGGTGCCATCATTATATTTAATATCCAGTTGACTGGTTCCCGCAAGGAATCAAGGTGGTCGCATCTAACTATAATCAGATTTAGGGTCTTCAATTACTTGATTCCAAACTTTTATGTATAAATTGATGTTTTATTGTCCTGCAGTCTTGTGCTTAGATATTGTTCAAATTATTTATACAATTGGAAATATTATAAATGAAATTAATTAAAAAATTATAATATGAATGGAATATTTTCAGTAGTAATTATTTATTTAAAAAAAGGATGTCTATGCTCCTGAAAATGAAAGTTTGTAATACGTTTTTTTTTTTTTTTACTAATGCTTGCAAATGAATGTAAAATGTGATCATTTAATAGAAGAGCAATACAGATATTACAAATCACATAACTAAAAATGCAGATAGCAAAGTGCGATCAGACATGAAATACATAGTCACCATTAAAAAAGATAATCTTGTGAAGGACAACTGAGGCAAGTAAATTTTTGAAGAGATAATAGTAGATGGACAGCTGCAAGTATTATACTGATGATGAGATAAAGAAGAGAAGCTATGAATTCGGAAAATTAAACTTGGATAGGCTTTCATTTTGCAGTAGATTGATGATGATTGAAAATGGTAATGATGGTACTTTGCTTGCATAAAGTGTGTGTGAATATAATTCAATTTTTTACTTGACAGTAGTTGCTGTTTATTACTACTATTTTGTAATTAAATTAGAGAAAGATAATGTTTATTGATAAAATGGATAAATCTTTTTGCTTTTGCAATTTTTTGAAAGTGATTTTAAAAAAAAGTATTTGATGTATTAGAAATTTTAGATAAATTTGTTTTAAAAATTTATGTATTTGGTGGGGCTTTTTTTCCAAAAATTATTTATGGTTTTCAGGAATAAATCAAAACCATTCTAAATACACATGCTTATGGCAATAATCTCCACTTTGCGAAAATTGGAATTAGTTGTTGCAAATGAATAATTGTTTACTTTATATATATATATATGTGTGTGTGAAACTTAGAAAATCCTGAAATCATATAAAATGCATCATTCACTAAAATAGATATCTATTTTAAATTATTGTACCTTGTTCAAAATATTGAATTCACAACAAAAGTTTACTCTCAGACTCTGTGGTGCTAATGATGAGTAATAATGTTTTTCTTTGTTGTGGTGTAAACTGTTTGAAAATGATTTGCAAAATAAATGACACTTCAAAAGACTTCTATATATTTTCAATGATTTCAGTAGAAATCAACATATCAAAGCTGTCGCAAGTTAGAATTGTCTGAGATAGCTGCTACACAGGATTGATTTGAATGCTTATAGATTAGTTTATAACATTACAATTTAAAACTTCCAAGTTAATTTTGTGAATGTTGTCAGTCATATTATTGCAGCGTTGTTATTTTTTTGAATATAAATATTGGAAGTATATGTATCATCTGTCATATTTTCTCCTAATAATATTAGTTTAGCTGATAATTTTGAGCGCTATTATTATGGCCTCCCAGTTTGAAAGCATTGCTGAGTGAGATATTAGTTAAGTTCTGAAATAAAATTTAATCTTTTCTTGGGAAGCAAATTAACACTTCTTATACAATTGCATAGTTAAAGAAAAGAAGTAAAATTTGATAGAGTATATTAAACTCTTCTATGTTCTAATCATATACACGTTAATACAACTTTTATATATAATTACTCCTTTATTTTCCTTACAGTTTCGACTGTCCTACAATCTTCATCGGAGCTACAACATTTAAACATAATCATATAACCGTTATTTTTATATACATATTTATACATGATCATATTTAATTCTAACTATATACTATTACATGTTTTAATTCATATAAATTATTTTATCATTTTTATCCCATTCTATTTTATTTTGTCTCTATTTTTATTCATTAATATATCATTATAATATTTCTATTTTTCTTTTTTATTATTCTTTTTTTTATCCTAATTTTTTTTCCTATTATTTCTTTATAATTTTTTATAATTTATTTATTCTTTTATATACTTTATTATTATTATTAATAATTTTTATTTTTTATTTATTCTTATTACTATTTTATATTATTTAACTTAAACCTCTTTTTAACCTTCATTTTCCTCTTTTACAATCATAACTGATTATTTTTTAAATTTTTATAGCTTTTTTATATATTTCTTTTATGTAACTCTTTCTTTTATCAATTTCTTTAACATTTAATTATCCCATCTTTTAATTTCTTTAATTTTTATATTTTAAAACCCTTTGTATATATATATTTAATATTTCTATAAAAATAATGTTTATTCTCCCCCTCCCCCTATCTCTATTTAGATTTGGTTTTATCTTCTTAATTAATATAGCTAATTAAGAAGATAAAACCAAATCTACATAAAGATGAGGGGGACTGACACACATTATTTTTATAGAAATATTAAAAATAAATAAATGTATATAAAGGGTTTTAAAATATAAAAATTAAATAAATTAAAAGATGGGATAAAAAAGTTAAAGCAATTGATAATAGTGGGATTTATATAAAACAAACATATGAAAAGAGGCTATAAAAATTTTAAAAATAATCAGTTACAATTGTAAAAGAGGAAGTGAAGGTTAAAAAGATGGAAGTTAAATAATATAAAATAGTAATAAGAATAAAAATAAAGTATATAAAAGGATGAATAAAGATATAGAAAATTATAAAGAAATAATAGAAAAACTAGGATAAAAGAAATAATAAAAAGAAAAATAGAAATGTTATAATGATATATTAATGAATAAAAGTAGGTGTAAAATGTAAAATAATAGGTATGAATTAAAAGATGTAATAGTATATAGTTAATATTAAATATGTTTATGAATAATAATGTATAACATGTATATAAATATGTATATAAAAATAATGACTATATGTTTAAATGTTATAGCTCTGATGAAGACTGCAGGACAGTCAAAACTAAGAAAATTAAAAGAGTAATTATATATAAAAGTTGCATTAAGATGTATATGAGGAGAGCATAGGAGAGTTTAATCTATATGAAGAAAGATGCAAAGAAAGTTAAAAGAGAAGATATAAGATATAATAAAACTTCTAATTTGATAGAGTTAAAGAAATTTATTATTCATTTTTAAATTTTTTTACAGAATACTTTCTGGCTATCACTTTTTTTTTTTTGTAATACCAAATTAAATCACTAAAGTTTCCTAAAATATTTTTTTATCTATTTTAATCTATGGAAGTATAATTTTAATTTCATTTTATTGTATAAAATCTTAGATTTTTTGCCACACATTTTTGACAAATTTGACTTTGATTGTTAATTATATAAAAACACTTTTTTATATTTATGTTTTTTTCCCCTGTGTCATAGCATTGGCCGGGAAGTGAACTCGCTAACCCCGGGACAACTGCTTGTAAGGCAGCTGTGCTGACCACTTGACCACCAATGCTTGACTATATTTATGTTTTGATCACAATAATTTTGTTTTGCTACATTATGTAAGATTTATTGTAATCAGATGTGTTTTTTAGTTTTTTTTCTTCCTCATTTTTAATCAGACAAGGTTGATTATTATATTGTTATAGTATAAACTGTTTTCTACCATAACAAGATGATTTATTGGTTTCAAAATATTGATTTTAAAAATATCTTAATCAAAATCTTCCTGAAATTATAACTTTAAAAAAAAGGTTTGGGTTACTTACTTATTGAAAATGAAATAGAAGAAAAAGCCTGGCTTAGTAAAGGATTATGTCATTCCCATAAGTACATTCTTACTCTATTGGAAAATGAAAATTTTAGATATCTGTGGATCTATTTTTTCAAATATCCAAAATAAACAAACATTTACTGAAATCCATGATATGCACTATAGTTAACGATTTTAGCAAGGTCTTTATTATGGAAATTTTAAAATGAGAATAGGATAAAATTTTGATACTAATGAATGGAACTCTTTAATATGAAATATTAAATGTGATGAAAAGTTAACTGTAAATAATCTAAATGTACAAAAGATTGTTTAATACTTGCAGACACTTATTAATACTATGAAAAAATATTTGTATTATTAATGAACATGATTATATTTTAAGTACATCCTTAAGAAATTAAAAAAAAAAAGTTGCATAATGGAGAGCAAATAACAAGTGATAATTCACATCCAGAAAAATATGTTTTAGAAAAGCTTTTTATAATTATTGGAAAATCAGTAAAACCTCCATTTTTTTTGTTAAATCTATGATATTAAATATAAAAATATTTAAAAAGAATGAATAATACTTGAAAAAAAAAATTGAAATGTGTAAAAAAACTTTGTTAGAAAAAACTATGCACAAAATAATAAAAAATTATTGGAGTTAATATTTTAATTTATTCAATATAGCATTGATATGAATTAACATATGTAAATAAGATTTATTTACAAAACATTTTTAGTTATACAAGCTGGTTCCTAACAAGTCAGAGAATGATATTCATCATTGATAACATAATCTGCATAATTGAAAGAAAAAAAACATAATAAAATAAAAAAAGTTTATATGAGTTTTTTATTGATTAGAATAAAGCCTTTGATTTAATAGCATGCAAAATTATGAAATATTCTTAAGGAAAATAGATATATTAGAATATTTTATTATTCTTATGAGGAATCTATATATGAGAATAGAAACTATAGTTAGAACAGGTTGTGATGAAATATACTTATTCAGATAGATATCCTCCTTATTTCATATTAGTGTTATATGAATAGTAAGTGTTATATGAGGAAAATCAGTTTAAATGATTATAACTATTTACTAGTATTCAGGTTTAGTGTAAGAAGTGTCATCATATTTAGATGATGATATATTGGTTATAGCAAAAAATAAATCTCAGAATATTTGTTAGGAAAATTAAAAACTGAATGAAGCAATGAGATGATGAAATATTAAAACAACAAAATTATGACAATAGAGATGATTGCTAATTTCAAAATTGATTATTAAGTTATAAAAGCTATTGATAATTTTGCTTTCTTGATATCCAATGATCAAGAGATTCAGTGCAGACTAACTTGGGCCAAAATTGTAATAAGTCTGAAAAAGATTTTAAGGTGTAGGAACATATTTTTAAAAATGAAGATTAGAATTGATTAACTACAAATCATAGCTGTGAAAGTTAGTTTCTGAAGTGTAGTAAAACGTTGATATAAGGCAAATAAATAAATGGATAAATGATCAGATTAGACTTAAAACTCTTGCTTGAAATACAAATGACTATATATACCAGAATTTCAATAGATGGATTCCATCATCACAGACAGATGTTATTAATATGCTCTCTAAGAATTTTACCAACTTAACATCTAATAATAATAATTATAAAATAATGAAGCCATAATTGAATTGTGTACTCCATGTTACATTTGGAAAAAAAATAGTTATTATTAATTTCAAATAAAAGAAATACATTAAGAGAACTGTTGACAATAAAAGATTAAATACAATAATAAAACCATGTTTCAAAGAGGTAGATCGTTTAATGTTTGTAGGGAAATAGAAATGCGTAGCATAATATTGGTTTGTAATAAATCTTAACATGTTCAAGTGATACAATTTATATCCAAAAATGAAGACAAAAAAAAAAGGGAGTGGTGAATCTTACTTGGGTCACTTGGAAGAAATTATGCTGCCTAGCTTGCTACTTTGATACTGAAGCATAATATGGTATCTGAAATGATATATAAATAAATGAGATGATATTGTATATATTTTTAAGCATTAGTTTTCTCAGCAGCGATAATTATGTTGATGATAATCGAGTGTTTATTATTATTTACTTGGTCAATTTCTATCTATAACCTGCATTTCAGCAAATCACATTAATGCAGTAATGAAGATAGGAAATTTTCAAAATTAGAATGATGATTGCAGGTGTCAGCACATCTGTAGTAATAACTGAAGCAGATGATTTTACAGAAGTTGATTAAGTGAAACTATCGTTAAAAAAAAAAAAGAAGTTAGTTTTTGATAGGGAAAAATGAAAAAATTGCTGAGTAAAATTTAAAAAAGAATACTATAGATGAAATTAAATATAATCACTTGTCGTGCATAGGGTTACTGTGTCAGATTCAGGGATCGACAGTCATTGGATCGATTCTAAATCGCAAATTTTTGTGAAGTCCCCAGCAATAAAGTCATTCGATTATTATTTTTTATTTACTGTAATTGATTTATTTTCTTCTTTATCAGTTTGTATTGACTAACATCATGTAATTAAAAATATATAGTTTTATGTTTTGTATATATGTTTACAACACCTTTTTTTCTTTTTTCAACTTCGTCAATAATCTCCTTCAGAGATACACATAATGATTATACATTATTTTAATTTTTTCATAATATGTAATTTTCACATGATCACCATCTCTATACTAGCACATAATTGTTGTAAACAAAGGCAAAACTCTCCATACAGTAGTGCCACCCTATGCCAAACAGATTAATCAATGGATGCCAGAAGGCTTGTGCATAAAATCCCTATCTAGTGTTTTTAATTTCATTCTCATAGTTTTGTAGTAAAGTAGAGTTAAAAGGTGGCTTCTGGAGGGTTGCATTAGATCCTAAGATCTAGATACAGTGCTCTCAGATCCAAGGCTACTCACTGATGATGGCCACAAGCCAGAAACTAGTCTGGGGATATTGGTTGAGTAGGCACTAGATAGGGATTTTATGCACAAGCCTTCTGACATCCATTGATTACTCAGTTTGGCACAGGGTGGCACTATTGTATGGAGAGTTTTGCCTTTGTTTAATATGTAATTTTGTGATTCACTTATGGAGTGTTTGTGCATTGGGAGATAGACAATGGAATTAAAAAAGGTATATATTTTTCTTCCCTTTAAGGTATCTGTTGTTTATTATTTACTCTAGGAGAAACCCTCAGACTTAGCAACTTAAAAAAATCTTCATATTGCATATTGTATATATTTTTGTATATATATTAGAATACATTTTTGTATCTATTAATTTTTAAAATTGCATTGTTAAATGAAAGACAGATTTCAATGAGCGTAGACGTGAGGTGGACAAAGAAAAAATATGAATTTGTATATCCTTAGAAGGGAAAGAACAGAAAATAATGTAAAGGTTGTAGAAAGTATTGTCTAGAAATATATAGAATTGCTTTTAAGCAAATGATATATATATATGCATGACAAGTTTTCTGCTTGAAGACTAGTTAGGCTAATTAGGTAATAGGATAAATAATTGATCTGTATTTTTAGTGATTTGCTATTTATTTTTTTATGCTTTTAATACAATTAATTTGCATTTTGGTGATAATTAACTACATTATAAACTTTAATAAATGGTGTCTTTATATAGTTATGATGTAATGATACACAATAGTCATGTTTTAGATTATGATGATGTATTTCATCTTAGATTATTTTATGCCTATAAATATTTAAAAGAAAATTGGTTTGTAATTGTATATTAACTCTTTGGTATTGTGTGGGAGTATATATATAATTACTGTATATGTATAAACAATCTCCATAAATAGTGTACTTATGTGTTTTGTGATTCTTTTATATTATTATTGTATTAGTTCAGCTGGCTTGTGTCTGCTATTTAAAAAAGCAGCACGAGTTCTTATCTTAATCAATTTTTTAGATCAATTTTTACTTAAGTTGTCAAACATTCGTATCAACCCAGCAAGAAATCGTTTTTAATTGTGGGGGCTGACTTCTTAAATAAAAAGGCTTAGATGAATGTTTGTAATCTTTGTTTCCGATTTTATGAAATAGCTTGACTTGAATTAAAAGGTTTTAGCAATATGACGCAATTGAAGTTTACAGCGAAGCATGATCACTGTAGGAAGGTGAATAAATGGAATATAATTTTTTGAAGTATATAATAAATATCTGAGACTTGGATACTTAATAGAAGATCAATACAGAGACTTCAGACCACTCAAAGAAGTATGGAGAGATGCATGTTGGGAGTAACAAGAAGAGATCGAAAACGCAATGTATGGGTAAGAGAACAAACAGGTGTTACTGACCTCATTGAAAAAATTAAAAGATTGAAGTGGAGTTGGGCTGGACATATTGCTAGAAGAGATGATAATAGATGGACAATTGAAATTTTAAACTGGATTCCAAGAGATTGTAAAAGACCCAGAAGGAGACCACATGTAAGATGGATGGATGAAATAAGAAAATGTGTAAGGGTGATGTGGAGAAGAGAAGCTAAAGATCGGAGAAGATGGATTAAACTTGGAGAGACCTTCATCCTGCAGTGGATTGATAATGGTTGATGATGATGATGATGATGATAATAAATATATATATGAAAATAATGCTACTTAACGCTATATCGAAACCACGTTGGGGGGGGGGGTAATATATCGTATATATATATATGCATGTGTGTTATTATATAGTCTGGATTGATCTATGAATCTGAAGATGGATGAAATAATAATACTTAAACTAAAAATGTATGGTGAGCGAGAATATTCATACACACTTGGATTTAAAAAGTTTGGCTCTTTAATCTAAATATCGTTTGCGTCTTTTTTTATTATTATTAATTCTATATAAGTTTGATAAGATTTGCATATTGTTCTCATTTTTTAAATCAAGAAATGTTAATAAAAAAATAATTTAATTTTTTTTTGGTAAAAGTATTTTCTCTTTTTAAATGTCTAATTAATAATTGAATATATATTTGAGGTGTTTGGGTGAACGGTCTTTTTAAATATAGACAAATTAATGTATAAATTTGTTTTTGTTTGTTTTTTTAATTAAAAAAAAAAAACAGTTTATTTAAGCATTTGTGTATAAAGGATGCACGAATATTGTATTTATTTTGATATTTATCACGTTAATGTATCTTTGACAGTAAAGCAGTTCTTTTCCAAATAATTTGAATAAAATTTCAATTTATTAAAATTACGTTTTATTTTTTTAACATTAAATTGGCAGAAATCGAAAGAAATTTTTATGTATTGTTATATGAAGGGCAGAATAATTTTTCAAATCCATAATTTGTTTTAGGTGCATTTAGACTTTATTACTATACTTTTCTGTCAGCGTTGACTGATTAGCGCAATAAATCCTGAGAATTAATTTGGAAAGATTGTCAAGTACGTCACCATGACTGTAATTTGTACGATTATCATTGCGACCTATTATTGGCTGAAAAAAAATCATAAATGATTTTAAATATTTAGGTTTTGAAAATCTCACAAACAGTTAATCAACTTTCAAAATACTGATATTGGAATTATTGTGATAATATTTGACAGATTTTTTCTTATATAATTTTACCAAGTATCATTTTTTGAGTTTAGAAATTATGATAAAGACATGTTGAATTATTTTACTTAAAACAGTGATGAAGTTCACATCATGATACAATTGTATTTTTATATAGTTATTAACACGTCAATTCATTTTAGTCTAAGACTATACCTTGTAGTTAAGAATAGTTAGGTACCAATTTATTAACCCCCATTAGAGAAAGAGCTGGCTGGCTTGCCAGCTACTGAAAAACAAATTCTAAGCTTGTTTGAGATCCGAAAAAAAAAATAAGGATCATCTGGCTTGAATTTGAATTTTGACTCATGCACATAGCAAGCAGATGGTATTCACTATATCATAAACTGCATTTACATCCACATTTATTTCACACTGGTGCTTTAGTCTATTTAAGTGATATCTTGAGATACTATTTTTTAATTTCTTTTGCACTAAATTTATGTTTTGAAAGACTTAAATAACTTGCGCCACTGTAGCTCTTTATTATATTGTGTTTTCAATGAAAACAATATTGTGGTTGTTTAGTAATATCTATGAAATAATATTTTCTAACATAAATGAAGTCTTCTTTACCCAATAAAATCATGCTTGAGTTCAATAACCAAATGGTAGTATACTTTTTTTAGTCTGTTATCATTCATTGTCATAGCCAATTCAATAAAGGTATGTCTTATGGTTCAGCAATATGATTAACTTAACATTTTGAACCTATGATCTTGATATCATAGTTTTAAAATCTTATAGAGCATTCTTAAATCTATTTTTTTTTAATGTCTATATGTTATGTTGGACTAAATAACAGCTCAGTGTATAATTAATTTAGTCTCAATAGTTATACAAGTACAAGGAAATATTAACTTGGTAAATGTAGCAGCAACCCTGGAATCTCTTCTGTGCCTCAAGTCTGTTTTTTTTTTTTATTATTTGAAAACCATCCGTATATTTAAATCAGTTCATATTTTCAAGTTTCTACAATCCAAGCTAAAAGTTGGTGATTTTTCTTTTATTATTGGCTAACAATGTATTTGAGCTTTTTGAACATTAATTATTTAAACAAGATCTTTATAATTTGTATTCAAAATATTAAGAATATTCTGTCCATTATTTTTTGAATTGGTAACAATTGCTTAATCATAAGCATTCTGTGAATCTAGAAGTCAAGAAGACAGTTCTGTTTTAATAATTCATATTTAAGTCCATCATCAAAGTTATATCACATCTGGATTGCCTGCTTCATAAAAATAGAAAGCAAAGTTGAAGCAATGCACATTCTTGTTTTAATATGTCTTCCGACCAATCATACTGGCCTATCAGAAGCAATAATGGAGATTATTTTACTTATTCAAATAACATCTGTATAATATTTATAAACTTCAATGGACAACCAATTAATTTTAATTACTATCAAAAATCTGCTTGATTAATTCAGTCAAATCTTTTGGCCAGATCAATAAAATCTATATAAATCACATCATTGCTTCCAAAATGTTTTTGCATTTGCATGGCAATAAGACTACATCCTATAACACTTCTTAATTCTCTATAATTAAACCCAAAAATCTTTAGTAACAAATTCAGAAAAGTTCTTGAAAGTACTTCTGCTATGGTAGGTACAATAATAATAATCAACAATAATTTTATTTCCACGATCTACAACTTTTCCATTTTAAGGTTAATAACTCTATTATCTTCATTAAGCTGGCTATTTTGATCCAAATTTAAATAAATAAGTAGATAGGATGGATATATTAAAATCCATCTGTAATTCTTATATATAGAGTAAGTTAAAAACAAACTCTTATGAAGCTTCAAAAATACCCTCAACCTCAGACCGCGGTTTCTGCCTCTAGCGTCATCAGTGAGGTGCTAGGGAATAAAAATACTAGAACTAGTCCAGCATTTTATCAATGCCTAACTATTGAGAAGAAAATCTGAAACTTTCAGACATTTAAATGTCCAAAAATCCAGCTATCTAACTCAAATAGCCGTATGTGACTGAACTAAGTTCAGATACACCATATATTAATAGCTCTAGCAATATAAAATCGCCAAAGCATTAATAGCAAAAAACTAAAATTAAATTGATAAAAAATCAAGTCATATGACCTAATTTTAATAAAGCTCCTATTTACAAATGTTATATATAGAGTAAGTTAAAAACAAACTCTTATGAAGCTTCAAAAATACCCTCAACCTCAGACCGCGGTTTCTGCCTCTAGCGTCATCAGTGAGGTGCTAGGGAATAAAAATACTAGAACTATTTGAGTTAGATAGCTGGATTTTTGGACATTTAAATGTCTGAAAGTTTCAGATTTTCTTCTCAATAGTTAGGCATTGATAAAATGCTGGACTAGTTCTAGTATTTTTATTCCCTAGCACCTCACTGATGACGCTAGAGGCAGAAACCGCGGTCTGAGGTTGAGGGTATTTTTGAAGCTTCATAAGAGTTTGTTTTTAACTTACTCTATATATAACATTTGTAAATAGGAGCTTTATTAAAATTAGGTCATATGACTTGATTTTTTATCAATCTGTAATTCTTGTAACATTATTCAAAAGGTGATCACAAAATTTCACTTGTTTTGAATATCATTATGTAGAAGGATATTATCCATAAATTTAATGAGATTGTCATTTTTTATTTCCATATGTTTATAATGCATAAAAACAGTTCTAACGTGATTATGTCCTGTTCAATGATTCTTTTGTCTAGTTTTAATTCATTAGTCATTTTAAAATTTTTGTTAATTGCTGAAATTCTGTCTTTAAATATATATTGCTTATGAAGCTTCTCATTCAATTTATTTTTTCATGTAGAAAATTTCATATTGCCTTTTAATCAAATCACCATGCAGTACTCAAATTTTACTTTGGAAAATGCTACTATACATTGATTTTATCAACTTTTACTAATTTCTTCAGTATCTTGTTAACTTCACATTTAATGAAATGACAAATCACATGAGATTATACACATCACATTTTATAAAAGGAATTTTTGAAAATTTAAGTTTGTTTATGTAATGCAGTCCTAGTTAATGATATATGTGTAAATATATATCCTTTATAAAATAATAAAGCAGAAATATTGTCTGCAAATAGTATTCATGTATATACATTTTTTATAAGTAGTTAGGTGCAATTTATTTACATGTGTAAAAAGAATATATGTTAGATAAAATTTGAAATTCAGGAATTCTTATATTTAGAATTTAATTGTAAATATAGGGAATTTGAATTCAGACTTTCAAGCAACCTTCAACTATTCACACTATCTCATACTACTGACACATATGATCACACATGTAGAAAAGACAAAAAATCATCAATGTACATATTTCATGCTGAACCGGCACTCATTAGTTGGTCCAGATTATCATCTGCCACACACATATATAACCAGTGCTCAATTTATATTAAGATAGCAAATCTTTATATTTTAATGGACAGGTTTCAATCTTCTCGAACCTCCAACTCTTCAGCCATCCATACCATTGAAAATCTGATAATAGAATGTCCAAACCCCATGCTGATGCCAATATTGTTGTTATGCCCATGTTGACCTCAAGTCACTCTAACCCTCATGTATAGAACAGTATCCATTTAAATATATAGAAGAGGGATTGGTAGAATGCAGGCTTAATGTGTAAGATTTGAAATACAGGTATTCTTATACCTGTAACTTAATTGCAAATATAGGGATTTGAACTCAAACTTTCAAGTAACCATCAACTATTCACACTATCTCATACTACTGACACACACATGTAGAAAAAATAATCACCAATATACATATTTTGTGCTGAATCAGCACTCATCAATTGGTTCAGATTATCATTTCCTGCACACACACACACATATATAACCCGTGTTCAGTTTATATTAAGATAGCAAATCTTTATACTTTAATGGACAGGCTTCAATCTATTCCAACATCCAACTCTTCAGCCATCCATACCATTGAAAATCTGATGATAGAATGTCCAAACCCCATGCTTATGCCAATATTGTTGTTATGTCATGTTGAAGCCTGTCCATTAAAGTATAAAGATTTGCTATCTTAATGTAAACTGAGCACTGATTATATATATATGTGTGGGAGATGATAATCTGGACCAACTGTTGAGTGCTGGTTTAGTGTGAAATATGTATGTTGGTGATTATTTGTCTTTTCTACATGCATGTCAGTAGTATGAGATAGTGTGAATAGTTGAAGGTTGCTTGAAAGTCTGAATTCAAATCGTCTATAAGTTAGATAAAAGTAAATGTCAAAAATAATGTTAAAAAGTTTAGAAAAGTTGAGTTAATAAATACTGATTATTAAAATTGATAAAGCAGCATTGTGAGAATGCTACTAAAATGTTTTTTTATTGAAAGGTCATTTTAAAAACATTCTCTGATTATATTTTCTGTTTGTGTAAAGTCTATAATATGAATGGTGTATACTGAAATCACATGATGAATATCAATCATTAATCTTTTCTCAGGTTTCAAATCTTACTGTTTTATAATAGCTAGTAATTAGTCTATGTCTCATAGGATGATATTGAAGTCACATGTTACCCATGTGATGTTTGAGGCACATGTAATTCCTGACTATCTTATTAACATTTATTTTTATGGATTTCAGTAGACTTAATGAATTTGGTGTCTGCCATTGATCTTTCATCACAGATGCAACCATCATTTTAAAATTGATTATACTGATGAGAAAATTTGAATTTTATTTTGATGGACAATTCTCAGACATTTGTTTAACTATGATTGTTAGCCAAATGAAAGTTTTTTTTTATTGACTGTTACTTTTATAATATATCAGTTCAACTAAAAATATAAGAATGAAACATTTTCTAATATAATTTGAAACATTCGTTTTAGTGATTGCAAATCATTAAATGATTATAGACATACAACTGTTTTATCAGCAGCTACCATTTATAAATTAGTATAGACATTCTAACTTCACAAGAAAGAAAAAAAAAAAGAATAACAATTTAAAGATAGCTTTTGATTATATAAATCAATCCACATTCATGTATATCACATAGTGATTCTATTCTATTTATTCAATTTTTTGTCATATAAACTTTTAACATCTGCAGCAAATTTTACTTTTTTGAAAAAGTTCAATAATTTTCCTAATTGTAGATCATCATTATATCTATCATCAGCAATATTTTATCAGGAGAAGCAATTTGTACATCACTTGAGAATATCTTTGAGATCGTATTTACAATGTGAAGTCCACTTTTATTATAGGAAGTTCTGTAGTATCACATTCAACTAATTGGTCTTATAATCTTGGCTTCATATTTATAGTCTTATGGTGCATCCTTAAATGAAATTTGTTCTGCATCATTATGGTATGTTGAGAGGATCTAAACAATGAATTGAGCAAAGTAAGTCATTTTAGTTGCAGTAATTACATTAAGGTTTCATATTTTAACTTATTAAATGCACTTAGTGGCACCTTGGAGCTTGTGTTGCCCCTTAATAGCAAAGTTTGCCTTTATGCCAAAACCTATAAGATAAGTAAATTGATTTAGATTTTCAAGCTGAAAACTATCCAAACTAAAAATGTTTAATTTTTTTTTTTTTTTTTATCATTGGCTGTTAAAGAACTGATTTATTGAATGTTAATTAAACCAAAGTCTTTATTTGTTGCATTTTAAAGGTTCTGTAAATTATTTTTTAAACTTGTGAAAAATAACTAATCAGTATATTGTAAATCTAGAAGACAAAAACTAGTTTTGATTATATTTTTAATTACTTACAATTTAAAATGCCATCTTCATCTATATCCTAAACTCATACCTGTTTACTAATATAATAAATTACAATATGCTATTTTTGTCTCCATGCATATATCTGAATATTTATAAATGTAAGCCATTTTTGATATTAGGTGATTTGGTATACTATTATTTTTTTAAAAAAAAAATTAATGAATAATTTCCTTGTAGTAAAATGGCTCCAAATTTATATATGCAATAGGAACTTCTTTCTTTTTCTACTGTTATCACATCTGTTAAATAAACAACTCTTTTGAGATCACCTCAAAGTTAACTGAAAAATGTTGTCATGTTTCATCGAAAATAAGATCTAACCAGAAAATAAACCCTAGGATGATTTTTTTTAGGATCCTCACAATATAAGTCCTACCCCAAATATAAGATCTACTTAAGATAATCAGCAAGATTGATGAATTTTGTTTGTTTGTTGAAACACATATATGTATTGAATTATATGAGGGAGACCCCAAAAAAGTAGGAATTTTGTAATAAAAAATTATATATTTATTTTTACATAATGCAAATTGATTCACTTTCAAAATGTAGTCTATTTAATGCAATGCAACCAATCTAAACGTGTTTTTACTTTTTGTAGTAGTCCAGTAACACCACAAACATAATCTATTTAATACAATGTAACTAATCTAAATGTGTTTTTACTTTTTGTAGTAGTCCAGAAACACCTGCAAAGTGATGCCTTTTAATGCCTCTGTCATTTTTTTCTTTGCCTTTTCTAAATCCATAAAAAAATTGAGACATTTTAATTTTATTTGAGAAATTAAAAAGAAGTTGTATGGAGTAAGATCAAGTGAATGTGATGGATAAATAAACTGGATCATGCTCTCAAGCTTTAAGCGATAGCACTGTCGTGATGAAATACACAGTCTTCATTTTACCACAAAATGAATCATTTGTGTTTTACTGCATCACACAAAGGTTTCAGAACTTGTAGATTTTAAATGCCTGATTATTATGAACAAATTCTAAATGAATGATGCTGTTTGCATTTCAAAAAAAAAAATCAGCATCGGCTTGATATTTGATTTGCTTTTTTTGGAAGCTGGTGAATTTAAAACTTCCGTTAAACCACTCATAAACTTATGTTTTCCAGAGCAATTTGCTTGTAAGCCTGTTTCAAACAGTATAAATGCTTTCTCCACCATTTTGCCTAAAAGAAAAACAGGAATTTCACATTGTTCCAACTTTTCATCCTTATAAAGTAATGAATGTATAAATAAATATAAATGTAGATTTTTGTACTTGAATAAATGTAGATTTTTGTACATAAAAAAAATAAACATACCCTGAAGCCCTATGGCATCTTTTAGAGCAAAAACTAATATAAAACCTGGTCTTATTTTTAGAGAAGTATGGTAATTTAGGTACATTTTTTGCAAACCTACATCTATTTATTTTTGCTGTGAGATGTCACATTTGAAATTTTGTCAGGACAGCAGTTGGTGTATTAGTAGTATAGCTTAATAGAATGATTAGCAAAAATTTCTAATTAACTATATTTAATGAATTAATTTTTATTCATCTCTTTTGTTTTAACTGATTATCAGATTTCTTTAAAGTTTAATTTAGTCAGATTGGTTAAATAAAATCCTGAAGAAGACTTCTAATCAGTTGAAATATTGGAAACAGTTAATTAAATGGCATTGAAAATAATATAGGGCTAAGATATTGAGTTTTTAAAACAATATCAGTAGCAATAGGTACCAGTAAATAACTGTGCATATATATACATAGGCTAAATTTTTTACCTGAAAGCATGAAAAGTAACTAGACAATGGGATTGAAATTTGCTATTGTTTTCATTCTTTTAATATAATATATTTTAGCATATCAGCTTTAAAGTTACTTCCTAAGCTCTTAAAGAGTTATTGTGTCTTTAAGCTGTATAAGGAAAGAGGAAAGAAAAAGAATAATTTGTTTGAGAAAGAATTCTTGTATTACTACATATATATTATATAAAGGAACTAGACAAATACTGGTAAGCAGCTCAAATTTTTAGAGATTAACCATTGGGAAATAAAATTGTTAATTATAATAATTATCCTACTGTTATGCAGGGGGAAAAAAAGGAAAACGGAAATTAATGTACTATATGTTTTCATGACTATATATTTTAAATTAATAGATGATAAATAGTCCTATAAGGTGTTTTAGTTATCTAACTACAAATAGATTTAGTCATGAAAGCAATAGGGGTTATATGATCAATCAGCAATACCCTTAATCACCGTAATAGTTTGTTATTTATGCAATTTTAATTTAGCATGTCATTAGAGACTCTGAGTACTCCTTATAATAAGGCGGTATTTGTTCTGGAATTATGATGATAAATGTAAATCACTGTTGTATTATTTAAAATTTGTATTGATTGCTAAGATATGTATAGTGTATTTTATATATAACATACAATGACAATAGCCAAATTATTTCTTTACTTAAAAATATATAAAGTTATTTATTTATCTTTAATCAATTTTATAAATTTCATTTTGCTAATCTTGCAAGATTTTTTTAGTAGTCATGAATTTGTCTACATTATAGTTCCTAAAATAATTTTCACTAATTTATTCACATTCAACATGTTAATTACCATTGTTGTAACTTGTTTCTGTCTGGTCTCATTTATTATAGTCCTAAATATAGATTCCTACCACCCCCCCCCCCCCAAGACTTTGGTTTTTTAAAAATAAATAAATAAATAAAAAATTCAAGAAATTGAGATGAATTCGATCTTTTTTTAATTTCATATAAAACAATCTTTTTTAAAATATTTATTTAATCAAAATAAAATATTTAAAAAAATAATAACGTTAATACTATATGTTGACCATACTAACATTAAATTATGCTCAGTACCGCCACTTATATGATTGATTACAAGTAGAATGTTTTTTATCATATTCCACCTTTTTCTCTTATTTGATAAATAATGGTCCAAGGACTTTTTTTTTTCCATACTCGTACTCTATGTGATTAAGCACAGTGTTAGAGCTAAAAGTTAAAAGATTTCCGGATGAGCTTCAGAGCGTTAGCCTTAAATTCAATATTTAAGAATCTAAAGGTGCGAGTTTGATTCCTATGCTAATACTGTCACTGGTCAGGCCAGTAACACCTGAAGAAGAGTTGAGAATACTACTACTCAAAATGTGTCATTACTAACCTGTGTTGTTGTTTGTATTTGAAAAGTTTAATTAATGTTTAACATTTTCTATACATTCAACATTTACTGATTGATGACGAAATAGTCCCACATTCACATGCAATTTTTATTATTTGAATAATACCATGACTTTCTGAATAAACCATTTGATTATTTGTTATATAATAAAAGTAAAAGATTCATTCCCTGAAGCAATTTTAATATTTTTTAATACTGAATAGTATAGTAATTTATTTCAGTTATGATGAAATTTTTATTATCTCAAAATATTTTTTATCAATATTTTCAAGTATTTCTATGATTTTAACTGTAAAAAAAAAAAAGAGATAATGTATAAGGAAATTACATGGAAATATTATTTTTTTTTAAAAAAAAACATTTGACTTTTTTCCTTTTGTGAATTCATGCTGTGTTTTCTTTATTCATCTAATATTTTTTTAGCCATATAGTTCAAAGTATCATAATACTGAGCCAAAACCATATGAACATCAGTTTAGCCCAATATATAAAGTTTTTATGTAGAAGAATTTTCATTTTCTCATATTTTCTTTTCCATATTTTAAGGGCCTATTTTACTTTTTAATACAAACTTTATTGTTGAAATAAGCAATTGCATAAAGTTCTTATTGCATTTAGTTTGTATTGAAGTTAGTATTGTATCACATATAATGGAGGATAGAGAAAAAGAAATAGTTATAGAAAATGACTATGAAAAAAAACTAGTTTAGATATATAAGAATAAAAAGTATAAAATATAAATGATTAAATGATAATAAATAATAAAAATAAAAGGCATATGGCTTTATTTCTTGAGAGTTCATAAGAAGTTTGAATGCCAGAACTACAAGTACCAGAATTGATCCTGGGACTTCATGATCCTAAGCCAGATGCTCTACCAACTGCGCCAATTTGCGAAGAGTTTAATATTATTGGGAGCTAGGGCCGAGCTTTGAGTACCAGAAATATCAGCACATCGCTTGATTTTCATAGGTAACTTATTAATAGGAACATTTTCTCTTTCCTCAAGTTCAGATCTATTGTAAATTTGAGTTATCAATTGTTGCCAGGTCATAGTGCAAAAACTGAGCACTGATTGTATATATGTGTGAGGATAGTAATCTGGACCAATTAATGATTGCTGGTTTAGCATGGAAGACGTATATTGGTGATTATTTATCTTTTCAACGTGTGTGTGTTCAGGTTGATCAGCAATATGAGATGGCATTGAGAGTAGTGGGACGTGTGAAAGTCTGATTTCAAATCCTGCATATATTACATATATAAATGCAGGTTTAAGCCTGTACACTGTATTAATTTAAATATTAGATATAGTTTATGTGATGATTAAACAGAAGTTATTGAAAATAAATATATAAATGGTTATATAATGATAACTGGAGATTGGAATATGATAAGACAGGGAAGAGATTGTAATATTGTTTAGAGAATATGATGAGAAATAAAGGGTTGGGTGATATATAACACAGATGAAAGGTTATTAAGGTTTCGTGGAGAAAATAATAACATAGTAATGAACACATTACTTAAAAAGCATAAGATGATTATTTACAAGGAGCACTACAGTTGGTAAGAATAGATTTCTATTGTATTACACCTTGCTTAAGAATAGATTTAAAAGCCGTATTAAGTTATACATCATGTAACTAATAATGATTTTGATCACAATTTTGTAGTAATAGAATTGAGATTATTTTTTTAAAAAAATAAAAACTGAATTGAGGATAAAAATGGTAATTCATAAATCAAAATAGGAGATTAGAAAAAAAATCTCAAACCTGTTGGATAAATAGGTACAAATAGTGAATACAAATTAATAATTTCAAATAAAAGATTATTCAAGGACAAGTTAAAGACTGATTTTTATAAGTAAGAGAATAGAAACTAATAATAAGATAATGAATACTTGGTAGAAAGAAAATGGAAAGATGTATTATCTATTGAAAATAAAATTATGTATAGTAAGCTTAATAATGAATTAAGATTGAAAGAGATAAAGCTATGAGACAGCTACTAAAACAAGTATATGGAAGTAGAGGAATTCCAAAGAAAAATAGGTTTGATTTTCTATAATAAAATAAAATAGTTTTGATGGTAAAAACAAACCAGCAGGAATTAAATTACATATTGAAGATGGGAATGATATGTCATTAATAAGGTTAATATGTTGAAAATATGGGAAGATGTTACTCGTGTAATAAGAATAATAAGCTTTCTTCTATCTTAATTCAAAAAGAAAATCAGATAGATAAAAGAAGTTGAAAAACTGAAGTGAAAGCTGGCAAAGTTGAATTATTAAATAAGATTATGAGGTAAATGGGTTTTTTTATAATGTAGTTGTGAACATTTCATCTATCTATATTAAGTTTCATTTGATTTGCATTCTCATTATACATATAGTTTGATTTCTATTGTGTGTGAAGAATGTTGCTGTCATGGGTCTTGGGTTTGAATTAGGTAAGAGTGTTTTTAATGGGTTTGGAGAGGTGTTTGACCACATCTTACATATCCCCTCAGTAAAAAGGTGCTAAAGATAAACTATCTTTAATTCCTCAATTTACTCTCTCTTTCATGAATTAGACTAAAGTATTCACTTAGTGTTCTACTTTTGGAGTGGTTTATTACCTACCGTTTAGAGATTGCAGTGTTTAAATTCAATTAGGCTTCCCTGAAAATTATATATATATATATTTGCTAGGGTATGTTGGTTCAGAGTTATAATTCATAACTGGCCCATCATCTAGTATTAGGATTTCTTGACTACTTAAGTTAGGTTCTGTCCTCAGGAATATTTTCACAAAGTATGTCTTTAGTACATATATTTGGTAATATGAGATAGGAGTTATCTACCATTAAATTTCTCTATATTGTAATGAGATATCAAATTTTTTAATAATTGAAGATATGACTGCAAATGCAGGTAAGTTTTGCTTTGGATAACTTATGCATTAGTTCAAATGTAGGTATGTTTAAGAATACCTATCCTGCCCCTTTTCTTTGAGACTTAGTGGATTTTATTTGGTAACAGTTAAACGAGAGAGTTGCCATTAATTTTGAAATGTAGCCACTCATTGGGGTAATCAGTCTTCTGTTATGACAGTACTGGTATTGTTCATTACAACTTTATATGTTATTTCTAAAATTTAACCTTCCAAGTATATTATTAGACACAATTTTTATTCTGTGCATTATTCCTTTTTACATTTCTATAATTCAATCTAATTGGTGATAATCCTAATTAAGATTATTATGTGGGGTTTAAATTAATGCTTTGTATATATTTTATATAGATTTAAATATTTTTTAAAAAATTAAACTGAAAAAAGTGGGGTTATTCCATTTTTCCATAGTCTGGTTCCATATCCTTGGGTTGTGAAGTCCTATGGGTCCATTTTCATTATCCGATCATTAAGCCTTTGTACTGACACATTTATCATATGTGTTACATAATTTATGGAACATGAATCCTTTTGGATTACTAATGTTTGACATTTTGATATATGTTTTACCTCCAATTTCGAATTGGTATCTTGGTTTCTTTTTATTTTTGTTCTGTTTTGCACTCATTCTTATCATTATATGATATGTGTCCATTTGATTCTTTCCTTGATTAATGGGCGATTCAATTAGCACATAAGCATGGGTTTTTAAACAAGAATTGAGGTGAATTGAATTGGTTTTTCTTTTAATTCTTCTAATTTGTGGTAATTTTCAAATTCTAATTTTTTGAATCTGATTTATGGAGGTGTCATTATTTTCTATTTGGTTTAACTGATGTGGTTTTCAAGTTGTTCAACACTATTTTTGTTTTGTCTCACTTCTGTTTCAATCAAACCTTGCTTTATGTTGAGACACTTATGATTATTTTCTATGGATTGAAATTTCTTGTCATAAATTTATAGTTTAAGGTCTTGTTCCTTTTTAGACTGATTCATTTCTCTCCATAGATTTTTTACTTGTTCATTGATCTTAGTCTGGTGTTCTTGCTGATTTTGTTCTATTTTGCATTCAAAATTCTCATAGACCTTTTTCATTTTCATGCACTTAGTATGTATTTTATTTTCAATTTTTCTTTCAAATTCTGCAAATCTTTTTTCGAATTTGCAGTGTTTTTTAGCTATGATTTCTCTAATTGTTGTAATTTGTTATTAATATCTGTCTGGAATTGAGTTATAGCATTATTTTGGTTTGTCATGTCTGCCTTTCAATTTTCATGTCCATTTTGATAGTTAAATTGTTTGTTATATCTGCTTTCATTTGCTGTTGACTTGCTGACAGTTGCTGCATAGTTGCGGAGAATTGCTGCATCATCATCCTCATTTGATTGAATAAAACATCATTTGTATTTGTTTTCTTCTTTCCATGTTTCTCAGGAGCCATAGTAGTTTCTGGTGATTGGACATTTTCTGCTATAGTCCCCCCCAGATATACCTATATTTTGTTCTGTTTGTATATTTTCTAGAAGAGAACTATCCATCTCACCTTCTGTATCAGATTGTACTTCAATTTCATTTTCTATTTCATTAATAGTTTCCGATTGCATCTTTTTAATTTTTTTACTTGTAATCATCTACTTTATCATTTTTTTGTTTTAAATTATTTTACTAATTCTTATTTCAGCTTTTAAGTTTTGATAAAATGACTTATAATAAGAAACATTGTGAAAAGATCCATTGTTACTACATTTTACTGTCTTCACTAAAAAAAAAAAAATTGTGTTTACTTAAGCTGTTATTTTATTCAACTTTTCATCTTTACTATTTTATATCTCAATATTTATTCTTTTTAAATGGTTGACTACACTATTTTATATGATTTAATCATAAGTTTGTACTATCTATTTTATTACATTATAATAAACAATTGGAATGAAAAATGTTTAGGTTTTATTAATTTTTGTTATCGGGAATCTCAAAATGTAATATTAATATGAGATTCGATTGCCCCATGACGATATGCCATATGTAATGAAATGTGATATTACTATATAATTCAATGCCCTATATTAGGTTTGAGAAAAATAATTTTTTGTAATGTAGTTGATAATTCTGGAGAATAACCCATAAATTAATTTTTCAATATTTTACTAGAGAAAATACCAAGTTCGATGATACATAAGGATTTAGGAACAATTTGTTTAAATTCACATCCTGTTATATACTGTTTAAGATCTAAAAACATTATCCAAAGAGCAGTTTGGAATTAGAAACAGTAGGAATATGAATTAATTATAATTGGAATTATAAGAGGTATTTATTGTTGAGAGAGATATATAAAGGCAGAAATAATAGTTAATATTAGTTTTATAAATTTTGAAAAGGTATTTAGTAGAGTGAATTGGGCCACTTTGATGGATAAATTCAAAAAGAAAGATATAACTCTGAGGATATTTGTGTGGTTGATTGATTTTATGTATGAAATAGCTATTTTATCTTTCCATCTATATCTGTTAAGTGATTGTTTTGATAGGATAGAATTAGCATTACAATTGGGGCAAAGGTATTCATTATAGTAGAATCTGCTGCTTTTGTCACAGATAATGAGGATGTGTTAAAACATTATACTTTATAGGATTGACAAGTCTAAAGTTTGGGATAATGCAAAGAAAAAATTAAGAATGAGCATTAGGCAGGAAACTAGAAAACAGGTTAGCATTTTTTAAATATTTGAGAAATTGGATTACTAGTGATAGAAGTCATGATGAAGAAATTATTATTATCATTTTTCTATGATAAAAATTATGATGAAGAAATGAGGGTGAGAAGTATAATGGCTAAACAGGCTTTTAATTTTGATATATCAATTAGATCTAACAATAAGGCTTGTTATATGTTTTGTTTGAATAATAACTTTTGTATAGAACATAAACAAAGACCTTTACCAAAAAATAGGTAAAAATATTGGATACTTTAGAGATATGGATTTTGGGAATTGAAAAGATGTGCTAATCTAGCTAATCTAGAAGTATTGAAAAAAAAATTATTTGTTAAGAAAATTATTAGAAAGATGTATTTGATTAGTCATGGTTAGAGGTGGGGAAATTATGAAAGATGTAAAGGGAATGTAAAGAGTATAAGGAAAAAAATTGGAGAAGAAAGAAATTGTTAAACCACTAAACATCATATGATCACTATTTCTTATGCTAGCACATAACAGTAAAACAGGAAAAACTCTCCATACAGTAGTGCCACCCAGTGCCTTCTGGCATCCATTGATTACACTGGGTGGCACTATTGTATGGAGAGTTTTGCGGAGATATTCTTGACTTCGTTTAAGGAGAAGCCATAATTCATCACATCACATCTTGTTTTAAGAAGGACATTGATTGCTGATTTTAAGAAAGAAAATAGTTTACAGGTTTTGAGAAGTAGATTGAGAAAGTGAAAAGTTTGGATAAGATGGTTCGATTGTTGTAAGAAACTTTATTTTTTGGCAAATAAATAATGATGATGGTATCTATCTTAAAAACATGTGATATTCTGATATTTTGATTTGAAAATCTACTTAAAAGGACTGGCATATTTTGGAAAGTGCAAACCATTGGTTAGATTACCACCAAGAGCAAATTATTGTAATTAGATGTATTAAACAAAAATCCATCAAGTCCTTATCACAATATTTATTTTGTTCTATTTACTTAGTTTTTACATGTATTATAAACAAATGAATACTTATTATACACATGAAACCAATCCTTAGTGTAATGTAAAAATTAAATTGACAATTTTTTTTCTCCACAGTTTAATTGGTAGAAAGAGGTGTCATCTAAAGGGGCATCCTTATTTAACATTTCTACATATTTGTTTAAAAATATTTATATAATAGTATAAAAAGAATAGTCACCATAATCATATATGGTAGAAAAACTAGATCTATTAGATGGTCAGTACAATTGTAGAATCAATTGGGAAAAACTTTTATCTGATGCGGGTGCTATCCGGCAGTTCTGACTTTTGTAGAAATGTTTTTGTTAAACTGAGTAATTTGAGTATTGCTTATCATGTGTTAACCATACCTGAAAATGTTTTTTATAAAGCATACATTATTTGTCATCACATTTCTGCTAAGAAAGTTTGAAATAATTACAACATATAATTAAAAATCTTTTAATTAGATATATTAATTAGTTTGTTGCTAATGAATGAAAGTTATTCTTTTTTTTTTTTTAATAGTGGTATTATTATTTTAACAAATTTGAACAAAACCTTTTTTAATGTAAATGAATAAGATTTATAATTTAACCACTGAGCAAAAAGTGTGGAAATATCTAATGGTTACTTTTGCCAATGCTTAAATTTAAAAATTTTAAATGATTTCATATTTTGTTTTATTATTGAGCTGCTTATTGGAAATAGAGAATGAATTCTACCATATGCAAGATCGTTAATAAAAATTACTTATGTCAAGCATTGGTGGTTGAGTGGTCAGCACAGCTAGCTGCCTTACAAGAAATTATCCCGGGTTTGTGGATTCATTTCCCAGCCGATGCTTTGACACTTGAAAAAAAAAATACTTATTGCATTGTTTTTACTAAACTTCATATAACTCTTTTGACTTTACATTAAAAACCACTAAAAATGCTACAGTACCTATGAATCATTTGCCCTGATTCATATTTTGCAAAAAATAGATTCATCATCATCAATCATTATCAATCCACTGCAGGATAAAGGTCTCTCCAAGTTTAATCCATCTCCAATCTTTAGCTTCTCTTCTCCACATCATCCCTGCACACTTTCTTATTTCATCCATCTCACATGGTCTCTTTCTAGATCTTTTACAATCTCTTGGAATCCAGTTTAAGATTTCAATTGTCCATCTATCATCATCTCTTCTAGCAATATGTCCAGCCCAACTCCACTTCAGTCTTTTAATTTTTTCATTGAGATCAGTAACACCTGTTTGTTCTCTTACCTATATATTGCGTTTTCAATCTCTTCTTGTTTCTCCCAACATGCATCTCTCCATACTTCTTTGAGTGGTCTGAAGTTTCTGTATTGCTCTTCTATTAAGTGTCCATGACTCAGATCCATAAGTAAGAACTGGTAAAACACATTTATTAAAAACCTTCCTTTTCAAACACATAGTGATATTTCCTTTTATTATCAAGTTATTTCTACCAAAAGCACTCCAACCAAGTTTAATTCTATGATTAATTTCCTCCATTATGTTTCCATCTGTATTAATAATCTGACCAAGGTATTTGTAAATGTTAACTTCTTTTAACTCATCATAATCGATCTTTATTTTCATATTTATAGATTAGAAATCTATAAATGAATGATATCTCAGTAATTTCTATGAATCATTTGCTTTATGAATTCCTTTGAATGTCATACATATTCTGATTTTATTGTCTAGTTTTATCACTTTCCAAATAAGTTTTTTAAAACTTGATAAAAGAAATGCAATGATATATTACTTATTATTGAGTATTGTTAATTACATAGGTATTCAACTATTTGGAGCTGGAGAATAAAAATCAAATAAATGTGTGAACAATAAACAACATTATAATTGTGCACTAATTGATCCAGTGAATCCAATGCAATTGTGGTTATTGTTACTGTCATTTGTTTTATTTATACTTCTTTTGTTACTTTGTTATGTTTGAGGTTTAATTACTAATTTATAAATTCTAAGAAAATTATTGCACTCAACTCATCTGGAGGAAGTTATTAAACTAAAGTCTTAATGTTTACTAAATAGTTGATGCATTCACTTGCCAAGAGATTCAAATCTATATAGAGCTTTAAAATTATTTCAAGCAGCTGATGATTATCTATGCAAAATTAGGATTTTTTTCGTTTGTTTCAACTAGCCGGCCATTACAAATCTTGCTTATTTGTCCATTATTGATAATGGAATCTGTCTGTTCTTAGCTAGATGATAAATGTTCCAGATAATCTGCAATAATCAGATGACTGTCTCTATTCTAACCATAAAATGAAAGCAAGACTGTAATTTGATGTCACCTTCATCCCTGATGATAGGCACGAAGCTCATGCTTATGGCTTAAATTAAAAATGTTTGGAATATTAAAATGTCTGAATGGAAATAGATGAGTAAAAATAATGTTTAATCTGGTGATAGGGAGAGAGCAACAGACACAATGAACCAAAAAAGTTTCACAGTATGCAAAAGTTGGCAATTTATTTCTAAATATAAGAAATGGAGTAAATGTATAGAGAATGTATTACAGGGATGTAATTATAAAAGGTGGTAAAAGAGAATGGGTAAGTAATTAGAGGAGGAGAAATAGACTTATAGAAAATGAAAAAAAAAAACCAGGAAAAGAAAACAGAAAGGAAATAAAAAGTTGGATTGTAGATATAGTTTAAGTGAAGATGATAGAATATTGAACATTTATTTTTAGAGTATAGGAGACCTAAAAAGGATCAGGATAAATTTTATGGAAAGTGTGTGGGGGGGGGGGGGATTAAAGGTAAAGGAAATAAAAAATATAAAGGTTTTCTAATTTTTTGTTTTTGTTTAGGTTTTTATAACAAAATTAGGGAATATGCAGATAAGTTTAGTAGAGCCAAGTAAATTAGAGACAGGAAAATTAAAAAGAAATAAGAAGTAGATCAGTTTTAGAGGAAGCGAATGTTAAGTTTTCTGGTGCCATGCAGAAACTTTTAACTTTAGAACGAAGCCAATTTTACATCACATTACTTACTCCTTTTAATTTACAAGCTCCTGACAGTCATGTCACTTATAAATGCCTTGGATTTGGGTCTACTGCTTATATAAATGCATATCATAAAATATTTATTAATCTTCAAGAAAACAATAAAAAAGCAGTAAAGGTTTAAAAATGTAGAAATGGGAAACACGCATATATATGCACACAAATATGTAAAATTATTTTAGGCTCAACAGTATATTGTATGTTTGTATATAACGTATTTTAGTTCTTGCTTTTTGAAATACTGTATCTAAAATAGATAATATGAGAAAGGGGAGGGATTTGTCCATTCTATATCTCCGCCATGATATGGGTGCGTGTTAACACGTGTGCAGTTACTTGTTAGTAGAGTACTATATTATAATTCATGTGTGTATAAAAATCATCGAGAAATGTAAATAATTTTTAATATCACAGGTAATTTACATAAGATTATTTTTTTGTTATCAGTTTGAATTAATTTTAAAGATTTTTTTTTTTTACAAAGTTATACAGTTATTAAAACAGGTGGGCTGTTCACACATTGAGTAACTATGCAACTTTAATTACTGTATAGAACTTTCTCCCTTTTTTTAAAAAAAAAAAAAATCATGAATACATGGATAGGTGAGGAAGTTTATGAAGGTAAGAATAATCAATAATTTTCTAGCTGTTATTAGGTTGAAGGATTACTTTGTGAAGTTTGAACTTTGATCGATTGGTTTGTGCAGGGATATTGTTATTTGTTCCGTTAGTTTCACTTAAAAAAGAGAAAAAAATGTTGAATAATCAGTTCAGTTGTTGTTTTGGATCGTAATATACTTATGAAAGGTCATGTTGGGCCGAGTACGTAAGATATTTAAACGTTCTAGAAACAAACTAGATAGTTTAGATGAGGATACTGGCAGACGTCTATCTTCTTCTTCTGCTGAATACGAAGACATTAAAAGTGACAATCAATTTCTAGAGTTAAGTCAGCATATTGATGTTAATAAGTCACCCGATCGTACTTATAATATTAGTCTTTCAGGTAATAAAATTATATATTGTGTGTACGTGTCGATGTATTTATGTACACGCAAACACATGTATTAAAAGTAAATACGTATTTATGTAAATATAATGCTAAATGTATTTAATAAATAAACACTTTTTAGACTTTTGAAAATTTTAACTCGTATAAGTTTTAATGAATTTTAGTATAATAAAGATATTATACTTATATTTCGAAATGCATAATTGAAGTATCAAAGCACAAACAGTTTTTCAACCATTGATGTTCCCTCTCCTTTCATCCCAATAAATAATATTTAGAAGTAAATATTCATTAGCGTGTTTTAGAAAAAATCTCGGTTATAATTGCTTATAAACGTTAGCTTGTTGAATCGAAAATGTTCTAATGAGTCATGATATTATTTCATTATAATGACGTAATTCATTTCTTAGTTATGGAAACTTGTAAGGTCAGAATGACCTTTAAGGTCAAAATGATGTGAACAATAGTGTATTTAAAATTTGATATGTAAGTTAATAATTATAGGTTAACACTTTTTACTGGTTACACATCCAAAAATTACTTAGCAAAGCAAACTATATTTAATTATGCTAAAATCATGTGATTCTGTTGTTGCTATTTAATTATGTTAATGGAATTTTACTGTTATTTATATTTAGAACTTGTTTCATAAAAGCATTAGTTCATTCATGTGAGAAAATGATGTAGAATATATATTAACTAGAATGAGAATAACACTTCTGGAATTAAATACAAAAAAAATAAAAGTACAATGTAATTCAATTTTTCAGTGGTGCCATCTATCTATTTATTGCAAATAGTCTTTACTTAATCCAATTTCTCTCATTTTGTAGCCTCTCTTTTTCACAATGCACCAGAAAACTTCCTTAATTCATCCATTCATCTCACATGTGGTCTCTAATTCTTTTACAATCTTTTTGGATCCAGTTCAAGTTTTCATCTGCCCATCTATTAGCAATTCTCCAGTTCTTCCAAAATATTCAGCTAGATTGATTTCAGTCTCAATTCTTTGAATGATGTCTGTTTGTTTTTTTACCTACATATTTCTTTTTTTAAGTGCCATAACATCGGCCGAGACGCAAACCCACAACCCGGGCAACTGCCTGCAAGTGCAAGGCAGTCGCGCTGACCTCTCGACCACCAAATATTTCATTTTTGATGTCTTTTTTTTTTTTGCTACCCCCAATATACATGTTTTCGTACTTTGAATAGCCCGGTCTCTGTATTGCTTTTCTGTTAAATGTAGCTCCATAAGTAAAAATTGGAAAACACATCTATTAGAAGCATCCTTTTCATATTTTTTTTTTAATACAAAATTATTTTTAACAAAAGCACTCTATCCAACTTTAATTCTATGATTCATTTATCTATTATGTTTTCAAGTACATTAATAATCTGATCATGGTTTTTGTAGTTGTTAACTTCTACTAATTCATAATTATCAATCTTATTCTGAGAAAATCCATTGAACATTAATTTTTTTACATTTATTTTAAATCATACTGTCTTATTTTTATCTTACAATTCTGCAACATTTACTGAAACTCTGAAGTATCATCTGCAAAATGTAAATGTTTTAAATAATCTCCATATATTTCATTTTCATAGCTTTCCATTTTAATCTATAAAGTACTTTTTGTAAAACTGCTGTAAAATTTTTTGGGGAGATATGAAGTAATCCTTTAGTCAATAATTTTAGTAGTCTCTCACTATGTAATCTAATCATTACTATTCTATTTTGATAAATATTCTTTAAAATATGATAATATCTCCAGTCTATATTTTGATTGTCCAAATGCCTATAGAATCAAACACATTTTTATAAATACACACATCCACAATATGATGACAATTCATATTCATTGATTCTTTCAATATTTAGATGTGATCTGTTATGCTAAAGCCATTTTTAATTGCACCTTGTTCCTTTAGTTGATGCAAGTTCAAGTTGGCTGTAAATGAATTGTTATTGTCTTGGTAACTGGTTGGTCTCTAATTTTAATATCTTTTTCATCTTCTTAAATATCAATATCACTTGCATTTTTCTAGTCTGGTATATCATTGTCATGTAAACATTTGAAATATTGTTTTGCCAACAATTTTTCACCTGTTAAGATGCCATTAATAATTCTATCATTTTCCAGAGATTTTTCTTTCTTCATAGATTTAATTGAATATTTCACCTTTTCATTTAAAATATTTCTTAATTTAGAATATATAGTATTTCTAGGGTTTTTTTTTTTATTACTATATAATTCTTTGAAGGACTTTTTTACACATTTCATGATGTTGTATCTCTTTTTAGTAGTAGTTCCATCTTGTTATAGTTACAAATTTCCTTCCAATACTATTCTCTTCTATAGCTTTCTTTGTCAATTCATAGCTACATTTTTTTCTATCATTAACCATTTTTTATACCATTTTACAAAACTTCATGTGTACATTTCTTGTTAATGAATAATTTTTCAATATTTTCATATTTGTTCTTTCCTTTATACATTGCCATTTTATTTGAAAATTTATTGAATTGCTATTTTTTATATCAGCTATCCTTTGTTGCACTTCTTAGTAGAATATCAGTTATTTTCTTATTGATCTGGTCTAATCTGAACTATCTTCAAAGCCTGTTAGTCATTTAAAATGATTAGAAGTTTGAATTTAAATTCATTGGGGTGTTTCTAAAAATTAAGAATATCAATAATTAATATTGTCATTTTTAATTTTCATCTCTGATTTTTCATTATCACATATTATATGTACTATTAATGGATGATCACTTCCATGTTAAATCTATTAAGAACATTGCAATCTTTAAATATATATTTTCTGTTAGTGAAAATATCATCCAATTCTGATGTATCTTCAAATTTCTCTCATTTCTTTAATCATAATCAAATTTATTCTTAGCATTATTTTTTTTCTACAGTTTTCCAATTTTAGTGTAAATTGTGTGATATCCTTCATCACGATCTGCATTTGGTATGTATTAAGATGAATATTTAATCTTGCTATTCTGATATATCATTAATCTTCACAATATTGTTCTTTTATTTTTTATTTATAATGAATCCTACTCCATTTGTTCTTCAATACTTACACATTTATAATAAAGTATTTGTTTTTTTTAAAAAAAAATCAATTGTCTCTTTACCTTTTCTTCTAACTTCATATAATCCAATAGTATCCCATTTAATATAAGGCCATTGTTCTTTCAGTTCATGTCCTCCTATTTTAAAAGATCATCATCGAATAACTGTCTGAATCCCCAATCAGAAGATTCTTAGCATTTCTGCCTTTAGCAGTCTTAGCTGATGATTTTACATTCTCCTGAGAATATGGGCAATAACTTGGATTAAAAATTACAAATTTGATGAAAATGTCTCCTTAAATTTGTAATTCAGGTAGTGCTAATAAAAATTTTGATGTCATGATATGTATAATACGTAGTAATAAAATATATATTAAGTTTGTTGATAACTGAAAGGAAATTCTTTGATTCATCTTTGAGACCTTAAAGAAACTGTGCAAAGCAAATCCGTAATGTTCACTTCATATATTCTTGTTATTGCTGTTATTATTATATAATTATTCATATGGTAAAGTGACATGAGTCAACTGCTGACCAACACATATCAGCCTGTGCATGAGTTTAATGGCTTATTTCTGAGTTAATAAGGCTAAGAGATATGATTTTTCTTTGCATTTGTCTGATAATTAACTGAAACATTAATTGAATTTTCTTGAGGCAAAATGAATGTTACTATCAAGACTGTTGTCTTGTTTGTAGCTATTGTTATTTCTGTGTATATTCACACATAGGAACAAAGACATCATAAAATAATCCAAAACATTTGTTTTTGTTTTTTTTAAATTAATATAATGTAAGACCTTTTTTTGTTTCAAGAACTGCTTGAATTCTATATGGAATAAATTATATAACATTTGATCAGCATCTAGAGAAATATTAACCCTTTCCTCATTAAGAAAAACCACAATTGTTTGAGACATGTCACTGGATGAATATTGGTCTTTCACTTATTTGATAATGGTCCAGAGAGATTCATTTATTTTTATAAATGGAGAGACCATGAGAGATGTTCTTTTAAACCAATATTTGTGCATGGGCTGTATGAATTGCTGCAGCGTTATTTGATACTGATAATATTGTTTGAAAATGTTTGGAAACTGGGATGAACCTATTCCTCCAAAAGATTAAATGATCTTCATCATTAATAATTCACTCCATGCAAGGATTGTTCCAAGAGTGTTATATTTTTTCATGGATCAGCTGACTGATTTTTTATTTTGAAAATTTACAAAACAAGTGTTTGGAAAAATGTAACTAATGATTCTTTGAACCATATGATATGCTTTAAATCATCCATTAAATTATTTTTGTGTTCATGTCTTAGCATTCATGTTGGAAATCAGTAGCATATGGTCATGAAAATCCTGCTAACAAAGCTTGTGATAGATCTTGGAATAATGGATTAAGTAATTTACTTCATAGTTGTTTGTTTTTGATTGCAGTCTTTTATAAATCCATTGAATTTTTCTACCAGCATTAAATTCTGATCACTGTTAATAGACTATTGATACTGAAATATTAAGCAATTTTGGAAATATTAAATAATTTTGGACATAGTGCATTAGCTAATTGGATATTAATATTTCTTGTGATAAATTTATGGAATTGATATTTGTCATATATTTCTTATCATCACTTTTGAGTTTCATTTCTAAAAGAAAAAATGTTATTTTTATTTCTATCTCACATGATTTGCCAAAAATATACTGCTAATTTTACATGTACTTCTGTTTGGGTTGTACAACCTCAATGAATATGTATTTATAGATAAATAATCTTCTGCAAGAAAAAAGTTTCTCCAACAGCTTTTAAAAAAGAAGACTTCAGAAAAAAGGATTATTTAAGAAATGGTAAAAGTTCTAGGTTTTCTCTATTTTGTTTTATATTCTATCTAAGAATAGCTAAGTATTCATGAGTTATTTATGATCTATCTATCTAAAGGAAAATTCTAAGCCTGTTTGGATCTGAAATTTTTTTTAAAACTTCACTTGACAATTTCAAATCTCAGATATGAACCTGCAGGCAGATGTGCTAATCATTACACTATGAAATCTTTGTAAATGCACGCATATAAATTTGCTTTCAAGTTAGAACTAGAATAGATTAAAAGTGAAATAATATTAATTGATTTGTTGGGTTAATTATTTCATTCATTATAACAGTACTTACAAGATGGGAATAAGAAAAGGTTTAAATTAATCTAAAAAAACTGCCCTAGTTTATCTTAATAAAAGTAATCATATAGCCATTTATTCATGAAATCATATAGTATTTAACTATGAAAGTGGCAGGTTCAACACGATACTTTTATTCAATTGTTCAAACTATAAATTATTTGTTAGGTTGGAATCTAGAAATTTTTAGCTCTTGAGTTCTATTACTTTACCATTGCTATACAGCAGATGGCTACATAAATCTTTTATTTGAAAATCTAATACATTATTTGAGGTTACCATTAGGATTTATATAAGAAATGGTCATCAAGTGAAAGCAAATATTACATTTGAAATTGCAAATATGCAGGAAAAAACACCGTGCAAATAAAAATTTAATACATTTTTATCTATCCAAAGTTCTCTGGTTGTTAAGGGCAATTCCATTCCAAAACAATTTTTAATTTTAACATAGGATTAAAAAAATTTTAAAATTAAGCAAGAAATTTGAATACATTGGATGCAAGTATTAGAAAATCAACGAAGCATAAATATATATACATAAAGAATATGAAATCTTAAATATTTTAACTACTAACAATTACAGGACTTCCAAAAATATCCAAAATGCTCACTAACAATTTTCTTTAGACAAACCACTAGTTCCATCATTTAATTAGAATTTAAAACATTCATTTTATACAGTCCTATAGCAAGTAGGATTCTTAATCCAATACATTTTGCTTTTCAATTCTGATAATTGTGATTACATTGTGTCATATTTTAAAGCTCATTTCAAGACCCTTATTGAAATTAAAGATCTTAATTAATAAATAATATTATAAATATGCAATTAGGAATAATTGGTGAGAATCTTATTTTTTGACTAATAATAAAATGTATCACATTAAGATATTTATATAGAAAGTCATTATTATTTTCACAGAACAATATATTCCTATGGCTCCCTGGATAGATTTCATAGTATTGTAACTACTGGTAATATTAAAATACTTTAAATTTGAAATATGGGAGATATTTGTGTACTTATATTACAATCATTGTTAAGATATAATTATTGTGATTACAATATATATTACAATGGGAAATAAATTAATGGTTGCTTACCAATAGTAGTAAAAATAGGAAGAATACGTATAAGTATATATACTTATTCCCCTGAGTGCATGACGTGTCTATGTTTTTGCACCAAATATTTACAAGAAACAAGAGTGAGTGATTCCATCATGTACTCAGATTATAAAAAGTATACCCTTTTTTATAGTATTTCTGTAGTATAATTTTCACAAGTTAGAGACTGGTTTCTATCCATTTTTAACATCTTGTGAAAGGTTGTAATCATAAACATATGACTAATAAAATTATTAATATGCTCTCTTTTATTTATGCTAATCATATTTCATCAAGAATAAAAGTTTAAATATATATAAATATGTAATTTTTAATGAGAAGGAATAGTTAATCTTTAACAATTTTGCTGCATGGAATATAATTAATAAATAAACAATTAATATAGATGAGTTATAATTTAGCTTCAATTCTTAATACTTTACAGCATTATTATTATTGACATTTAAATAAATATGAAATATTGTTTTTATATTTAGGAGAAATTTAGCTTTTCAATCACATTTTAATAACACATTTCAAATTTATTTCAAGTCATATCCCCTCTTAACATAATAGACTTAAATTAATGCACACACAAATAAACAACTAAGGAGTGTGTTTTAAATAATTCACCATTTGTATGTATATCTGCACCTATTTATTGATATTATGCATATATTTTACAAATATAACAAATAATTAAAAATTATCTTTATAATATTTTAAAATATCAATAAAATGTTATTTGATTTAACAATAAAAACCACAATTTTATATTTAAAATATATATATATGTTATGATTAAGGTATTTCATTCCACAGTTCAAGTTTATTGCTGTTATCTACATATATTAAGCCAATAAACATCACATGACCACCATCTCTTATGCTTGTGTATCTGTTTGTTAAAACAGGCAAAACTCGCTATACGTATTGTAACAATCCGGAGAATAGCACTTAACGTAAACTGCACTACAGGGCGCCATCTAGGCATTTGAACCTAGAAAAATTTATAGAGTAGGCAGATACGTAAGTAAAAAAAAAAAAAATTTTTTTTTTTTTTTTTTAAATTTTGATTCCGGTCGTTAGCCCATGTCACTAGCTCAGTGGAATGGCAGAGATTTAATAAGATAATCTAAGAGTATATATAAAAAAAAGAAGAAAATAAGCCACTGCCAGTAATTAACATACAAAAATTTATTTACGCACATATATATATAGATTTAAAATTGTTTTAGTATCAGTTTACATTTTAACATTTAACATTATTTTTAACTTTACCTTAGATTTTAATTTACATTTTTAATTTCTAGTATATTATACGTTTACATTTTAATTAAGTTTGCACAGATGGGATTATAAAAGCTTGTTTTAATATGTTGCTATAGATCGGTTCCATAGATTACACGGTTACAAACATTCCAAAGTAAACATAAACGATCAAAATACAAAATTATTGATTACTGACAATTGCGGAGGGAAATTTATACGTAACCCAATAGTATTCACCATAAGATACTTGCATTGTCACCAATAACTTAAAAGACATCCGAATAAATACATTTTTGATACTCACCGTAAGGTATCATTATTTATCGAATGTCTATATATTTTGATCAAATATGGAAACGCAAAACATAGTTAACCAATAAACAATCCATGCAAGCGTCTATAAACAACTTAAATTTAATGCATTTCTATTTAGGGTCGAGTATGAATAGACCACATAAATTTGCTTTTGAAAATAAACATTCTATCCCTATTTAACCTTAGGTTAAAATTCGTAGTCAAACTGGCATCAATTCATCTGATATATCGATGTATTCAATGTAATAAAATATGGCAGCACAAAAAGTTAAGAGAAGAAATTGCTTCTCATGAGATAGGAATATTACATCTATCTGCAAAGAAGAGCAATAAAACAAAAAACTCCATAGAAAGGAACTGCGGTATCCGACTTATAATTCCTTCCATAGGCAAACGGAAGTGTGCGGCGTATGAAGCGATTCTGCCCGTAGCGAATCAATATTACATCTACTAATCACACCAATATATCCAATCCATTGACCCAATTTAACCACGAAACAAATAACCTAAGATTACCCTCCCCTAATATAACTTTACAAATCTATACAGCCATTCACGCCCGACTTAAGTTTAACATTGATATATTTTAATTTATCGGAAAACAGAAATCATAAATAAACTTAAAGAACAAAGTTAAATAAATGGAAATGATTTTAAATAAATAAATAACAAATACATCAAATAACATTATTAATGAAGAATTTAGTTTGGTCAGATAGGATTCTATTGCATTATTTACTAAAAAGTTTTAAAATTTAGAGTTCTTATTGTTTCAAGTGAATATAAAGTTCTTACGATTTTTAAAACGTCCAACTTTATCCGTTGCTTGCCATGAACGTGAATTCCCACGCCGTCCTAAAATTGGTATTCTGTTGGCTGATTTATTTATCCATCCGGAGGTTTTTTGCTTTAACTGGTCCTCAATGTAGAAAAACGATAGTTCATTTCTTTTTCTTTCTTAGCAAAGCTGAAGTGATTGAATCGTGCGTCTCTTCAATCGCTTCTCCCGCACCTCCGCACTAACACCTATCTGTCACATCGTAATAATCATTAACTAACTAATAATTTCCAAACTTGTCCTTTTTATATTAATGTGAAGGATTGAATTTACATTACGTCACCGATGCGATGGTCCTTTCGCTGCGGTCCGATTCCATAGGGATTTCTTCTTATTTGCTAACAGTTTCTATTGTTTTCCTATCTGACCGATGTTTTTACATTTAAATGCCCAAGGCTGGTTTACATTTAACTAATTAACAATCATTTCCATTTCTGATTAATTAACCTGTTTTCCAAATCAAAAATATATTTAAAGATAAATTTAAAGATATAATTTTATCTCCAAATCTTTTTAAAATTTAGTTTTAAAATACTTTTTCTTTAATAAAGTTTTATTTTAATAATTTTTCATTATCTGTGCGATTTAACATATACGAGTTTAAGATATTTAATTTCAATTTTTAATTCTTAAAGAAAATTTTTAAATGCGAACTTTTTAATTTACTTTTATGTTTAATAAATAAAAAAAAAACAATGTAACGAACGTCTGTGCTCGTTACATATCAGTAAAGTTGCTTAACAAAAAAATGATCAAAAAAAAAAAAAAAATTTTACTTAGGGTTAGTAATTACGGTACACGATTGACGAAGACGTTTACAAAACATCCGGTTAATAATTTTACAAAAAGACTATACAAAAAGAAAAATGTTTACTATCGCCTACCTAAGGACCATTTACGTTTACACCTCCTCCCCCCGAGAATTCTATTTTATTTTATACATTTTATTTTTACTCATGGCATGACAAGCAAATTTTATAAATTATTTATTTAAATAAGGTTGCATTGAGATAAATATGTTTTAAGAAATAATGGGTTTAAACGTGTATATTTGCAGCACAATTATAAACACCACCAACTTATTTATGACTGATTGAAATGCATACATAGGGTTACACTGAAGTAATTCCCAAAGGTACTCATCGTAAGGCACCACATTTCGATCATAAACTTACGTGGCTGTGCGCATCTATACACCTGAAAGCATAATATATATCAACAAAAAAAACATATCAATCGCAACCTTTTGACTTTTTTTTTTTTTAACAAAAATTAGTTTTAAAATTATTTATACTTTCTCGTGTTTAATATATATGCGCAATTTCTTTCTGGCAGTGCTTTTATAAGATTTAAAATATACGACTTATGTAAACAGATAAAACATTTCATTTTGACAAAATTTGCTCAGGGTATACGTGGTTTATTAAATATCGGCCCAAGTTGGGAAAGCCAGTTGTAACAATCCGGAGATTTTTGTTTTAACTGGTCCTCAATGTAGAAAAACGATAGTTCATTTCTCTTTCTTTACTAGCAAAACTGAAGGGATTGAACGTGCGTCCTTCAATCTCTTCTCCCGCACCTCCGCACTAACATCTATCTGTCACATCGTAATAATCATAATAACTCCCAGTCACTAATTAATAATTTCCAAATTTTTCTTTTATACGTATTCGAAGGATTGACTTGGCATTATGTCATCGATGTGATGATCCTTTCGCTGTCGCTTCTCCCGCACCTCCGCACTAACACCTATCTGTCGTTTGTAAGTTTGAACGGGAATTCCCACGCCGTCCTGAAGATATTGGTATCCATTTAGCTGTTGTTTTATTTATTCATTCGAAGGTTTTTTAGTTCAATTGGTCCTCAATGTAGGAAACGATAGTTCATTTCTCTTTTCTTTAGCAGCTGAAAGAATTGACCGTGCGTCTGTCAATTCCTTCACCTCCAACTCCGTACTAATACCTATAGTCACATCGTAATAATCATAATCAATAATCAATAATCACTAACTAATAATTTCCAAACTTGTCCTTTTTATATTAATGTGAAGGATTGAATTAAATTACGTCACCGATGCGATGGTCCTTTCGCTGCGGTCTGATTCCATAGGGATTTCTTTTATTTGCTAACAGTTTCTATTGTTTTCCTATCTGACCGATGTTTTTACATTTAAATGCCCAAGGCTGGTTTACATTTAACTAATTAACAATCATTTCCATTTCTGATTAATTAACCTGTTTTCCAAATCAAAAATATATTTAAAGATAAATTTAAAGATATAATTTTATCTCCAAATCTTTTTAAAATTTAGTTTTAAAATACTTTTTCTTTAATAAAGTTTTATTTTAATAATTTTTCATTATCTGTGCGATTTAACATATACGAGTTTAAGATATTTAATTTCAATTTTTAATTCTTAAAGAAAATTTTTAAATGCGAACTTTTTAATTTACTTTCATGTTTAATAAATAAAAAAAAAACAATGTAACGAACGTCTGTGCTCGTTACAGTATGCCACACCCAGCAAGCTAGAGTAATCAATGGTTGCCAGAAGGCTTGTGCGTAAAATCCCCATCTAGTGCCTACTCATCCAATATCCCCAGACTAGTTTCTGGCTTGTGGCCTTCGTCAGTGAGGAGCCTTGGATCTGAGAGCATTGCATTTAGATCTTAGGATCTAATGCAACCCTCCAGCAACCACCTTTTATCTCCATTTAACTACAAAACTATGAGTCTTAAACTGAAAACACTTTAATGTTTCCAATTCAAGCCCATCAGCTTATATAGTTATATGGGTCTGAATCCAGTTCAGTTCCCATATATTTTGGTGTCTTTGGTTCTTTAATAACCATAGCCACCAATATCCTATTAGGACACCAAAATATATGGGAACTGAACTGGGTTCAGACCCATATAACTATATAAGCTGATGGGCTTGAATTGGAAACATTAAAGTGTTTTCAGTTTAAGACTCATAGTTTTGTAGTTAAATGGAGATAAAAGGTGGTTGCTGGAGGGTTGCATTAGATCCTAAGATCTAGATGCAATGCTCTCAGATCCAAGGCTTCTCACTGACGAAGGCCACAAGCCAGAAACTAGTCTGGGGATATTGGATGAGTAGGCACTAGATGGGGATTTTATGCACAAGCCTTCTGGCATCCTTTGATTACTCTAGCTGCTGTGTGTGGCGTATGTATAGTGAGTTTTGCCTGTTTTTATCTACATATATTCCCTAATGCAAGTTCTTTTTTTTTTTTGCAAGTTTTTTTGATGTGTGAACTAAAATTGAGAAATTAAATTTTCCATACAAATAGACCTTTTATTTTAGCACAGATAAAACTTTTCAACAGAAGTATGTTTATTTCAATGCAAATGCAAGTTTTACTGGTGGTAGAAAAGTCTTTAATGGGCATGCTATAACACTACCCGCAATGGTGATGCAGCATGAAACTAGTTACAACCAAATATCCATTCGGAAAGGAACATGACTAGAGGTCTCCAAAATTACATTTTTTATTTTGTTTACTGCAATTTAAATTATTAAATTTATTTCAATTACAATTAATTGTCATACTTTTGGGTAATTTTTTAAAATTTTTATAATAACAAAAAAAAAAAAGGTAGATATGAAATATGACAGCTTTTTATCAGCCATTTTATTTCCAATATTTATTGGAGGCCCCTGAAAGTGTATAATTTTTAAAAAAAGGCTGCCGGGCTTGGGTGATATGATATGTAAGTAATTAGTTTTTTTAAAATAAAAACAAAAAAAAAAAAAAACCAATAAATTTTAAAAAAAAAAAAGAAGTGAAAAAAGTAGGGTTTATAAAAAAATCCTTTTATTGTCCTTTTTATTTTTTTTTTTTTTAAAAAAGAAGTATATTTTATGTGTAGTTTTTTTTTTTTTTATTTTTTAAAAATTTTGTTGGAAAAGGGATGATATGTAAGTAATTAGTTTTTTTAATAATTAGCTTGTTACATATTAGAGATGGTAGACTATCTGGTGAAATGCTATTTTGTTTTGACATGACATTTGCAGTTGCATAATTATATCTATACATAGAGAAAAAAGTGTGTGTGTGGTAAATTGGAATTGAATATTTTTTCATTCTTTGTCAAACATTAACTAGATAATTAATTTTGTTAAATTAACTTTCATATGTTTGGAAACTGGAAAAAAAATTATCTTTGTGCTGATTAATTTTATAAGTTGACATTCCATATTCAAAGTTCACTTTTACTAGATGGTAATTAGAATTTTTAATAACTTTGCAGTCGTATTTATTTAGCTAACAATCAGGCTAATCAAATCATTTGGTAAATATTTTTCATTGTATTCCGTAGAATAGTTTAAATTATAATATTCTGTAAATGAAAAAAACAAAACAAATGAAATATATAGTTTTACAAAAAGAAAACATTATTCTTAAAATATTTTTCAGCTCTCAACTTTTTATATAAAAATCTTATTTGGCATTTTTAATAAAGCATTGAAATCATTACAATTCTAAAAATTGGATGTTTTCAAGTTTAAAACAATAATGATTTAATTTAAATTATCTGCAGTTCTGTAAACATTGAAAAAAGTAAATATAAAATGTAATGTTATATCTTACAGATGTTTGAAATTTGATGAATTAATTGAAAATTACACTTATACATGACAATACATGAATAATTTGCATTTATAGAAGGAAAATAGATTATTATACTAATAAATATTTTTTAACATTGACATTTATTAATTTAATTATAAATATAGATACAGAATAGCAAAAATATCAAATACGAAGAATTTAAACAGTAAATGGAAATCTAAGAAACAATAATGGATGAAGAGAAAAAAACATTGTAATCCAAAGTAACACTGAAGAGTGGGTATCTGCAAAGACCTAGTAAAGGGAAATTTACCAGAAAGGCTAGATAGAAGAATTTAAAAAATTGCAAAATCAAAAATGTTTTTGAAACAGTTATTCTATATTATTAGGAGAATCAAATTTAGATATGCAAGTATGAGAGAACAAGAGTTTGAAGGAAAGTATTTCAAAATTTTCTGTTCACATAGAATAATGATTATTCTTAATGATCCACCAGAGAAAGATAACAAGGATATATATTTTTAATTGATAAATGATGCTTTTGATACACATAGAGAAAGTGATTTCTTAAAAGTTTGAATTAAACTATATGGGAACTGAAAATTTTTGTTTATTTAAGTGATTTCTTCTAAGCTGATATCAAATATATTTATTATCTATAGGATTTTCCAAGCTAGCATTACGTTTTTCAAATAATCAGCTGGTAATCATCCTAGTTTTTCATTATTAGTTAGTAAATGGGAATCTATCAATTTTCAGAAATAGGGCAAAAGAAATTCTAGGCAAAATGGATTGGCCAAATGATTACCTATGCATTAAACAGTAAGGAAAAAATAATTGCAATGTTTCAAGTGACTTTTATTACAATTACCAGTACCGAGCTCTGGATATACATTATCATTTTTAAATCGATTTCAGTTTCATGAAATTTTATAAAAATTGCAACTAAAGAAAACACAGATTTTATTAAATTTCAATTCAAACTATAATTTTTATATAGATCTTGAATTCTGATACAAAAGCTCTTTAAAAAATGAAAAATTCATTTTTGTGTATTTACGAATTGCCAATCAACGTTAATAAAAATATAGGGTACTAATATCATCGACGGTACAGGTCACTGGATGGCGCTGTTGCTATTCAAAAACACTTAAATATAACATTACTGGACCATGACCTTTTAACAAGTAACTGATCTTTTCTAATAACTAAATAGTAAAAAACCTCTTTTTTCTTACACTTTTTTTTCATAACTAACTGATGATTTACTTAGTTGAGTCATCATATTAATATGAGCCAGCTGATAGATTATTACTCTAAATTTGTTTCACGATAGATGTGTCATACAGAACACAGATTAACAAATGCCATCTTTTTTTTAACCTCTATGTCATTGCATAGTCTAAATATTATTCTACACATTTATTTCTCCAAATATTTTAATATAAAGGAATTGATGTGCTATATTGTTATATGTCAAGTGATGTATAGAAATTATTTTGAAAATCTGAATTCTTCTCTCTAGTTTTTTGATTTACAAATGCCTTATAATTTTAAAATATTTCTGAAATTTTCTTTTTAAGCATTTATGATGAAACACTGTGATATATAATTTTTCAGCGCATTTCTGAATAGAGAGTATTGAAATACTTATATAAACATAATATTGCTGAAGTTAAATAAATGGACGATTGCCAACTTTTATGTTTATTTTCTGAATGAGGAATTACAAAATATTCAAATTAAGTTCCAAATAAAAATATGGAATCTCATCTTTATATTTAAAGGATTATATATTATGGTATATATATTTATATAGAAAGTAACTAAAGTTCATGTTGACAGTTCTGAAGGAAACTGGTAGAACTGTCTTATATAATGACAATTATTTTTTATATATAATCATGCTATGTGTGCATGTTAAAAACAGAAAGCAATTAAATCAAATAAATAGAAACAGATTGAACAAGCAATTATAAACGACCATTAAGAAAGTGTACAGAAACTGACTAATAATGGAAAAATAGATGTTTTCTCTAAGGACAGTGTGTGGACTATAAATACCTGCTAGCTAATTAAACTGCCTTTGTTTTGGTCATCAACATGCATTTGGGAGCCATGTGGACTTTAATCCTGCTATATTTATTCATAGAATCCCTACTGAAGGTGTAGAAAATGGATATAAGTAATAAAGATGTTGCCCTAGTCTATAATATAGTGGGAGAAATGCAAGGTTTTTGATCAGATAGGCATATAAGAGATAGTTTATTTGTAGTCACACAACTTATAGATATAAGTAAAAATTCAAGTAGACAGTTAGGGTTGTTGTCGTTCAGACAGGCCAGCCATTTGGTGGTATTCTTTCTCTGCAATCACAGAAATATGACATTTACGTGGTCCAATATTTCTGTGCCTTTGCAGAGAAACTTATGGCTGTTAGAACATTCTTGTTCATATTACTTATTAGCAGGTCTAGATGGTATTGCACACAAATGTTGCAGCCCACTGATGTGCTTCATGACATTATGCAAATGCGCACACTTAACAGATTGCTACCGTATGATGTGAGGTGTAGGGAATTCAAGTGGCCATAACTCTTGTAATATGCATTCAGAAGTAATGATCTTCCCCCCTACCTTGCATAGTATTACATAGTAATAATTGTCTGAAATGTATAATGTACTTTAAAAATGTTATTATTCTATTTTAGAAAATAATGTTGGGTTGTAAATTGTTTAAAAATACTTAACAAAATGTCGGCCCATAATGGTTATAATAATGTCTTTTTTTTTTCAGATAAAGAACAGCTATGAGACAAATGTGTGAGGTTACACATTTTATAAATCATAATCTTAATTTGATCAGACTACTGCATCTTTCGGTCGATCCGAAGGATCAGCAAAACCATCGGACCCCCCTCCCTGTACATTCCAATTTTACGTGCTGACTGAAATGTATAATCTAATTTTAAAATGTAATTATTTCATTTTAGAAAATATTGTTGGCTCATAAATTGTGACAAATAAAATATGTGATGTTACATGTTGTTTTGTAAATCATAATCTTGATTTGATCAGATTACTGCATCTTTTGGCTGATCCTTCAGATCAGCAAAACCATTGGTCCCTCTTCCTGCACATTCCAGCGCTATGCGCTAACTGAAATGTATAATCTAATTTTAAAATGTAATTATTCTATTGTAGAAAATAATGTTGTTTGTAAATTGATTAAAAATAGTTTGCAAAATGTCGCTACACGCTGAATTGTGTAAGGTAATTTAAAAATATAATTATTCCATTTTAGAAAATAATGTTGGTTAGTAAATTGTTTAAAAATAGTTTGCAAAATGTCGGCCCAGAATGGTTATAATAGTGTGTTTTTGACAGATAATAATACCACCAAGCGGCTGGCCTGTCTGAATGACAACAACCACAGTTATATATGGTTTTTATAGATATAGAGAAGACATATGATAGAGTAAATAGAAATAGATTATGGGCAAGTTTAGTAAATTTGGGAGTGGATGGAGCTTTAATAGATCTTATTAAGAGATTGTATGAGAATAATTACTATATGTATCAGTTAGGGAGTATAGAATCAGTTAAAGTTAAAAATAGGGTAGAATTAAGGCAAAGATGCCCTATGTCATCTATTTTGTTTTTGTTGTATTTGAGAGAAATGGAAAGAACAATAGAAAAGACTAGGAAGAGGGATAGAGATACCATTAATAGGTGTCAAGAGAGTACATATATATTACCAGGTCTTTTATTTGCGGATGTTTTCTTGTTTACAGAAAGGGGGGAAGATATGGAAGTTATGCTGAGTACATGCACAAGGATGGGTAAAGAGATGAGGATTAAATTCAGTGAAGAAAAATCAAAAGTAATGATGATTAATAGTGGGCAAAGAGAAGACAAAGAATTTTTATTGGGGGATATAAAGTTAAGTGTGGTGAATAGGTATAACTATTAGGGAATTGTCTTAAGTAATCAGAGAAATTGCTTGAATGAATGGAAGAAAAAAATTGATAAATGAAGCAAAGAAAAGAAAGGGTCTGGTAAAGAAATTAACAGCTTTTTTATATAATAAATATTATTGTATGGAAGGGAGTGGCAATAGCATGGTTAACTTATGACACAAATCCATTATGTGTTAATAAAGGGATCTTAGATTACTTAGAAAAAGTACAAAGAGAAGTAGGAAGACATGCATTAGATGCAGATGTGTGAATGGCAAAGGAGACAATTCAATGAGTAATTGGATGATCAAGTTTTTATATGAGAGATACAGAAAGCAAAATGAAAATGTTTGGTAGATTGCCGTTTATGAATAATAAGAGAATAGCCAAAATGAATAATAAGAGAATAGCCTAAATAGTATTTAATTGGGTTATGAGTAAAGGGCAGGCAACAAAAGAAGGTGGTATGATATGCAGAAGATTTGGATAAAGAATTTATGTTGTTTACTTATACAAAAGGTGAGATTATTGTGTTAGAAGAATTGTTGAGTGTAACAGTTGCAAGGAATAGGATAGAAAAATAGATGCATTCATAAAGAATGGGAAGTTGGAGGGATAGCGCTTGCAAGAACTGATGATTAGAAGAGAGAAAACAGATGTATCTAAGGTAGCAGACCATGTATGTACCAATGAACACATGTTCAATTGGGAAAATACAAAAATATTGGATAGAGAAGAAAAGGTACAAAGAAGAAAATTTAAAGAAGCTGCTCACATGACAATGGCAAAAAATCCCATAAGTCAACCTAATGTGACTATACATAATGTATGGAAACCACCTATCTGCTTTGCTCTTAGGAAAAAGTGGAGAAGTCAGGAGGAACCTCATAGGTAAGTATATGAAATTTTTTACTGACTTACCTTTGGCAGGATGGCTCAGTTGGTTAGAGTGTTACCTTAAAATTCAATAATCAAGAATCTAATGGATCCAGGTTTGAATCCCATGCTAGTACTGTGTCACTAGTCAGGCCAGTAATACCTCTCGAAACATTGTGCATATACTAACTTATTTGATGTGAATGTATTTGGAATATTTAAATAAAGTTAAATTCTTCTAAAGACATTCAATATGCATACTGTTTAAGGCTTGAACAGGATCTTTAGAAACAAGGGAATATACACATAAATGGAAAAATGTGGGCGATTTAGTTTGCAAGTTGTGAAAGGAAGGCATAGAAAATATCTGTTAATTGAATGTAAATGCTCTCAAGAAGAAAGAGTACAAATAATGAAGTTGTAGAAGAATAAATATAAACAAAGTCATTATGCTGGGTTTGGAAGAAGATAAAAGGGATTTAGATATAAAGACCATGGAATTGACAAAGATTATGATGTGGAAGTGGGATGGAGCAGAATAGAGAAGAATATGGGAAAAACTTAGGGCTGGGAATGGAAAGGGAAGGTAGAGTGGTATCAGGTTTCTCTGGGCATGGTAGCTAAGAGATTCCTGACTCCGAAAAAGAAGTCACATTGCATCTCATCCCATCATTTTGTATGCTGTAAAGCTATAATTGCCATATGCATATAAGTACTTTATAAATTCTACTTGTACAAATTAATACTGAATGTCATTAAGCAAGAAATAACTAAATATGCTCCTAAGCCTAAATATTTATTATGCTAGATTAGTTAGTCAATACATAACAAAAGATATCCATTATTTTTTTAAAACTACATGCTATGACATTCTAGTCCTCATACTCTGTAATGCCATGTAATAATATTAACAATTTTAAATTATTTTCTCTTATTAAAAAAAAGACACACAATGCATACATGATGATATACATACTCAAATACTAAATGAATATAAATTTTTAAAATATTAAGATTGAATAAAATTTTATATTTTTATTTAAATGAATATAAAAAGATTCCTTTTTTCTCTTTAATTTGAATTTTCAAAAATAAACTTTTTTTATATACAGTATAATGTTTTTAAAATGTTTAGTTTAGATTAAGATTAAATTTTATATCACATGATCACATTTCCTATACTAGCACATTAATTGTTGATAAACAGAGCAAAACTATCCATACAGTATTGCCACCTGTGCTAAACAGAGTAATCAATAGATGACAGAAGGCTTGTGCATAAAATCCCTATCTAATGCCTACTCATCCAATATCCCCAGACTAGTTTCTGGCTTGTGGCCTTCGTCAGCGAGGAGCTTTGGATCTGAGAGCACTGCATCTAGATCTTAGGATCTAATGCAACCCTCTAGCAATCACCTTTTATCTCTACTTAACTACAAAACTATGAGAATGAAATTGAAAACACAAAAAATATTTCCAATCTAAGCTCAATAGCTTATATAGTCATATGGGTCTGAACTCAGTTCAGCACCCATACATTTTGGTGTCTTTGTCTCTTTTACAACCATAGCCACCACTATCCTATTAGGCAGGATTGGTGTTAAACCATTAAGCATCACATGATCACATTTCCTATACTAGCACATTAATTGTTGATAAACAGAGCAAAACTCTCCATATAGTATTGCCACCTGTGCTAAACAGAGTAATCAATGGATGCCAGAAGGCTTGTGCATAAAATCCCTATCTAATGCCTACTCATCCAATATCCCCAGACTAGTTTCTGGCTTGTGGCCTTCGTCAGTGAGGAGCTTTGGATTTGAGAGCACTGCATCTAGATCTTAGGATCTAATGCAACCCTCTAGCAACCACCTTTTATCTCTACTTAACTACAAAACTATGAGAATGAAATTGAAAACACAAAAAATATTTTCAATATAAGCTCAATAGCTTATATAGTCATATGGGTCTGAACTCAGTTCAGCACCCATACATTTTGGTGTCTTTGTCTCTTTTACAACCATAGCCACCACTATCCTATCAGGCAAGATTGGTGTTAAACCATTAAGCATCACATGATCATATTTCCTATACTAGCACATTAATTGTTGATTAACAAAGCAAAACTCTCCATATAGTATTGCCACCTGTGCTAAACAGAGTAATCAATGGAAGCCAGAAGGCTTGTGCATAAAATCCCTATCTAATGCCTACTCATCCAATATCCCCAGACTAGTTTCTGGCTTGTGGCCTTCGTCAGTGAGGAGCTTTGGATCTGAGAGCACTGCATCTAGATCTTAGGATCTTATGCAACCCTCTAGCAGTGCTCTCAGATCCAAACCTAAGATCTAGATGCGGTGCTCTCAGATCCAAAGCTCCTCACTGACAAAGACCACAAGCCAGAAACTAGTCTGGGGATATTGGATGAGTAGGCATTAGATAGTGATTTTATGCACAAGCCTTCTGGCATCCATTGATTACTCTGTTTAGCACAGGTGGCAATACTATATGGAGAGTTTTGCTTTGTTTATCAACAATTAATGTGCTAGTATAGGAAATGTGATCATGTGATGCTTAATGGTTTAACACCAATCCTGCCTAATAGGATAGTGGGTGGCTATGGTTGTAAAAGAGTCAAAGACACCAAAATGTATGGGTGCTGAACTGAGTTCAGACCCATATGACTATATAAGCTATTGAGCTTAGATTGAAAATATTTTTTGTGTTTTCAATTTCATTCTTATAGTTTTGTAGTTAAGTAGAGATAAAAGGTGGTTGCTAGAGGGTTGCATTAGATCCTAAAATCTAGATGCAGTGCTCTCAGATCCAAAGCTCCTCACTGACAAAGGCCACAAGCCAGAAACTAGTCTGGGGATATTGGATGAGTAGGCATTAGATAGGGATTTTATGCACAAGCCTTCTGGCATCCATTGATTACTCTGTTTAGCACAGGTGGCAATACTGTATGGAGAGTTTTGCTCTGTTTATTAAATTTTATACTTAAATAATTTTCTGTTAAGTACATTTTTATAGGTATGATGTTAGAAGAGGAAAATTTTTTGTTAAAGTAAATTAATCGTATTTAAATTTTTTAAAAGCATATAATTAAAACAATGTCAATTTGTTATTTCAATAACAAGCCAGAAACTTGATGTTTTTTTTTGGTTATTCAAAATAGGTCATTAAATATACCTTTCAGACTTGAAAGGTTTAATTGTTTTTCTTTTAGAGTTTCAGAATTTTTAAAAGTTCTTATCATAGTTGTATCATTTGAAAAATTTATTAACCCAGCAATAAGAGTACTGTGGCCTTTGAAACCGATAAACCGTTGGCACACCTCAACAGTGATGATCAGCTAGATACTTTTTAAATTATCTGCTGATCTGTTCAAGTGAATGAAAAGGTCCATATTATTTTAAAAATTCCTAAATAGAAAAAAAAGCCTTCTGAGGATTTTTGTTCAATATTTCAAGCATAGAGAAAAATAGGTAATATTTAATAACTTCAAAAACTGAAAGGATTTTTTTCTTCTTGAATTGCTAAGAAAATTTGATAACTCACACATATATATTAGAAACTCATTTAACTAGAACACAGAACTTTCAAGCTCCGTTCAGTCATCCACTATATCTCATACAATCGATACACATGACCATAATATACGTGTGAAAAAGATAAATGATCTCCAATATACATATTTGATGCTGAACCAGCACTCATCAGTTGATCCAGATCATCCATCATCTCTCACACACATATATAATCAGTGCTCGGTTTATATTTAGATCTTCAACATTTAATGAACAGAGGCTTCAATCTACTTCAACCTTGATCTGTACCAATTATCAATGAGTGCTGGTTCAGAACGAAATACGTATATTGGAGATCATTTATCTTTTTTATATGTATCTGGTCATGGATGTCTGTTGCATGAGATAGAGGGGATCACTGAAAGGAGCATAAAAGTATGTTCAAATCCCCTATAATTACATTTTTTTTGTGTGTCATAGCATCGGCCGGGACCCGAACCCGCAACCCGGGCAACTGCCTGCAAGTGCAAGGCAGTCGCGCTGACCTCTCGACCACCAATGCAAGACAATATAATTACATTTAAACTCCCAAGTATATATACAAAAAAAAATTATACTTGTATTCACAATTTTACACATCAAAGGAAAGCAAATGAATATACAAACAAGAAATTAAATCTAAAAAATTGCCATGGAAGAAAACATCTTTATATGAATGATTTTATTTCATAAAGAACTCAGAATAAGAAAACATAAGCACTTTAATCTTTTATTTTAATTATTATATTTAATTTCATTCAGTTTTATGATTATAAAAAAAAAATCAGGTTATAAAATGGTATTTTAAGCCAATCAGTTATATATGTAAAACAGTGTATTATTATTATTTTTTTCATATTTAATTAAAATAGTTTTCACACTTTATTCTTTGCTCTGATTGCTTAACATATTGAACTTGTATTTTCATAGACTGAAAGAATTAATTGCTTACACTGAGTTTTCTAGATTAGTTATAATGAATGTAAAAATATGTACACATGATGGATTAGTTGCTATATTTTAGTAGATGTAAATATTTTTTCCTTTAGGAATGAGTATGTATGCACATTCCTAATGCTATTATGATCTTTTAATATAACTGCTGTCTGAAAAGGAATGCTCATCAAATTATTATCATCAGCCAATGTTCTTTTTTATATCATTATATTTTTGGCACCAATGTTAAGTTAAATATATATAAAAGAGACAACTGTATTTAACCCAATATCAATAATACTTTTTTTTTTACCTTTAGTTGAAAGCTAAAAAAAAAAAAAATCAATATGGTCTAAAATCATATTTTTGGAACTGTGCTGTGTGGATTCCAGAAAGTGTAATAGACAATAGTTGTGAGTGCAGGTTAAAAAAAGTGGTTTTATGATTTTTGATTGGTTATGTTACTCATGATGTCTATTTTAAGGTATAGTGACTATTTGAACATTGAACCCGAAATTGCAGATCATGTGACAAAAAAATCGTTTATCACAAAGCTATTAAAATATTAATAATAATTATTATTACTACTTTATCCTCATATATTGTCATATTTATTTATCCTCATATATTGTCATATTTATAATATTTAATTTTAATTTGACATTTTATTCTATATATCTATTTTTTTTAATGATGGCTTTTATTAAGATCACTAGTTATAGTAAAAAGTTGTTTACTGTTGTATTATTTTTTGTAATTTTTGGCCTAAAATGAATAGCTCATATAAGGATTACACCAAAATATTTCTTTTATTGAAATATCCTTAATGCTTTAGAAATACTGATCTAATATGATAGTTGCTTTGTGATATATTAAATAAGTAAATATTTGAATGGCTCTATTGCTTGGCTGGGAATAAAAACTGAGTACAGTCTGTTGCCCTTAAGTTCCCGAGTCTACCATTCTTCCACTGCATCAAGAAACGCAGGCAGTGATACATTCAAAAATGTTTATAAATGCACTTATGGTTATTGATGGGAAATTTTATATATATAAAATAATATTATATATAGGGCTCGCAAATAAGCTCTTAACAAGCTTTGCAGAATATTGCTAAATCTAGACTGGTTTCTGCTACTGGCTTTCTCAGTGAGGTCGTAGGATATTCAAGCATTATACAAGCTTGTTAAATTAGGTCATGTGACATATGATTTGATTTCTTTGTAATATAATAATATTTACAAACATTGTAATCTTTGTGAATATATTTTGGTATTTATTTTTAAAGAAAAAAACAAAATATGTTTATATGTATGTCTAGTCTATTAATTATTTTTCAACTTAGATGAATGATTGGTTTAGTGAAGAAATCAGTATAGTAGCGAGAGTTGTAATTCAATTCTTATCATGTATAAATAGAATTACATCAGCATTTACCTAATTACTACAAAGATGTTCCAAGTTAAATAGATCTAAAACTACATTAGCACCCAAAAAAAAAGAAAATGTTAGATGAATGTCATCAGTAAATTTCATACTAAAAAAACAATTAGCAGGGACAAAGTGATTGGTATGACATGAAGATATAAGCGTCTCATCAATTTGGAACTAATAATTTACCATGATAATTTAGTACTCAACTTTCTTGAAAAAGTAGCTTAAAGAGAAAAATATCAGCTTTTGGTATTTTCTAAGATTTTATTTGTTTTGATCATATAAAGATTTTAAAGAATTGTAATAAAAAAAGATGCAAGAAATGGTGTTTCATTTTTTTTACTGTAATTGATCAATCATGAATTTAAAAATATATATGTCCAAATTTAAATAAATAAATTATAATTGACATTATTATTATTATTATTTTTAAAAACATGATTTTTAATTTTACCTAAAGATTCTTGTTGATATATATATATGTATGTGCATGCCAGATATTTTATTAAAAAATTAACAAGAATTCTTAACTTTTTTTTTAATTTAGATACATTCTATGATACAGCAGACATGGCGTCTCCTGGCTATGATAGTACACCTGACAGTGGAGTTCACGAAGACACTGCCTTCATTGACCCAGAAGAATTAAAACAGGAATTGGCCAGGGTAATTTATAAATTAATTTTTTTCCAATTTTAATTAGTATTCAAACTCAAAATACAGCATTATGTAATTTGTTTTAACTAGTTTACTTTACACCACTGGCACATGCGCTTTACAGATGGAACGCTATTTATAATGAATACTCCTCTTTCCAAACACAAGATAAAGTCTTTTTTTTTAAAAAAAGAAAGAAATAGAATGGATCCACTCTATCTTTTTCACCCAAGCTATATGTATGGGCCAATCTATGCCTGTTAGTATTTCTTTTGTAATTCTATTTCTATTAAAAACAAACATTTGGGAAATTCTGACAATAGAACATATAAGTGTGTTATTTATTGTCTTTTCTAGTTGTAATTGTAATAATACTATGAGATAATACATTTTTTAAAAATAAAAATTATGAAGTGCATAATATAAATAGATATAATTTTACAATACTATTTATTTAATTGTAATATTTTCTTTATTTTCAAAAATGTTACTTCCACGAGTCATTTAAAATTTATAACTACATATTAAATTCAGAATCAATAAACTTTCGCAAGAGTTGGTCTAGCTATATCAGGAAATCATCTTCCTTTGAGATAATTTTTGTGCTGTTTTATCCATCTTAGGCAGGCTTAAGATTTTTCTTTCCTAATCAGGTAGTAACTATCAAGTTATTAAGTGAACCTTCTAGTAAAAGTTTATTGATTCTGAAATTAACATAGTTACACATTTTAAATGAATCATATGAGAGTTTTCAATATTTTGTTTAATTCTAGAATACAAGACCTAATATTTTTGAAAATAAAATTAAAAAGAAAAATATTCCAATTAAATAAATAGTAATCAAAACTTTAACTTAATTAAATATTAGGTTTTAGCTGCACATCATCATTGTTATTTTTTTCACGTAACTGTTAAAAATATTATACAAATATTAATCTTGTAATATATTTACAGCAATAGATATTGATAGGGGTCGTTATCGATTAATTTCACAAAGATCAATCTTGTAAATCTTAATTCAAATTAGATCTTTCCAAAGATATTTTTTATCATTTGTTATCCAGTCAAGATTTGCCTTAGTCTCTCGTTTTGATTCACGCCAATCTCAGACCCATACACTACTTCTTTTTTTTTTTGTATCTCTTATTATTATTTTTATGATTCTTCTTTTTGTACTTCTTTGTAATTTACAAGTCAAGTTTTATTTTTTAATTCAGTAATCTATATTTCAAAAATCTGAAAGAAATAAGATAATTATAAAAGTGTAGTTTATTTAGTATAATATCAAACTCTATATTAAATACATTACTGCATTTTTATTTATTTATTTATTTATTTTTTTCCAAATTGATATTAAGAGTTTTAAATTAAAAGAAAATCTATATCCACTTTTTAAAAATTTGCTGTAACTTTTCTAATCAGTACATTATTTATGTCTTATAAAAAAACTTCGCTAACTCTGTCAGTGAAATGTCATAAATTATAGGTAATACTAATTACATAAACTCAAAGAAAACGTTGAAAATATTCAATACAATCTTCAAAACTGAATACTCTTGTCAAAGAGAACAGCTAATGCATTACTATTGTCAAGAATTCTCTGCATTGAAAATGCATTAAGGTTGCATTTATTAGTTTCAATATTTTCTAATAATGGTATTAGTATTGTCTTTATTTTATTACTTAAGTTTATATATTCAAATTAGCTAACTTTCAATGGCAGGTCAGTCAGGTGTCACTGTAAAAATAACATTGTCATCTGCAAATTTTTTTGTCTTTTATGACACTGGTGATTTCTAATCTAGACCTATACAATATTTTTTTTAATTTCACAGAAAATACTTTAGTAATATCGAGTCATTTCCCTATACTTTTTTTTTTGAACTTCAAATAATTTTCATTAATTTTATTGATATACACCTGGGTCTCGTTTTATGCGATAGATAGGTTCCTCAGAAAACACGCGCAAACGAAATCGCGCAAAAATAAACGTAACTTACATTGAAAAAGGGAGGATGCGGTCTGTGATTTTTCAAAATTCGTGTAAAAGCAAAGCACCAATGTAAAATTACTTTAAAATTCGCGCAAAAAAAAAATAAGGAAATAAATTATGACTAATAAAAAATTTCAAATTTGAAAAAAATTGATACAAGACAAACTTTTTTTAACTATAATATTTAATTTTATTCAAAATAATATATTTTTATGCATAATTTACAGTACAGTAATTTACATTTTTTTATACATGTTTTAATTATTATCGCTATTTGCCCAAAAACACGTTCGTTTGCAAACTAGTAAAAAATCAGATTCTCATGTGATGTGATGTGATGTATTTGGCTTCTCCTTAAACGAAGTCAAGAATATCTCAGCAATTATTCTCACAAGAGGAAATACAACTAGCGCCAAGTTCACTCTCATGTTGTGTTAATGGTTTTCTGTTGAAGATGATGATGATTTTATTAATTGTTTATGAACTTAGACTTATGATAATAAAAAGACATTTATTCACCACTGCTGGGAAAAATTTAATTAAAACTAACAACTAAAAATTAAATTCTTATTTTTGTCTTTAATTTTCAATTTCGTTTTACATCACATTAATTTCAAGTCGCCCGTAAGTAATTTTTAAATTGTTAATTACAATTAAAAATCAGATTTTAATTTTTAATTGTGCCCACTGCTATTACTGTCCTTTTAAAAATAAACTTGTGGACACTAAATGATTAATAATTGATTACGTTCTTTTTAAAGCAAAAACAGAATGTGATTTAAAATGCAAAATTAACATGCACAATGTTTGAACAAATTTACATTATAATCTTGTAAAATTTAATGTGTGTATACATAAAAGGTGGAAATAATGATTTTAATTTCATTATTGCATAAAATCTTACTATTATAAAGCACTGAAAATATTGAAATTACTAAGATGAAAGTCGAATTCCAATAATGTGCTATTACTTTCAATATAACGTAAGTGTGTGAAATTTATTATTTAAAGTAATAGCGCATTATCGGAGGTCGACTTCCGGTGAAACACGAATCGCGTAACTTCAAAATCGTGTTAAATAAATCCGCGTAAAAAGAGACCCAGGTGTATATATATATTGTAGCTTGCATAGGAGAATTAACATGCATGATTTTTTTTGTAAATGTATATGCATTTTTTTTTTATTATGTCTTCTAAATGTTATAAAAGCCACGTGGTCAAATAAATTATTAAGAAGTTTAAAAAAATAATAATGATTGTAAGAAATTAAAAATTTATTGAAATTCTTTATTGTAAAATAAAATCCACTATTGGAAATACCAAGTTGCTATAGAAACCAGTTGCAAAATAAATGGAAAAAGTGGGGGAAAGACTTTTTCTTTGTGCTGCCTGGCTAATGGAAGTTAAGAAAAATTTAATGCTTATCTATGTGGATATAATGCAGTTGCTGGGATAAGGCTTCAGAGTGCCTCACCCTGAAACTTCTACTGATGAAATTTATTATGGAATTGTAAGTATAAAAATGCCTTAGTAATTAGCAATGATTCTCCTGACCTAGTAATTGATTGCATACGGTAAAATAAATGACATTTGATCGTACAAGGAAACCTGCCATCCAATTAATTGTTTGTCGAATGAAAATAATTTAGCATAAATGGATTAATAACTTATATCCTCAATCTCAAGGTAAGGACAATCTTGATAGAAATAAATCACGAATAAATTGAGAATATTAAATAAGGAACCTTATGGCCATACATTTGTCTCAATTCAAAATCCCTCCAGTATGAAATAAAATTGAGCGCTCAATTGGATATAAAATAGGTAAATTAATAAAATTGGTATAAAACTTTTATAAATTGTTATGAATAAAGATTTTTTGTCACGTGTGTTCACTGTACTAATATCTAGATGTAAATATGTAAATAATAAATTGTTATATTAGCTTATTATATTTGTTAATTAAATTAGTGTTATTAATAGTTTATTGCTTGTTTATTTTTCATCCAAATTCCAAGTAGATTATTTTGCTTTGTCTTATAATAATATCATAATGTGGAGAGGATAACGGTCAGAAAACATTTCTGGATCTGTTAAAGGTTTGTCCTTTATGTGGGCCAGTCTAATCATTATCCATGACTATTTTAAAGAGTTAAAAAAAATTGTATAGTCACTCCATCACGTACATGGTCGCCTGTTTGATATTCATAATTCCTCTATACTAAATTAATTTGTATTTTACATTTTATTATATTTATTATCAATTATCATTTTTGTTAAAAGGGCACTTAGCATTATAATATATATTTTCAATTTTAATTAAGGCATTAATCATGGCCTTTGTATCTAGGAATCATAATATCTTTTGTAAACTATGAACTTAAGCACAATGTAAGATTACATTCCTTACATCATTAAATTATATTACTTAAATGTTAATGATCATCGATACAAAATTCAGTGTTGGAGCAAATTCCAGATCTTTCTTATGATTACATAAAACTTTAGTGAAAAAAAAGGTAATAAGTTGTACTTTTTTAAAAATCTCATCTACTATTTATATATGAATAAGCACAAAATTCAAATTGATTGATTTATTGTTCTTTAATATCTTGCAAATAAAATAGCCAATATACTCTGTTCTCTTTTAGTTTTGCAATCACTTCAATTGCTGAGCCATTTTTACAGTGTTTTTTTTTTTTTTAATATACAGATAAAGTTATTTATCCATATCAATTATCAATATATCTAGAATTTCATTTTTACAATTTTTTAGTTTGCAGTTTTTTAGTATGACTTATCTTATTGTATTGCTGGTGAATAAAGTTTTTAATCAAAGAATATTAAATTTAAATAAACAGGTTAATAAGGTTGTTTTACAATAGCGTGTTGAAACTGTCGGAGGGCGGGTTTTCTTTGTAAACAAAGATAAATATAATGTTTACGGGGCCGCCGCCGGGTTTGTTTATTAGCACATTTCAAAGTAAAGTAATATCAAAGAAATTTTGGAATACGCAACAACAACAACAACAAAATGCAGAAATCAAAAAATTGAATTTAAAAAAGTACTTAATTTTTTTTTTTGTTGTTGTTATTCTTTTCATTTCTTATATTGGGGGGGCAGGAATTCTTTCTTCTTTTTTTTTATGTATGTTTTTGATTTTGTTGATCACATTTAACCAAAACTACTTGGAACGAAAACAAACAAAAAAAAAAGGGTACATCGATCGAAATGAATTTTAAAAAGTAGTTACTTTTTATTCTTTCTCATTACTTACATTTTTTGTTAATGGCGGTGGTCGGGTATTCTACGACAAAATCAGCTTCTTTTCTTTTTTATATTTTTGTTGTTTTATAATAAATTACAAATACCAAATCGATTTCCATTTAACGGTACCAAACATTTACAACCGAAAGGTCAACTTTGGGAAAGGTGGGGGGGTGGTGGTTACAATTCCTAAGTGAATGTAATGCTCCGACTCGAAGGTTGACCAACTTTTTACCGTAATTACCAAAAAACCCACATAAATATATTTACGGCAATTAAAAGCAACTTTTAGGGCTGTTCAGGAACAGCACCCATGCAGCTTCAAAGCTCTTTCTTTTGTTTGATAACCCGTTTCCAGCAGCAGCAGTCAGAGAATCTTTGACATTCGCAGCAAGTTTTCCGATTTCAGCCATTCGATGAAGCTCGCCGTTGTTCTCGCAGAAGCGGGACTTAGAGCGTGATTTGATCCAAATCGCGCTGGAATCCTACACCTGCCGAATTTTTTGAGCAGGAAATGGGGGCTAGGGAAACATGAGACTCTGCTGATAATTGTTAATAGACATTCCTAAAAGATGGCAGTTAGAGGGGGAGGTGGTCTTAATGAATATTAAAATAGTTTTGACAAACGAAATTCCAGACACCCTCACCCGATACTGTAGCCAAAAGTGAAATGTGATCGCACATCGAAAATGCTTAGCACAAATCTGAGCTGTAAGCTGACATGATAGCTTCTGCTGAAGATTCAATGTCATGTTTCTGTGCATTAGCGCACACTAAGCAGCCACCCCGTACCGAACGGACTATTTCTAGGCTTACGCATTAGAAATAGAACGCTTGGTAGCGGTGGTAGGCCACCTAAACAGCATATTTCTGTGAACTATCACAGAAGTAACGCCCTCCGGTGGTTTCAACACGCTATTGTAAAACAACCGTTTTTATTTTTTAGAAAGTCATTCAATCACATTTCCGATTTTTTTTCACATCCAATTCAATACCATGTTGAACTTTAATTTTTGCCTTGAAATTTTCCATCTGTGCTTATTGATTATTGCAATCATTTAAACTTTGGCATAATTTTTTTATTTTTTTTTTTTATCTAAATAGCTGGAAATTGTGAAGAAATTTGGAAATATAGTGTACTATTAGAGCATGTTTGGTTTAAGCTAACTGATAAATTCAGCGATTTTGTTTTTCATCAGTTCTAACTGAATGTTGATATAAACCAAGGTGGCAGTAATAATAAATAGATTCAAGAAATTTGTTGTAACAAAGATATTTGTTTTTTGATATATTCTACACAAGTTTTATTTAATGCGGAATTTATATTGCATTTTCTCAATAATGAATATACATTGTATGCCCATTGTATTAATAAATGTTTTTTTTTTATTAATACGTCTATCAATACAATTTAACATATGAGTAGATGATACATATTTACTGAATTATATATATATATATTTTATGGGAACACATAAACATGGTACATAAAAATCGTTCTCTAAATGAAGGCAGTCCTTTGTAGGTAATTAAACAGTGGTGTGGGCACAATTCCAATTTTTACAGTGCTGTATTGTTCCTTCAGGATTTGATGTTCATTTGTTTTTAGTGTATGCACACTGTGTGGTTATAACTTTGTCTGGAAATTTGGCAGATATCATAAGTGCCTAATATATCTGGCCAATGTGACGTAATTGTTTGATGATATCAGTATTTGAGTTGGTGATTGTTTTCTGCAATGTAGGAGGGATATATTCATCGCCACATCTTAATGTTTTATTTTTATAGTTGTTCAAAGTGTCTATGTAGAATTTAATCATTTTAGATACGAGTCAATTTATTTCAATTATTTCTGGTTGTCATTCATTTGATATTTGATGGATAATCAATCTCTTGTATATACGGGATCATTTATTTGAAATACATGAATCTGGATAAATGGTGTCCATTAATTTTATAAGGTGCCACTGCATCAACTTTTCCAATAATGATGTTTTTTACACAGATGCAGTGTTTTCTTAGATGATGACAATTATTCTTGTGTATGTATTTTTAAGTGGAACTATTTCTAAGTATGAATCAGTAATTATAAAAAAGATTTGACTTCACAAAATCCAGTAAAGACAATATATGGACATTTCCAGGGGTTGAGGGTTACTTGTCCATTCTCAAGGATATAAACATGAATTTAGAGGGTTCTTTTTTTTTTTTTTTTTGGCATTCATTATGAGAGAAATAATCCAATATATAAATACAATGAATACAAGTATTATTGCACAAGTCGTATTTTAATTTAATTATTCATTCATGGGTACATTTAGGAATTCCAAAAATAGAAAACTTAAAATTAATTCTTACAGCAAATCTAACATCACGCAGTCTTCTTTTACTGGATGATCTGCTCTTCCAAAAAATACTTGCAATTGTCTATATTTTCAATTGAATGTCTATCTGGTAATAAGTTTCATTAAGAACAGTTCTATCAGTCCTAAATCATGCCAGTTTTTTTTTCACATCTGAAGAATCACCTTTACTACTCCTATTATTTCCTGTTTTACTGCTATCTTCCTGGCCTGATAACCTATTCAGACTTTGTAAGATGAAATTTTTTAACTCACTTTTTCTGGATCCTTTTTACTCCCTTAGTTAGTAGGAGAATCTCTAAATTGGATTGTCTAGACATACAATCTTTGCTTAATGGAAAGTTCTGTCTTAAATCCGTTTCTAATCTGATTCATTAATGATTATTTTGCCTTGTATAAAATCACAGTTAAAGATATCCAGTTTTTTATTTGTCTCTGCCATTGGTTTGTCTGCCTTAAAGGCTGGCACAAAAAAAAAAAAATGTTAAATTGAAAAAAGGCATTAAAAGATTGGAGTTACAATTGCTATGTCTTTTAAATACAAATATATTTTCTATACTAAACTTAATGTAATTAATTAGAAGGGATTTGAACTCAGATTTTTAAGCTCCCTACAGCTATTCACTCCATCTTATACAACTGATACAACATGATCACATACATGTAAAAAGATAAATGATCTCAGTATATGTATTTCATGCTGAACCAGCACTCATCAGTTGATCCAGATCATCTCCTACATGCATATATAATCAGTATTCATTTTATATTAAAATAGCAAATATTCAAATTTTACTGGGCAGACTTCAATCTTCTCCACCCTCCAATTCTTAAAGTCAATATGGGTATGGTAATAATACTGACATCAACAAGGTTTTGAGTTTTCCATCATCAAATTTTCAATGATATGGATGGCTGAAGAGTTGAAGGATGAAGAAGATTGGATCTTGACCAACTGATGAGTCCTGGTTCAGCACGAAATACATATATTGGAGATCATTTACCTTTTTCACATGTATGTGGTCATGTGTATCAGTTGTATAAGATGGAATGGAAAGCTATAGGGAACTTGAACATTACTATGTCTGTAATTAAAGAATTGGAGGGTGGTTGTACAAAACACAAACCCATTGTTATGTTTAATGTAAGGAGATGATCATTACCATGAGAGATTGGTAACTTTTTACCCTATATTAAGTTACAGAAGACAAGAGGAGACAAAAAATATATCGCCACACAAGATCTAGCCTTTGATGAATCAAAATATTTTTTTCTACAAGGAACATAGGAATTATTCTTAACCAGACAATTGGATATTTCCTAGATTAGATTCATTAGAATTTACATATTTGAATATTAAAAATAAACTTTTATTTATTGATTTTCCTTTAAAGAATTATTTAAGAGAGTAAATATATTTAAGTTTGAAAGGCTTTGCAAAATTATTAAATTGAAGCAAAATCATCTTTAATACAGCTTAGTTCTTTGATTTAAAGAATTTTGAAATTGGAAATCTAATATCATAATTGAGTTTTTCTTTTGCTTAGTAAATCCAAATTTCTAAAGGAGAATAATTTTTTACTTAAAAATCTTAAATCTTTTTTTCGTTGAAGGCGCTTTTGATTCGCAGTATAAATAGAAATAAACCGTCAAAGAAAAATAAATGCTTAATAAATCTTACTATAATATAATTGTTTGAGTTTATATATATATATGATTACTTTAAATTATTATTAATAATTACAGTGTTATGCATAGATTTAAATAAATCATTAATTACCATGACTCAGAATGGATTGAATCTTCTTTATTCAGTTCTATGGAAATAATTATTAATTTGGTTGCCTAGTTGATCTGTAAATATCCATATAGACAATAAAACTAACTTTTTATTATATCCTTTTGTTTGATTAGCAGGTTTTGAATTAGCTCAGTTTGTAAATACTTATAGTATAGTTGAAATGTTACATAACCGTCTTTTCTAGATTGTTAGAACTACTAAAAATACTTCACAGTAATATATAAAATTATAAATTTTTATTATTTTCATATATTAATAGAATTTAATAAATAAAACATCGAATGGTTTATTGTTTGGAAGTTCATAAGAAGTTAAAAATTCTGAAAGTGATAACTGGAGCCATGATTCATGAATCTTGAATTCCAGAATTCTTATTCTACCATTTCACTAAATTATGCAAGGAACAGAATTTTGTTTTATATAGTTATTAATTATCAGTTATTTTTATTTAAGCATCAACAGCCATTAGCATCTTTCTGAATTGAAAATCTTGTTAAATATTTCTCTATAAATGTTTATCATATGAGTTTATTTTTTATAAAGTAGATCTTTTCTGAAGATAAGTATTTTTTAATCTCCTGGTATATTATCCAGAATTGCTTTAGTTCGATGATTACCGCTTTTACAATAATATTAATATTACTAATCAGAATCATTTTTTGTAATATTTTTCCTCCACACTTTTTTGTTATTGTTTTCATTTCATTTTGGAATTTAATTCGCATTTCACAACTATAATGCCATATCTTCTTTAAATGTTATAGTATATCATACATGCTTTACATGTTTCATCTTTTTAATTTTCTCCTCAATAATTACATTTGTTTCATACTAATACACATTTGTTAATAAACATTAGTCTTACTATAATTTATTTTTATTGTAAACCATTATATGATTTTGTAATCTGCAAATTTTAGATGATTTAAATAATCACTATGCATCCTCACATCTTCTAATTCCCAAACCAGTATCTTTTAAGTCTAAGAATATTTTTTAGAGGAATCAGTTTAAGATATTCAAGACTGTACCTTAAATTGATAGTAATTTTATAAACAAAGTGGCATTTTTGTAAATAAATGTTTTTCAATTCCCTGATTTTTAAAGTATTAATTATAATCGATATATATATAGAATTGAAAGCCTTTTTATTTATCTACAAAACCACTACTGGAGGTACACATTTGAATAATTTTGTTTACTATTTATGGATGCTCCACAATATCTAATCAGTCTGCTTTCTTGATTGAATAAAATTAAGCTTTTTTTCTAATTTCTATTAAAATTTTAGAAAAAAATTATAAATAATAATTAATAAAAGGATGTAAATCTTTTTTGGACATCTTTTTTTTCTGTGTGTATAATCATCTTATTGGTCTATAGCTCTATAGTGTTATATGTTTATTTCAATTAGACTTCTTTGTACAAAAATCTTCCATTTGTCTTTTTTTTTTTTAGATTTATATAAGAATAAATATCCAAGCATGATGCTTTAATACATCAATTTTAAAATAAGAGTTTACTATTAACCTTTGACTATTCTCATATAATTTCTCCATTTCATCTTCTGGAGGCTGGAAATTGGAGCCTATAATTATATGATTTGTAGGTAGTGTTTAGGTAGGATTTTAAATATAAATAAAGCTATTGTACATAGAATCATAGTTAATAATTATATTTTGGCATTCGTTTATTATTAAGAAATTGTATGTCACTAGCTATCCTACATAGAATCATAGTTAATACTTATATTTTGGCATTCGTTTATTAAGAAATTCTGTCACTAGTTTTATTACCGTGGTTATTTTTTATAGTCTATAAAAAAAATATGACCACTTTTCAGTTTTCTTTCCACTTTATATCAAACAAATATATATATATAAATATTTTGTTTATGATGTTTTTTAGCATTAGTTTTTATTGATAGAACTGAATCAGTTTCTATTTTACTCGGTTATATTCCATATTTTTATGAAACAAATTGCAATATTTTTTTAAAAAATGTACATTTTATTTACGAAAAAAAAAATTATATGTTTATTGTGTTATTCACATTCTGGTGCACACGCTGCATCTTCTGTCTTGGAAATAACACTAGGTGCCACTCATTACAACAATTGAGAGCATGGGATGCTAAAATTGTTCACCCAGACTGCTACTTGGTCACTGCTTAAACAACATGCCAACCAAGTAGTAAATATGCGAAATTAAAAGAACCTCATAAGATCATAAACAATTGACCTCAAAATGACTTAATAAAAAAAAAAAAAATGGATCACTTCACCAACTGACCTCTAATAAGTTTTTGCTGTGATACTTAGACCTTTTGTATTTCGCATGTGACTTGTGTAACCTTTTGAGTCTTAAATAAAGATTATATTTTGAAACTTAATATAAATAAATATGAATATTTAGAAGGAAATTAAAAAGCTTAATAGTTTTAAATCTGCTCAAATTGAACAAATGTAAAGAAAACCTGTGAGTGGTTGCGATCTAAAGAGCACTGATTTAATTAGAAATACTTCTTGGGGGATTATTTGAAATTTTTTCAGAGGTGTTTGAAGTGTGTCCTGGAAAAGTTGAAATTTAATTTATATTTAAGAATATTATGCATTGACAAAAAAAGGGTGGATTAATGTTACTGTTGTGTTTGGTCTGAATTGCAGACTCAAACTGACAATTATAAAAGTATGAACACTCATAAAGTTAATTAGTATAATTTATTAGTAATATATGTATACATATTATATAACCAATAAATACAATATCATATATATAAACTTAGTTAATATTGGGCTGGCCATGCCTGAATGACTGGACTCACTTCTAGCTATATATAATAACTTGCCTCATGAGTCTTAGCCGAGACACTTCCAACTGTAATAGACAGCTTGCCTCGAATCGGCCCTAGCCTTTGCAGCTTCCAGTCCTATTGTAGACTTGCCTCATTGCGCTATACTTATAGCATAATGATTGTAATAGAAACATGCACTGTTAACAGTTGTTTCAACTGAGAGTGTGTGCAGTCATTTAGTTCAGACTGATGTTCTTTGCTTGTGTCATAAAAGGTTGACTATTTATTACCAGACCCCCAGCCTTACTCGTAGCCATTCTGAGAGCATCACTGTCTATTGGTCAGTACTAAGCATGGGCTATGTTTTACATATTTGTTTACCCATTGGTCAATCTGATCAGATAAGAAAGGAATCTGGATAGTCTACTTTTGATGGCAAGGCGAGATATGACATCCCTTCCCCTGGCTAAAATTATCCCTGGGGAACGTAGTCCTATAGATGAGCTGGAAAAATTTATTGTCTGCTTTGTTGGTTTTTCAGGTTTATTGCTGCTGTTGTCTTGTTCATCATCAGCCTTGCTTGATGGTCTTGTCTTTGGTTGTTCATCTGGGTTGTTGCTGTCTTCAGTTTGATGTCATCATCTTTGCTTTGCTTGTCCATAGATGGTTGTTTGGCTTGCTGCTGTTTTCAGTTTTTGTATGATTCAGTCTCAGTTGGTTTAGGTGGTGATGATGTTGATAATCGTCTGCTGTTTGAACTACTACAGTATAGAATCCTTTCAGTTGTGTAACCTGTATATCCTGCATAGTATGTGATTGCCTATTTGCCTTTTTATTTTGCTATTTTCTTTTTGTTCATGTTTGGAATCAGGTTTCAGGGCTGACAGGTTGGTTCGCTCTTGTCTATTGAATAGCAGTTCTGCAGGAGTCTTTCAGGTTGCTGTACTTGGGTGTGGAGTGCTGTGCTAGCAGTGTTCTGGTAATTCTAGTGTTTCAGCTTTCTGTATCCATCTTTGTTATCAGCTTTTTTGCTTCTTGAAGTAGTCTCTCTGCCTGACCATTGCTCTCTGGATGAAATGGAGGACTGTACATTAGCTCAATGTTGTGGACTGAAGTGATGAAACTTCCACCACCTCCAGCCACTTGGAGTATGAGTCAACTATTATCAACAGCAGTTTGCCGTTCCATGGGACTGAATGGTCCACATGGAGTCTAGACCAGGGCCCTTCAGGTTTAGACCACTGAGCTGTTTTTCTTTTTTGCTGACACATTTTGCATTGTCTGCAATGGTGGACCCTGGCTTCAATATCAGCATTTAAAGTAGGCCATCACACGTATGATCTTGCTTGCATCTTCATTCGGACAATCCCCAGATACCCATGATATAACAGACTAAAGACTTGAAGAATCATGACTCTGGATCCCCAAATAATACAGCCATGTTCAGTTGAGTTATTTAGCCTTTGTGTCCATTAGACTGAATACAACTCATCGGGGGGGGGGGTTGGACAATCCCATTGTATTTGTACCTTTTGAAATCCAAGGTCATTAATGGTTCATGTAGCCACTTTTTTACTGTTCAGTGGTGTATTTGATTCCAAGTCAATCATGTTAATTGATTGACTTGAAATTGTTAGATTGTTTGCAGCCTCTGCTTCTTTAGTTCTTAAAGCCAGTGAAAGTGACCTTCACCGACAACTAATGGGTTTTACTTATCAATTTAGTGGTAAATGGATCAGTTGTCCTAAGTACAGACCCATCTCTTTGTTGACTTCATGTGAGTAATCAGCTTTTAATTTGTATAATGTTGTGATCTGGTTCATTTTTGTCTCTGCAAAGCCTAAGTGATTGAACCAGTCAAGGCCTAATAAGTTACTATAATCAGCCTGATACCATACCAATGGTAGGTACATAGTCTTGTTAGGGATAGTATTTTTAACTGTTGTTTGGCCCATCAGTTTTATTATCCTGATAGTCTCTGATTGTCTTGCTTCTAGGGTGCAGCTTATGTTCATTATTCCTATTAATGATAGCCCAGGTATTTTTTTTAAACAATGGATACTGCAGAAGCTGTGTCCAGTTCCATTGTAACTGATGTATTATTAATTATGATCCTGTGTTTAAATCCATACTATATGATTTATACATGCAACTTGTTTATTTTTCTCTATAATTGCCTTTCTCTATAATTGCCTTTGTTGGGTCCATTCTCATATCTGCTACCTGTGTTTTTAATTTTAGACAAGCAGCTTTTATATATCCTACTTGCTTGCAAAATATACATGTAATATAACAGTATGGATATTCTATATGTGTGTGCATTTGTTCATTGCAACTATAGCAACACTTTGTACTGGTTGGTGCTGAATTATCTGAGCTGACTGAATGTCTGACCGACCCAGTCTTTAACTCGATTTTTTTGCACATCATGATTAATAATTTTTTTAATGTTTTTGCCTGATTAGCTATAGATTCTGCTAGCATTGCTTGGGCCAAAGCTGATTCAAAAATCTAAATCTGGCATCATTAACAATTTTAACTTAAGTTGTGATCGTTTATTCTTGCAAATAAAACGATCATCTTTGAATTCGCATTTTAATGCCAATGATCAGATTCTTGTTCCAAACTCTCTAGCTTTTTCCTCCTGCTCTTTGACACAGGGATTGAAATAATATCTGCATTGTTGCCAGAAGTTTTGGGGAAAGATAATTTGTGAAAATGGCTAAAGTTTTGTCAAAATATAGCTCAGCCAGTGTTTCTGACTTAGATTCAGACTTCAGGATCTCATAAGTTTGTGGATCTATTATGGTCATTAATATGGCTAATTTTATGTCAGGCTTCTTAATCTGGTTAGCCTGTAGATAAAATATTAATTGCTCTTTATAGCTTGACAGTTTGTAATCGTTCAAAAATCAGTAGTGACAAAGCTAACAATCCACTAGGGTGAGCTTCTGTCACTTTGTTACGGGTAAAGCTCTCGTGATTGGGTTAAGTCTTCAATTGCCATGCCTATAATGTTTGCGGACATTTTTTCTTTCAAGATCGGTTGAATCTGATATTTTTTTATTTGAGCAGATCTAAGTGATTTTAATAATCACTGTATTGTAAATTTGACGAATGTCTCTTGCCGCACTCGCGTATTTACTTTATTTTCCAGTCATAGGAAAAATATTCTGTTGGCTTAAATTTTTTTCCAGCCATGGAGAAAAATAATATTCTTTAATCGGACTTCGCCAATTCTATTGTGTTTGGTCTGAATTGCAGACTCAAACCGACAGTTATAAAAAATATGAACACTCAAAAGTTAATAAACATCACATGAATACGTATAGTGAGTTTTGCCTGTTTAATAATAATCAAAAGTTACTTAGTATAATTTATTAGTAACAAATATATATACATATTATACAATCAATAAATACAATATCACAAATATAAACTTAGTTAATATTGATCTGGTCATGCCTAAATGACTGGACTCACTTCCAATTGTGTATAATAGCTTACATCATGGAGTTTTAGCCGAGTCTTTTTCGTCTGTAATAGACAGCTTGCCTCAAGTCGGTCTTAGTCTTTGCAGCTTCCAGTCCTATCATGATCTTGCCTCACTGTGGTAGACTATAATGATTATTATAGAAATGTGCACTATAGCAGTGGTTTCAAATGAGAGCATGTGCTGTTATTTAGGTTAAACTGAAGTTCTCGGTTTGCATCCTATAAGGCTGACTATTTATTACCAGATCCCAAACCTTACTGGCAGCCATTGGATTCTGAGAGCATCACTGCCTATTGGTCAGTACTAACCATTGGCTGTGTTTTACTAGGTTTGCTCATTGGTTAGCAGCAGTGAATGCTCAATCTGATAAGATAAGGAAGGAATCTGGACTAGTCCACTTCTGACAACATGAGATGTGACAGTTACCATGTGTATTCAATAAGAATAGATCTTTTAATTAAGTTTCTGGGCTAAAATGATAAGATAGTCTACTCTAATAACTGATTGCTAATAATTATTAATGTATTTACTTGATTAGATAGTTTTAAATGTAAAGTTCAGGAAATTGGGGTCTTATAGATTAATTTGAAATAATATATGCTTTATAATGAATTGAAACAGCAAACAGATAAAGATAGGAGAGTGATTAGGAAATAAAAGATGTAAAATAAAAGGATAGACTTTCTTTAATATATAGTAGAATAGAATAGTTTGGTTGAAAAAGGTTAAGATTGCAAGAATGAAGTAGTAATTGAAAATAGAAATGGTAAATTAGTAATAAAATAAGTAACTGAAAAGTGATGAGAATATATATGATTTTTTGTGTGTGATAGATATAATAGAGCATCTATATCAATTAAAAAAGAAAATCATAAATAATGATGAAATAGTTTATACAAAAATGAAAAAAGAAATTGTAAAAGTACAGAGAATTAATGAGATTTCATTTGAACAATTAAAATCTGTAATTGAAAAAAAGTTTGAGAGAATAAATTTATATTTATAGATTAGAAAAATGGTTACAGATCTACTGGAAAATTGTCTTAATTCGCTGGGGTGCTGTTAAAGATTTTGAATAGACAAATTTTTAATAGATGTCTTATGTTTCTATTTGAAAAATCATTTGGATTTAGAAATTATAGAAGGTTAATATGCAATTGAGAGAAAGAGAGGGAGATAAATTTGTTTTATTGATCTTAAAAAGGTATTTGATAGAATTTGTTAGTGTTACATTGTTGGATTTATTTTTTAAAAAATTTATAAGTTAAGAATTCATTTTTATTATAAAACTTGTATATGAATCAGAATTTATCTATAATAATAATAAAAATTTATAATAGAGATAGATATAAAAAGAAGTACGATTGGTATAACTTATAGAAAATTTGTGATGAAAATAACCGGTAAATAAAACTAAAACAATGAAAATAAGTGGAGAAAAGATTAAAACAGAAACATTGGACAAAATTATTGACTAGTTTAATATTTTTAAATATTTGAGAAATAGTTTAACTGATGATGAAAGCATTTATATATAAAATAGATTGAGAATCACTTTGGCTAACAGTCATAAATTATGAGCCTACATTTAATGTTCAAGTTGAGAAAAAGACTTGTTAAAAGTTTTGGTTAGATTTTAATAAGAAATTTGGTGATATTATCCCCTCCCCCTTTTTTTTTTTAATTTTTATTTATTTATTGCACCATCCATTTTGATTATTTATTTTAATTTGGTTTTAATACTAATTTTAAAAAATTTAATCCTTCATTTTCTTATATTATCTCTATTTTTTCTTCTTCTTATGAATCATTTATCAAAATTAAAGAATTTCGAAAACTTCTATCTATATATATATATTATTTATTGTCATAGCTATACACATATGGAGTTAATGAAAAATAATATGAGGAATTATGGATTGATAAATAAATTTGAGAACTTGCAAAAATCTTTCTTTCTCATAATTCTGTTTTTTTTTTTCTATTGAAATAAGTTTTGTAAAGGAAATCTCAAGATAATGTATTGTTTTAACATTTTTTTTGCATTGCAATTTCTATTATCTAATGACAGAATATATAATAGTATGATAATCATTGCATAGATGTTTTGAGAATGTCAGTAATGTTTTTCAAATTAGTATTTTAATTATCTATCTAAAATTTTAAAACTTGGCAGTCAGTTTTCCAAGAATGGTTTTAAAAGTAATTTTAGATCTAATTTTTGATGAGAAATAAAATAATATAATTTTTTTAAAATAATGCTTTTATATAAAGCTAAAACCTCGGTACATGCCTTATATAAGTATTACATGCTGACATTGCGCTTAATAAGAATTAATATTTACAACTTTATAATGCTTTTATGTAAATACCCTACTAAAAAGTAGAAAAATTACAAAGTAACAGTCCATATCATAAAAGCATTTGAGACTCAAATAAAAATAATAATCAAAAAGCCCTCAAATGCCTTCAAAATCTTAATCTTGACATTATATTCAATGCTTATATCAATTACAATTGTATAGGAAAAGTAAACCAATGTAATATAGAATTATAAAACCATTATTTAAAAAAAAGTTTTTAAAAAAAAATATTTTATTTTTTAATTATAAATAAAACATATAATTTCAATTTAAACAAAATAATTTTCTTCATTAGTCTTTTTTTGTTTCTTGTTCTTTCCACAAGAGAGCACTTGCTATCAATGATTTTGTATTGAAAAAGAATAAAATAAAAAAATTGGTAAAAAGTTTTAAGAGAGGAAGAGGAAGTGGGGATAAAAAGGGAGGTAGTAAAAAATTTGGAAATAAAAGGAGAGAGGGAGAGTTACAGTTAGGTGGTTCAGAGAGTTAAAGAGTCTTAAAAGTATGAGAAAAGAAAAGTGAGTGGGTAGAATTAGAAAGAAGTATAGTATGGGAATTTTCAGAAAAGAAAAAGAGGAGAGAAGAAGAAAAGGGGAAGGGGGTAGTGGGGGAGAGGTGGTATGAATTTAGGGATATAGGGAAGTAAGTTTTTCCTGTTTAATAAAGAAAGCAAGAGTTGGGATAAGAATAAGGTTTTTTTAAAGGAAAGGTAGCAAAAGTTGAATATAGCGGGAATCATAATAAAGTTTTCGATATGGGGCTAGTAAAGTTGAAAATGGTGGAAGGGAATATGTAGTGGGTGAAAGAAGGAGGTTTAGTTAGTAGGGATAGGGGTTTTTTGAGTTATGGTGGAGGGTAAAATTATATGGTTTTATAGTATGAGAGGTAGAGGTAAAAGAAATAGATTATGGATAGTTTAGAAATTTGGAAATGGTGGTATAGATATTATTAAGAAATTATATGAAAATAATTATTATATATATCAATTAGAGAATATAGAATCAGTTAAAGTTAAAAATGGTGTGGGCAGGCAGGTGCCTATGTCTATTTTGTTTGTGTTGTATTTGAGTGAAATGGAAAGAGAATAGAAAGATTAGGAAGAGGGATAGAGATAGTTAATAGGTAGTAAGGGAGTATATATTTTGTCGGTCTTTTTTTGGTGATATATTTTGTGTGAAAAAAGGAGTATGGGTTATGTTGGGTGTGAAGGGTGGGTAAAGAGATGGGGTTAAATTTAGTGAAGAAAATCAAATATAATGATGGTTATACTGGGAAGGAAGATGTAGAATTTTTATTGGGAGTATTAGTTAAATGTGGTGATAGATATAGTTATTTGGGAATTATTTTAAGTATCAGAAAAATTATTTGGATGAATGGGAGAAAAATTGATAAAGAAGAAAGAAAGAAGGGTTGAAAGAATATATTTCATATAATAAATATGTGTAGAGATTATATGGAAAGGGTTGAGTAGAGGGTTAAATATGGTATGTGTTATATGTTAGTAAAAGTATTAGTTATTTAGAAAAAAAAGGAAGAGGTTGGTGAGAAGTATGGCAAAGGGGGATTCAAGGGAAATGGGTGTCAAGTTTTATGGAGTGAAAAGTAAATGAAATGTTTGGAGTTGAGTTTATGGTAATAAAAGATAGAAAAAGTATTTAATTGGGTTATGGTAAAGGGAAAAGTGGGTGGAAAGAATAAAGTTTGGAAGAATTTATATCAGTATATTTGTACAAAGATGGGATGTTGTGTTAAGAGGATTATTGAGTGTTATAGTAGTAAGGAATGGGATAAAGAATAAATTTATTAATAAAGACTAGGGATTAGAGGTGGGAAATAGTATGGGGTAAAGGTTTAAATATATATAGAAATAAAAGAATATTAGGTGTGGTTATATATGATATAGTAGGAAAGTAGTTTATTGTTTAGGCTCGAACGGTTTTATAAAGAATATAATGTAAATGGAAAATATGGGTGTTTATTTTGTAAATTATGTAAGGAAGGAATTGAAAATATTAGGCATTTGTTAATTGAATGTAAATGTTTGAAAACAGAAAGGGTACATATAATGAAGTTGTGGAAAAATAAATATGAAAAGAGTGATTATACAGAAAGTGAATTATTGGTTTTTATGCTGGGTTTGGGAAAAGATAAGGGGGATTTAGATATAAAGGTTATAGAGTTGACAAAAATTATGTTGTGGAAATGGGATAGAGCAGATTATGGGTAAATTTAGAGTGGGGAATGTAAAAGAAAGTGGCTAACAGGTTTATCTGAGCATAATTGCTGAGATATTCTTGACTTCGTTTAAGGAGAAGCCATAATACATCACATCACATCACATCAATTGTATTCATTTTTTTTTTTAAAAAAAATTGTATTCATTTTGATTTTGGAAATGAAAAAGAAAACAATTCTTTAACCTTTTTAAACATATTTATTATTTTTTTCACAAAATATTTATGAAATATTAATTATGCCAGAAGAATTCATATTTTAATAGGAAATGTTTACTTTTAATTAATTAATCCAATATTAACAAAATTTTACTCAAAATATATTACCATTGGCTCAGTTGGTAAGTTTTCTTGGGAAGTGTAAGTATGTGGGTTTAATTCTAAATGGGACCTGATTTTTTTTCACTGTTAAAATTCAAAAATTTGGACATCCTGAAAGAAGCACAGACAAGGCAAGTTAATATAAAAGCATTTAAAATAGGTTGGCTACAGTAATGTCATTTTGTAAGTCTTCTTATTTTTGCAGAATATATTCAGTTTTTTAGATGCTTCCTTTTATTTAGATGATATAAACATAATTTATATTTTCCAATGCATAGACTTTTTATATTGATTATTAAATGAGTACTCATTACACCCTATTCCAATATTTATCACATAAACAGAAAATTTAAATTAAAGAGAACAAATTACCCCCCCCCCTTTCAAACATATCTGAAAATCAGAACAAACTGGAAAAAAAAAATTGGAATTAAAATTAAAAAATACTAAAGTTGTAATTTTTTTTCCTGCTTAATTTTTTTTAGGAGAGTATCTTCATTATTATTATTTATTTATCCTATATTTCATTAACTACTAGTTCCACAATTTACCATGAATTATAATATACATTGATGAAGCAGTATAGAAAAATAGTTTAGCTAATTCGCTAATCATTTTAATGAATTTAATTTTTCTGATTCTCTTAACATTTGCTGTTGTGAAAATTTATTTTATTTTTTCATTACATTTCTTTAGCTTTAAGCTAAAAACTTTTTGTGAGAAGTGAAATTGAAAAGCAAGTTCATGTTTATCTATTATACATTTTTTTTATTTAACATGTGAATTTTTTAAAAAAATACATTGGTATTCGCTATTATTATAAGAGAATCCAGATATACTAAATTTCTAAGCAAACTTTATTGAGTAAAAGCAAGATACATCAGTAAAGTCAAATGATACTGTCACAATAGAATTACAATTCAAATATGTACATGATTACATATATACAGAGGAATTATAAACGTACAGCTAATAACAGGAGCTACATATATATTATTTTTCACATGATCACCAACTCTTATACTAGCACATAATTGGGTTGCATTAGATCCTAAGATCTAGGTGCAGTGCATTCAGCTCCAAGGTTCCTCACTGACGAAGGCCACAAGTCAGAAACTAGTCTGGGGATATTGGATGAGTAGGCACTGGATGGGGATTTTATGTACAAGCCTTCTGGCATTCATTGATTACTCTGGTTGGCACAGAGTGGCACTACCGTATGGAGAGATTTGTCTTATTTATATTATTTTTATTTTTTAAGGCACTCTACTTATGACTTTTTTTATATATTAAATGTTTACAAATGTTGAGCTTATATTAATACATGAATATATGAGCAATATAGAATTTCATAGGTTGAATTTGGCTATGGAGACTTAGGATGAATTTTATAAGGTACATTGAAAATGTTGAAAAGATTAAAGTTCTTGAATTATGTGCCCTGTGGCTTAGTGGTATGGAGCTATGGATAGTGGATCTGTTAAGACTCATGTCATTGTTGCCCACTCATCTGTGAAGTGTAAAGTCCATTGGCAGTTAATATGGGAATGCACTGTGATTACTATATCTTGTGTGTATAGCAGACTAGGAAAAGAAATTGAGAGGTGTATGGCTATGTGATTGTATTTAGAATTGGGATTGATTAAGTCTGTGAAAGGGTGTACGATGATAGTGGATGGCTCTATCTGATATTGCTGTTAGGCATTGCTTGTGTATTGTGATTTGGATCTTTGCAATGTTTGCTATTTGGTGATTGAATGTGATCACATTCTGGGCTGTAGTCAATGAGTATTTGCTCTTTGGGTGAGGTACTAGTTGATCTGAGTTCATGGTTTAGATCATGATTTGGTGATTTAGTGGAGTTAAATTCAGGGCTATGGTCAATGGGGACTGTCTCACCTGTGGTAACACATGTTAGTGGGCATTCTGAGTTATCTGTTTTTACTCTTTTTGATTCATGGCTTTTTTGAGGATCTCCAGTTTTCTCATAACAGGAATATTTGAGATGCTTTCAATGATCAGTGAGCTCAGTGCTAAGGTACCCATGATTTGTGGAGTTTTGATTATTATATAAGTTTGAAAGCTGTGTCTGATGTTAACATCAGGAGTGCTTGACTTTTGTTTTTCAGTTGTGGTTGTCAAATTGTTTTCAGTGTAATGTTCATGCCTAGATTTGTGTGCATGGTGAACATTGTGGTTGGTGACTTAATAATTATGGCTAGTATGCTTGCTGGGGGTGTGGCTGTTGGGATCTTATTTTGAGGTCTCTGGGTTACATTATTTGTGATGAGGGGTGTCATTTTGGATTTTGAGGGTGTGTTATTTTTAGTGGGTCTGATTTTTATTGTGAATGTATCTCCTATATGGTTGCACTGCATGCATCAATCTATGGGGCAATTGCTGGCTAAATGCCCCCACTGCCACAAGAGAAAAATTGCGGTTTATGCCTCTTATGTAGATGTGAAATGTGATCTCTTGGTTGGTGATCTGAATGAATCTATGTTCTTATTCAGCTTTATATTAAATTCAAAATTGTTATTGGATATGAGAAATGGAGTGTCCAGGATGTAGATTGGCTGGAGCAAAACCACTTTTCCAAATGCTTCCATTAATTTTTGGAAGTCTTATGTATTATAACCTAAATAGATGTTTTTAATAATTCTAATTATATGGCTTTAGCAATAATGAATGAAAAATTGCATAATGTTTTAATCTTGTTCTTAAATTCGGTTTTTTTGGTTGAACTGTAAAATTCTATGGCTAAGTACTTAGGATTAAGGTGATTGGTCATGCAGATCATGAAGTCCCATAAATTGTGATAACTAAGTACTTTATACAGTAAAGCTCTTGTGAAATGATACAAGGAACAATAGATATCAGTAGCAGATAAGATAATGGATTAGTCAGGAAAAAATTAGTTGAAGGTGGCATAAAGTTCCCTGGGAATGATGTTATTGAATTTCTCATTGATGCTATTTCAGTTTGTTCGTATAATAAGGAGGGGAGATTATTTGTTATTTTTGTCTTGGTTTGTTAAGTCTAGGTTTTTCCAAGTCATTAATTAAAGTGGATTTACAGTTAACATTTCTAGGTTAATTTTTGTGATGTTGGCATAGATGATTCTTTGTAAATTGATGGAATTTGCTAATGAGATGTTGATGGAATTTGCTAATGAGCTGGTATTGTCAGCAGTCTGTTGTGCACATGAGACACTGGCAGCCATCTTTAATTTCTCTTTAGCGATTGTTAAAATCAGTTATTTAGTTTTGTAGAGATATACAAAAAAGATTTTAAAAAATATGATTAGGTTTTTTTCTTTTTCTTTTGAGAGATGCAGAAGTTACCTTTAACAAGGCTGGTTTTGATTGAAACTTGGAGGTTTAAACCTGGAACACTTTTTGCTGTCATGTAGACAATACTAATATTTGCTGTGGGACATTCAATCAGTTTATCCATTGAATGCATAGATTTGACTGTCATTAATATGTGTTGTTAGTTTATTTGGCCATAGCTTTAAAAATCAGAGGCAATTAAAATTCATTTAGGTAAGCATAATTACCATGATGGTCTTGAACTTATTGATGTTGGATCTAGAAAAGTAAATTTGCTTGAAACCTCGAAAGAAGCCCATGGGATTTTTTCAATTGTTGTTAAGTTTTTAATGGTCATCCAGAATAGAGATTTTAATTTGAAGTGTATATTAGGTGGTAAAACATGTCCAAGTAATTTTGTGGAGGAATCCATTTTCTGATATGTGGTGACAAAATATGTGAAAGGATGTATAGTTAATGATTCTAATTTTTTATTTCTCAAGAAATGAGATATTAAATTAAATATCTTTGGTTTTGAAATAATGTTGATAATATTTACTATATATTTAAAAAAAAACACCAACTAACTCAATGGTTATGTATATCTAATTTCCACAAAATCTTTTAAAAAAAGGGGGGAGGGGGTGTCAAACATTGGTGGCCGAGTGGTTAGCACAGCCACCTTACAAGTAGTTGCCCCGGGTTCGCTTCCCGACCGATTCTTTGACACATGAAAAAAGGGGGGAGGGGGTATATGCAACTGAATAAAACAAAGAAATACAAGTTCTTGCAAAACAAAATTTTTGTTTTCTAATTTTAAATAGTTTTTTAAACTTTTTTTTTTTATGACACATCAATAATTAAAGAAAAAATTATTTACATTTTGATTTGATATATACATGAGCTTGATTATATATAAAAGCAGCCAAAATACTCTTATCAGAATTTAAAATTTATTATTTGGTTTAATGCCAAATATTTAAAGATCATATATTTTTTGTCTTGGATATTAAAAGAAAAAAAATATTGAATCTTTTTAATGAGATTTTGGATTATGCAAAAATTTTATAAGAATACATTTTAATATTCTTATCTCATTTAAATATTTTTTTTTTTTAATAGCAACAGGAAACTCATTGCTTAATTCAATGTTTATTTTTCCTAAATAGGAATTTATAAACACTTCCAAGAGTTAATAATGTTGACTGTTTTCTGTAGTAATTCTTATAAGCTGTAATGTTATTATTATACCAGTGATTTTAATATATCCACAGACTCCCTTATTCTCAGAAATGACTAATCATGATTTTCATAGTATCTCATCTGATCTTGCAATCCAAAATAAGTTTAAATTCTGTATTTTTTCCACATTTTTATAGAGTATTATTGAATTGGTAAAAAATCTTTAGATTTCTTTATATAACTATGATTATTATTTAAATAATTGTTTGCAACCGTGAATATTTATGATTTCTATTGTTTCAACATCAGAATCTACATTATCATTTTTATTATGTAATAAGTTATTATTATCAAAATCATAAAATTGTTGGATCAATATTTTGTTTAAATGGAACATATTTTTAAAATAGATAAATGTAGTCCATGAATTTGTAATATGTTTTCGGTTACATAAGAGGAAGTTATCCAAATTTTTGTATAGATGAGCAAATTTTTTGTTATATATATAATCAAATGTTCCAATTCCTTCATCAATAGAAATGTTGATTTTTTTTATACCATCCATGATTATAATAATTTATCATTAACTGCATTTTACCTGAGTGGATTACTTTAAGCTTTATACTTTGTTTTATAAATTTACTAATTACAAATTGTATACAGACGCTATAAAAATAAATGCTTATTTATATATATGATTAAGTTTCAGTTGGAATGACACTTAGTAAATTCTAGAAAATTTCATCGGCATCATTCATTCAGACATTGTAAATAGTAATTTAAAGTGACTGTTATATTGTCACACCTTCTGTGCCAGTACTTCAGATTTGCTCATATATAAATATTTGAGTCGTAGGAATAAGAGGGATTCTTTTTATTCCTGCATAAATTCTATATCTTGTATTGGTCAGAGGGTATTCATTTATTATTTAACACTCGCAAAGCGTTTGCACAATTGGCTTGAAAGGCCGATATGAATGTAATTACAAATTGTATACAGACGCTATAAAAATAAATGCTTATTTTTATTATGTAGCGAAATGAATATTGGAATTTCTTGACCATAAAGTGCTTACACATTCTCCAGTACTTGAGTACCATTAATATTTTGCAATCATTTGAAATCGTGAACACCTTCAAGGTACATAAACTGTTTAGCACAAAGATTGCAAATTGCATACTTTTTTTGTCTTTAATTTTTTGAAAATATTTCCGATTGTCTTATATGTTTTTCTCAAATTAAAAAAACTAAACATGTTATGAATATTAATGGATTTATAAAAATATTAAACAAATATAAATCATAACCATCTTATGATACCAATTTGATGCTAATTATATCAGTGCACATGTGGATGTAGAAGTGAAAGTGTTATTTAAAATTTTACAGTAATTTAAGACATAATATAACTTCTCTTATAATGATTATGTAAGTCTACAAATATCTGAAACATGACAATGCCTCAAAAATGTTTGAGGCCGTCACTATTTATACACACCTGTTAAGACGTAAGCCATTGACTGTAAGTAACTGAAAATTATTTTTTTAAATTTTGTTATAAAATAAATGAGATTTATTATAAATTTTCTAGAATTATTTTTTTTTTAAAACTTGCCAAAGAATTTTAGTTACCCTGTAGTTGCATGTCCAAAAGTTTAATGTGACTTTTTTCTCTATTAGAGGAATTTTATTCAGCAATAAAAGATGCAGATATAATGGAAGCTATTATTTGCCTTACAATTTTAAGTAATGCCAGCCAACTTCCATGGAGATTGTTCGTAGAAATTGTTTTAAATCTAATTGTGATATAAGAGGAAAATGTGAGGTTGTGATTCAAGATTGCTTCTAAGTAATAAAGTCATGTTTTAGTCTATTGCTTCAGCATATTACAGTTTAGATGTTCCCCAGTTTAAATGAAAAATTATTGTATTATCTTTTTGGGATAAGATTATAATATTTGAAACAAGATTTCTGAATATTTTACATCCATTTTAATTTTTTTGCAAGATTTTTTTTTTGTGTGAAGTCAAGGCAATGTCATTAGAATAAATATACTTTCTGTATTCTGTTTTTGGAAGATCATTATTGGATATATTAAATTAAACATTCTTTTGTACATAAAAAATTCAATAAAATTGTTCTCTCCCATTTTTCTTTTCAAAAACTTTTTTATTATCATGAATCCATATATATTCCAACACCTTATATACATTTCCAACATTTCAACCACTCCTTGTAGTTATTATCAAGGATCTATAAATATAATAAGTATATAATTTTTAACTTGTAATATATTTCTTTAGCATCTACATATATTTCTTTTCACTATATAAATTTTAATATTACTAATATTTACCTCCCCCTATTCGTAATTATTTGAAACCAATTTTTTTATTACCTTTATCTATTATTCTTTATATAATTACTTTTAATTAAAACCATTATTTAATAATTTGTTTTATTTAAAACTGTTTTTGTTTTTTTTGTTAATATGTAAACTTTCTTGTAACATTCTTTCCTTATATAATTTAACATTTTATAATATGTTCATATCAAAAAAAAATTTGTTTAAAGTTCTTATTATGTATGGAAATATTTGATTTCTTTATCATTTAAATGCTGCTTCAATCTAGTTTTTAGTTTATTTTTTGTTCTACAATATATGAAACATTCATTTATCTTTCTTACAATAGTTATCCAATATTTACATATTGCTTTCTTCTTTAATTTTAATTTTTTAAATTTAAAATGTTTGATTCATGTTAAAAAATTTTAAAATTTCGGTTTACAGACAGAAGAAGAGATTTTGACTTTGAGACAAGTTCTTTCAGTCAAAGTAAAACATGCACATGAACTCAAACGTAAACTGGGGATCACACCTTGGAAAGAGTTTCGTGATGATATGGAGCAAGGATTGAAAAATGTCAAAGAATCCAATGCGTAAGTACATTATATTGATGGAAGTTTGGCATTTTTTCTTTTTTTAAAAAAATGTAATAGTAAGTAAAGTATAATTATATTTTATTTGAATCATAATACCAATTTTAATTTGTCTTGGATTTCAGATTAACAGTCCACTACACTATTTATCATTTTTGTATATCACTGACAAATTGCATATTATATTTATAGATATTAATTGATTTTAATATATCAGTTAAACTAATTAAAGATAATTATTGTTGGGGGGATAACTGTTTATTTAAACATACTTATACATTAAAATAATTTTAGTAACATCGTAAATAAATAACAGTTAATAAATATGTAACACTTAGAATATATATAATAATATTTATGGAAATATTAAAATTATTTTTATGAATCTGCAAATATTAAAACATTTAATGACTAAACAGGTTTGGGTTTGAAATACAAAGGATTTATTTGAAGCTAAGTACTTTCACCAGTCTTGCAGAGAATGCTTTTTTTTTGTTTTGTTTTGTTTTTTGTATCAACAATCAGATTTATTAAACAAAAAATAGTTCACTTTTATCTAATTTTCCATATTGTTATGTGGATAATCAATCAAATCATTGATATTCAAAAGGTTTAAACTTTATAATAGTGGCAATAAAGTATTGAACAAATCAATTCATGTTGGAGATAACAACCAAGGTGTAAATTTTCATAATTTCAAGAAATGTCATAATTAACAATGACTATTAAAAATTTAGCAATTAGAAAATGTAAGAAGATGAACTTTGAATTCATAAGGCATAATAATATTTCACTTACTAGAACTGTTTTAAATATAGGGGATTTGAACTCAGACTTTCAAGCAACCTTCAACTATCCACATTATCTCATACTACTGATACACATGACCACACACATGTAGAAAAGATAAATAATCACCAATATACGTATTTCGTGTTGAACCAGCACTCATTAATTGCAGATAATGTTCTCTTACATAATAATGCCTATTTATTAGTGAGATAAAATAACCATGCACTATGGATATATATAAATGAATATAAATTTTTATCTTCTTTGAGTATCAATAATTTGATTTATTTTCCATATAACAGCATGGAAAATAAAATAGAAATGGGTCATTTTTTGTCTAACTAATAAATTAGCATTGTAAAAGAGTGCATTCTTTGTAAGTTTGTTAAAATGATTCTAGTAAATCTGATTTTTGCATAATAATAATAATTATTATTATTAGTATTAAGATGCTGATATGCATAGTCAAAGTTTTATTTTTCAGCACTTCATATTTATTAGATACTGTTCTATAGAATTATTAAAATTATTAGCATTTACAGTTTAATTGATATTCGAAACTGTGAAATGATTTGATCAATACTTTATACAGATCAGTGTTTGATTTATTGTTTATATAACAACTCCGAAAATTCCAACTAATGAATCTGATATTCATATAGTAGAAAGTGTTTTTATATGCTTGTTAAAATGACTTGTGAATTATGATTATGGCTTTCCTATTCAGACTTCTCTGTAAATATTATTAGCTTAGAAATTTTAAATATTAGCTTATATATGAAAATAAATAACTTGTTGTCATGGTGATTTAAAATGCTTCATTATTTTAAGATGTAATTCTAAATATGAGATAGTATATTAAATTAGGTTAGTAAACTATTACCGGTTATAAATAAGACTATTGTTGTCTACACGAAGTCTAGGGCAGAAAATTTAACACTTATTTTATGTATGTTCGTTCATTTGTGCATGCATGCAGATTTATTTGCAAATGTGTATTCCTAAAAAATGCTAAGTATTTTTTCCAAGATAAGTGATGGAAAGAAACTGAAAATATTTAACTATATTAATAGTAGCGTTGGTGGCCTAGCGGTTAGCATAGCTGCTTTCCAAGCAGCTGGCCCGTGTTCGCTTCCAGGTCAATGCTTTGACGTGTATAAATAAGTAATCATTAAATTCTTTTATTATTGTGTCATTTGTTTGTTTATATATATATTATTGGCCAATTTTTCATTGGGGCAAGTTACATTTTTTTTTTGCAAGTACTCAGCCTCGGGGTGGCCTTTGAGAATTCCATCATCAGATTTTGAATTGGATGGACGGTTGAAGAATTGGAGTGTGGAGTAGATTGAAGCCTGTCCATTAAAGTATGAGGATTGGCTATCTTAATATATATCAGAGCACTTATAGCATATATGTGTAGAGATGGTAATCTAGACCAACTGATGATTGCTGGTTTAGCATGAAATACGAATATTAGTGATTATTTATCTTTTCAACATATATGTGTTCAAGTGTTTCAGGGTTATGAGATAGAGTGGAGAGTGGTGGGTCATGTGAAAGTATGTGCTCATATACCCTATATATTACATATATATAGATACAGGTATATAAGCCTGTGTGTTTCAATTAAATACTCCAAAAGTAATTTCAAAAAAACTTGTTGATTATGAATGATTTTTCACTAGATCTAATTGCAGACCCTCACAAATAAAAATATTATTTAAAATATATTTTAAAAATTTACTACTCAAATAACTTTTTAGTTAAAAATAAAAATTCTTTTTGAGAAAAAGCAATTCTTTTTTAAGGTTTTATTTGCATTAATCATTAAACAAGTTAGTAATCATTAATCATTAGTAGAAACTTGTAAACAAGTATTTTTATCTAACTCAAAAAAAAAAAAAAAAATGGAGAAAGTTGAAGAACAAAAAATTAAAGATGATTGTATAAATTAACCTGTGAAACACAGGTATGCATATATACTGTATATTATGTGTGAAACTGTTGTTTATTAACTTTTGTTATTTAATATTTTAATTTTTTCTGCAGCAAACTTTATACATGTTTTCTGAAACACTTCATTTTTGTATTCTATTCTCTGCTATATGTTTTTTAATAAAACATTTCAATTCTTTATAATATAAACATGGTCTGTCTCTTATAAAAACCACACCCAAGTTGACTATAAAATAGATTTTTGGAATCATATTACTCTTCATCTGTTTCAAACATCCAGTATAGCAAAGTGTTTTCTTGCCATCATATTATGGAACATCATTAAATAAAATGTTTTCAGTGTCTTTTTGTTGCAACAATATCTTTGTTTTACTTTCTTATAATGAATTTGCAAGAATGACTGCTATCTGTATAATTAATTTGGTTGAATCGGTTAAATCACTAAAATGAAATAGTCTATCTTTTTTTAATTTATTACATGCAGCATCTTGGAGTCTGCCAAAAATTGCTAGTACATTTACATTTATCCACATTCTCAAACTTTTAATCATCTAAGATAAATTTGCTGATTTTTTTTTTTTTTAATATTAATTACTAAAGTCAATTTTTTTTATAGTTTGTATTCAAATCTTTAAAGTATTCTATATCATTCTTTGAATTGGATAAATAACATGCTGAAAATCCAGGAACCAAAAAAAAAAGTTCTTCATTTTATTTTTAATAGGTTCAAATTAAATATCTCACTATGTCCTATTTTATTGCCTTTGTCACAAAGCCATGTATAAATCATTTCAAAAAGCAGTGTTAAAAATGGAACCTGGTTAACACCAAATTTCCTTTCATATGCTTCAGATTTTCCTCTACTTTTTTTCATATCATCTTGTAGCAATTGTATAATATAAATGAACTTTTTATCAACTAACTGGATTTCAGTCTTTGCCACAAACTTTTGTTGTTAACAAAGTCAAATGCTTTAAGTAAATCAATGAATTAAATATAGTATTTAAATTATGCCTTTACCAATACTTTCTTGGGTTCACTCAATTAACAAAAACATGCCTATGATTTTTCTTGATTCCCTAAAACCACATTGTTTAGTAATTATTCATTTATCAGGAAGCAATCTATTTAACAAATCTTTGAAAATATTAAAAATGACTTTTCGTAATAATTAATTACTGAAATATATTTACTGTATTCCCTCTTTTTTTATATAAATTTAAACACAATTTCTTGGAAAATATTAAAAATGACTTTTCGTAATAATTAATTACTGAAGTATATTTACTGTATTCCCTCTTTTTTTATATAAATTTAAACACAATTTCTTTGATTCATATATTTCTAATATTTTCCAATGGTTTTGAACAAACCCAACACTAGCATATTTTAAATTTTTTTAGGGATTCATTTTGTAATATTGTAAAGACCTGTTTTAATCTTATTAAGCTCGGTGAATCAATCAATAGGATGAATATATCATTAAGTGTAATGTTTTTCAAAAGATGATCAAAATATCATTATTATATTATATATAAAAGAATGCCATTAATAGTTTTAATATGATTTTTTTTTTTTTCCAGATTATTTTTAACATATCAAATAAGTTCTAAAGTAACTACATTAGCAAAAGATTTATATTTTCTTTGCAGTTTTAATTTATCAATCATTCTTAAAGTTTTTTTTTTATCACTCTTTGAACTTATTTCTTTAAATCCCCATATTGCTTTTGAATGTTATGCTTCACTAAAATATAATCTGAAAATTAAATTGGCATTATTTGTACTTAACAGTTGTTGAAACTTAGCATGATTGTAGTTGCTTATAATAGAACAAAAACAATTTCTAATATTATGAATCTTTCATTGGTCACAAAATTTATTGTTGAATTTTTTATTGTTTTTAGTAATAAATTAATAAGCAAAAAAAATTTCTTTTCAGTATTCTTGATATCATGTGATCAAAATAAAACATGTAGTGCTCATGTTTAGAAATAGTCTTATTCTGTTCAGAAATATTCTTAGACTATTTCTAAACTTGAGTGCTACATACTCTTATTTTGAACACATAATATTAAGAATACTGAAGAAAATTGATTTTTTGCTTTTTAGTGCATTTATATTTATATATTTATTTTTTGGTTTTTAGTTTTATATTTTTTTAAAAACAAGACAACATATTTAAAGCTATATGATCAAAGTAACTTAAATTAATTTAAAATATTTATTAACTTAAGATGGCATCTTTTTCATTCTAGCTGAGCTATTATTTAATAATACTAAACTGACAGTGAAAAAATTATAGACTTAACAAAGTTTAAAATTTTACAAATAATGTAAATATGTTGGGGGGGGGGGGGTTGCAAAGCTTTCTGTTTTAATGATTTTTCTCCCCTTAAATTTATTTACTATTAATTTATTTTTTCTGGAATAGTATTCATAAATGACACAACCGTAAAAAGTCCCATTGAAAGTTAAAAATTTATTTGCAAATTCTAAAAAAAATGTACTATCACTGGGAATATATATGCAAGCAAAAAACAAGATTCGAAATTGGGAGATGAATGAAAATTGAGTTACAAGATTTCACAGACAATCAGATAGATTTAAAAAAAAATGAAATGGAATAAGTTAAATGAAAGCATATAAAAATAAAAACTAATTCTGAATTTGTTGCAAAAATTAATTTATACTTTTCAATTATAAAAAGAAAACCCTTGAAAATGGTATGGTATGGTTATACGTGTGTAATTGGTGAAATGATATATGTATATGTAATAATTGCATATCTTAGAATTCACTATATATATATATATGCATAATGGTTTGTTAAAAAGTAGATTTAATGATAGCAAAAAATCATTTTATAAAAAGAAATATTGCCATCAAATTAAGAAAATATTTGCTCAGCATTAGTGTTAATAGAGAATGTTTTCGAGAGATCATTAAACTATATTAAACATCAGAATTTAATTATTGTCATGATGTATATATATATACTAAATGAACATTGTTCCTAAAATACATTCATAAAGGGATATGAGATCCATTTATTATTTTAAAATAATATTTGATTATATATATTTTTACACTATAATCATTAATTATTATGTATTTATATATAAATATGATCATTTAACAGGAATTTTTCATGTGTATATATACATTTTTAATAATTTCAGCTATGATAAAACCAATTAAAAGCTGGCATTTAATAATAATATTAATCTAACCTAAATCAAAAATGAACTTTTGGTTTAAAGTTGAATAGCACTAACACAAATACTATTATGAGATGGCATGATTTTAGTTTGCAGTACTACTTTTTAATTAGTTACTTGCCTAGTTATATCATAGAGAAATTTATCTAAAATATATATTGAAACTGACAACGCCAATCCAGCAAATTAATTGGAGGTAAATAAGTATGAAAAAAGAAAACAAAATCACTAGCAAGTATAAACATAAGAATAAAATAGCTACAAAACTATCAGAACACAACTTTAGCCTTAACTATAAATGGGCAGAATGATTGTTTGAATGAATGAGAGTATACAATATTGAGCCAATGTAAATAACCGTACAACATTAGCAATTAAATATGTTCATTTATAATAATAATAATAATGCTACTATAAAAAATGAATTCATTAAACAATATTGCTTCAAACTAAATATGATGTTAATGAAATAATGATATACAAAAATGTATTTGCTATCGTTTATGACAATTGATTTTAGAATAATAAAGAATATGAAATTTACATTCGTTCTAATACAGAACAAGAAGAAAAATTTGACAACTCACTAAAGTTTATTTCTTTAGAAAATAACATTTAAACTATCTTAATTTAGTGGATTAATTACAAATAGCATAGCAACGAGAAATGGGGGAGACACCTCTTTTCTTTATTAATTGTATTCCTAAGAAATGGGAAAGATAGTAGCGAAATTTTTTCCACACAATGTTATGCATTATATCCAATGGTGTCTATGAGTTTCACCAGTGAGGAACCTTAGATCTGGGAGCAACGCATTTGGATCTTTGGATCTAATACACTCTCTAGCCCTCACTCTTTACCCTTTTTGATTAACTATAAAGCTATTAACCCAAATTGAAATCACAGTAATATCTTCAATTCAATTTAATATGTCTTTATAGTCATGCTGATCTGAATCTAGTTTAGTATCTATATATTTCATTGTCTTTGGTTTTTAATAACTGTGATCACCTTTATCCTTTGGCTAGGATTAGTATTAAACTACTAGTGTTCAAGCTTGAAATAAAAAAATACACTTTTACTCATTTTTCACTCATTTGTAAACTTTTTACCTACCATATTTTTCCTGATAATTCATTTCTAAGAAAATGTTGGCCAATCTGCCCATGTAAACTAATCCTTGAACTATAATCTGTTATTCTATCTATTTCTCAAAGTACATTTTATGATTTTATTAAATATAATAAAATTAAACTGAGTGACTGCAAACCTCTCGTGCTTATTAGCCAATCAGATGTTATTAATAGCGATCAAATCGTAAACACAAGACAGAATTTAACAACAAGAAGGCATAAAACCCTCCTCTTTACTTGTCTTTCTATATATCCAAGCCAGTCTGAAATATTTAGATTTGAAAGCATCAATCTTCAAACATATTCACATTTAACGCCCTCTTCTTGTTAAATTCTCTGTCTTGTGTTTACGATTTGATCTCTATTAATAACATCTGATTGGCTAATAAGCACGAGAGGTTTGCAGTCTCTCAGTTTAATTTCAATTATTGTTTGCACTTTATAAATTAAATATTATTTAAATATAATAAACTAATTCTTTTAAAAGCTGATCTATATTATAAAAATGTGTTAAACCTAACTACTGTACTTTCACCAGTTTTATTTAAATTTTTTATTATTTATTTGTTTAAGTCTATTCTTTCAGAAGTATTTTTTGCTATAGTATTTGTGAGATTTATTATTTTTATTATTGTTTTGTTATTGCTTTTTTGATTCAAATGATCTTACTTTAAGAAGTCATTTTATTATTTAATCAATACATATTTTAGTCATGTTTAGTATCTATTTTGAGGTTTGATTTAGAAACATTTTTCTGTTGATTAAATATTTTCTTTTCACTTTCTAATAGGAAAACATTGAGTGTGATAATCTGTTAGTGCATACATAGGTTTTGCTTCATATATACCTAGGTTTGTTTTTGTTTTTTTAATTTGTTTCTTTTGTTGCAGATACAAAGTCACAAATCAAAAACTTCAGAGTTTGAATGATTCAATAAAAAGTACTTCTGCGTGAGTGGTCATTCTCATTTTATATCTAATTGGCAAATTTCGTAATCATAGCTTTTTTATTCCCCTTTATCCCCAAATGTTTCTTACCAAAAAAGTAATCATAAATTAAACTTTCTTAATGTTACTAATCTTACTTGATTTTTGCCTGCTTTATACAGTTTAATAGTTTTTTAAAAATTATATAAATGTAACCATTAATATTTTCACTAAAATTTTGTTGAATGAGAGACTGACATGAAATCAGATAATTTTAACCATTAATATTTATAAAAACTTCAAAAGTTATAATTTATATTATAATTCCAATTGAAAAATTTTTGGTAATTAATTTTCTAATGTCTTTTAATTATTAATTATTCAGCATATCATTAATAAATCTAAATTATTGATGCTGCAAAAGTATTTTATTATTATATCGCTTACTGTCAGGAAACTCTTCTATGACAACAAATCTATTTTTATATTTCTTGTAAAATTTATGAATTTATTATTGCCATAAAAACAAGAAAATCATCAAATTATGCAAAGATACATATAAGCACAGAAATATATTTCATAATATTTTTTTCAATAGTTTGTGATTTCAATAAATGACTTACAAAAAAAAAAAATCAAGTTAGATGTCACATGACCTAATTTGATAAGCTTGTATTTACAGATGTTATATATAGAGCTCGCAAAATAAGCTCTTAACAAATTTTGCAGAATATCCCCAACCCCAGACTGGTTTCTGCTACTGGCATCTTCAGTGAAGTGCTAGGATATTCAAGCATTAGATTAAAAATACCAGGACAAGCCCAGCACTTTATCTAACGTAAACTATTAAGTAAAAAATCTGAAATTTTCAGATATCCGTATGTCTTCCAATCCAGCTATCTAACTTAAATAGCTATATGGACTGAACTAAGTTCAGATACACCATATATTAATAGCTTTAGCAATATAAAATCGCCAAAGCCTTAATAGCAAAAAATAAAATTACAAAAAAAAATCAAGTCGGTGTTGCATGATCTAATTTAACATTTGTAAATACAAGCTCATTAAATTAGGTCATGTGACATTTGACTTGATTTTTTTTTGTAATTTTATTTTTTTGCTATTAATTTGGCAATTTTATATTGCTAAAGCTATTAATATATGGTACATCTGAACTTAGTTCAGTCCCATATGGCTATTTAAGTTAGATGGTTGGATTGGAAGACATATGGATATCTGAAAATTTCAGATTTTCTACTTAATAGTTATACGTTAGATAAAGTGCTGGTCTTGTCCTGGTATTTTAAATCTAATGCTTGAATATCCTAGCACCTCACTGAGGACGCCAGTAGCAGAAACCAGTCTGGGTTTGGGGATATTCTGCAAAGCTTGTTAATAGCTTATTTTGCGAGTTCTATATATAATATATGACTTAGAATAATATAATGAAAGGTATCACTATTTCATGTAACATAAGCTTCACAGACAGGAAACTGATAAAGTTTTTCACTACAATTAAAAAATAAATAAATCATTTAAGAATACAGTGGCCATTTTTATTACTCTGTATATAATTGTCATTAGCATATTTGTAGGTTACAGCTATCTCATTAGTACTTTATAAACTTTAAAATGAAAATGTTATATTGGCAGCATAAATATAATAGAAATTATCTCACATGAATGAAATGTAGATATTGCTTGCCATTTCAAAATGCAACATGACAATAAAGAACGCAATCATATAAGAAACTGTGATTAACTGAAAGCAAAAGTTATATTTAATATTATAAGGAATAAGATAAATACAAATAAAAATTTATCAAAAGTTTATCCGAATAAACTTCCCAATTAATTATGACAACTACATTATAAAACAAATTTTTAGTTTCAATGACACATTAAGCGTTCCATATGCCAATAAGATGAATATGGGAGACCACCATCAGAAAGAACAAATCATAACGATCACAAATAGTAAAAATTGAGAAGAATTCTATTTAAAAAATAATTTAGAAAACTACGTAGACCTTGGCTGAATTTTTCATAATATTACATAAACATATAAATGCAATTACATATTAATAGCAAATATGCTGTTTTAAAAAAAATTATAGTATTGTTGATATTTGAATAAATATGTTTAAAAATAGAAATTAAATCTAGAAAACCAATCATTTAAAGAATTAATTAAAGTGGTATTGAAAAGAGAAGGAATCACTTTACGTCAGATTTTATTAAAACCACTTTATTTATTGTTCCTAAAATTATAAATGTAGAACAAAATAAAATACTATATTAAACAATATGATGATAGCTAGATGCACAAAATATAGTAAAGAAAGATAGAATATCCAGATAGGAAATCAGTTATTGATTAGATCCTAATTTACACAGAGGCTTAAACTCTTCATATAGTAGCACCACTCAGTACAAGTCAGAGTAATCGGTGGATGCAAGAAGGTTTGTGCATAAAATCCCTATCTAGTACCTACACATCTAATATCTCCAGATTACTTTTTAGCTGTGGCTTTCATCAGTGAAGAGGCTATTGTATGGAGAGTTTATTCTCTGTGTAAACATTTTGTATAAGCATAAAGAATGATGATCATGTGATGTTTAGTGGTTTGATCCTAATTTAGTAAAAATTCCATTTATTAATAATATAAAACCATATGTAATATTAAACAAGTTAAAATTGAATGTATTTATGATTAGGATGAAACAAAAAAGGAATTTTTAATGCAACAAACATACAGATCATATATTGTAATTTTAAAATTCTTTTTTTTAAATTTTTATAAAACATAAAATTGGGAAGGAATGAAGTGATGGGTTTGTGCAAGTATTTGTGTGTGTGTGTGTGTTTAATGATAATTTTTTTTATTCATCACTGCTAATGAAATTTTATTAAAAAGAAAAGATATATATATACAATTAATAATATCAATTATATAATGCTTTATTTAAAATTATATGAATTTGAGTATTTTTTTTGATTACTAAAAGTATCATTCAATAAATATATGCTAAATAGCTTAGTTTAATCTTAAATTTTAGAAATGTAAACTATTTGTCTAAAAAGGTTAATTAAATTATTTTAATTGTTTATAAGTTGGAAAAAATGAAATAAACAAAAGAAAATATTAATTTTTTTATGTCATTTATGCAAATTAAAATTAATATATGCAAAAATAATTTTACGGAAGGAATCATGAAATGTTGAAAATGTTAAAATAAATTAAGTTCACTAAATGAATCTTTCTATGGAATTATATATATTTTCATTTCGAATTTCAATAAAATATGCATTCTCAAAAAATCTATGAAACTACTGGATTATGAAGTAATTTTCATACAAAAATTTCATTAAACAAGAAGTCTTTCATGGAAGAACTAGCTACAGCACAGCTATAAGAATAAATATGAAAAGAGAAAAAATATATATATAATAAACTCTTAAGTCACAGTATAGATCCTTAGGAAATTAAAACATTATTTAAAGAAGGCTTTGCTTTAAAGATTTATTGTTTTTCGTATGATTTCAAGTAAATTTTATATATAATAATTATTTACAGATCTTCTATTTGAAATTTGACTTCCAAGTTGAAAGGTACCTGAATTCATTAAAAGAGTAATAATTTGTTGGAAAAGAAAATATGTTTTTTCATTTTAAGTATTTATTAATGTGTTTATATATATATTTATTAAGGTCATAATATTTACTGAGGCTATAACCTCGAGCATATGCGTGTAAAATGTGATAATAGGGACCTCTACAGGCGTTTAACCACAAGCTTACGCTATGGAAGAACAGAAGGGAATGAAACTTTCATGCTTTTATTATGGTTGACATTTTGTAGAAAAATGAAAGTTTTATACATTAATAACATGTACATTTATTATTATTTTTGTTGTTTAAAAAATAATAGTAATGGTATATTATTATTTGAAAGTTGAGACTGTGGTATTTGAATGGTTGTAGAAATTTTCTGCATACTAGTATGAATTTTAATATTAAATACAAAAGAATAATAGAATAGAAAAGATGAGCGAATGTCTGATATTCATTACTACAAGAGTTGTAAAGCAGATTGGGTGAATGGGTTTTTGATATCCAATGTTAGAAGTGTATAATATAAACATACACAATGTTAAATATAAGATTGATATAAAAGAATGGATAATTGGATATCTAGTATTAAAAGCGAATATAAATTAAAAATGGGAAATGCTAATACTGTATATTAAATATTAAAAGAAAGATTTGTGAAGTCTTGTCATTTTATAGTTTGTTGACTATATGTTGTTGTCATTGTCGCTGTTATAATGATGATGGTGTAATAAAAAATATCTGCTTTTTTTAATCTACTTTCATTATATACTTCTCTGTTCTCCAAAGTTATAATTTTTACTAATTAGTAGAAATGAGTAATTTTGGGAAAACATTTTATTTAACCAAGTTATATTTTTATCTGGAAGATTTGTTGCACTTTATATTAAGCTTTTCTGGTTTTTTTTTAAAAATCTAATATTGAAAGAAACATTTTCTGAATAAAATAACATAGACCTCATGTCATAACCCTTTCATTAATATGATTTATCTTCAAATTAAAGATTTCTGTGTTTACATAAAGATTCCAATTACATTTAACTGATAACTTCTTACATTTATGCTGAATTTTCTGAAGTATTTGTTTTGAAAATTTAATTATTTAGTTTTTTTATTAAAAAAATATTTTAAAACTGTACTTGGAATACAGTAGGGCTGCATCCCTGATATTTGATTCCAAGAATTCCTGCGAAATAAGTCCATGGACAATAACAACTCCTATATATTAAATAAAATATCATTAAAATCAGTCAACCCTTAGATATCCTAATATCAGTAACAATCAACAATCTCAACCTGTTACCAAGACAACATTTAACAATAAAATATGTATATATATTTACTGTAAAAAATAAAAATAAAAATTCAAAAGTATAGAGTTAGCTGTCTCAACATCTCCTGCATAAACAAACAAAAAATAAAAAGCATTAAAATTTGTGAATTAATTAAAATGTAAATTGTATGAATATTTATTATTTTCTGGTTCTTTTTTTTTGTTGTTGTTGCAATGTCTTCTGTAAGTCTCACGCTTATTCAGTTTTTTTTTTTTCACTTTTAAATGAAGGTCGCATTTGATTGTGTTCTTTATTTGTATTTTTCATCAAAAATATAAAATTGTATTTAAAATGGTTTCAAAATATAATGCTAATGATCACAGTAATTGTTTTAAACTAGAGAATGGTTTTAAGTGTAATGCCAGTCAGTCAATCATATTACTTGTTCTAAATTAGAGAATTTGTGAATTGTATCTTGTGAATGATAAAAATAGTAAACGTTTGTTCGTAAGGCTGTCACATGATCCACGTGAAGGTTTATCCATAAGGCTATCACCAGTCAAATTCAAAATCAATTTAAAAAAATATTACTTTTATCCATAATTTAGTCAAATTCACAATTGAAAAAAAAAAAACTTTAAATTTATTTTTATAAATAAATAACTATACCTAACTAAACTGTAATTTATATTATGAGCATTTTATATAAATGAAGTAATTCCACCCGTTATGTTTAATAACCTGTAATTTTTATTACAAAGAATATTTTATGCGAAATAAGTAATTCTGCCATTAATAAACCGTAAATTTTAGAGTTTTCTATTATGCTGTCAAATTTACATATCAAATATAACAGATATATTTAAAAAATTAATTTTTAATTTAGCTTTATTAATACATTCCCAGGTATATTCCAAACATTTTTCAATTGTGAATTTCTCACACTTATTTATATAATATTAAAATATTTTGTTTAATTTAGATTAAATCTTAAGCAACTAATTTAAAAAAATTATTACAAATATTATATTTAAACTGTAATTTTTATTACGAAGCATATTTTATGTGAAGGAAGTAATGCCGTCAAACTCATATATCAAAATGACGGCCTTTTAAAAGACTGGGTACATTTGGTAATAAAATATTTTCTAAGCATAATGCTAAAAGTTTTACACAGTTTTAAAACATTAAAAGTTGATACTGATTTTAAAACATCAAAATTTAAGAGATCCTAATTGCTTGATAACAAGGCCACTATTATGTTTATATAAGAAAAAAAAATACTAAATAAAAAAGAATATTGCCTAAAGCATATTTAATAGTGAAGAAAGTCAGGCATTTCACTATTTATTTTATTTTAAAAATAAAAAAACAGTATTTTTCTTATTCTTATTATGAATGCTTGAGTGAATGCACAGTAACATTTATGTAAATGTGTCATCTCAATTTATTGTCAATAATATTTAAAAAAATTTTTGTTTATATTATAATCTTACTTTATAAATGCATACTATACATATAAAAAACATTCAAGTTATATATATATGTATGCGGGTGTTGAAAAGTAGTATACATTTGCAGATTAATAAACAATGTGTGTTTTAATCTTATCAGTATTTACCAACAAAATGTTAGCTAGTATATGCTATATACATTTGTGTGCAGGAGGAATGTGGAACAAAATATCACATATTTTGTGTCTCTATTGTATACCTATTTACAATATTTATTTAAAGGCAAGATTGTTTAAAAAGTAATTTACTTATAAACTTTGCCTAATGTCATATCATAATGTTTATATTCATTTTATTTCATTGTATGCCATTTTCGTATTTCGTCATATTGTGTTTATGTGTGATTTTAATAAACATAGACTTGGTAAATATATGATTAAATATTTATTAATTGAAACAAATATACAAGTATATATTTTAACATATACAACTGTTATACTTTTGCCTGATACGTTGTCAAGGTATAGTGTCTAAGTGCTTTACAACTATTAATGTACGGGACTTCAGGTGCTCTTCTAAGTTTACCTATCATTTCCAGCTGTACCTTGACAGCTTGCCTCATGACTAGGTACAATGATACTTCCAGCTGTTCTGTGACAGCTTGCCTTGTGCCTGCTTTAGATTCTAGAAGCTTCCAGTTCTGTATAACAATCATGAATAAGTATGATGGCACTTTCAACTGTTCTGTGATAGCTTGCCACGTGTCTGATTTAGATTCTAAAAGCTTTCAGTTCTAACATGAATTTGCTTCTCTGCTTTAGCCATATATTGTAGAAAACATGCATACTGCTATTCAGGTCTGATGGTAATTATTGGCTCCTTACTCCAATCGAGCTGGTTATTTATAGCCAAATCCTTTTCCTTAATGCAAACAATCGGATTCACTGAGCATCACCAATTGGCCTGTATCTGCTATTAGATATATTACTTATTCATATATCCATTGACTGGTGGTGATGAATGCTCAGTCTGATCAAGATAAGATGGAATCTGGACTAGTCCTTTAGTTGAAAGTAAGGCACGTTATAACATATGATCATCATCATTAATTTTTATCACAGTAAGAATTTAAGAAAAATATTTTTATTTTAAGGGGGGTGGGGTGGGTGGAGAGAAATTAAGTAAACACATTCACTCTAATTCTCACCTAGATTTGAGTACTGAACAGGACCAATATTATAATTATATTTATTCGCATACATGGGTGAGTTCTTTCCTTTTATTACTGCTTTGTTTTTTTTTCAGAGCTGTATTACTATATTCTGTTCATTTTTTTTTATTTAATTATTTTTATTATTGCCTTAAAAATATATATATATCATAAGCATCAAAAATGTATATTACGCAGGGTGCATTATTATTCGTGGGTTTTAAGCGCGGTCTAAAATTTTGGAACTAAATAAGTATAAATGCAATCACTGAAAAATGACTGAGATAAAGTTTCAGAAGTAAAAGAAAAAAGTATCCGTAATAATTACATAAAAAAGGCAATTGATTTTAATTATCAAATACAATCTTTGAAGTTTGGTTATACATATATATATATATTACTTTGTTTTTTAAAAAGTCATGGCATGTGCTTGTGCGCTATGTGTATATTATTCTACCCCCCTCCCCTCAAACTAACCTTAATTATTTTCAATTACTGTTATTTTTCTTGGGTTAATTTTTTTTTGTTCCAGATACAAGATTACAAATGAGAAACTTCAGAGTTTAAATAATTCTATTCACAATACTGTGGTGTGAGTTTTTTTTACTTTACAATTATTGACAATTTTTGTTTACTAAATCGCACTTCATTGGCTATTTGATATGTTTTTTTTTTTTTTTTATCACTCACGTATTTTGAAATAAAAAAAATCATTTGCTTTACTAACAGATTTCTACTTTTAAAAATATGAGCGTGTATTTTTATATGTATATACACACACGTACATACATATGAGCATGCAATATAGGAAAGTATATTTGGAATAGCTAGATAATTTGTCAACAAGAAATGAGTTCATCTGCATTTTAAGTTTATTTTTTATTAATTTTAAAAGTTAACGTATCTGGGTATTATTCATTTGTGATAATTTTTAAATAGAAAACTGTACCACAATCAAATCTAAAATAGCAATATTTTTTTATAATGATGGTTTTGTTCAATTAGTTATGGGATATAACATCCAAAAATACATTTCAAATATTGTTTGAAGTTGTGAGATTATATTTTGAGACTAATTCAGTCTTTTTTTTTAGTTACATGAAAAGGCAAATCTTTAATTTTTAAGTGTTTAATGGAAAATAGTGTTCAATGAGTGAACCAAAATATCTTAGCTTAGTCAATAGGATAAAATCAACTGTTCATTTTATTGTCATCAGCTAACTTGCACTAGATGGCAGTAAAATGGAGAATGGTGCCTGTAGACATTGTACTTATAATTTTAATTATATATAGATAGATAGTAAAATAAAGCTGTAATTATTGGAAAAATACATTTTAAAAATGAAGATTATAATGAAATAACTAATGAAAATATTATAAGAATTTGATAAAAATGATAGTAATTTTATATTTAATGATTTAAAATTGTTTTTTTTCCCCAAAAAGAAATGAAGCTTTAAATAAGTAAAAGTGGAAGAATGTGGAATATTTCCTATATCAGTCTTTACTTCAATTAACACTAATATTTTATTATTAATAGTCTGACTTCAGAAATGGTATCATTGTAGAAATCACATCTTCTGGTCTAATTAGAAAATCACAAATATTTTATTATTTTTATGTTTAAAAAAATCTGATATGGAGAATATTAATAGTGGTGTTTTTTTTTAATTGATAAAATATAACCTGCAAACATATTTCATAAAATGTCATTTAAACAATTTATCATTTTGTAAATTAAATAATGTTTATGCTTGTTGAATTGCAGCTCAAACCTATTTTCTTTGCTGAGGTTATGCAATACAGTATTTTCCTCCTTGGTTTTTGAATGCAGTAAAGTCATCAAAAATATCCATGTTTTTTTTTTTTTTAATGACATCAAGCCTCAACAATGTATCATTTACTGATAGCCTTAATCCACTAATAATGGTCTTAATAGCCTCAGTTCCTTATTAATGATGTCACAAGCCCTAATCCATTAATAATGGTATCACTATCCACCACTGTGGTTTTAACAAATTTTTTTCTTTTTTTTTTTTAGCTTATCTAATTGTGGTAGTGATATCTATCCATGTTAGGAAATCCATCCAGTATTTTTAAATGGCCAGATGATTTTTTTACTTCCTCTCTTTTTTCCTTCCAATCTTTTTTTTTTTTTTTCAGTTAAAAACTCAAGCAAAAACTATAGCCACAATTAACTTTTTTATTATCTATCTGTTCATCAAATTGGTATATTATATTTTTTAATTCTATATACATATAATTAATGGCTCACTCTTATGTACCAAATATAGTATATGGTTTCAGGCATTGGGGAAAAGGGATACTAATGCCTTCCATGATGCATTTTAGACCAACTTAATCTATCTCTTCAGTTATGCCAAGCTCTTCATAACATATCACCCACCATATTTCTATTTTTTATTTATTAATGTATGCATTATTCAAATAAATGTTTTGGGCATTCATATGGAAAAGGTAGCCTTTATAGTTTAAACTTAGCATGCTTTTTGATATGTAAAATATCATAGTCATAGCGTTATTACTATTCAAGTGATTCCGAGCTTTAAAAACTTCGAACACTTAAGAAGTAGTAATGCCATGATTATGATATTTTACATATTGAAAGCATGCTACACCTTAATAAAAGCTAAGTTTAAATTATAAAGGCTACCTTTTCTGTATGAATGTTCAGAATATTTATTTGAATATTTACAATTATCCAGAAAAGAGAAAAAAAAAGATTGATTTTAATGAATGCATTTTACAAATTTATTTTATAAATGCATAGTTTTTAATAAACAGCTGTTTTCAGCAGTCATTGCTATAAATAAAAGCACAGTGCATGAATTAAAGGGGTGAAGGATTCAAAGATGAAGATTATCCTGCATTTATATAAATAAAATATAATAGATATACTTGAACTTCGTTTTGAAGTATATTTTTATGATTGAATGAAGTGTAATAATTTCTCGCGTAGTAAATTTCAAATAATATTCATTTATGTATTTATCGAAAGTTGATTGTTATGAATAGATACTTTCTAAAGCATTTGTTCTCATAAATTAGTATAATATATAGTAAATTAAATATGTAATCTTTGAAAAATATTTTTTAAAAATTTATTAAAGTAAGAATATGCAGCTTACTAGTTAATGTAAATACTATTATTTTATGATATAGTTCTAAATTTGAGGTGTGAAATTAATGAACAAACACTAACCCAGTTCTGTAGTATTAATTTTTTAAAAACTATTGACTATTCAATTAAGGGTGCGGCAAGCAATAACACATTGGCACTAAAGACAATTGGTGTTATCATTTAATCATAGTACTCATTATCTTCAGGCTGAGAATTTAACAAAATTGCATCACTAAATTGTCATTTGATGCACAATGTTCTTACTAATGACTGCCATTTTTGCTAAACTCTGTCAATGTTTAACTGTTTATGTATGGTAGGATTACATTCTTAAATCCAGTAGTAAAGGTACTCTCATAAGTGTTCTGTGAAATCTTTTTCAAACTGCATTGGGTGACAAAATTTCCTGGATTTTCTCGAATTATTACAGCAATGTTTATTTTCTTTTATCCTTTTGAAGATATCAGACTGGTCTTTATAATTGTTCATAAACTAAATCTGTTGTTGTAACTGAAATACAAGCTTATATACCGGTATCAATGTATGTAATATATAGGATATATAGTAAACTAAGTTATTATATTGCTTTTTCCTGGGTTTCATTTAAACTGTTCTTGAAAAATTTTAAGGATTATATTGTTGAATTAAAGCAATTCTATTATAGTTTGCCACCATACTTTTTTTAAACATTATTTTACTATGCTAATACCTGAAAAATACATAAAAATAAACAAACATGAATCTTTATATATAATAATTATTAATAAAATTTTGACTATCCCTGTAATTTTACAATAAAATCTATAATTACGAATCGTCAAATAACTAACATAACTATTAAAATAGAAGCAAATCTTCATTTTACTGCCATCTACTTTAAGCTAGAGTAATCAGTGATTACCATATGCATATAATATTGTATCCTTAATATTTGACCCAATCCTCGGACTATTTTTTGATTTATACTTTTATCAGTGCCTGGGGTTTAAAGTCAGAAGGCATGTGTATATGATTCGAACAACTATCTTTAATTCTATTTTACCTGTCAAGCCTAAAATTGTTTTTAGATCTATATCAAAACTTGGGTTCAAAACCAGAGGCTGATTTAAATTTAAATTTTGAAAATTGACAAATAAACTGGAGTTAAGATGGTTGCCATATGCATATATACATTCCTACTGTCTTTGAATCCCAGATTTCATTGATAAACGTAAAAGCTAGAAACTGGTATGAGGATGGAATTTGAAATACCAAAGATAGGGATTTTATATTTATTGATAATCATTGATTACTTTAGATTACACTAGGTGGCAGTAAAGTAGAGAACTACTTTTATTAAAATCTAATTGTGTTAAAACAACTGAATTATTTGAAGTTTTTTTCCTCTTATGATTTTGTAAATTTTTTTTTTAATTTTAAATTTTCAATAAAGTAGAAACTTTATCTTATATTTGTTAATTCCTTAATTGTCACATGAGAATTTGTATCTAATCTTATTAAAATTTTGTAAGTCACATAGAAAGTGGCAATAAAAATATATTACTGTTTCTTTTCCTTTTCAAAAAAAAAAAAGGGGGGGGGGTTGAAAAATAATACATTATATTACATTTCTCTAAAACTATTTATAGGTCATAATGTTTCAATAGCAACTGATATAATTTTTTTTTGTTATTATTATCATTTCAGTTAGAAACCAGGACCAATCATTTTTAAATAACGAATTACTCAGTAGTACATTTTTATCATCAATATTACCAGTATTAATTGCTGTGAGAGTCTTAGTCATTTAACATATAAAATTATATTTTAAAATTGGGAGAGGGGGGATAGGATTTACAAATAAAATTAAATTAATTGGATTCAATTTATATAATATTAATTTATAAAAATATAGTAATTAAACTAATTATTTATTATAAGTGCAGATTATTTTCATTGAATCTGATTTCTACTATAATATCCCAATATATTTCAAGCCTCAACTCACTTTTTAAATACTCGTGGTAATTTCTTGTTTTAAGCGGTCACATTTTTTTTGCGTTCTATCTCCTTTCCATCTTTCCGTTTCTATCTATAGAATTTTCAGCTATATATTTTCATGATATATCTACTAAATTTATGTCCAATCCAATTCTTTTTTCTCTCTTTATAAATTTTTTGATAAATAGTGAATTTTTATTTACTCTTTGATATTGCCATTTTTTTCAGATTATCTTTATCATTCTTCCCCAAATTCATATCTCAAACTTTTCCAATCTTTTCTCATTTCTTAGTTGTTCTAAATCTATCTCATATAAAACTGCAGTCCAATCAAAATATTAAACTTTTTTGATACTCTTTTTAATAGGCCATATTACTCCTCTCATTTAAAGTCTGTTAGTTTTTGTAATTTTTATTCTAATATTTTTGTCAGTATTTTCATCATTTAATAATCAATGATCTAAATAGGGGTGGGAATCTTTTTTCTGCCAAGGGCCATTTGGATATTTATAATATCATTTGTTGACTTTACAAAAGTTATCAATTTAAAAATTAAGCATAAATACATTTGATCAAAAAATTAATTAATTCACCCCTAATCATTAGGGGTAAGCAATCTTTTCAGCTTTCTCTTTTTAAATGAGGCCATATTTTTTTGTGAATAAAAAATAAAGTAATATTATTATTAATAACAACTGTTCCACGTGTAATGAAAATTTTTCCATTTCACCGTGAAACTATTTTTCGTATCATATTTATATTCTCAAATTTCTTTTTATGTTTTGGACAGATTAATTCTACTGTAGCTAAGATGCAGTCCTTTATAACTTCCCCTTCAGAAAATGTTTTGGAATTTTTTGCCTTTTTTTTTTTGAAATAATATAACCTACTTTCACATTTTTTGATTCGTTTGTACTTTTTATAAAACATGTCAGCTACTTGATGAAGTTCCTTTTCATTCTTTTTATTTTAATTTTTCTTTCTTTCCCAATAATTTTGTTGTAATAAGAATGTTTAATAAGTAGTGCATCTTAATGCTGTATTCTTTATTAAGAGAAATGCTTGCCAGACATATCAGGCACATTGATTTACTATCTCTTTCTATAAAAAAAAATATGCATTGGTCCATTTCTTTTGAAATGGGCAATTTTCTGTATCAATTTTTTTTATCTTACTTAGTGTAGCCATCCTTATAAAAAAAATTGAATGAAATTAATAATAATAATAAGACAAAGTAAAAGCTCTCCTGTGAAAGTCACTATAAAATCAAACAAAATGTCCTCAGCATTGTATATTAAATCCATAATGAGATGGACCACACAGTATAGATAATTAGTTGGAATATTGCATCTCTTATAGAATGAATCTCCATATATACACTCCAATGCAATTTTTTTATATAATTCCTTTAATTTTCTAACAGTTTCGATGGTCCTGCAATCTTTACAGAGCACCTTCCCCTTTATGCAAATGTTCTGATGAAGACTGCAGGACAGTCGAAACTTCTAGAAAGGGGAAGGTTATGCAAATGCTCTGATGAAGACTGCAGGACAGTCGAAACTGTTAGAAAATTAAAGGAATTATATAAAAAAAATTTGCATTGGAGTGTATATGTGGAGATTTATAAAAAGTAATATATATGAAGAATGCAAAAAAAGTAAAGAAGTTGATATAAGACTAATACTTCTAATAGAATGAACTAGAACTATTATAAAGGTTGGGGAGAGAAAAAGATGTAGTTGAGAAATAAATATTTTACTTAACTCTTAATTCAGTATTTGCACTATACATGTTTAAATAGAATTTTTGTACAAGGATATTTTATATACATTTTTGAAAATGTCCGAGGGCTGGATTGAGAATTAGCCCACAGGTCGGAGGTCAACCACCCGTGATCTAAATATTTAACTTACTCTATAACTTTTTGATCATTTTTAGAATACTTAACTTTTCATTACCTTCATTTGTAATCATTGCTTTAGACTTATTGTATTTTTTTTTCAGATCAAACTCTGCAGATTTTATTAATGTTTAACTAAAGTTTTGTTAAGCTCATTCTCAGTATCTATTCTTACTGCCCTTATCTTCAACAAAAGTGATGCAATGAATCATTCTGTCCTCTCATTGGTAACTTCTTTTTTATCAAAACAATAATTACTCTATTTAGCAAATTCATTTAATTAAAGTAAATATTAATCAAATCTGAAAATAAACATCTTTATTTTGGATAAATAAAGATGGTGTAAATAGTCAGTGTATTTCCTGACATGTCTGCAAACAGATATCAATTCTGGGATTGATAAACTTTTGAAGATTGTTATTAGGGGTGATACACATACTAATCATATATATAACATTAGTTGATAGAGATATCTGTCTATCAATAGAGTAAAGGTCCCATTCATATTATTATTATTGAAACATTTTCTAGACTATGTTAGAGAATGTAAGCCATTGAGTTTACCATCGCACTCCTTTATTGTAGTAATGTCTAAATTAATCAGCTGAGGACCAGAACTCTGACACTAGTGAGAATGGTGCTATACTTCTACAGATTTTAAATCCATTGTTTTTGTCTTTTGATATCTGCCCGTTTTGGGAACTATTTATATTCTTTTTTTTTTTTTGCATAATTTTTTTTAAATGGTTTATTCTTCTAATCTATCTTTTTAAAATAGCCAATGAAAATAATTCCTTTTATTTTTATTTTTTCAAAGTAATGAAGAAATGTTTTCTTTTTTTTCCATGTACATTTCTCAACATAATATTCATCATGCTAATTGAATCTCTTATTTCTTTATCCTTTGGAATTCCGAACTCCTTGCCATACCCTTAAAACAATTACTTTCTAAGTTTTGTGGATAAACTTTAGTCAATAGATTTATATTTTATATGTGTATATTATTGTCAAGAAATAATTTAATTTTTAATGTGCAGTTCGTTTATGTGGGCTGCATATTTAGGAATGCATGATTCATCAAAAAAAGATGAATAACAAAAAAGTTTATTTATTGTACAGAAATTATTTATATTTCATGCAAGTTTTTATTGGAATGTAATACTTAATCGTTATTTAAATTATTGTAATGTGCTGTGAATGATATTTTGCATTTAATTATATGGATAAAATGTGCATGTATATTTTGAATGTATTGTCATAACATTTTGTTTTAAAATACAGCTTTAAAAGTTTTGAAATTTAGACAACTTCCCTCCCCTCCTTTTTTTGGGGTAGGGGGTTATTTGTGGAAATTTTTATTAACTTCACCTATATAGGTTTAAGCATATTATAACTATTAACAGGATTAATATAAAGTTTGTGTGTGTGTGTGTGTACACCTATATATATATATTAGTAATACATCTTTATTTACTTCTTTTTTTCCTCTGTATTTAGATACCAAAAAACAAATCTGGTTTTAAAAAATGCAGGAGAAAAGACTTCTACAGCCATCCATACCATAGGCCAAACTGTTACCAAAAAATTGGGTGAAGTCAAGTAAGTTATTTCAAGATTTAATCAACCTTTAGCTTTTAAATTTTCTAATTTGTTCTATTTTGGGTTTTTTATTTTAATTAATTAGTCTGTGATGAGGATCATATTCAATAGTTTGTATGATACTAAATTAAGAATAAGTAATTCTTAAGATAGATACCTTTTTTTTTTTGAATATGAATAAAAAATTTTGAACCCATAACCTTGCTGCTGGCAGTAAGGTTTTTTTTTATTGAGAATGTGAGTGGAAGAGGATTTATAATCATTCAATTAATATTTCTATAAACGGATTATTTATTTTTGCTTTAAAATTTAAAGATATTTTTAGAAAGAATTGTTAAAAGTGAAAAGAAAAATGTCACTTTGGTTTTCAAATAAAAACTTGATCACCCAAATGATGATCGAAATTTTATTTTTTCTTAAGAAAAAAGAAAGAAGTAGGTAAGAGATGATTTTAATGAAAGTGATAATTGTGAAAGTAGATAAAGAGATTTGAAAACGATCTGGAATAAATTGTGGATCTCTTTTGCTAACTTGTATCAGTTTGATGGATTGATTAGAAATGATTGAACTGACTTTAGTAGTAATTCAATTTTTTAATATTGTAGATCGAATAATTTTAAAGATTTTTTTTGAAAAACTCAAATATATATATAATATTGGCTATATGTTATAATTCAGATTAAAGTATGTAAATAAATTAAAGAAAAATTACAGATATTATTAATATTGAAAAAAAAAAAAAAACTTTTGTTATTGATCTGATTAGATTACATAAAATAGTATTATAAATAATAAAACAAAATTCCTAGATGACTTCATATACAATATAAAATGAAATAAATAATAGTAATAATATGTAATTATTTTTTTGTAAATAACTTTTTCTTGATATTGTTCTAAATAATTTAACTGTTAATGCTAAATGGTTTTAAAATTGGTGTTTTCATTTATTAATAAGCGAAAGTTATAAAATATTATTGCATGTCTTAAATTATGTAATTAATTTATACGAAACTATCTTATTCTAGTTAAATAATTAGATAACAGAGGGGGCTTACTTACTTTCATTTATTTCTAGTTAAAGATATGCAAAGTTTTAAAGGAAAAAATGAATGGACATATTGAAGAAATTGATGATGTAGATTATAAAAATGGACAGCTTTTGAAGGAATTTTGTCAGAAAGTGAATTTGAGTATTGGAAATTTATTAAATATTTATGAGGAACAATACACATGGTCTAGAAATAATATATTTCATACAATAGATTATGTATTGGTAGAGAAAGAGGGAATAAATAAAATAAGAAAAATTAAGGTGATTGATAATGAAGAAAAAGTATGCACTAGTAATCATAACTTCATTGTAATTGAAATGGTTAGTAATGTGATGGAGAATAGAAATAAAAATAGAAATAATAGTGAAAGATGTGGATGGAGAGTAAATAATAAGAATAAGTTGGAAGAGTATAAAATACAATTTGAAGAAATTATGGAAGAGTGGGTTGGGGATGAGTATAAGGACTGGTGTAAAGAAGTAGAAAAAGTGGCAAATAGGGTTTTAGGTGAGAATATTCAGAAGAATAAAAGTAATAAAAAAATGAGAATTAATAAAAGTGTAAAAGAGAGGAAAGAAGCATGTAGAGAATATAAGTGTGCTATTAAGAATAAGGAAAGTGAAAAAAATATTAATGATAAATGGGAAAAGTACTTAGAAAAGAAGTTATCTAAAATAGATAACTATAGAGAGAGAGAATGAAATTGAATAGTAAATTGTTGGAGGATATTAATAAAAGTGGAAGAGATGGGAGTAAAAAATTTTGGAATTACATTAAAAGGAGGAATGTAGGGGAGAGAGAGATAGTATTACTGGATGATGAGGAAATAGAGTATAGCTCTAGAGAAGATTTAGAGATAATCTTAAATAGATATGTAATGAATATAGAAAAGATGTTAGATGTGAATGATAGAGTGATAGAAAACATGAAAGCATATAGTAATGGGAATATTAGGTTTTCAGAAAATGAACTGAATGAGGTAGAGAAGAAATTGAAAAGTGGAAAGGCAAGAGGTTTAGATGGATGCACAGCAAAGATGGTAATGAATTTAGGATATAGGGCAAAAGTAAAGTTATTATCTTGTTTTAATAAAATGGCACAGAATAGAGTTTTCCCAAGTAGTTGGAATAATACAAGAGTAAGATTATTATTTTAAGGAAAGGGTAAGGAAATAGAGTTTTCCCAAGTAGTTGGAATAATACAAGAGTAACATTATTATTTTAAGGAAAGGGTAAGGATTATGGAAAGTTGAATAATTATAGACCAATAGCGGTAACATCAGTTTTATATAAAGTTTTTTCATATATGGTGGCTAGAAGAGTTGTAAAATGGATGGAAGGGAATAATATAGTGGGGGAAATGCAAGGAGGTTTTAGATTAGATAGGCGTATAGGAGATAGTTTATTTGTAGTTACACAACTTATGGATATGAGTAGGAATTTAGGTAAACAGTTATACATGAGTTTTATAAATATAGAGAAGCCATATGATAGAGTAGATAGAAATAGAAAATTTGGGAATGGATAAAGCTTTAATAGATATTATTAAGAAATTATATGAAAATAATTATTATATATATCAATTAGGGAATATAGAATCAGTTAAAGTTAAAAATGGGGTGGGGCTAAGGCAAGGATGCCCTATGTCATCTATTTTGTTTGTGTTGTATTTGAGTGAAATGGAAAAAGCAATAGAAAGATTAGGAAGAGGGATAGAGATACCGTTAATAGGTAGTAAGGGAGTATATATTTTGTCAGGTCTTTTTTTTGCAGATGATATATTTTTGTGTGCAGAAAGAAGAGAAGATATGGAAGTTATGTTGAGGACATGTGCAAGGGTTGGTAAAGAGATGGGGATTAAATTTAGTGAAGAAAAATCAAATATAATGATGGTTAATACTGAAGAAAGAGAAGATGTAGAATTTTTATTGGGAGATATTAAGTTAAGTGTGGTGAATAGATATAGTTATTTGGGAATTATTTTAAGTAATCAGAAAAATTATTTGGATGAATGAGAGAAAAAAATTGATAAATGAAGCAAAGAAAAGAAAGGGATTGATAAAGAAATTAATAGTGTTTTCATATAATAAATATGATGTAATTAGAATTATATGGAAAGGAGTTGCAGTAGCTGGGTTAACATATGGTAATGATGCATTATATGTTAATAAAGAGATATTAAATTACTTAGAAAAAGTTCAAAGGGAAGTAGGAAGACATGCATAGGATGCAGATGTATGGACAGCAAGAGAGGCAATTCAGAAATGGGATGGTCAAGTTTTCATATGAGAGATGCAAAAAGTAAAATGAAAATGTTTGGTAGATTACATTTTATGGATAATAAAAGAATAGCTAAAATAGTATTTAATTGGGTTATGAGTAAAGGGCAGGTGACAAGATGGGTGAGAAAGGTAATGCGGTATGCAAAAGATTTGGATAAAGAATTTATATCAGTATATTTGTACAAAAGATGGGATGATTGTATTAAGAGAATTGTTGAGTGTTGTAGTAGAAGGAATGGGATAAAAGAATAGATTTATTAATAAAGAGTAGGGAGTTAGAGAGATGGAGAAATAGTATGGAGAGTAAAAAGAGTTTAAATATATATAGAAATAAACAGAATATTAAGTGTGAGTTAATATATGATAATAGTAAGGAAAATAGTTTATTATTTAAGGCTCGAACGGGATCTTTAGCTACAAGAGAATATACATGTAAATGGAAAATAATGGGTGATTTATTTTGTAAATTATGTAAAGAAGGCATAGAAAATATTAGACATTTGTTAATTGAATGTAAATGTTTGAAAACAGAAAGGGTACATATAATGAAGTTGTGGAAAAATAAATATGAAAAGAGTGATTATACAGAAAGTGAATTATTGGTTTTTATGCTGGGTTTGGGAAAAGATAAGGGGGATTTAGATATAAAAGTTATCGAGTTGACAAAGATTATGTTGTGGAAATGGGATAGAATAGATTATGGGTAAATTTAGAGTGGGGAGTGTAAAATAAAGTGGCTAACAGGTTTATCTGGGCATAATTGCTGAGATATTCTTGACTTCGTTTAAGGAGAAGCCATAATACATCACATCACATCAATATTAAGTAGATATTAAATATTAATAGAAATAATTTGACTCATAGCTACGTATTATACATTTTCATATTTGCATCTTTCTAAATAATTTATATCAAATGTTACAAAAAAAAAAAGTTTGTGTCAATCTGCCATGATAATTAACAATGTATAATATTGTAGATTTCAAATTTAGATTAATCTCCTAAGAAAATTCCTGTTGCATGTGGTTATTTTACATACTGATTAGTTATCGACAAAGTCATATATTTACTGCAAATGTTTCAACTTCAAAATTAAAAAATGGATTTAATGTTGTTTTTTTTTCCCCCATGTGTCATAGCATCGGCGTGGGAAGCGAACCCGCTAACCCAGGATAACTGCTTGTAAGGCTGCTGTGCTGACATCTCGACCACCAACGCTTGTCTAATGTTTTTTTATTACTACAGTATATAGGAATAGTTTATGTGGGAATTAATATGAATTATTTTAAACATAGAATGATTAAATTATTAAATTGTGAGTCATTGCGAACTAATTAGACAAGATGGCATTAAAGCTTAAAAACAAATTTTATTTTTATCATATAATAAAGAAAAAACAATAAAATAAATAAATAATTCAAAATCCTTAGAAAATTGAATAAATATTCTACTTTCAAAAATTCATCACAATAAAGAATTGTTTATTAAATAATGCTTGATAAAAAGAAGTTACATTGAATATACTTTAATGATTATAGTATAATTGGTTGTATGTTTCATTATAGTTGATGGACATTTTCATATATTATTAGAGTAAAAATGCATATATATTGTATTGGAAATATATTTACATTATGCTAAACCTACATGTAGATAAGTCATATGTAATATTATAGTGCGCATGAACTCTATGTCCTTTATATATTGTTGATTAAAACTCACAAACCTCTATAACGATAGAAGAACATTTATTTGAGAATGGGTGACATCTTCTTTACATTGCCACTTTTCTATTATACACATGATATCAAATTAAGTATGAATTCAAAGAAATTTATGATACATGTACCCAAAATAACTGGAATCATTCTTTGGTAGCCACACCAGGTGTAATACATGCTTCTTCTTTTAGATACATCCTATAGGGACCTTTCTGCATCAATCTGACAAATGATGACATCATGTGTCACGTAGCGCATTTGTTTGTAAAGTATGTTTCATGTATTTGTCGATTTTTGTAATGGCTGAAAAGTTGGAACACTGTGTTTACTTTTAGGGAAAACAGTTGTAATACTGAAACAGCTTACAAGCAAGTTGCTCTAGGAAAAACAAAAGTTTATAAATGGATTAATGGAAATATCAAATTTACCACATCCCAAAAAAAGTATGGGGAGTGAAATCCATTATCAAGATGATGCTGATTTTTTTTTGAAATGCCATCTATATTGTTCAGTCAGAATTTGTTTGTAATGATCAGGCATTCAAAACTTACACGTTCGGAAACTTTTGCATGATGCAGTACAACGTAAATGTCCTGTTTTGTGTCAAATTGAGGAGTGCAATCTTCACCATGACAACATGCTATTTGGAGTGGTAACCAATTTTTAATTAAATTTAGCATAATCTAGCTTATCCTTCAGCCATTTTCACTCGATCTTGCTCTGTGAAAACTTTTTTATATTCTCTCAAATGAAAAAATGCCTCTTTTTTTTTTTTTGCAGTCTTAGAAATGGTGAAAAAAAAAATGATGGAGGCGAAAAAGGCACCTCTTTGCAAGAGTTTCTGGATTACTTAGAAGAGTGAAAAATGTGTTTTTATTGATAGATTGCATTAAATGGACAATATTTTGAAAGGGATTGAAGTTGTAACACTTAAAAATAAATACACAATTTTTTATTACAAAATTTCTGTTATTTTTGGGTACCTCCTTGTACATATGCATATTGTTAAGAACAAATACATGACATTATATGTAAATTAAAAAATTCCATTTCATTTCAGATTTATTCCTTTATTAATGATTAGATAATATGATATAGCTATATATTCTTGTATATTAATATATTTAATTTTAAAAAAATGAAAGAAAACATATATAGTATTAACAAATGCCATTATTATACTAATCTGATTGTTTGTAAAATCATCAATCCTATTTTATTATTAGGAGAAAAATTGACAATTTGATAAATATATTTATAAATCAGTCAATAAATTATTAATTATTTTTTTAAAAATGTAGGAATATTTTTTTAATATCTTTTATTACTTTTTTGCTAGCCTATTTCTTTAGAATACAAGAATGACACTTCTCACCTTTGCTGAATAAACATCAGATAATAAAATCAGATATTCCACAGTAATATCTCCACACAAACTCAAATATATATTATTTTATTTATTTCTAAAGCGCTTTTCGAAGGAGCTATGCCTTCATTTTCAAAGCTATAGATAGAAAGCGATGTTCAATTTATTTATTTAAACCAACAGATGCAAATTATTCAAATTAGGTCTGCCATTTCATCGAGATTGCGTAAAACATGTCTCTTTTCTTTAACGAGTTTTCATTTAAGTTAATGAAATAGGCCTCCTTGATTTTTCCTTCTTATCTCATGTCGCTCACCGCACATCACTTGCGGATTATCTTGCATACACGAGTGGCCCGTAGTGACTTTATGCTGCGCGGGCCACTCGTGTATGCCAGATAATCGGCAAGTGATGTGCGGTGAGTGACATGAGATAAGAAGGAAAATCAAGGAGGCCTATTTCATTAACTTAGATGAAAACTCGTTAAATAAAAGAGACATGTTTTACGCAATCTCTAAGAAATGGCAGACCTAATTTGAGTAATTTGCATCTGTTCGTTTAAATAAATAAATTGAACATCGCTTTCTATCTATAACTTTGAAAATGAAGGCATAGCTCCTTCAAAAAGCGCTTTAGAAATAAATAGAATAATAATATATATTTGAGTTTGTGTGGGGATATTACCGTGGAATATCTGATTTTATTACATATATAAACCACACATTTCGTTATTTAAACATCAGATAAATAAAATGAATTATATATTATGAATTAATCAAATGATCACATCATTAATTTCTGGTTTGGTATAGAAATTATTAACATATTTCTTAATTATTTATCTTTCTTAAAAGAGGAAATTGATTGGCTTTAATTTATTTGATGTTTTTCTTGGGTTTGAAGAATGATATGGGCAACTGGAATGATCAGTAGATTTGAGTTTGAAGAACTGGTCTTTGATATTTTAGCCTTGTATCATGTTGAATCTCTTTCTTTGGGAAATGTTTCAACTGCTAATGCCCTTTTTTTTAAGACTGCATATCAATGAATAGTATTGCCATTACTCATTCACTTTTATATCTTAAGTTGTGCTAAGATATTGAAAATCTTTTAATCGACATATTCCTGAGAATAAAATTATCGTACATTTTCATTGGGATTATATTGAAAAACATCTTATGTAAATATTCATCTTTTCATTTTTTAATTAATTTTTTTAATCGAAAGAATTACAAAAATACAAATATAAAAACAACAAAAGTTATTTTTAAAAATACATTTCAGCTTATTATATTAATTAATTAAGATTATTAAAAAAAATTTTTTTTATTATTTTAAAGAAAACATTTTTTTTAGCTAAACAAAAAAATTAATTTGATTTTTTTTTTCCTTTTTAAATTTTTTTATTTTATTAAAGACACACACACATTATTTAAACATGTTCTCTGCTAAAAGTAAGTTGAATTAACTTATTAATAGCAAAACCTTTGATTACTGATAATGATGGTCCATTTCTTAATACCAAAGTTTAAAATATGACACTTATTCTTATAAATTAAGAAAATAAAGTTTACCAAATATGTTTGATCTATGCTTTGAGGAAAGTGTGTATCATATCAAAATATCAACTGATATTCTACTGTTTACATAGACTTTGATAGGAAAGATTTTTTTTTTTGACTTCAAAATACACAGTAGAGAAATATGATAGATTAATATTGTTCTTCAGAAGGATGTAAATGCAAACAGTACATATTACTATTGTTGTTATCACCATTTGCATAAATAAAATTGATAGCAACAACTATTGTTTTAACTGCATCCTGTAGTTATTCCAATAAGGTACATCATTAAAAAACTATTATTTGTAATATACATATATATATTTTTTTTAGGCCAAAAATTATTTTATTAAATATTATTTATCTATATTTTTGTGCATCCATTTAAATAAAATTGAATTACGTTCTTGGTTAATTAATTTTCTTATGCTATAAAATGGAACTAATGAAATATAAAATCCATTAATCTTTTGTAAAATTAAATCTTTTTGAGTAGTACAATATTTTGCATAATTTAAAATTCCCAATAAGCATAATTTATCAGATTTATTCAGAAGCTAAATAAATATATAAACCAATTTTTACAACCACTACTAGAGATATAAAATAATTCACTTTTGAAGTATTTTATATCTCTGTGACAGTTGTAAAAATTGGTTTGTGGAACAAAGATTCTTCCCTTCAAAAACATTTTGACAACTACATGACCTGAGGAATCTAAAGGAAGAATTGAAAAATTCTTTGAGATTTGATAAAAGTCTTTTTCATTATATTGTAACGAGCATAGACGTTCGTTACATTGTTTTTTTTTAAATTTATTAAACATGAAAGTAAATTAAAAAGTTCGCATTTAAAAATTTTCTTTAAGAATTAAAAATTGAAATTAAATATCATCTTAAACTCTTATATATTAAATCGCACAGATAATGAAAAATTATTAAAATAAAACTTTATTAAAGAAAAAGTATTTTAAAACTAAATTTTAAAAAGATTTGGAGATGAAATTATATCTTTAAATTTATCTTTAAATATATTTTTGATTTGGAAAACAGGTTAATTAATCAGAAATGGAAATGATTGTTAATTAGTTAAATGTAAACCAGCCTTCGGCATTTAAATGTAAAAACACCAGTCAGATAGGAAAACAATAGAAACTGTTAGCAAATAAGAAGAAATCCCTATGGAATCGGACCGCAGCGAAAGGACCATCGCATCGGTGACATAATGTAAATTCAATCCTTCACATTAATATAAAAAGGACAAATTTGGAAATTATTAATGAGGAGAGAGGTAATGATTAATTACGATGTGAGAGATATGTGGTAGTGCGGAAGTGTAGAAGGGATTGAAACAGACGCACGATTCAATCCCTTCAGTTTTGCTAGGAAAGAAAGAGAAATGAACTATCGTTTTTCTACATTGAGGACCAGTTAAAACAAAAACCTCCGGATGGATAAATAAATCGGCCAACAGAATATCAATCTTAGGACGGCATGGGAATTCACGTTCATGGCAAGCAACGGATAAAGTTGGACGTTTTAAAAATCGTAAGAACTTTATATTCACTTGAAACAATAAGAACTCTAAATTTTAAAACTTTTTAGTAAATAATGCAATAGAATTCTATCTGACCAAACTAAATTCTTTATTAATAGTGTTATTTGATGTATTTTTTTTCTTATTTATGTAAAATCATTTCCATTTATTTATTTTTATTCTTTAAGTTTTTATCATGATTTTTTTTTTTTTGTTTTTCGTTAAATTAATTATATAAATGTTAAACTTAAGTCGGGCGTGAATGGCTGTATAGATTTGTAAAGTTATATTAGGGGAGGGTAATCTTAGGTTATTTGTGTCGTTGTTAGATTGGGTCAATGGATTGGATATATTGATGTAGTTAGTAGATGTAATCGGAGATTCGCTACTGGCAAAATCGCTTCATACGCCGCACTCTCCCGTTTAGCCTATGGAAGGAATTATAAGACGCAGAGCGCAGTTCCTTTCTATGGAGTTTTTTTTTTATTGTTCTTCTCGTTGGATAGAAGTAATATTCCTATCTACTGAGAGTCAATATCTTCTCTTAATCTTTTTTGGTGCTGCCGTATTCCGTATTACATTGAATACATCGATGTATCAGATGGATTGATGCCAGTTTGACTGCGAATTTTAGCCTAAGGTTAAATAGGGATAGAATATTTTATTTTCAAATGCAAATCTATGTGGTCTATTCATACTTGACCCTAAATAAAAATGCATTAAATTTAAGTTGTTTATAGACGCTTGCATGGATTGGTTATCGGTTAAGTATGTTTTGGGTTTTCATATTTGATCAAAATATATAGACATTCGATAAATAATGATACCTTACGGTGAGTATCTAAAATGTATTTATGCGGATGTCTTTTAAGTTACTGGTGACAATGCAAGTATCTTATGATGAATACTATTGGGTTACGTACAAATTTCCCTCCGCAATTGTCAGTAATCAATAATTTTGTATTTTGATCGTTTATGTTTACTTTGAAATGTTTTTGACCGTGAAATCTATGTAACCGATCTATATTCAACATGATAAACAAGCTTTCCTAAATTTATCTGTGCGAACTTAATTAAAATGTAAAATTATAATATAATAGAAATTAAAATGTAAATTAAAATCTAAAGTAAAGTTAAAAATAATGTTAAATGTTAAAATGTAAAAGTAATACTAAAATAGTTTTAAATCTTATATATATGTGCATAAATAAATGATTGTGCGTTAATTACTGGCAGTGGCTTATTTTATTCTTTTTTTATATATATACTCTTAGATTATTTTTTTAAATCTCTGCTATTCCACTGAGCTAGTGACATGGGCTAACGACCGGATGCAAAATTTAAAAAAAAAAAAAAAATTTTTTTTTTTGACTGACGTATCTGCCTACTTTATAAATTTTTCTAGGTTCAAATGCCTAGATGGCGCCCCGTAGTGCAGTTTACGTGAAGTCGCCTTTCTCCGGATCGTTACAATGGCGAACCAACTCGGGCCGATCTTTAATAAACCACAAATACCCTGAGCAAATTTTGTCAAAATGAAATATTTTTATCTGTTTACATAAAGTCGTATACTTTAAATCTGATAAAAGCACTGCTGAAAGAAATAGCACATATATTAAAAACCAACGGAAAGATATAAAAAATTTTAAAATTAATTTTTGTTAAAAAAAAAAAGTCAAAAGGTTGCAATAAATATGTTTTTTTTTTGTTGTTGATATATATTATGCTTTAACGTGTATAGGCGCGCACAGCCCCGTAAGTTTATGATCGAAATGTGGTGCCTTACGATGAGTACCTTTGGGAATTACTTCAATGTAACCCTATTTAAGCATTTTAATCAGTCATAAATAAGTTGGTGGTATTTATAATTGTGCTGCAAATATACACGCATAAACCCATTATCTTTCAAAATATATTTACTTCAATGCAACCTTCCTAAATAATTTAAATAATTTGCTTGTCATGCCGTGAGTAAAAATAAAATGTATAAAATAAAATAGAATTCTCGGGGGGAGGAGGTGTAAACGTAAATGGTCCTTAGGTAAGCGATAGTCAACATTTTCTTTTTCTTTTTGTATATAGTCTTTTTGTAAAATTATTAACCGGATGTTTTGTAAATGTCTTCGTCAATCGTGTACCGTAATTACTAACCCTAAGTAAAATTTTTTTTTTTTTGATCATTTTTTTTAAGTAACTTTACTGATATGTAACGAGCATAGACGTTCGTTACATTGTTTTTTTTTTAAATTTATTAAACATGAAAGTAAATTAAAAAGTTCGCATTTAAAAATTTTCTTTAAGAATTAAAAATTGAAATTAAATATCATCTTAAACTCTTATATATTAAATCGCACAGATAATGAAAAATTATTAAAATAAAACTTTATTAAAGAAAAAGTATTTTAAAACTAAATTTTAAAAAGATTTGGAGATGAAATTATATCTTTAAATTTATCTTTAAATATATTTTTGATTTGGAAAACAGGTTAATTAATCAGAAATGGAAATGATTGTTAATTAGTTAAATGTAAACCAGCCTTCGGCATTTAAATGTAAAAACACCGGTCAGATAGGAAAACAATAGAAACTGTTAGCAAATAAGAAGAAATCCCTATGGAATCGGACCGCAGCGAAAGGACCATCGCATCGGTGACGTAATGTAAATTCAATCCTTCACATTAATATAAAAGGAAAATTTGGAAATTATTAATCAGTGACTGGAAATTGATTATTACGATGTGACTATATGTAGTAGTACGGAGTTGGAGGAATTGACAGACGCACGGTCAATTCTTTCAGCTGTTAAAGAAAGGAGAAATGAACTATCGTTTCCTACATTGAGGACCAACTAAATTAAAAAACCTCCGAATGAATAAATAAAACAACGGCTAAATGGATACCAATTTTAGGACGGCGTGGGAATTTACGTTCATGGCAAGCAACGGATAAAGTTGGACGTTTTAAAAATCGTAAGAACTTTATATTCACTTGAAACAATAAGAACTCTAAATTTTAAAACTTTTTAGTAAATAATGCAATAGAATCCTATCTGACCAAACTAAATTCTTTATTAATAGTGTTATTTGATGTATTTTTTTTCTTATTTATGTAAAATCATTTCCATTTATTTATTTTTTTATTCTTTAAGTTTTTATCATGATTTTTTTTTTTTGTTTTTCGTTAAATTAATTATATAAATGTTAAACTTAAGTCGGGTGTGAATGGCTGTATAGATTTGTAAAGTTATATTAGGGGAGGGTAATCTTAGGTTATTTGTGTCGTTGTTAGATTGGGTCAATGGATTGGATATATTGATGTAGTTAGTAGATGTAATCGGAGATTCGCTACTGGCAGAATCGCTTCATACGCCGCACTCTCCCGTTTTGCCTATGGAAGGAATTATAAGACGCAGAGCGCAGTTCCTTTCTATGGAGTTTTTTTTTATTGTTCTTCTCGTTGGATAGAAGTAATATTCCTATCTACTGAGAGTCAATATCTTCTCTTAATCTTTTTGGTGCTGCCGTATTCCGTATTACATTGAATACATCGATGTATCAGATGGATTGATGCCAGTTTGACTGCGAATTTTAGCCTAAGGTTAAATAGGGATAGAATATTTTATTTTCAAATGCAAATCTATGTGGTCTATTCATACTTGACCCTAAATAAAAATGCATTAAATTTAAGTTGTTTATAGACGCTTGCATGGATTGGTTATCGGTTAAGTATGTTTTGGGTTTTCATATTTGATCAAAATATATAGACATTCGATAAATAATGATACCTTACGGTGAGTATCTAAAATGTATTTATGCGGATGTCTTTTAAGTTATTGGTGACAATGCAAGTATCTTATGATGAATACTATTGGGTTACGTACAAATTTCCCTCCGCAATTGTCAGTAATCAATAATTTTGTATTTTGATCGTTTATGTTTACTTTGAAATGTTTTTGACCGTGAAATCTATGTAACCGATCTATATTCAACATGATAAACAAGCTTTCCTAAATTTATCTGTGCGAACTTAATTAAAATGTAAAATTAGAATATAATAGTAATTAAAATGTAAATTAAAATCTAAGGTAAAGTTAAAAATAATGTTAAATGTTAAAATGTAAAAGTAATACTAAAATAGTTTTAAATCTTATATATATGTGCATAAATAAATGTTTGTATGTTAATTACTGGCAGTGGCTTATTTTATTTATTTTTTTATGTTGAAATCTAATTAGATAAGATATTATATTATTAAATCTCTGCTATTCCACTGAGCTAGTGACATGGGCTAACGACCGGATGCAAAATTGAAAAAAAAAAAAAAAATTTTTTTTTTTGACTGACGTATCTGCCTACTTTATAAATTTTTCTAGGTTCAAATGCCTAGATGGCGCCCCGTAGTGCAGTTTACGTGAAGTCGCCTTTCTCCGGATCGTTACAATATGAAAGCGTAATAATTTACCAATGATATATAGGAAGGTTTATTCTGGGTCCCAAGTAGTGTATATATTTCATCAAACACAAATTCCTAAATATTATTCAGAAAAAGTATAGTTATTAAAACAGGCAAAACTCCAAAAGTATAGTTAATATTTTTAAAAATAAAAAATGCATTTCAACAATGGCACTGCGAGTCAAATTCACTTTATAAATTAATTTAAATAATTTTAATAATATTTTATATTCATTAAATTTCTTATATATATACCTGTAATAGAAAGTTCACCTTTTAGACTTGAAACTCTGTAGAAAGTAAGATGGTTATCTTTATATCATGCACTTAATTTAGAAACCAGAATGAAAAAAGCATTTGTTGTTTAAAAGGCTACAGAAGAATACTAGTGAGATCAGGGGGTGAGGGTGGCATGAGAAATTCAATTTTTTTTAAATAAAAAATTATTTATAAATTAATTTATTTAAAAATTAAATTATTGCTGCTATTTTATTTTATAAAATCTGTAATTACCTCTTTTATATATATATCTTGTGAACTATACTGCTAGTTTTTCAATTGCATGCATTGATGTTATAGTACGACACATTTATACATATTTGTTTCTTAATTGACAATAAAATAAATCATTTGTATATTTGTTTAAAGTTATATGCAGTATAAAGAAAAATGAAATCATATATAAATTAATTGATTAAATGCTTTAAAATGAAAACTTCTGCAGCATAATATATTACAACATAAAAAAGTAAAAATCAATAATAAATAAGTAAATATAACATTTTTATATGTTGTAAATCATAAAAAATTTCATTAAAAAAATAGACCAACAATAAAATAGAATACAAAAGTATATTTTGATATTTTTTTATTCATATTTTATATTAATGTGTTTTTAGATACATATGTAAAAACAATATCCTTTTGTTTTTGAATAATTTTCATTACATTTATCAGTTTGTTCAATATGATGTAAAGAATATTCATCCATAACACATTTGGGGCATGGGACAAAATACTAACATGCTACACTGATTAACTGTGACATAATTTCCTAATATTGTGTGGATTCAGTTAAGAAATTGCTTTCATTAATACTTCCATGTGGATGAGAAAAATGATGTATTAGTGCTAAAAAATCCAGGAATGTCACTTATTTTGGAAGCACAAATACGATTTAAATAAAAACACTTTTTTTTTTCATTTTTTATGAAAAAAAAAATTAATTAAAACATATATGAAAATGTTATTTTAAAAAAAAAACACAAACATATAATTATATTAAAGGAAACCAATGCTCCCATGAATTGTATACTACTACTCTTGAGACTAAAAAAAATTATTAAATGAAATCAGTTATTTGTATTTATATGTAATATATAGGGTATATGAGCACAGACTTTCACACAACCCAGCACTCTGCTATATCTCATAACACATACACTTGAACACATATATGTCGAAAAGATCAGTTGGTCCAGATTATCATATATATATATATGTATTGAAAAGTGGAATTGTTCAAAATAGTTGTATATTTTTTCAATTTATTTAGTTATTTAAGTGCAAGAGTATATTATTATCCCTCTTGGCTTTTGCCCAATTCTTTTAATATTAGTGGCAATTTATATTTATGAAAAAATATAATATTTTACCATTAATTTAATCTATTCAAGGCAAGGTATTTCAGTTTAACTCTTTGAGAAAGGATAAAAATATGTATGCTAATGACAGATTTATAAAATGATAATATGTGTGTTTCTGAAACTCATAAGAATACCAGTGATATTCATAGCTGTCAAAAAGCTGTAACACTATTAAATATAATAATAGCAAATTTTTTTTAAGTGAAATCTGTTATAATTATTGGGGGGGGGGGTGTCTTACTAGAATGATAATATTAGTTTGGAAAATGATGCAGAATCTACAATTTAGTATTTTTTTAGGTATTAAAAGTGCTTATAACAAAAATTTAGGGTTTAACAAATTTCAAAGTAAAATGGAGTTTTCCATTGACAATCAGAACAAAATATTTACCTGACAAATAGCATAGATGATAATATTAAAAATAATAGCAATTAATCGAAAAGTTTAGCATTTTGAGAAGCATAAAGTTCTTAATGGTTGAAATTTTTTTAAAAATTAACAATACCAAAATTTTAAATAGAATTTCAACATGAATAAAAGTATTAATTCTCATGAAAATGAACAATTTAAAAGTCTATTTATTTACTTATTCATCACCATTTGTTTTTAATCCTATAAATTTGAATATATTAAATAGCTATTTTTGGTATCATTTAATTTTTGTGCTTAGCAGAGAAGTAAAAAATATATAGGAATGTGTTTGCTTTTAAATTTATAAGTCTTATTTTTGCCATTTCATATTAAGATTAAAATTTTCTACTATCTGTTGTTAATGTTGATTTTTTTTTTTTTTACCTATTGTTATTTTAATCCTAAGAATTTGAATTATATTATGTAATATCTTGAACTTCATTTGGAGTTCATTTGCTTTCCGTCTTTATGATAAAATCACCATTTTCCACATTGTGGCCTCTGAATTTCTGACTAACCCCGTTGAGGAATTTTTTAAGTCACCTTTGTTTACTAATGAACAAACTCTCGCTATTTCTAACTTCTAATTGGGATGTATAATCTTTAGTATTTCTCTAATAATGATTATATATTATTATTTAATTTTTATTCACTAATTATTAATTTATATATGATTGATCAAACTGTGCAAATAAACATTTACTTATTTTATTACTCATTATAGATAATATAGAAATATTACCTTCAATAAACCCTTCTGCTCCTCCCGAATCTGTGATCATTTGTTTATAAGCCTTTTAGTGGATGCTTGAAATCCATGAATAATAATATTAAACCTATAATACATTTTTAGCATTCATGTTAAGATGTAAGGAACATAAAAATAAAATAATTATAGTTTAAAACATGCTTACATAAACAAATTTAGGCAAGTGCATGTGGGCTTATAAATTAATTATTTTTCTTTCATTATACAGAAGTGCTCCCATTGTTAAGTTTGAAGCAATTTAAAAAAACAACTTAATAATTCACGACAGAGAAGCAGTAAATATAAAATATTATAAAGCTGGATAAGGGATGATTCACACATACTACTATTCTTACAAGCTGATGCACATGAATATTTTATAGATTTAAATTTGCATAATTCTAACGTTTTACTTTTTTAATTTATTTATTTAAACTGCAGATTGCTGAAATTGAAGTTACAGGAAGGGAACTTATTTTAAAATATCCTTTTTGAAAAAAAACTATATGAATTGTGCTGTTAATAATAATGATAATATTATTTTTTGCCTCAAAAATGTTAATATATAATTAATAAACAAAATATGGATTGAAATAAATGTTATGACTTGACTACCCATGAATGAAAAAATTTACTTTTGATTCTAAAATCACTTCTCTTCATGTTTGGAAAACCATTGTTTCACTTTTGTGTCTTTCAAGATAATATGTAAGTGGTTACATTTGATCTTTAACCGACAGTGATCCACAACTTGTAACTAACGCTCATTAATTTTACTTCAGTAACTTGCTTTTCGATATTCACAAAATCATGGGGTGGAGTGGGTGGATAAAAGATAATACTGTATATCGCATTTTGGTTGTTTGATAATATTTCAGAATTAATTCGGAGACATTATCGTAAAGGCAAAAAATCAAAGATGAGATTTGAAAATCAGGACGAGACTCTGACAGTCATATTAATTAATGTGATTTTTAAATTTTTTATTAAATATTGATTACAAGGTAGTGTGTTGTGGCTATCATCATAACTTATAAAGAGGTATCATTGTTACAGGGTTATCTTTATTTGTAGCTTACTACACTGGCACTTGTGAAAAAGTTTATGACTAATTTCTTAACATAAAGAAGACTGTCTTAGTCTGAGACTAAAATGTACATTGGCAAGGTTTAGTAAATAGGCATAGATGAATTATTGCATTAATTTTATTTTTAGGAAGACAATTTTTTTGATGATGATTGATTTATTGGAAGGTGCAATCAAAGAATTTCAGCAGTAATTCACAGCAATAAATTTATTCTGGTTTTAATTATTTCATTGAAAATATTTTTTATCAATTTGATGTGAATGTTCCGCAATAGGTCTTTGTTTCACCCTGTAAGTCAGCATTGAGCAGTTTAATAGTCTCATATTATTAAGAGAATGAGACCAAAAAATAAATATATGCAAGTCAGTAGAATAAATGCATTAGGAAAGGATAATCTCCACTTTGAGATTACAAAAATGCAAAACTTTATGAAATTCACTAAAGTTTTTGGTATAGTCAAATAAAACATTCTCACATTTGTTTAATGAAAAATGAAGCTAATCAACTATTATCAGCTAATCAAATAGTGAGGAGGAAAAATAAGAAAAACTAAAAAAAATGTCATTGAGTGGCCGAAATTGTTTTAAAATTCAATTTCAACATTTTATTTTCTTCGAGCCTTTTTTTAGTCTGTTCAGCCTATAGAAAAAATATTTTTTAGATTTTGTATCAGTAAGGATTTTGTGTTAGGAAGTAGTAAGTAATAGCTTAGCCATTAGCTCTAATAATTAACTATTTTTGCTTGCAGTACTCTTCATTTCTGTTGAGATTTGGGAAGACACAGAGGCTAAACTCTCCATACAGTAGTGCCACCAGTGCAAAACAGAGCAATCAATGGATGCAAGAAGGTTTGTGCATAAAATCCCTATAGGCACTAGATAGAGATTTTATGCATAAGCCTTCTTCCATCCATTGATTACTCTGGCTTGCACTGTATGTGCTACTGTATTGGAGAGTTTAGCCTCTGTGTAAACAGCTTGTGTAAGCATACGAAATGGTGATCATGTGATGTTTAGAGATTTGGGAAGGATAGTGAGTTAACTGGATTTATAAATAGAAGTGAAGTTTGTATGATGGATATATTTATCACTTACTCATCTTTTTTTATATATACTATTATTATGTATGTAATATTTACTAAGGCTGTAACCTCAAGAATGTGCGCGTAAAAATGCGATAGTAGGGACCTCTTCAGGCCATAACCACAACAATTTATATTTTGTTTGCTTAGATAATATATACTCCTTGTTTTTTAATATTTCATTTTTACTATAATATTTGTTTTGTTATTTTTAGAAATTCTACAGCATTCAAATCATTTGAAGAAAAAGTTGGATCTGCTTATACAAATGTTAAGGCAAGTTGGGTCACTTCCTAATTTAATAATAATAATAAAAAAGATGTTAATGGATTTTTTTTATTTTAAACTTTAATAATTTATCATTATTTAAAATTTATATTCATCTGACGTTTAAGAGAATTGTTTCTGTTTTTATATATATTCCATTTTCTTATAATTTTTTTCATTTAAAAAATCTTTCCTAATGAAGAGAAAAAAGAATGTTTTTTTTTTTTAATTTTTGTTTTATTTCCCCCCAATAAAATGTTAAATACTATAAAAGTAATTTTGATTTCTGAGGAAACTATCTCATTTCCTTTCACTAATTAATACGTGTGATATTTATGCTACTTTGAATAATTTAAATAAATGTAGTTTCTCTTTATATGTGTGTGTGACAGATTTTTTCATAATACTAATTGGAGGTTAATTAAAAAAAAAAAACAAATGTGTTTATTTAAATTTTTCCACACTCTTTGATAATTAAAATATTTTAGTTAAAATGAAAACTACAAGGTTTCATTATTTTACTATTTATAGATAATAGTTGTTGTCTTTTTTGTGGACATAAATATTTAAATAACACAATTTTGATGTTTAATAATTTAATGTACACCGATCCTTTCATGTCTATGACTTCTGTTTTCAAAACTTAGTACAGATATTAAATTTTTGGACAATAGCGAACCATTTGTAAGATGCGGATTTTAGCTCACATATATAGTGCAAATGTTTTCAATATGTATTTGTAATATTTATAAATGAATTAATATTACATTTTAAAAATAAAATTATGGCCAAAAAAGTCTAGTAAATGTTATATAAATTAATATGTTTATTTGTAAATAAGCTGTTTTATTTTTTCTATATTTCTCATTCATAATCAATTTAACGCAGTTGCTAAGTGATAAAAAAAAAAAAAACTACATGTATAAAAAACGATAGTGACTTCTAAATGAAAAAAGAAAGAAATCTGATCTATATTTTAAACAAGAATGTTAACTAATCGGTAAAATAAATTACTGCTTTGATTTATTGTTTTTAATAACTTTTATATAAAACTTTTGAATCTGGGTGAATATAAGCATATGCACTAATGCAAAAAAATTATATTATATTTACTAATGTAGATATCTACTATTATTAAGCGCTGAAAAAAAATGTAATTATACGATCGGATGTTAATTTTCTTTCGCACAAACACTAAAAGTAATAAAGTAATTTCTTATTAAATTTTAAGCAGAGCTTGAGTATTTTTTAAAAAAGCAGCAGGTTTTTAGTGAGGAGGTAAAGGTCCATTGGCTTGTTTCTAATTATGTTTTTGTGATACACTTGACAGCTTCATAGTGAACTAAAACCTTAAAATTTAGAAAATTGTTTTTAATAATTTGTAATTTCTTTTTCTAAAATTGTGGATACTTGAAACCATACATGTGGAAATCTTGGATATGGGAGGGGAAGATTATTGTATATTAAATAAATTCATTGTTATATTTTATTTATTTATAATAAAGTATTATTTACTCATATTAGTGAAGGATTTGTCACTAAGAAATCATATTTGCATTCAAAGTTTAGTAGTCTATTATAGTAATCAATTAATACAATGTGTTCATAGCCATAAATTTCCTTGACTGATTTGCGGCTGTTAGTTTTTTATTTAGCAGGAAAATATTTCGCCTTTTAACTAAATTTTTTTTTTTTTTGCCGCTTGCAGTTGATAACATTAACTTGAAATATTTAATAGCTTTTTAATTGTATTCAGGAAATTGTGTTGGTCATTTGCTAGAACAATATTTTCCTTCCAAATGAAGACCAGTCGTTAAAAGATGTTGAGTATTGTCATGGGGACTGTATCACCAGTCTAGTATCTAGGATTACAATAACCAGTTTTTTAAAATAACTGTATACATATATATTTACAAACATATATATATGTGTAAATTATTTAATTATTTATATTTCAAAATTTCTGCAAAAAATATATTAATGTTCCATTCAGTATTACGAGAGAGTTGGTAGAGTTATTGTAAGCCTAATTATAACACTCTTTAATTTACCCTCGTAATATTGGTTGTGAATATATTATAAATTACTTTTAAGTTTTGTATTGTTTGTCAGTTATTTTTTTGACATTTCATCTGGCTAGCATTTTTTTTTCAAAGCTAAAATTGACAATTTATATCAGTCATTAGGTGTGTTTGTATATATATGTGTGTAAGCATCTATTTTAAAATTATTTTTTTATATTATAATTATGTACCATCTTTTTTATGTCAGTTTGTAAGATTCAATCTATTACAGAATGGACATACATCTAACCATGTATATAAATAATCTGTATTCGACATTGCATACATTCACATTTCTACATATATTTACACATGTTGATAATCAGTGAGTTATCAATGAACCATTGAAATATGAGTTAATTAAGTAAGCAAATGTTTTAGAATAAGCAATGAAAAATATATTTTATATACTTAAATTATGCCATTATTGCTAATATATTTTTAATTATATATTTTGTGTGTGTGTAATTATTTAGAAAAATTAAATTATTTTATAATATTTTATATATAAGGGATTCGAACTCAGACTTTTCACATGACCCTCAATTCTCCATGCCATCTCATATTGCTGACCCACCTCATCACATAGGTGGGTCAGCAGTATGAGATGGCATGGAGATTGAGGGTCGTGTGAAAAGCTGAGTTTGAACTTCTTATATATTACATTATATGTGCAGATGTATGTTAGCCTATGCAGTGTATTAAATTAAATAATATTTTATATATATATTTTTTGCTGTGTTATTGTTTTTTATTTTAAATATTTGTTTGATTTATTTCAATTGTTTGTTTCACTTAATGATTCATTGGTGTGTGTGTATTTGTAGAAATATAAAAAATAATTACAAATTGTATATAAAATCAAATACACATTAGTATTTTTATATATCTATATCTGTATAGGTATACTTGCTTGATTGTGATTTAAATGTGTTAATGAAGAAATAAATTTGAAATGGACGTTTATATGTGTGTGAATAATTGGTACAATTAATGCATTGTCGGTTTTAACTCCAAAGAAGATTGCCAATTAGTAAAAATATCAGAAATAAAAATAAAAACATTGTTCAAAGAAAATTATTACTAAATTAGGATGTTTCATTGATAATGAATTATTATTGTTACTTTTTATGTATGTATATATTTTTATGATTATTACATATATTATGAATTTCTTAAAATCCTTTTGTAATTGTGATTCACTTTATAATTACCGTGAAATACATTTACAAATACTTATAAATAATTCCTGATGGTTTTTTGTGGAGTTTTTTTTTTTGTTGTTATAAATATTCATGCCAATTTGTTTTTCTTTTATTAATTTAAGTTTATTGAACAGTAATTAAATGCAAAGATGAATTTGAATTTATGTTTTATTGTTGGTTTATAAAAAATATTGTAATGAATTTGGTGCTGTGAGTGTAGGAAATTCAATTTTTCAGGCTCCTGAATGAATTTATTTTTTCCAACTAGTTTTAAAAAAATTAAAAATCCTCAAAATTTTCTCATCATAAATCTTAATTATATGTTTAATAAAAAATTAACAATAGACATTTTTTAGTTTCCGGCGTTTTCAAAATAGTTAAGCAATTTGAAAATGAAGTCTTGTAGATATTAATTGTAAATGTATTGTAAATTTGCATGTTCTCTTGTGCAACAAAATATAATATAAGGAAATCTTTTTCGCAAGTTTTATTTACTGAAAGTTGAATTATGATAACTTTGATAATAATACATTACAATTGGTTTCTAAATATCTATATTGAGTTTTGTATTTAACTCAAAAATTATTATTATTTTTTTATTTTGATAGAAGATGTGAAAGTATGTATAATCAATATTTGAAAAATAAAGTTTGCCACAAGAAAGAAACTCTCCAAACTTATTTCTTTCTTAATTATTAGTGAGTATTTTATTGCATGACCAATTGAATATCATTCCTTATACAAGTTTAAAATAAATAATTTAAATAAATGGTAAAACCACTTTTTTTCCCATCTGTTTTTTGTTGTTGCCATAATTTATTTAAATTCTGATTAAAAGTCATGGCTAAATTGGAAAAAAAAAAATTACATATTATGATAAATTAGGAATATAATAATTATAATAAATATGGAATAATATAATCACTTACTATGTGCCCAAAGTTAATTTTTAATAATCCATCAATGTTTTAATTTTAAAATATAATATTTTATAAATAAATCTTAACACTCCATGTGTCATTTGACATGGAGTGGACATGAGTGGTAAACATTTTTGGATTAATTATCAGCTCACTAAACTAAAAAATATTAGTTTGATCAATCTGCCATTTGAATGCCGAACTTCTAAGTAACTAACCACATTGTTTGTTTATTTGAAGTATATCACATAAAATGAATTAAATAATAATATTTACTAAGGCAGTAAACCTAAAGCATGTGCGGTTGAAAATGCGAAGGTAGGGACTTCTACAGGTCTTAACCACAAGCTTATGCATTAAAAGGAAGTTCCCCTCTTTTCTTCCAATGCATAAGCTTGAGGTTAAGACCTAGAGGTCCCTACCTTCGCATTTTCAACCGCATATGCTTTAGGTTTATTGCCTTAGTAAATATTACTTGCATAATCAATGTGCGTTAAATAAATTTATAAAATGGATTAAAATAAAATTTATATCATAGAAAATAAAATTTATGATCTATTTCTAATCTTTTTTTTTTTTTAAAGAAAGATGAAAATCAAGCATTTCTTATGAAAATACCATTTATTTTATATATGAAATAAAAAATTTTGAAATTAATTATTGTAAGTGTAGGAAAAATTTGTTAACGCTATGGAAAAATATTTAAATTTTATATATTAATGAAAATAGGAGAAAATTGAAATTCCTACAATTTATTTATTGTTTAAAAAATTGAATGTATTTCAACAGTAATAATATATTTTTTGTTGTTTATATTAATTTTTTTCTCTGTGATTGTTTTCAGCTTTTGTGATATTAATAAAGATGACTTACTAACTGTCTTTTATCCTCTCCTCCCCCTTATTATTTTTTTTTCAATTGCTTTATATTAAATATTCTTGGTTTTTGTGATATACTGAAATTACTTTATTAGGAATAGTTGTGTTTTTTCATAGTAATGATTTACATTCATATATATAAATATATTATTTATATAAATAAATAATACTTATCATATTAAAAAAAGAAAATAAGCCTTTTTTGGTAATAGTTTTTTTTTATGTATCTCTATATATGAATGTATTATTGTAATAATATTATAATTCGATGTTTGTACTTCTTCAAAGCAATATACGTAATTATATAATTGAATATTTATAAATACAGTACTCAGATATATTTTTAAAATTTTATCCACTTAATAGCGCCTTCGGCTATCCTTGTAGTCTTTGTCAACTAACACTTTGAAAGGCTAACTTTCCCACAATTTCATGATTTTAACATTTGCTGCCTGTCTGTTAATTAAATCATGTTTGTGTTTGTATATTAGCATAGCTTCTTTTATTTTTCTTTTGTTGTTATTTTTTTCAATTTGCAATATTTTAACGTTGTTGTAATTGAAGTTAAAACCATTTATTATGGTCATGAAAAATGGATGCTGAAACATTATTATCTACTTTGCAATTTTGATTCACTTTCTGAACTCTTTTTAACAACAGCAAGTGCTCTTTAGTTCTTTTTTCAATGTACATCTCGATTCACCTATATATCCACTACCACACCTACATATCCATTTATGAATGATACAATTTTTATTTATAAATGAGATTTTACCTTTAGAATTATTTATTAATTTGTTTAATGTTGGAGGTCTTAAAATGCAATATCACATTTACCTTTATAAATCTTCCTTATAAAATTTACTTGATCATTCGAAATGTATGGCATTGATATCCATATTTTTTTATTAGCAGGAAAATCAATATTATTATTAACATTATATATATGATAATAATTATAACCAACATTTAACAATTCATTCGAATATATTTCAATATTTTTGCCTTTGTCCGATAAATATTTGCAAAAACTATTATTTCTAAATAAGAAAGACTTCAAACCTGCCATTTTATGTGAAATTGGTACTCTTGATTTATATATTATATATTATTGTGTATTATGAAAATGGTGTAGAATAACTTAGACTAAATCAAAAGTTCCTGTACACGTAAGTTCATAAACCTGAAAACTATTAGCCAAGTTAAGCATTTCCTCTCTCTGGGATCTATCTGTTTCTTTTCATGCATTACCTTATTCCATTCTACTATAAACATATTATTTTGATGATTTTTCTTCTAGTTGATTTTAAATAAAGTTATTTCATCAACTGTAATATTCATCGTTATCGCCATAAAAGCCTAAATAAAAAAATATCTTTTATTTTTCTCAAATTTATATTCTTTTTATTACTCATAGAACTTAAAAATAGATGTTCTATATTCTTCTTATTATATCTGCATAAAATCATCTACTTAAATTCTTATTCAGTTTTTGTCTTTTTTCTCATAGTACCCAAAGTTCCCTGCCTTGATCCAAATAACAATCTCCCTTTAATATTAGCATATATTACTTCTCAATAGTATATACTCTTTTCATACTATTATGTACACCCGGGTCTCTTTTTACGCGGACTTATTTAACACGATTTTGAAGTTCGTGTTTCACCGGAAGTCGAACTCCGATATTGCGCTATTACTTTAAATAATAAATTTTGCGCACTTACGTTATATTGAAAGTAATAGCACATTATTGGAATTCGACTTTCTACTTAGTAATTTCAATATTTTCAGTGCTTTATAATAGTAAGATTTTATGCAATAATGAAATTAAAATCATGATTTCCACATTTTATGTATACACACATTAAATTTTACAAGATTATAACGTAAATTTGGTCAAACATTGTGCGTGTTAATTTTGCATTTTAAATCACATTCTGTTTTTGCTTTTTAAAAAAGAACGTTTAATCAATTATTAATCATTTAGTGTCTGCAAATTTATTTTTAAAAGGTCAGTAATAGCAGTGGGCACAATTAAATTTGGCAATTAAAAATTAAAATCTGATTTTTAATTGTAATTAACAATTTAAAAATTACTTACGGCGACTTGAAATTTGATTTTTAAACGGAATTGAAAATTAAAGACAAAAATAAAAATTTAATTTTTAGTTGTTAGTTTCATAAACAATTAATAAAATCATCGTCTCAAAGATTAATTACTAATTACGTTGTCACCAGAAAACCACTGTCACAACATGAGTGTGAAGTTGGCGCTAGTTGTTTGCAAACGAACGTGTTTTTCAGCAAATAGCTATAATAATTAAAACGTTTATTAAAAAATGTAAATTACTGTACTGTAAATTATGCATAAAAATATATTATTTTGAATAAAATTAAATATTATAGTTAAAAAAAGTTTGTCTTGTATCAATTTTTTTCAAATTTGAAATTTTTTATTAGTCATATTTTATTTCCTTATTTTTTTTTGCGCGCGAATTTGAAAGTAATTTTACATCGGTGCTTTGCTTTTACGCGAATTTTGAAAACTCACAGACCGCATCCCCCCTTTTTCAATGTAAGTTACGTCTATTTTTGCGTGATTTCGTTTGCGCGTGTTTTCTGAGGAACCTATCTATCGCGTAAAATGAGACCCAGGTGTAATTCTAAGAAACTTGCAATGTTCAAGTTAAAGGTAAATCAAACTATAAGAAAGTTTTACAATGCACTGAGCCAGTTTTCGGCAGATCACTGCCAGAATCACAGTGCTGAACAGGAATGCACAGCTAGGAATATGCCTTTATATGTATGAAGTCCAATATGTAAATTAAGCTTGGTATGTAAATGAAGCGATTAGATTTTCCATTTTTGCAATAATGGGACATAGAAATTTTTGTTATTGTTGGAATGAGGATCCCTTGCAATAGTCCAAGCCTCTTTATATTTTCTTTTTTATCACCCCTTTCTGCACATATTTATCTTACATTGGAAGGCGAAAAGGTGTAACCCATAATAAGGTCATGGTTGAAAAAGATCAACTTGTATTCGCGATTTTTGTTGTATAAATATGTGTGCTGGATGATTCTTGTCAATCCGTTGGCGCAAGATTCACAGTAATATACAGAACTATAGAATGGGGCAGGGATTTCTTTAACAAAAAAGCATTACATATAATTCATCTAGAGTGATATTTCTGAATTAGGTTATATATATATATTGAAACATTATACTGTACTTGTGTGTGTCATGGAAACAAAACCAAAAAAAATTAGAAAAACTAAATTTTTCCATGAAGGAAAAAGTAAATTTTAAATGCCACTTATTTTCAATTTAAATAGAAGCATAACCGAAGTGACCAAAATTATTAAATTCTCAATTGAAATTTTATTTTTTTTATCGATTCTAATCTTTTACATTTAGGTTTATATTTAATAATTTTAATAAAGAGTTTAGTTAAAAATTCACAATTTAATAATAAAATTACTAATATATTTTTCAAAAAGTAATTATTATTGTATAAAAACTTGTTTAAACATATATAACAAATTATTTATTTATCAAACATTGTGTTTATTTGTAACAGTCATTAGGGAATCACTCTTTCAGATGCACTGTCTGAATTTTTAAGGTTTTGAGGAAACTCATTTTTCTAAACACAAGACAGTCACTACTTACATTTTACACCTGCTGCCCATGTTTGTGATGGCAAAAGTATCCTAATGTGTTTATTATTTTTGTGTACAAATTTATACTTTTTGTATTGTTAAAAAGTTGACATTTTAATATAACATTCTACCATTGCAAACACATGAAGCAGGTTTAATACGTAAGTACCATAAAGTCTTTTTGGAAAGATAAGATGAATCCAATTATCTTTTTTACATAAACATATATACTTAAGATTTGCCTATACATATATGTTTAGGTAAAAAAGATAATTTGATTTATTTTATCTTTTCAAAAGACTTTATCTTGTGTTTAGAAAAATGAGAGTTTCCTCAAAACTTATAAATTCAGATGGCACATGTGTAAGGGTGATGCCTTAATGACTGTTAAAAACTTGTTTAGTAAATAGATAATGATGGGGTGGTGTAGGGAGCAATAGATGTTTATTCAGAAAGAAAGTGTTTGAAGAAGGAGTTCCTGTTTTTCATTTATTTGGTGAGATGTTTAAAAGTTCATATGCAAATATTGTTTTAATAATCAAAGAATATAACAGCCCACTGAATCAGAGGTAGATGAAACCAGAGAATTAGTATTACAATAAAAATAGTCCAGTTTGGAAGATAGTGTTATTAGCATTGGTAGACTATTATGCTACAAAGAACATTAGGACTATTTATTGAGTGGATTACAAGTCGATGAAAGAGTAAAGTTCCTTTGAGATTTCCTGGAAGACCATTGCTTGCTGTATTGAAGCCTGATATAATCTGTAATTAGAAAAGTATATTTTTTATGTACACATTTTGGATAGGACAGAAGGGTTCATGTATATAAAATAAATATTAATCATTTAAAGTTTATATATGTCTTATAATTCCCAAAACATTTTAAATATGTTTAAAATCAATTCATTCCAATGATAAATGCATAAAACAACAATAATTTATATATCTTTGTTTGAACTTTTATATTTTATGAAATTAAATATCTAATGTATTACATTTGGAAAAGTTATATGCTTGAATCAAAGCTATCCAGTGATGTTTAATCTGGTAACTCAGCAAATACGGACACATACTTAGAATTATTTACTAATTGAATGGAGATATTTAATAGCTGTCATTGCATTATTTATGTGATATTAAAGCAATATGTCACTCTCAATTTCTGAGTAAGTCTTTCTTGTACATCTCTTTTTTAAACATTCCATAGACAAATATTATTTATATAGGTCAAACCTTTTAGAAACTCATAGCTCCCATAAGTTTGAATTTCTGAACATTTCAATGGGAATAAAATAAATTGTTATAATCTTATTATTTTCTTATATAATTGGTTTACCAACATATAGATATATCAACTATTTATATTACAATATATATTTAAGTCGAATTTCTATACCTTATTTCAAACTTGTTTTAGCAAAAATGTTTTTATTGTGTAGATATACACCCACAATCTGATGTTTCGATTCTGAGGAAGACTTCAGGATAGTCGAAACATCAGATTGTTTGTGTCAGTATACATAATAATAAAAATTTCACTAATAAGTGTTTGAAGTAAGGTGTAGAAATTGTATTTATATTAAATATTACAGCAAAATAAAAGCAAGTGGTAGATTTAGTGACATTTGTGATATATATAATATAGTTTATTTTATAATCATCTGTTGCTGAAAATATTTATCTTTTATGAATAATTGTCATTAATTCTTTTGCACTTATTTTTATATCAATATGTGTGAGGATATATATATTTATTTTGATATGATTATATGTGAAGTATAGTATCCCAAGTGAACATTCTAAAAATATTTTAATATCGTTATTTTTACTCCTCCATATTATGTGTCGTATTATACAATACAGGGAAGTCTGATTGAATAAGTTAATTGATTCCAGAAAGTCATCATTATATCATCCATTTGTTGTAGTTTACAATGTGTTTAGTGATGATCTGTTCCATTCTAAACTAAAGTTACAATTTAAAACAACATTCGAAGCAAGAAAAATCAAGAATATACATATAAAATTACATATAAAAGTAATTGCTGTACAGTTACATTTTAACAAAAACTAAAAGTCAACTTTTAAAAACATAAACGAATTTACATATTCTCATAAAAATTCACAGATTATTGGTTCCGGGTCTTCCATTTTTTGCAGTACCATCTGTGCTAGCAGTCTCACTGTGTCTTACAACACTATGAAACCCAGTTATTTTCTTGAATTCGATAAACCATACTTATTGGAAAACACTTATATTAGAAGTCCTAGCAAAAAATTCTTCAAACAATTGTTTTTGGGTTTTTTTTTTTTTTACAAATGATCATCTCATCCACATTAGCAAAAAAGTTTCCATTTGTTCTCTGATGATATAATATTAACTGCTCAATCTGGAAATGTCTTTCACTATCTGTGTACTTTTATTTTTTTTTAAAGGATGCAAGTCTTGTTGATTTGATCAATATATTCAGAATTTAAATGGCTGACTTTTTGCAGCCTTTTTTTTTTGGAATTTTTTTTCTCTCATTTCAATACTGATGAATTGTTTTGATTATTTTCCTGGCTCATAATTAAAATTAATATTTGTATGTGTACAAAAGGAATTTTAAAAAAAACTAGAAAAGATGACAAAATTATAGAACGTAAATGCAAATATGCTTATAAAATATGATAAAAATATCTGATGTTTTGTCAAGTGTTGGTGGCCGAGTGGTCAGCACTGCTGCATTACAAGCAGTTGTCCCAGGTTTGCAGGTTCGCTTCCCGGCTGATACTTTGACACATGGGGGAAAAAAAGGTCTGATGTTTTATTCAAAGCTGAAAAACTAGTGCACTCTCCAATGGCTTTTGTCAATTTATCAATTCCATGTTTAGCACTTAGATTTTCTCCATTTTAATTGTATATTCAATTCTCAAATTTTTTTGACACCAACAACATTCTCAACCCCATATAGCTATTTAAGTTAGATAGCTGAATTTGAAGACCTATAGGTGTCTGAAAATTTCAGATTGTCTACTTAAAAGTTAACTATCAGATAAGTGCTGGCTTTGAATTGGTATTTTGGACCTGGTGTTTGAAATATCCTAGCACCTCACTGAGAATTGTCAATAGCAAGAGACCGATCTGAGGATAGGGATAATTTCTAGATAGAGATTTTTAAATGCTTTCTCTTGCAGCATTTACCAATAAAGCTTGTTAGAGCTATTGTACGCTCTTTATTTAGTTTCAACATTAATCAGTTTTCAAATTCTACTTCTATGTTTCATTATTAAAATTTTTACCATATAGAAAAAAATAAATTAACTACATTGATAACTAAGCTTTACTTGACAAAGTTGATTGATATTTTATTCAAAACTGAAACACTCTGAAAACTCTTAATACATATGATTGTTATACCAACCAGTAGGGTTTGCCAATTTAAGGGTCCACGTTTGCCTTTATGGCTTTTGGCTAAAATCATTACAGAATAGGCACCTTGGAGAACACCTGAAAAAATGTGTACAATATTTTTTTCACTGCTAGAAAGCCTTGCATGATAAAGATGTCTGCCATTTTAGTATTTGTATTTGTTGTATAAATCTTAATTTATTGAGATAAAGTATTTTATTATTTGCTCACTGTATGTCTTTGTTTTACCGGACTTCTCTACATTCATAAATTTAATTATGTATTTCTTTTTTTTTTTTTAAAAAGTAAAGCTTTGATTTTTATTTGCATTTTGTGTGGGGACAATAAAGTCTTATAGAAAGAGGAAATAATACAGCAACCATTTTTTCTCATTAAATTAAAAGTTTATATAAATACATTCAATAAACACTAAACTCATGAAATACGTTTATAATATTTATTAATAAAACGAATACACATTGGTGTATTTATATTATATATAACTGTTTTATAGCTGCCTGCTATCATTAGCAAGGTAGAGCTTCTAGTTACTATACAATTATAGAAAAAAGAGACTTCAGGTGCCTTTAAGTTTATCTATCATTTTCAGCTATACCATGAATAGACTGCTTACGAGTAGATACAGTGACTCTTCAAAACGTTATGTGACACCTTGCCTCATATCTGATTTAAGTTCTAGCAGCTGTCAACTTAGTTTACTTCCCATTTTTAATCTCTACTAGTGAAAATATTGTACATATTTTGTTAAAATATTTTTCTAGGTTCTTACACTGTAATAGTTTTAGACAAGAGCCATTTAAGGAGACTGAAAGCTGATTAATGGTAACATTATAAGTACTAAACATAGAATCACTAAACTGATAAACACCTTTAGCTAAAACAGCTAATGTTGCAATAAGAATGATTGGTGAATATAGCATCCATGTGCATATTCTGAGTGTTTCAGCTTTGAGTGAAGCATTACACATCTTTACTATATAAAGTTTAGTTATCAATTTTAACTCTCCTGCACTGTGACAGATTTAATTGTTCTCCCTGGTGAAACTTCTTTTAAACTTTCAACTTTTGATTTTAGTATTAAACTGTTATTCTATATCAGAATTCAATAAATTGGACTTGATTTAGTAGTAATATACATTTGCAAAAGAAATAAATGCCAGAAAAAAAAAAAAAGGATACTCGAACTTTGCAAATATTGAAAAAATGAGTTTCTAATGAAAGCAAAAAATACTTTCATCATTGAATGATGGACAGAACAGAGTGAGGTTTAGAAAATGAACAAAATCTTTTTTAAAATTGCTTTATAATTTTTAGAATATCTCAAATTATTCTATATTTCTGATTTATCATACTATCAATCATTTTCATAGGGTGGAGGGGTCAGAACATTGTGTTTTTCTTTGTGAATATTACACATCTGCTATTTTTAAAAATAAAATGTATACATATAAAATAAAAATCTAATAATGTATACTTGATTTTCAATAATTATTGCACAATTATTGTGCATAAATAATTATAAATCTTTATAAACTTTGCAAAAAAAAAAATACGTTTTTAATTATTCCAAAAAATGTTTTTTGTTTACATCCATTATCATGAATAAGTCATTAATGCTTGCTTTTGAGTTTCAATTTGTAGTGGTCTCACTTCTGTACATATTTGTATATGTCAGTTTCATCCTTTATTTCTGTTATTGTTTTGTCCTTGTAACAGTGTTGTAATTTTTTTATTAAATAAGACGGTTAGCTTGAAGTTGCACCAAACTTTGCTCAAGTTCATAAAACATAAAATCAAAGATTTCAAAGAAAGACACACCATAATTTTATGCACACAACATAATAATAGTGATCATTAAAATGTTTGAGTTTTTGAAAGATCTTATTTTAAATTGAGATGTAAAATTGGCATAAAACAAATGTTTTGTTATTTGTAAAATTGAAGTTGTTGTGGATAGACATGCAAATATCTAATCACTATAATTTCTGTTAACTCACTTTTTTTTTTTAAATATTATGTAATAATTATGGTATATGCTATATTTCTTCCATACACAGTCATTTTATGAATAGTAAATGTGTAATGACTTAGCTTATAAAATCTGAGTTGTATTTTTATTTTGTATTTTAGTGAATATTAATCATTAAATTGTTTTTATCTATAATTTAATGGTTTTCTGGTACCATCATTGTTCCATATGTATTGTTTTTGCTTTCTATCCCCTTCAAAAATGAATTGAGGTCTCACAATCTATCATTGTTATATATTTTTCATTTTAAGTTATACTTATTTTCTATTAAAAAATAAGGTTGAGATTTAAAAATGCCAGTACTAGTTGTTTAGCCCACACAAGTTGCTTGATGGCATTGTTTATGTGAAAAAACATATAATTATAATGTTATCGAGTTGACCTTTTTTTGATTTATCCAATTTGTTTTTATTTTTATATATATATATAAAAATTACATGTATTAATTAATTATTTTGGATTGTAAACAAACTAGTTTTTTTTAAATTTTGTTTTAACAACACACATTTATTTCTAACAACAACTTGTCCAAATATGACACCACGAAGCGCAGCAATGTGCGAGGAGGGGGGAGGATGGTCTAATTATTTTTGATTCTGGAAAAAATACTTATTTTTTTTTTTTGGCTTTTAATAAAGTTTATTTTCTTTATTGTCCGATTTGTATTAATGAATTATTTTTGATTGGAAAGAAACTAGTATTTTTGACAACAACTTGTCAAAGACAGCATCGAAAAGCACGATAGGGTCTCAGGAAGGGGGAATATGTCAGCATGTAACACTAATGTGCAGGGGGATGGTCCTGATGGTTTTTCCAATCCGAAGGATCGGCCAATAGATGCACTAGTCTAAGCAAACTAATCTTATAAATTCCCAAATGAGCTGCAACCTCAGACAATTTATTTGTCTCACAACTGTTCTCGCTCAAATGTGACTTTTCCCTTGAGTTCTATGAAATCGTGCTTGGGCATACCATTTCGAATTTGTTTTCATATTCTAATCTTTGTACGGAACCATGGCACCAGGCTTATAATTATTAGTATGTAATACTATGACAGGTAAGGTGTAATATCATTACTTGGTGTTAAACCACTAAACATCACATGATCACTATCTCATACTAGCACATAATTGTTATTAAACTATATGGAGAGTTTTGCTTTGTTTTGAATTGTGTATCATTACTTGGAATGAAGATTTTAAAAGTTAGAGCCAGTTGAATTCCAGACACTCTCACATGATGCAGTAGCGATCTGTGAAGTGTGCATATTTGCATACATTGTCGTGAAGCCCATAATGGGGCAGGCTTAGGTGACCTGCAATGGCTAATCTGAACACAACTGTTCAATTAGACATAGGTTGGGCAGCGTAAACACATTTTTATGTGTTTTTGCACATAAACACGATGTCAAGTGACTTGTATGGGCTAAACAACTAGTACCAAAATGCCTTTTTGTATGTTATTTTTGTTAATTGTCTCAAATCCCCACTATCTTTAATAAAGACAAAAATCTTTTCTCTCTTTTATTATTTTACCCTTAAAATTCATATCTGAATTTCCATTTTAATATATCAAATTTTCATCATATTGAGAATATGTTTGTGCATAAACCTAAATTACTGGCATTTATTATCTTCCATTAAGTTGAATAATCTTATCACTCATATCATCAATCTCTATGAATGTTATTTTTGCACTTTTTATTTATAATAAATTCTCCATTTGTGCTTCAAATATGTGTGTCTTTCTAATAAATAATATATTCATTTTTCAAATCAATTGTTTTATTAAATCACCATCTTTTGAAATTAATTTAGATTGCATTGTTTATTTTATTTTTTCATTTTTAGTTCACAAAAGACTCGGTGAAGAAGACTAATAGTTTTAAAATAATTTTGAAAGATTTAAATTTCATTAAATTACCTTTCACAACATAAAAACCACATGTATATACCCAAATACATATGTATCTTTATGTTAAAACATTCTAAATTCTTTTTAAAACTTGATACAGTTAATTTATATCAGCTTTATTTTTATCTGCATTTCTGTGTATAATGTACTGTATTTTATCTTCTATGAGTTTTCTGTGCTACTAACTAAATGATCTTAGCCTTTTTCTCTTTCTGTTTACCCCGCATGCTTTTAGGAGAGCTACAGCGTTCGTCGGAGCAGTCAGGTTAGAATTTTTCTTTAATGATTTTTTGTTCTCAACTTACAGAGAAAAACAAATTCTATAGAATATTACTTCTTAAATATGTTTAAAATTTAGGTTTTAAACTAAATTCTAACTTTGCTTACACTTAGGTTTTTAACTAAATTGTAACTTTATTTGCTTGAATAAAGGATGTTACTCAGCTCAGACATTTTTTTTGAAGGGAGATGGGGCATTTTCAATTCATTTTAAAATTAAATATTTCTAACCAATTACAATACTCAAGATATTAACACCATAATTTCAAATTATAAGCCTATATTGCTTCTGCATACTTATAAGTGCTACTGATAAAGGTGATTATAATGGTAATCAAAAAGAAATATTTTATATTCATCATTTTAGTCATTGTCTTCATAATATATTAAATTTATATGAACATTTTTTATAAATCGTTTAAAAATAAAATGTAATATGATGAATGTTCCCAGAGTTCAAAGTTCCTAGATGAATTCATAGCTGGATTAAGTAAAAAAAAATAAATGGTTTGATCACTCTAAGTTCACATGGATTTCTTAAGTAACTATCCATTCATATGTTTATTTATGTTAATGCATGATTAATTGAAATTGAAACTTTGACTATGATATTTTTTAATGTGGTTTTAACATCTCTCTTTTCACCTATAGGCATTAATATAAACATTTTACTGGATGGCTTAGCTCACTGGGGTTGAATGGTGTACTTGAAAAGTAAGGTTCTATGAATTGATTCCCACATGAGGAAGTAAAAAAAAATCATTTTTGATCGATTAGTAATAAAATATTGTGCTCAGCTTGTCAATTTACTGCTAAGTCATCATTTGACCTCCCAAGTATCTTAATATATGATAAAAGTAAGCATTAATTTAGTCAATGGATGACACTCACTAGATGCCTGTGTAATATTTGATTGAATATTTGTTTGATTATAATTTATTTCGTGTAAAGTCTACAAACAATTATTGCATTACAATACTGTTTTAAAATTGTAAATGAACTTCACATTTTGTGCGTAATAAGCATTGATATTTAAATTAAATTGAACGATACATATAACTAGAATTTTTAATTATACTGGTATTTTTTTTTTAAGTAACCCCTTTATTTGAGAGGTTATTATATTAGTACTGTTACAATATGTGATCTATCGTAAATTCTCGGCCTATTTTCCAGAGATATTATAGAGAGAAGTAAAAAAATTAATCCATAAAAAATAAAATGTATATAATTTATCCCCCCCCCCCCTAGAATTGCAAAAAATAATTAAAAAATTATTCATATTAACTTGAATGATAGTAATAAGAATTTACATATATTTCTAAACGAGTATGATCATTCCAATCACAAGGAGGAAAAAACCCCCATAAAGATGCATTTTTCTGTGACTATATAAAACCATCTGTCAAACCCAAGCATACCCATTTACAGAACTTGCTTATCCATTTTTTGTTTATGTGATATTTTGTCATGCTGACTTTTAATTTCTTCAACAAAAAACGTTTATTTCTGGAATACTTTAATACCAAGTCTAATTGGAGTTCTCCAATGTATTCTATTTTCTAATATATCTTCTCGATGGAAACAGTCAACATTGCATTTTTTAGAATGTCCTTGAGATAATTCTTATAATGTAAATGAGGTCTATCTCTCCCATAAAAATCATACTCACCAAAAAATAGCCTTTTAGGAATTCTTGCATTGTTCATTTGTTTTATATACCTATTCAATACTGATGTCCTTTTGTAATAATGGTCTCTACAGTATCACATTCAGAAAATTGAAGAACATCTTCATGCATTTTATGATCTTGCTATTACCTTTTTGGAATTTTGTTGATCATCCTTAAATGTAATTTTTGTGTTGATAGTGTCCGAGTCTCACTTCTATTCAGTAAATTAAATAAAATAACATATTTTATGCAGATAATTTAATTTTAGGAATTATTTCTCTGTGATGGAATACTCTACCTTCTAAGTTGTTAAAAGCAGCAGCAATACATTTGAGTCTGTGTTGAACCTCAACATCTAAGTTCACCTTTTTACTGATAAAACTACCAAATTATTTAAATTGGTTTATATTCTCAAGTTAATATCTATCCAAACTAAACATTGTTAAAGATTTTTCTTCCATAACTTGGTTGTTAAAAAATTCAATTCAAACCAAAGTCTTTATATACTGTATTCCAAACATTAAGCACATTCTTGATTTGATATTTTGAACTGGCAAAAAGTAGTTTATAATCAGCATACTGAAAATTCAAAACACAAGAAGATGAAGTTATTGTTTTTTCTTTTAATTGATTCATATTAAAAAGTCCACCAACAAGTCTGTATCACATATTGATCTCTCTTCTGTAAACAGTTTCAAAAACCACTGTCATAAAAATTTGAAAACAATGTTGGAGTCAAGTCCACATCTTTGTTTAACGTCAGCTTTAATTTCAAATACTTCAGATTTCCACCTGTAATAATAACATTTTCTCTCAAGTATTTCTTAAATTCTTGACCAAATCAGTGAAACATTTTGGAGTTCTCCAATGTATTCTATTCTCTAATCACATTTTTGTTCCTGATATATTTTTTTGTATTTGTCTGACCACAAACCCTATGCCATATATGATATATGATTAAGTGTGAGATTAATAGCTGAAAAATTGCAGATTAATCAAGAAACAGATTAATTTTAATTGAAGAATTGGGCATGGAAAGATTTCTGCAAAGTTTGTGCAAAATGGATGATCAGAGTATTAGCTTGAAGTTGCAACAGATCTTTTTTCAAGTACACACATTTCCAAGAATAATTATAAGAGATGAAATCTGTTACTTATAATATAATCCATTAGCAAACTAACAGGACATGCTGCAGATATCTCTGGGTTCACAATGCCAAACAATAACCAACCAAGAATTTAATGGAACAAAGTTACTAATCAATACTATTTACAGATAATGATGGGATTAAAAGATTCTGTTTTTTAAAAAAGACCTGGATTGTGGTCTAGTAAAAATTGATCACTCATCATGACAATATATTAAGACAAACAGTGCTTTCATAAAAAGATACTTTCTGGAAAAAAGAAAAGGGTTTATCCAGTTAGATCATCTTGTTTATTCACCTGACTTAGTTTCCTGTGATTTTTGACTAGTTCTAAAATTAAAAGTTGCACATGAGAGACAAATGTTTTCTCATTTAATTAACATCCAGCAAAATGTGAAATAGGTATTCAACAGTATTTCAAAAAATGAATTTCAGGCTTGCTTCCAGAAATGGGAATGCTGGCAGTAGCAGCCATTAGGCACATATTTTTTCAAAAAGCACGTTCTGGTAATTAAATTGTCACACATATATAAACTTTTTATGGATTACTTTCATTATTCTCCCATCTATAGTATCACTCTGTGAACAAATTGTGAACTTAAATCACAAATTTTAATAGTAACATTACGTCTTTATCAATAAAGGGCAAGAATAACGAACAGTGTCAAGGAAGAAAAGCCTTCTAACAAATTTAAATATGTATAATCTGGGATTATTAAATTCTTAATAAAAAAAAAATGTTCATAGGTTAATTTTTGTTAAGATTTCTAAATTCTTTTATATTGATGATAAAATTATTGCTTAGAAGTTTTCCACATCTTTGATAAAATCTAATAAATATTTTTAAAACATAAAAAAAAAAAGGGTATATTTATGTTTTAAAATAGCTTATATATATATATATAAGTAGTCAAATAAAAAATAGTCATAGATCACATGACCCCATTCTTTTAAGCTTGTACGATATAAACAATGAGCATTGCTAATAGCTTAACAAGATTTGTGATAAATGCTTAGCCAGAGAAAGCATTTAAAATATCGCTGTCAGGAACCCCCAACCTCTGACCAATGGTTTCGTGCTTTGGCACTCCTCAGAGAGGTGCTAGGGTAGCATCAGATATATATTTTTTGGTGTTTAGTGATGTGTCACTTGTTTGGTTTTTTTTTAGTGGCTGAAATGAATAGACACTTTGGAATATTTTTTTAATGTTTTTATAAATGCCACTATATATTTCTCGCAGTAGCTATGTGAAGATGATTATTTTACCTTTTTAAGATTGTATAAGTAATACTTCATTGACAAACTACTAATTTTTATTAGTCATTCATAAGATTAGAATTATCTACTACCATACCATTCTCACACAAAGTAGGGACTGGTTTATTTCCAATTTTTTTACACCTTATGGAAAGGGTATAATCATGAACATATAACCAAAGACATCTTTTTCACATGTCTGGTCATATATTTATGATTACACTCTTCCACAAGTTGTTAAAAGCAGATAGAAACAGTCCCTACTTTGCACAAGAGTGATGTAATGGAAATTACACTACAGAAATATAATTCATTGACAAACACATAAATCAATTCAATACATTGACTCTTTATCTCATTTAAAGAACCATAAGTTTTGAAATTATTTTAAATTAAAAAAAAAAAAACTTCTGTAGAATTTGTCATCTCTGATGGTGGAAAACAATTGTTGTGTCATAATTATAACTGTGTTTCTGTTTGTTTGCTTTTGCATTGGTGCACTTAATTTTTGTTTTGTGTATGTGTTTCTTTTGTAATTTAATTAAAACACAATTTATTTTGCTGTTGCTTCTTCAAGTTATCTTAGATGCTAATAGTTTTAGTTGATAATTATTTTATATTTTTATCTTTTCTAAAGTGGATTATATATTTTTTTTAAAGCTTTTTTTTGTTTTGTTTTTAACAATTTTAAAGTAAATATTTGTTTTCATAAGAGCAAAACAATCTGTATTTTCAAATTTTACATCTCTTTGTAAATAATATTTTAAGTGTAGTAATAGTAGAAATAAAACTAATATAGTCTTTTCAATAAAAGTAAATTAAAATTGTAAATACCAAAATCAAATATTAACTTCATTAAAAATTTCTAAAATTCAATAATGGTCATAAAGGCCTATCCAGTCTCTGGTCATCCACTTATTATTCTTATTGTTTTTACATATATTTGGACTTTTATTCATAAAAGCAAAAGGATACCGCACTTTTTCTGATATGATATTCTAGAAAATATTAAACTCAATTCAGGACACTTTGAGGTTATGAGTCTGGATTCAAAATCTTTTGGCTGTTTACAAGTTTAAGTCAATTTATCTTAAATGAATTGAGTCACTGGATTGTCCAGTTTCTATTTTGAGTAGGACTTCCTTTTCAAATGTTACTGGAAGCCCTCTTTCAAATTTCATGTGTGTTTTTATGTAAGTAAGCATACTTGATTCATTCTGGCTACTAAAATAAATACTACAAAATTATTCAATATTTGAGACACCACTTCTCATTTAAGAATTATGTCATATTTTAAATTTTTGCCTTTTTTTTTTTATAGTCATTTTTTAAATATCCTTTTAAGACTCTTAATTGTGTCCTGAATTGTGGTGATGCAGTGGTAAAATGGCAAACTGATGCTCAAAGTTTATAGATCATGACCCAACTCTATTTATTCCAGTGCTTGGACATCTTATAACTTCTTGGGCAATAAACTATGCCATTATTTTTTTTATTTTTTAGAGTCTAATTGTCTCTGTATGGTATAAGTTTAAGATTGGCTAGGAATAATGCAAAATAATTACTTTTAAATTTTTGTTATATACCTAAAAGCAAGTCTATTGACTTCATAATAAACTACGATGATAAAATTATTCGTGATTATCGTTGCACTATTGCTTATTCTCTCTTGACATTTTATTTTTTAATTTCTCATATTTGTAGTTAATGTACTTAGTTGCTATATTAAAAAAACAACAACAAATTCTTAAATATAAATATCAGCAGTTGAAGTTTTGTATAAGTTTCTTAAAATTTCAAAGCTATAGTGAAGAATTTATGCTTTTACAATTTCTAGTAAAACCATTATTAATCTGAATTTTGTTTATTATCCTTTTTCATATTGTGTGTCTTTATAAATATGTTTCATTCAAATTTTGATTATTAAAAAAATATTGCAAAAATTCAGACTCTTCCATGGAAATTAAAGTCAATGATTTTTTTTTGACAATCCTAATATAGATAATAATCAACAATCTCAAACTGTTGTCAAGGCAACCTTTTAACAATAAAGGTGGTATCCCTATATATAGAGTTATCATTATCAAAATTAAATGTTTCAGCCCAGAAATAGAGTTGACCTCAGGCTAATACACAATTGCATAAGATCAACTGTAAAATAATTACAGTTATGTAAATTAGTTTTATTTTAACTCTGAAGAATTAATAAAAATTTAATTTTTTTATGAAATATTTCCATTCTGGATATTTAGCCAAACATATCTAATTATCATATGTATGTTACCCTACATAGTTTGGTGTAGTTGGTAGAGCATCTGACTTGGAATTAGGAAGTCCCAGGATCGATTCTGGTGCTCACAGGTCTAAAACTTTCCTCATGAACTTCGCAACAATAATGCCATATGTCTTTATATATATATATATAAATAAGAAATTAGATTGATTATCCAGTGAAAAAGACATTTCCTTGCATGCCTGTCAAGATAACTGCCTAATAAATGAGCACATTTATGGTTTGATATTATGCATCTATATATATATTTTATTATATAGATCTGGGCTGCAGAAAGGAATTTGCTATTAATTGAAAGGAGACTCTTTGATTCCTCTTAGAGGCCTTAAAGGAACCGAGCAGGGCAAATTCCTAATGTCCACTCCATACGTTCTTGTCGTTGCAGCTGTTATTACTATGTGATTATTCATATTGTATACGAACATGGATGGGCTGCTCACCAACATGCATTAGCCAGCGAGGTGAGTTTATTGGCTTTTTACCTCCGAGTTTAAGAATATTTTTTCCAATATATACAATCATGACAGACAAAAATAAATTATGGCCCTTATTCCCAGGAGGCTGTAAAGTCACCAACCAAGGTAGTGATTGATGGCCGAGGGTGGAGGGTGCTAAGAATCCCCTGATTGAGGACTTGGGCTGCCATTTGATGACTTTTTATTTAGGTACTTATGACTGCAGATCACTTTCAAGTGAAGGAAGATTGCAAGAGTTAGAAGAAGAACTGTCTTATATTAAATGGGACATTATTGGACTTTGTGAAGTTAGAAGAAAAGGTCAAGAAACAATTGATTTAAAAAGTGGACATATACTCTACTATAAAGGCACAAATATTGGAAATACAAGTGGAGTAGGATTCATTATAAATAAAAAATGGAAGAATAACATTGTGGAGATTGTTGGTGTATCGGACAGAGTGGTAAGATTAATTTTAGAACTTAATAGCAGATACCAAATGCAGATAATTCAAGTTTATGCCCCAACAAGTTCTCATAGTGATGAAGTTATAGAAGATTTTTATATGGATATACAAAATGCTTTTGATCAGAGTAAACAACATTTTAAAATTTTTATGGGAGTCCTTAATGCTAGAATTGGTAAACAAATGAAAGATGAAAATGCTGTAGGTAATTTTGGTTATGGTAATAGGGATGAGAGAGGACCTAGACTTGTGGAGTTTGTGGAAAAAGAAAAACTTTATATTATGAATTCTTTTTTTGAGAAAAATGTTAAAAGGAAATGGACATAGAAGTATCCAAATGAAGGTACAGCAGAATTGGATTATATTTTGATTAACAGAAAATACATATTTCAAGATTGTAATGTTCTTAATAAATTTAACACAGGAAGTGATCATCGATTTGTAAGATGTAAGATACATGTTAATGCAAAACTAGAGACACAAATTATTAAGAAAAACAATATTTATAATTGATATTCCTAATCTTCAGAAACATTCTAATGAATTTAAATTAGAACTTACAAATCGGTTTCAAGTATTAGTAGATTTTGAACATGATTCAGATTTGAATGACATTAATAGGAAAATAACTGATACACTTTTAAAAACTGCAACAAAGATAGCTGGTAGAAAAAAGCAGCAATTGACCAACAAAATTTCTATTGAGACCAGAGAATTTATGAAGAAAAGAAGAAATATGAGGATATACAACAATGATGCATTAAAAAAGATTGAATATCTTGAATTTTGTAAAATGGTGCGGAAAAGAGTTGAAAATGATATAAGAAAGTATAATTGCGAACTAGCAAGGAAAGCTGTAGAAGAGAATAAAAGTCTAAAGAGTGTAAAACAACATTTTGGTATTGGTAGGAAATTTATATCTGCAATAAGAAAAAAAGATGGCATTATTACTAAAAAGAGAGATGACATCATGAAATGTGTAGAAGACTTCTATCAAGAATTATATAGTAATAAAGAACAAGTGCCTCCTATACCTATTATATCTTCCGAATTGCCCAGAATTTTGAATAAGGAAGTGAGACATGCAATTAAATTAATGAAGAAAGGGAAGGCTCCAGGTAATGATAGAATTATAATTGATATATTAAAAGAAGCAGGTGAAGAAATAGAAAAAATTTTAGCGAAGTTATATACCAAATGTCTAAATGATAAAGATGTACCAGTCGATTGGAAGAATGCAGTATTAATATTAATATTTAAAAAAGGTGATAAAGAAGATATTAGAAATTACAGACCTATCAGTCTTTTATCAGTTTTATACAAAAAATTTTACTAAGATAATTACAACTCGTCTACAGAAAACACTGGATTTCCACCAACCAAGAGAACTAGCTGGATTTAAAAGTGGTTTTAGTACAGTAGATCATATCCAGGTGTTGAGAGAAGTTATAGAAAGGACAAATGAATATAAGTTGCCATTATGCTTAGGATTTGTAGATTATGAAAAGGCATTTGATTCTATAAACATTTCTTCAGTGATTAAAGCATTGGATCATCAAGGTGTAAATCCAGGATATTGTCATATTTTTAAAAATATTTATAAAAATGCAACAGCAACAATTAGATTACATAATGATAGTAGGAAAATCAACATTAAAAAGGGTGTAAGACAGGGTGACTCCATATCTCCAAAACTGTTTACAGCAGTGCTGCAAGAAGTATTTTGTGGATTAAAATGGGAAGCTAAAGGAGTGAAAGTAAATGGTGATTATTTAAGTCATTTAGATTTTGCAGATGATGTAGTTGTTTTTGCAAATAATGCTTTAGAGCTACAGGAAATGTTGCAGGAGTTATCAGATGAAAGTAGAACTAAAGATAAATGTTAAAAAGACTAAAGTAATATTTAATAGATTTTCTCAAAATATGAAAATAAAGATTGATTATGATAAGTTAGAAGAAGTTAATAGCTACAAATACCTTGGTCAGATTATTAATACAGATGGAAACATAATGGATGAAATTAATCATAGAATTAAACTTGGTTGGAGTGCTTTTGGTAGAAATAACTTGATACTAAAAGGAAATATGCCTATGTGTTTGAAAAGGAAGATTTTTAATAAATTTGTTTTGCCAGTTCTTACTTATGGATCTGAGACTTGGACACTTAATAGAAGAGCAATACAGAGACTTCAGACCACTCAAGTATGGAGAGATGCATGTTGGGAGTAACAAGAAGAGATCGAAAATGCAATGTATGGGTAAGAGAACAAACAGATGTTACTGACCTCATTGAAAAAATTAAAAGACTGAAGTGGAGTTGGGCTGGACATATTGCTAGAAGAGATGATAATAGATGGACAATTGACATTTTAAACTGGATTCGAAGAGATTGTAAAAGACTCAGAAAGAGACCACATGTGAGATGAATGGATGAAATAAGAAAGTGTGCAGGGGTGATGTGGAGAAGAGAAGCTAAAGATAGGAAAAGATGGATTGAACTTGGAGAGACCTTCATCCTGCAGTGGATTGATAATGGTTTTGATGATATAGATTTAACATTAAATTTAAGAATAAGATATAATAAAATATCAAAAACTTAGATCACTGTATAAAATGCATTAAAAACTAAATAATTGTCAAGAAATGCATTTATTTAGAGAAACAAAAAATGTTATTTTTTCAAATTTATCCAAGAATATTTAAGAAACATTGCCACCCCACCCCCCATATAGTATGGAATTTTTTATTGGTAATATAATTTTTAATAATGAAAACTGTCTTAATAATGTCATCAACAAATAGTACAATATTTGAGCTAATTACTTCAAGCATGTCACATGCTCACTTATCATTTTTAAAAATTAATTTTGTACTGATATTAATAGATTTCTCTGCTGTCTTAAAAATGTATTTTAATTAAAAACAAAAAAATCTGATGGATCGTTAGAAGAAGTATATCTATGGATGAATATAATATTGGATTATTATCGCTGTTATCGTTGTAGAATTCCAAACTCTGGAGCTCTAGGTCTATAAATCACGGCCCAGTTCTGATGTTTATGGTACTCTAATATCCTAACAAGTCACTAGCAATAAAGCCATTCGATTATAATTATTATTACCAACATAATATGGCATTCAGTCCACTTAAATATAACTTGTAATGTTTACATTTTTTTAATCTGTGGGTAATAAGGTTGCATCTGTGATCTGTTTTTAGCCTCATTACATTTAAATTATGGCAAAACTCTTCTTAAAGTAGTGCCACCCTGTGCCAACCAGAGTAATCAATGGATGCCAGAAGGCTTGTGCATAAAATCCCTATCTAGTGCCTACTCATCCAATATCCCCAGACTAATTTCTGGCTTATGACCTTCATCAGTGAGGAACCTTGGATCTGAGAAGCCAGAAACTAGTCTGGGGATATTGGATGAGTCAGCACTAGATAGGGATTTTATGCACAAGCCTTCTGGCATCCATTGATTACTCTGGTTGGCACAGGGTGGCACTACTGTATGGAGAGTTTTGCCTTATGTTTACAACAATTATGTGCTAGTATGAGATGGTGATCATGTGACATTTAAATTATATTAAAACAAATCAGCTGCAATATAAATAGCTATATTAAAGTGGTTTCTGTTGCATATAATTACTATCTTCTATTATGAATAAGTTACTTTTCCCCCCTTTTAAAAAATCTTGTAATTTTTGCTGTGCATGGATTCGCAGAATGATAGGGTGAAACTCCGGGTCTATGAATTGCGGCTCTTGCTATGACACTTCCCCTTTTTGAACTTTTTATGAACTCCCAAATAAATCACTTGATTATTTTTTAAAAAAAATATTATGCATTTTTTTTATATATATTTAAATTTAAAAATGATATAAAATTACCAGTTGTCCATTTTTACTTTATATATATAAAAAAAAATACTGATGGGATAGATAACAGACATTTTTGCAAATGGCAGGTGAAAGGAATAAGTGGCACGGAGCCATGGTCAATAGGATTAATATTTAATAAATATAAATTCATTACTCTATATTTTCTAGTTGAAAAATGAACATTGTTTGTTATAGTCAATCTTGGATCAAATGTCAAATTATAACTTTTTAATTTAAAACTTTTTTTTAATGTGATTTATTACTTATAAGATTTTAGAACATGATTTGTGACTTTTAACTTTTCCAGTTTTCATTTTATTTCTTAATAGTTGCATAAATTTAAAACAATAAATCGTCTTTCTAAAGGGATATATCTTTCTTTTTTTTAAAAAAAATCTATACATTTTATTTGAAATATATTTTAAAAAACTTGTGTCACAAAAATAAATATAACACAAGGAATATCATTAGTTCCAAAAATATGGAGATAAATAGTAGTTAATAAATAGTAGCATAACCTAAATCATTGAGGTGGGTGCTCAAGCACCGACATTGCATTTAGGTTATAGTGCTATTTATTGACAGCTATTTATCTCCGTATTTTTGGGAGTTAATATTTCTTGTGTTTACATTTAAAATATGTTTGTACATTATTAAAGCAATTCTATATACAAATGATTTAATGATGCATTGGGTAAATAGTAGTGTTAAACGGTACAGGTTTTATAGTAGCACGCAATAAATGTCTTACAGATTATTAGCGAATTAATACATTTAGGCACTATTAAAAACCTATCGTGGTAAACACTTTAAAATATTTCACATGATTAGGATTTCCAAACTGTACATAAATGTAGCCAAGTAATTTTTGAATGATCATTACTTTAAATGTTAGAAAAACAACCCGATTGTGCATTCATGGTGTTGTTGACTATAAAACATAAGAACTTCTGATGGATTCCAGTTCTAGTACTTTAGGTTCTGTATTTATTAATTAGAAACCATTTCAAGAATCATACCATTTTATAAATTCTGTTTCACTTAGCATCATCTCACATATAATTAATTATAATCAAAAAAGAAAATGAAGAATCTAAAAAATAAATAGTTACCTACTATAAAAATCGTATTAATATTAGTGAAAATATAAATGAATCTTTGATTTAAATGTTTATTATTGTTTTTTGTTTTTTTTTTAAAAAAAGATAATTATAAAAGCGTAAATATTCCTGCAACTTATATGATATAGAAGAATTTTTAAATATATATTATATTATATTTCTTACCTGAAAACTTATTAAATTATCAATATTTTTTAACATAATCAGCAAAAAAAAAGTTAATTGAAATACACTAATATAGTATTTTTAAATATGTTTTTACAAACCAATATGCATATGAAGTTAGTCAAGTAATAATAATTATATTTTTGATCTCGTTTATCATAAAAATTAAAATATATACCAATGTAACATATGGCACATTAAGGATGTCTTAAGAATATTGACATTATTTTTATGTCTATGAGAATATCAGAGATTAGAAATAGTCAACGCTATGGTTTTCATATTTCTGAAAATGTGTTTGAGTCTGAGCTTTTGTATCCCAAAACTACTGATTATTTAGTATTTCAAGATCCAACAATCTTAATGGCAAGAACTGAAATCATTTAGAGATTTCATTATCATGATATAGAAGCAATAATACTATGAGCATAACGATATTAGAATCTAAGCATGTTTTATAGTCACATAATTTGTGCTGGAACTAAATCTTCTATGACTAATTGTGGTAAAAATCATTTTGTCATGGGAGGAATTGACTGGCATTGTGAAAGGTTATTCTCCAGAAGTACAAAATAACGGCTGAAAAAATCAAACACTACCATGTTTTAATTAAAGTAGTCTATCGTAACCTTCACAAGAACATTTCTATGCCATTGATTGTTAATTTGCTTTAATGTCATGGGCTTAAGAACTAAATAGTAGAATAAAAGATGCCTTAAGTCATATGGATAATTATTTACAGTCTCAATAATCTGAAAGATTTATATTTAGTCATTGTCAAAAAAAGTTCTATCATCCAGACTACCTTTTCCCAAACTGTAGAGTACAAATATGATGATGATTGCAACAGTCTAATTACTCTTCATGAATATATTATAGGTACTTTACATGGTGTAAACATCAATAATAAGTAAACAATTCTTGATTCAAATAATGTCCTTGCACTATATATTAATAATGTCACAGGTTTTTTTTTTATATTCTGCCCAACTATCATATATGTTATATTCTACTATTTGATTGTTTTAATTATTATATTTTATATTCTACAGAAGATATGAACTGCATATTGCCCTAATGTAGGCATTCATGGATGGACATGCAGAAGTAGCCAGACTATTATTGGATAGTGGGGCACTGGTTAATATACCCACAGAAAGTTTTGAGTATCTTTAACCTTGGCTATTTGTGGAGGTCATGTGGAGTTAGTCATGCTTCTTTTAGAACATGGAGCTAATATGGAGAAAATTAATGACAACTATTATTCTGCTCTAATGGAAGCTGCTCATGAAGTTATGAAGAAATGGTTGCATTGTTATTAAGCCAAAGTGCTGACATTACGGAAGAAACTCAGGAGACAGCTGTGAGCCTGGCTTGCTATTCAAAAAAAAAAAACATTGATTTCTTACTGAAGTCTTTTAAGAAATTGAGCAGGTAAATTGTAACCTTCACACAATAATTATAAACAAACTGTTCATCAATGCATAAAGGCAAATGTAATAATTTTACTGGCTTTCATCTCGAGATTAAAGCTAATAAAACACTATGGTCTTAATCCTTCTGACAATGTTTTCATATCTGAGCCAATAATTATATTTTTTTTGTAAGCAGAATGAATATGTATATCTCTTTTTGGCATATTTTACTTTTTACTAAATATAACCACTTATTTTTGTACCAAATGCAGATAATGCTGATAATCCCTAGGGTTTACATAGGCTTCCATCTAGTGGTGTCTACATTTGCCACCTATAACCATAGTTCACATGAATCTGAAAGAATATTTCATAAATTAGAAGAACTAGTATTATCTCATACTGAATGGAACATTGGGACACTTTTAGGATAGATAAAGAAATTATTGATTTGAGAACTGAACATATGCTTTACGATTAAAGGAAAAAGATTGAGATGGAAATTGATATCTCAAAAGAATGGCAGTATTTACTAGCAATTTTATTGGAATACGCTAAATGCAAAAATTTTCATCTTTTTAAATTCTGATGAAAAAGAGGACAATTTTTTATAAGATGTAAATAATTGTCATATGATGTTTTAATATCAGATTCAAAAACTATTTGAAAAATGAAAAGTGTGCTGTATAATTTTTGGATATGGTGATACAAAATGTTAGAGGGCATTAACTTGTAGAATTTGTGAAGAAATAAAAACTAGTTATATTTTTTGAAAGAAGAAATGAACATGGAATTATTAGAATAAAGATATAACAAAATTGGATTATATTTTAATTAAATAAAAACAGTGTATTTGACAATTTCAACACAGAAAGTATTCGTTGATTAATGAGTTGTTCGTAGTGTGAATACAAAGCCAGAAAGAGAAAAGCTACAATAAAAATATAATAACAAGTTATATTCTTAATTTTTAGAAATAATCCAATGAATCTAAACAAAAACTTTCCCATTGTTAAAAATGTTAAAATGATAGAAGATAGTTCAGGCTTGATCAAAATCAATTAAAATGATAGAAAGTAGTTCAGACTTTATCAAAATCAATTAAAAAGAAACAAAACAAAAAAAAAATCAAGCAAGAAAGAAAGGATAATTAAAAATGCCCATTTAGAAAAATTTAGTATGGGAATTTTATAAAATGATATGAAAAAGAGTTAATGATATAATAAGATAATATAGCTGTTAAATGGAAAGAAAAAGGCTATAGAGAAGAATAAAAGTCTTAAAGATATATAAATTTTATCAGTTCAACATTAAAGAAAATGAAGCAGTTACTAAAACAAAAATGACATAAAACATTTGAAAGAGTTTTACAAAGGATTATATAATAATAAAAAATGAGAAAACACATAGTCCCTGCAATCGCAACAAGGTCAGTTGACATGTAGCTAAAAGACGGGATGAGACATACCATGAAATTTTGAAGAACAGAAAAATCTCCACAAAAAAGTGGAATAAGTATACTGTTTTCCTAAAAGTAAGATCTGACCAGGAAGTAAACTAGCATGATTTTTTAGGATGCTTATAATATAAGCCCTAGTTAAAATCATCAACCAAATAAACGCCCCCCCCCACACACACACACACTGAAATTCATGATGGACATATGCAATGACTGTATAAATAAACAATATTATTGACTTTATTATTTTAAATAAATGATACTATAAATTATATGGTTCTTTTGTATTTTTCCATCGACCATTTTTGACAAGTGGAATTCTACTTTTATAGAGAAACAATTTATCTACCTCAAATCAGTATGTCAGACAATTTAGAATTTTATTTATGTAATTTTGGGTACCTGTTTTATTTATATTTAATACGTGGTAAAATGAAAATACACACAGCAACGCGTAGTTTTTTTAATAATATTTAGCGTTATTACTGCATCGAATTATAAATAGAAGTATATGTAAATTATTGCCTATTTTTATCAGGATTCATTATGATATCAATATACTTGTGTATGCATATTTTTTTATAAGTGTATGTAGTATTATATTGGCTTTGCTTTTATTCTTTTGATGTTTTAAATAATGAAGAGAAATAGAATCAATAAAATTCATCATATAAAAAAACTGTTTAGCTCAGAATACTTATTTTTCTCAGCCATTAATTTCATTTTATCAATTTACATGTCATATTTAGCTTTCAAAATTTCATCTTGCATAGTATTTTACTTGTCTCTTACTCCAGTCTTCAACTATTTAGATTTGCACCCCCACCCCTACCTATTCCACTTTTTTTCTAAAATGCTTTTTATTATTCGTTTAACTTTCAGGCTGCATTAATTCCAAATCTCTTTCATTTTTGATATTTTTGGTTAAGTAATATTTTCTCTTTACTTACTCTTTTTACAACTTTAATATTATCAGTGAATATATTTATCACTTTATTGGCAAATAATAATATTAAAAAAAAAACCATATCCTAATTTAAAAAAACAATCATAATTTTGTTATTTTTTACCAGTATTTTATTTTTAAAAAAATTTTTATGTTTGACTGATTAATTAAAGAATTTCTCTACTAAAAACATATTACCCTATTAAAAAGATAAAAAAATATATACAATTAAATTTTTAGTAGATAGGTTGACCAAAATCCATTGATATAAGACACTAAGAGATTATATTCAGCTTATCTAAATGATACTTGATAATGTCAAGAAAATTCTTATTCAAAAGTTAGGCTCATCATTTATGACTTGAAAAACTGGCAGTCGAATCCGGAGGATGTGCTAGTTTTCTTTCTGCTGCTATCTTTAACTAATTGTTGTAGAGAAATTCAAAGTAATCATTAACCACTGATTTATAATATCAATAATGGAGCATACTATAGAGTTATGTAATATATAAAGAGCCTGCTACTAGCTCTAAACAAGCTTAATTATTTTTTTTGTTTAGAGCTAGTAGCAGGCTCTTTATATATTACATATTGGTAATACAAGCTATATAGGTCATGTGATATATGACTGATTTTTACTATAGAGGTATGTATATATAGTGAATTCCGTCCCAGATAAAAATGGATAGTTTTAAATATATTTTTTTGCTTAGAACAAGTTACCATTTTATCCGTTGAAATAATTTTCTAAATATAATTAATTAGTAATAATGATATAATTGTAGTTAAATTTGTATTCACTGCAACAAAAGCACCGTTTAAAAATTCTTATGGTGGCGTTCTTTGGAAGACCATGTGAAAAAATAACATCTTTCTAGCTTTCAAAAAGCAGAACAAGTATGGCATCCACCAAACAATAATCAGACTTAAATTTTGTAGAAAACATTGATTATATACTAAACTTGAATATTATATAAATTAGAAAATATATTAAATTGTTAGAGAAATACAATTAGTTAAAAAAGGCTTCAGGATTTTAAGCCAAAGTTTGGAAATATGGGTTATGGACTAGAAAAGCAAATAAAATGATTATTTGTTATTGATTAATTAGTTATTAATGGATTATTGTTGCTAGCTTATCTATGGATTTAATGTATATGCATGCTTAATCCTTATATATATATATATAAAGACATTAACTTGAAGGGATGAGTTTTGTTATATATATTTGATGTAGGTAAACCAAACAAATAATGCAGTTGGTTAGAGTGTATTCTTAAAATTTGAAATTCAAAAATTTAAAGGTGTAAGTTAGAGTCTTATGTTATCTTTGATATCTATTGATATTTTATTTTGATATTAAATATATTGTATCCTTTAACAAAAGTTTTATTTAAGTCTTTTCATCTCTCAAACCATATATATTTTTATTTAATCTTAAAATAATTTTATTAGTTTTGTGGCTGGCCATTAGTCTACCTTACTAGTAGTAATTACCTATGATAATTTAACATTGCTTTTCAAAGTGTTTTGAAAATATTGCACATTATGCTCATTGTAGTGATCACTCTACAGTGTTTGACAGGCCATTGCTTTTCTGTTTTATAAAATATGCAAATTGCCATGCATTGGTGGTCGAGAGGTCAGCGCGACTGCCTTACAAGCAGTTGTCCCAAGTTTGCGGGTTCGTTTCCTGGCCTATGCTATGACACATGAAAAAAAATAAATATGCAAATTGTTTGTCTTTTTTTTTTTACATTGAAATAAAGCCTATTCATAAGTAATTTCCAACTAGTGGGGGAACTGATTGAAATTAAGATAAGCAAACTGTATCAAACTATCATTGTTATAGCTTCTGCAGATTATATTTCAGTTGTTGCAAAATTTTCCTATCAAAAAAAAAAGAAACAAAAAAACAAAACAATATAATTTAAACAATCAAATTGTTATTTATAGATATTCTTTAAAAATATTTAAAGAAAACCGAAATATGAATACAATATAAACTTAATTTTATATCATATAGTTTACAATTGGAGATATCACAAGGGATTCCCAATAATTTTAGTATTCTTGCAATCTGAAAAATAATATATGAAATTAATTAAAAATGGCTGACACGAAGATAAGAATTACGCAAAGAAAAATTGAAAAAAAAAAATTAAGAAATTGATTTTTTTAAATTTTTTTTAATTGTAGCATTTAAATGCCAATTAAAGTGAATCAAAAGTTTACTTGATCAGGCTGTCAGTCAGTAATAAATTTAAGTTACAGTAAAGGATAAGGCAAAAAATTCTAAGTTAATAAATGTGAAGAATGTCTTGGATTTTATTTTTACGATTATGTTTATTTCTATTTTTTTTTTTTTTTTAGGCAAAAGTGACTGGCCAGAAAGGTGAAGGTGATCTGGAAAGTGATGCAAATAGCACTGGTTCCCAGAGTCAGAAAAACACACCCGTTACCACTCCCACAACTGAAAATAATCCAATACATACTAAATAAAAATTATATATATATAAGAAATAAAAAGGGGAGGGGGGAGTAAACTAAAAATTCCAGAAGAAAAAAGTTTTTTAAAATGTCTGTTTTCTTTTTATTTATTTTTGGGATGGGTGCGTTGGATCGAAGCTGTATTAGTATTTAATAAGTGGCGCATTTTACCATTAGAAATTCTGTGGGTTTTGTTTTAATTGTTTAGATGGCACGTGGCTTATACAATAGTTTTCTCAACAATTTCCATCATTCATCTTTATTTTTTAAAAAATTACAGTATATTAAAAAAGTCGATGAGAAATTTTTATAACTTCAGTCTAAATGAAATATCAATTAACATTCTGACTGTTATAAAACTTGTAAAAATGGTTTGAAATATAAAATGAAATGTACATTAAAAAATATATATAAATCTCGTTAAAAAAAAAAAAAGATGATAGACAAAATTTGCCAGGTGCACTCCCCTCTCCCGTTCGTGATAAGAATACTTAAATGAATCAATATGTGTTTCCAAAGATAAACTAATCATATAACTTGAATAGATTTAAAGTCTTGTCTGAAATACAGTTTACATAATTTAAAATGCAAAAATCATAAAAATATCATATAGAGAGTTGTATATATATGTTATGTATAGAAAATTGTTTTTAATAATGTATATTTCAGATAGACCGATTTATAGTCATTATTAAAAATTAACACTGTTTTAAATATATATCCATAACAAGAAGTTAGTCATGGATATAATTATTGTGAATAATTTGCTTTAGATGCTTAGCCAAACTTATTAAATGTGCTTCATCTTTTTGCACATAGTTGTGTTTATTATATGATTCATTAAACAATTTGCTAACCACAAAACTGTTGGGATGTTTTACGTTTTCATGAGACTTAGTCTTTCAATGCTACATTAAAACAAAGCACCGTATTTTAACCCTACTACATATTTATCATTTTCTTCATAATTTTTATAATTTAGATTTTTTTTTTTTAAAAAAAAAGCAATCATTAACTGATAAATTGATAATTATTATAAAATAAATTCTTTTGAAAATCTTTAAAATCATTCATCCTAATTTCAGAGAGTAGAGGCAGAGTTTTAATTTAAAAAAGAAAATAAGGAGCCAATACGGACATTTGTTTACTCTGTAAATAAATATTAAAAGTATTTTATAATATATTTAGATTATATTATGCGAGTAAGAATCTTTTTTCTTTTTAAAAGGAAAAACGAGAAGTTAACGACTAATTCGTACTGCATTTAAGTTTCTTCTTTTACTGTTTTTAAACTTATCTGATTTTCATGTACTTTCTTGATTAGATTCATGTACAATATTGATAAATGTTTCAGTAATCCTATCAAACATTCCTATAATTGATTATATTTTTGTGCATTTATGCATAATATGTCATTAAAAATGTTGAAGTTAAGTTTGCAAACTTTTTTTTTTTTTTTACAAACTGGTTACATTATTACAAATCTAATTAAATTGTGGCTTAAGATGGAAATGATGATTTGTCAAGCGTTGTTAGCCGAGAGGTCATCGCAACCGTTTTGCAAGCAAGTAGTTGGTTGCAGACGGTTGTAGGTTCGCGTCCCGGCCGATGCTATGACATATGAAAAAAAAAAAAGATGGAAATGATATTGCTCCAGGAACAATATATAATGAATCATTGTTTTTCGAATTTATTTATATTATAGGAAGCTTAATGTCCACTTTTAAGATAATTTACATCTTTATAAAGTATATACAAAGATAATTTTAAAAATACATGAAATATTAAATAACTATTGAAGATTTGGCAAAATCTATTATTATTTAATTGTATAAAAAAGATCTTGTGGGATAGAAATTAGAGCATCCACTGCTGATATGGAATTCATGTCCAATCCAGATGAGTCTTGGATTTTTTTTTTTTCATGCCACAAGTCAAGTTACATTTTTTTTTTTAGATAATTGACTGGTTAACCATTCAATTATTAGTCAATAAATGTATCTAATTATTGGTTAAAGAAGCATCTCAGGTTAATGTGAGTTGGTCATATAAGAATCATTTCATGGACTAATACTAACTACTTTTGTTGGAGAACGTATCATTCCTATAGACATTGAACCCAATCTTAGCTATTTGAATTGGATAGCTGGGTTTGAAGATTTTCAGATTTTCCACTCAATAGATAACTTTTAGATAAGTGCTGGCTTTGGGTTGGTATTTTTAGATCTAGTGTCTGAAGCTACCTTAGCGCCTCTCTGAGGAGTGCCAGAGCATGAAACCATGGTCAGAGGTGGGGGGGGTTCCTGACGGAGCAATCTTAAGCCTCTCTTTAAAAAACATTCTTTATATCATTTTACTCGTATATATATTTATATATTCAAATTTGCATACTTTTGTTCATCTGCTCAACAAAGTCATTTCTTAATTCATTATAATCTAAAGCTGAGTGCACTTTCGGTGCAAGAGTACTCAGCTTTAGATTATAAATAACAAAGAACCATTTCATTATGCAGACAAACAAGTGTATGCAAATTTGAATTACAAACACAAACAAAGGGAAAAATCATTATATATATATATGCACCCAGAATATGGTATAATGGAATTTAATCCATAACATTTTTTAAATACTAACTTTATATATTTTACTGCAATTAAATTCTATTAAGATTTTAAAATGTCAAATTTCATGGGGAAATTGAAACAAATTTATCCATTAGCACAAAAAAAGTGAAAACTGTTGAATGAAATTTAATTGTGTTAAATAAGGATTTTGTATATTGTATATACTGTAATGAATAAAGCAGTTTGGCATGTAACTTCATCATATATAACATTCTACAAAATATATAACATAGAACAAACTATAGAGAAAGGGGTTAAGTTTTCCAGCAAAGTCACATCTACACCCAAAACTACCAATCATACAAACTTTTCTTTTAAATAGTCCGGTGGTCGTGGAGATCAGAAACCCTTTTATAATAAACTATATATAATACCTATAGTATATTAATCATATAAAAGTATAGTATTTATATTTTTCCAGATAATTTGTTAAGTAATTATATATAAGAAAACAAACAATCTATATTTTACAAGCAAAATTAATTTATAATTAATAAAAATAACATTAATGTTGATGTAATAATCATTGACATCTAAACTCATGTACCAAAATCAACCAATGCATATATGATTAATAAGTTACCATATTGTGAAACTAAATCTAGTTAGCATTGATGTACAGTCAGTGATACAGCAATCTATATACTGAGGACACATAAGAGAAAACAATGGGTGAAATGCCTAATAAAGATAAGATAAATTAATACTGGACATAGACTTAAAGTATCAGCAATAATAAAACAACTATCATTAATATCACCTATATAAAAAATATTTGAAGAATATCAACACTAATTCATCATGTCAGCTATACTTACTAATGCATAACAAAATTACCCATGCTCTTGGAAAAGTATTTATTAAAGACTAAATTATATAAATAAAGCCATACGAAATTACATTTGGTATCAACAAAATATCAAAAGTGAAATACCTTTCATCACCCTATATTTAAACTCCCAATAGATGCAGCGGCAATCAATCTCCATATACAAAATAAATAATTAGCAATCAAACATCTATTTAAATTTAAATTTTTATAAGTAATTATATTTAGATAAATTATATATTACAGTAATTTATACTAAAATATGATGTCAATATACTTACTGTTATTAAGAATAAATTATCACATTTGCATTATATTATGAAAATTCTAATAAAACACAAACCTTATTGTCAATACATATGCTTATCAATAGGTTATACATTTAGATATTGTTTAAGAACTGATAGATTATGAGCTTAATAGTTGTATTTAAAAAATGCTTATAGCAGAAAGTTTATTTTAGAAAAAATCATCAAGATGTCTAACTTATCTTTATTTACTTCGATTTATTAACACAATATAAATTATGTTTTCCATTACAATTTATTTAAGCTGATAAAAGTTTGCCTGGAATTAAAGGTTGCCACCCATTTTATTTGAAATTATCCATTTTCAGGGTCTTCCAATACATGGTATAAATAATATAACTTACTAAGTTATCGTATTCAATATTTATGGTTTTTTTAGTTATTAAAATAATAAAGAAACAGAAATCCAAAGGGTTGTAATTAAAAACTTTTTTAATTTAAATTCTGTAATGATTAAGCATATTATAATAAAGGTGCAGACAGACATCACTTTTCAAATTAGCACTATCCCGTAATTTTGATAATATGTCACTGAAACACAAAAATCCGAAGAGTTGTAATTAAATTTTTTTTAAAATGTAAATTCACTATACTAGCTGTAAACTAATCTCAGTGCACTCGCAATCAAGATTTTGGAATCTTAGCTTTTCAAGCAGATAGGCGCTTAAAACATGTTTGTACATGACACTGTCCATTGAATCTCTGTGCATAAAGTGTAATATCAGCCCCATATCACATGCTTTCCAGGCAGGCACTTCTACAATTTTGGAAATATTCTACTGCATCTTGTTCTGTCGATGAAAGATTCCAAATTTTAATCATTTTCAAAAATGATAAGACAAAAAAGAAATGTTAAAAAAACCACATATTAACGAATGTCAACAAAAAAAAACCGCAGTGAAATATTTTTAAAATTGCAGGATGATGCCTGCCAGAAAAGTATGTGATATGGGGCTGATATTATGTTGTATGTGCAAATGGAGATTCAATGGCGGTGTCATATGCAAATATGTTCCAAACGTCTATCTGTTTGGAAAGAAATGTGGTTAAAAGACTCCACAACATGGTTCGTGAGTGCATTGAGATTAGTTTACAGCTGGTATCATGAATTTACATTTAAAAAAATTATAATTACAACCCTCTGGATTTTTGTGTTTCAGTGCAATATTTTCAAAATTATGGGATAGTGCTCACCCGAAAAGTGATATTCTGTCCGCACCTTTGTTATAGTTTGCTTAATCATGTTTTGTTTTCTTTACTGCATTTGCATTTAAAAAAATTTTAATTACAACCCTGTGGATTTTTGTGTTTCTTTATCATTTTATTAAATAAAAAAAAAGCTTAAATATTATTGGATACGATAACTTAGAGTCAGCCCTATTGTTAATACCATGGAATGGCTGCCCCTGAAAATGGATAATTTAAAATAAAATGGGTGGCAACCTTTCCGGCAGGCAAACTATATAAGTAGTAGATGATTTTTTTTTACATTATGGCACCACATTTTAAAAGACCTGTATGAAGTTGAAGATAATAATCAATTTACTGCAGAGATTGTTATTGAAAAGTATTACTGTAAATGTTTGATTAAGAGATTAAAAAAAAAAACACCAACCATTAAAACCCATGTCCGTCTCTTCATTTTATAAACTTAGAATTTAGTACTGTTCTTACTAACACCCAGTCTGAACACATGATCTGCTGATATTAAGAAATTATTGGCAACACACCAACAGAGCAAAATTTTTGCAGTTTATAATTAAAATATTAGTAGCAGCTTTTTACAGTTGAATATTTTAAAAACAAAATGGATTTCAATAAAGAGAATGTTTTATACAATTATATGTAAGTTAACTTTTACATTATAGTTTTATAAAATGAACTTTTATTTAAATAAAAGACTGCATAATGTGCTTAACTAATGATAATAAAATTCTAAACACATTGACATCATATTTTTAAATCATTAAATTTTTTTTCCATATGCTTAATATATATATACCAATGAAATATATTCCTAAGAAATATTTCAATATATATAGGCATTTGTATCTCATATAAATGCAAACAGTTATGTTTATATATTTGTAGCAGAATAAATTGGACTTATACGAGTCTGTCATTTAATTTAAAGCTCCAATTAAGTATTTTCCTTCATAACTATTATGTCAAATCCACTAAAAGATATCTGGATAATCAACCAATCAAATAGATTTCACAAAGCCAATAAATAATATCTTAATATCATTTATGTTCTTTATTACTTTTACAATACTTCATACAATTACCACTATTGATGTTTTCGATTAACCTAGAAATATTCAGAACTATAATAAACAATACAAATATATGTGAACATATACTTTTATATATATCTTATCTGAAGAAGATTGCTGGGGCAATAATGGATTGTAATTATATGAAGCATTGTGAAAGTAACAATGAACATAAATGATATTAATAATATATGGCTTTGGCAATGTAATAAGAAAGATAAAGAAGTAAAATAATCATTAATGGGTGTGATAAAATTAAGAAAAAGTGTTTCCTTATCAATGCAGAATCAGATTATACATATTTTTATTTAAATGAGATTTAATAACTCCACATTTGATTACTAACTATAATCATCCCCCAACAAATGGAATTATACCATTTAATAAGTAAATGTTTAATTCTTGGTGGTCTGATATCATTGAATACTATTTGTAAAAATATTTAATTTTAGAATCCATAAATAATAATGCCATTTCTGTGTAGATGCAAGCAAATAAAATTGCTAAACGATGATTCTAAACCTTAAATTGTAATTTTTCTTAATGCGCAATGTCAACTAATGTATTAAATAAGATATGTTTAGATGTAAGGTAAATGATTGAATAATAAAATTCAGAAAACACTTAATATTAGCGCAATAAAAAACGACAAGTATAATCTAATTTCAAATGCAAATACTTTTAATGAATAATTCATTATGAAAAATATACATATAAGGAATAAATTTTAGAAATGTTTAGGTTACAGAAACGTGCTGATAATTATAATATAGTAAACATTTTATTTCTCTTCTGATATAAGTAAAGTAAATAAACTCTCACCCAAAAATTGTTAATTTAAAGAGAAATTAATATCGGAAGCTCATAAATACACATTTATTGCAACATTCATCCTTTGTTCTCATCTACTTTTATAAAAAGAATACAAAATAAAATATTTTCCTCAGTCAATACATTTTTATTTTTTACAACTGCAAACAAACCATTATATTATAGAGTTGTTACACAAAATATGGGTTTAAAGATTGTAAGCACAGACAATTGTCACTAGAAAAATCCATTTAAGAAAATTTTTCAGTTTCTACTTTATTAATTTTTATTCTGAAACTATTCCACTGGGAATTTCATTTGTTTACACTATTATTTTTTTTTTTTTGTATTATAATGTAAGATTTTTTTTAAAAGATATATCACTTTAATGAGAACTAGTATACATTGGTTTGAATATTCCAAGAATGAATGATGATTTCATTTAAAAATACAACAGTGTTAAATTTTATTTTTCCTGCCCTTAAAAAGTTATAATGGAGTTCATTATCCAATTATGCATTTCTTTTTATATACAGCTTTTTTGTTAGAGACATGTCCTTTTGGAACAAAAATAATGAAAAGCATTTTTCTAAATTTTCTTTCTCGATTTTTTTAAATTATAAATTACTTATACATTGACAATATTACTAGTACTATTAATAAAGTAATATAATTTAGCAACTTTCAAAACCAAAAATGTGGTTTAGGCAAAAGTTATTTTTAAAGTTTATAGCAAACCACATTTTTCTTCTTTTTCAAAAAGCAAAAATGTTTTTATAGATTTTTTTATTTAATTAACACATAATTATAACTGCTTAATGGAATTATGGATGCAATATATGAAGCTTTATCTTGTAAGGAGAAAAAATAATTGATAAAAAAATTTAAACATTTTTTTAATAATTAATTTTTACAAAATTATTGATTAAGAAAAGATAAAATTAACTTTATCTTATTGCATTGCCAAATCCGTATAATATTAATACCATTTATGTTCCTTATTACTTTTACAATGCTTTTTACAAACTATTTACTATTGATGGTTTCGATTGCCCCAGCAATCTTCTTCAGAACTTCTACTTACGTTTTCAAACCGTCAATAGTGGGTTATAAAAAGCATTGTAAAAGTAATAAAGAACATAATATTAAAAAATAAATTTAATAATTTTATTTGGATTTTTTTTACAAGATTGAGATTTAAAGATATAATTAATCCCAAAGTTGTGTGTTGATGCACAAAGGACTCTCTTTCCTGCACACACAAAGAACATCCATATTATGATCAAGAAATGTGGGTCATAGGTTAAGACATAAAAGAAATAATTATTAGTTGTTGGTTAATGAACTTAAATGATTAATATGTGTGGCAGTAAATTTAATATGTATGCCTATATGTTCTTATTTACTTTTGGATATTTTTTTTTTAACAAAAAAATACAGTTTACAGACGTGCCCTGTTATAATATGTTTGCTGAATTCGTATTACAAAAGGCTTTATGATATTAACTGACTTAATTGCAAGTGTTTTTCTAACGTAAGCATAACAATTGTATCTATTTTAATATTATATATTCTTTAAAAAAAAATTTTATAGTAAATATTAAAAAAAAAGCTACTAAGCAATAGTAATTAGGTGTCGTTGATTTGCCAAGAAAAATGTAATATAAAAAGTGTTTGTAGCTAAAGCTTTTATACCTTCCATTTTTTGTTGACATATTTACAACTGAGTATTTAACTATTCTTAGATAGAAGTAAAATAAGGTTAGAAAATACTCATTGCCACCTGACAATTGGAAAGGCCAGTGTGTGACACATTTTTTTTCTTTTTGAGGTGCAATCTCAGAAGCTGTTGCACGGTACTATTATTAAGTACTCTGATAATTATAAGACTCATTTTTCCAGAACGGAATTTCAGGCAGCTCAAATAGTTTATTATTGTGGAGTCCATCCGAGTGCTTTCTTTGTAAACATTCGGGCCTAATCTGGTCAAGTAATCTTTTGTTCATTTTGCTTGCTATCCAAATTTTAATAAATCTGCAATCAACCTCAATAAAAAATATTAATTTTATTTCCCATACTCTTCAACATTAGAAGAGCAATACAGAGACTTCAGACCACTCAAAGGAGTATGGAGAGATGTATTTTGGGAGTAACAAGAAGAGATTGAAAATGCAATGTTATGGGTAAGACAACAAACAGGTGTTACTGACCTTATTGAAAAAATTAAAAGATTGAAGTGGAGTTGGGCTGGACATATTGCTAGAAGAGATGATAATAGATGGACAATTGAAATTTTAAACTGGATTCCAAGAGTTTGTAAAAGACCCAGAAAGAGACCACATGTGAGATGGATGGATGAAATAAGAAAATGTGCAGGGGTGTTGTGGAGAAGAGAAGCTAAAGATCGGAGAAGATGGATTAAACTTGGAGAGACCATCCTGCAGTGAATTGATAATGGTTGATGATGACTCTTCAACATTCACACCCCAAATAACGGAATTGAATAATTATGATTATTTTTATATAGTTTGCTACCATATCTAAAAATATTTTCCAAGCTTTTCATTACAACTGTTTTCAGTGGTAATGTGATACAAAGCTTGGCTACCGGATTCTTTGTTGAGAGTGATTAGTATAAGGTTGCTTTAAAAATCCTGAATCCATATTTGTCTTCACCAATCAGGATCTCCATATTTTGTGATTGACATAAAAGCTAAATGGATAGGATGACAATATACAGCCTAAGCTAATTTATTTGTTAATATAAAACCAAACTATTCATAGTCTGTTCAAATGTAGCTTGGAAATACCATAGATAGATTTTTAATAGCAAATATTTGGTATAGCTGTTTTTAAGAACATTAAATTTAGTGTGGCCAATTGAATCAAAAATACTGCTTAGAGATCAACTAAAAATCATGCTGAAAATAACATGCTTACATCAACAAGAATTATATTTTCAAAATATGAGAGTACTTCCTTTGTTAGCAATATATTTTGATAAATGTTAAATATAGAAACATTTAGAATTGTCTTTGTAATATTCAATTTTTATTTATTAGTGCAGAGATTTATGTAATTTAAACAAGATATTTACACTCTAAACACACATTGTAATGATATAATAATTCCACAATGTCTTGTTGAGGACTGAGCAAAAATCTCAATTCAAAGCACTAATAAAAAATGAATATTACATAGTTTCTAATAGTTTGTAATTTGTGAACCTTAATATATAGAAAGAAATTAGTGAATAAAGAAACATCTTAACACTCTCAAACTAAGAAGCTTTAGATTGGCCTATATAATTAAATTTAGATACAAAAGATAAGGTGGCTTTTTTGTCTTTTCAATAGTATCTTGTGCTTTGATTTGAGAGTATCATCAATACTCAACAAGTCATCATTGAGCTATTATAACATGATTGCAGCATGTGCTTAGGATGTAAATCCCTTCTATTTACAATTGTCTTTAAATATGAATATTTAGGATATATGAGCACAGACTTTCACATGACCCACCACTTTCCACTCTATCTCATAACACATACGCTTGAACACATATATGTCAAAAAGATGAATAATCAATATACATATTTTATGCTAAATTAGCAATCATCAGTTGGTCCAGATTATCATCTCTACACATATATGCTACTCAGATATACATATTAAGACAGCCAATCTTCATACTTTAATTAACAGGCTTTAATCTACTCCAATTGAAAATCTGATGATGGAATGCTCAAAGGCCATCCTGAGGCTGAGATGCTTGTCATACCCATGTTGACCTAAGGTCAATCTGACCCCTCATGTACAGGACGTAATTCATTTAATATATATACGAGGGATGGGCAGAAATCTCTACTATTTAATAACTGAAACACAGGCTTATTATATACCTATGTCTATATATGTAATATATAGGGTAGATGAGCACGGGCTTTCACACTACCCACCACTCTCCACTCTATCTCATAACCCTGATACACTTGAACACATATATGAAGATTGGCTATCTTAATATATATCTGAGCACTTATTGCATATATGTGTAGAGATGATAATCTGGATCAACTGATGATTTCTGGTTTAGTTTGAAATACGTATATTGGAGATTATTTATCTTTTCAACATATATGTGTTCAAGTGTAACAGTGTTATGAAATAGAGTGGTGGGTCGTGTGAAAGTCTGTGCTTATATAGCCTATATATTACATATATTGATACAGGTGTATAATAAGCTTGTATTTCAGTTATTAAATATGAATATTGTAACTTTGAGAAAATGGGGGGGGGGGGTATTAAATAAAACAACCTTAAATTAATTTTTATCTGTTCAAAATTAAGCATCAAAACTTTTTTTTTTTAAAAAAAAAAAAAATAGGTATATGCATACTATCATAAAATAAATAATCTTGCCTGTGTACGATTTTTTTTTTTTTTACTTTTAACTACCTACATTTATGCATAAGTTAATTAATGTTCCATTGAAGATTTTGAATATTACCACTGAATATAAATGAGATAATGTAAAGCATTTATTAAAAATTATATTTTAAATACTAATATGAATTTTGAATGGTATAACTTATTTAGTTAACGCAATCCTGCTCCAACCTAAGAAGTTAATGCTCTGCATAATTTGGTAGTGTGATAGATTGGCAGAGTGGTCCACAGCTAGTTCTGCACTTGAACATCTTATGAATTGTTGGGGGTTAACTTCATTCAACTGTTTAGATAAAATATGAGGTGAAAAACAAATATATCCATACATATTTTATTGATTGCCTACTTCATTAATTTGAGAATATGATCATTATCCAACACAAAATAGCAATATATGTATAGATACATTCTATTTAATCAAAAACATCAAGAAAAATATTGCTACACTTTCTTCAAAAACAAGAAAAAAGACTGAAAGAAAAACTTTCTTAAAAAAGAAAAAAGACCGGAAAAAAGAAATGTTTGTTTTAAAAAAAAAAGACTGAATGTTTTAAAAAGCCAAAAAATCAAACAAATCAAAAACATAAATCAACAAAATAAAAACAGCCCGGTAACGTTATATTTGTTTTTCACTAGCAACAGCGCCATCGGGCGGTGTCGATGTATTACCCAATACTATAATACTGGATACATAATTATAAAAATAGGGAAACATTAAATTTAACAAAAAATATATATTTCATATTTTAATGATATTTGTGACATTTTTCTAGTTGAAATTAAAGCAGAAGTTACTGCAAATCTATAGTGAACTATATATAAACCAATGCAAATCCATCAATAAATAAAATACAGAATAAGCTCGCCTATACTTTAGAGTAGATCATATATAAACATTCAGTTTATTGATGTGTTACAATGCAGAGTGGGAATTTGCATATTAATTCTGAAATCACCATAACCAATCAGAGGGCAAGGCTGTGATTAATATCTAACAAGCCCTGAATATTAAATGAAACAATAGTTAATACAAACAATAACTTCCACCTTAATTTCATTTACATTTGAGGATTAATATTTATATTTATTGACCCTTATTTAATATTCAGAATAACTTGTGTTTATACTGAAATTGCATTAATATATAGAATTCACACTCTGTGTTACAACATGGCAATAAATTGAATTTTTATGTACAATCCAAACTACAGTAAAGACAGTTCATTCTGCATTTTTTTGTTTATTGACTGATTTGTATTTGTTTATATATAGGTAGCTGGAGGTTTACAGTAACCTCTGCTTAAATTTCAGCAACATTTGAGCTACTAATATTTATATTTAGATCCACAGCTAGTAATAGTAAGTAGATTTTAAATCTTATTTGGTTATTATATTAGGTTTTCTTGAATTTCTTTCCATCCAAGAAAATAGTGTAGTTTATTTTTTTTCCAAGATTTTCCAGGTTAAGATATATTTCCAACAGGGCTCAAAGTTCAGGAGTTAATACTTTTTTGTGATTAGTTCAGACAAAAAGACTATTGTGGTTTTATGAAGGGTCTTTTGGCAAGATATACATTTCTACTTCAAGCTGTACATTTTGTGTATTTCTTACAGTTAAGTTTACTGGTTCATGATATATATACTAAATTCAATGCAAATTGCCTCCTTTTCAGATTCTAGCAATTGTAAATTCGAGTCACTGACATTTAATATAGCACTCTGACAATGTCTATAACTAATGATCAATAGATTTTTTTATATGAGAAAATGACAGTTAAAGCAAGATACAACTACATATATTTCGGTCAGAATATAAAATTAATCGTAGAATTAAACTGGTATCAAACTGCTTTTTGTAGAAATAATTTAATATTAAATTTTTTTTTAATAGATGTGTTTTATCGACTATTATTGATACCTTTGAAGCTTGTATGCTTAAGAGAAAATATATTTTAGACCATGCAATAATATATAGTGAGAATAAGACAATAAATGAACGTGAAATAGATGGGTAATAAGAAAAACGTCATTGAAATCATTTAAAAAAAAAAACAGAAATGGAATTAGACTGGATATGTTTCTAATATGATGGTAAAAATGGAAAGTTGAACCATTAAATTTCACGCAAACAAATTGTGAAAGACTTAGAAGGAGAGCGTGTGTGAGCCGGGTAGATGAGATAAGGTTTGCTGGAGTGATTTGGAGAAAAGAACTTACGGATTAGCAGATCGATGTTAAATGTGGAAAAAGAATCTTGTTGTGGATTGATAATAACGGGAAATAATGATGCTATCATACATATATAAAATATGAATATGTTTTTGATGCGCACTAACGATTATTGTCATAACTATTTTGTTGTTTTTAGCATTTGCATATATTCGTAATACATATAATATAAAATTGAGTTTTACAAACAGTATAAAATATTTGATATTAATAATAACTAACATTTTATTTTTATACAATTTACAATGAATTTTTATAAAGTATAAATTAAACTTTTGATTTATTTTATAAAAATATTTTTATCGTTTGTGTCAATGTTTTAATTTGTTGCGGATATTATTCTATTAAAGAATTAAACACCGATGTTGAATTTTATGTATTATAATAAATAATTATTATTTTGTTTCATGAGGTTTTTTTTAATTCTAAACTGGCTTCTCTTTAGATAGGCATAAGTTTGAGAGTGTTATCGAAATTAAAACGTTCCCTTTCTCAGAAATCTTTTTCTATTATAAAAAATTTACTTCTTCCATTAATTTAACTTCGCGCGTTATATACTGCTGCCATCTATCCATCATTTGTGTATTTAGGCATTTTATTTTATGATTTTAATATGTCAAATTAACTGCCAGAAAGCGGATAGAATAACTAATCAAGTATTTGATCACCATTAGCTGTAATTTGTCATTGCTTTCCATGTATGAACGCATAAAGCAAACAATCTCATCATCGTAGTGTTTTTAGAATAAATTTTATAAAATGGTTAGTAAATGTTATTTTAATATATATTAAGATAAAACAGACTTTTTTAAAAATAAATAGCTCACTGAAAGATATAGGCCTTTCCAAAAGCTTTTCATGGAGAATAGTGAAGGAAAATATAGTATACTCAACAGTCTTATTAATTGATATGTGATGCAGGTTTGAGGGTTTTTTCCCTCAGTGGCCTACCCCTAGTTAAGAATAGCTAGATGTCCATTTACTACTCAATATTGGATGGATTGACTATAGGCCATTTATCTAAAAAAATCCTGATCATCTTGTAAATAGTGTTGTTCATCATAGAATTGAGCTCTGATGGACTCCCTTTGTGTCATGAGACCTTTCCCTTAATTTGCACAGGGGTACCCAAGAATAATTGGAATTTTATAATAAAAAATTGTTTATTTTTAAGTGTTTATAAATTTAATCTCTTTCAAATTGCTATCCATTTGGTGCAATACAGTGGTTTAAACATATTTTTCATTTTTCAAAGTAGTCTGGAAGAATTTGCAAAGTGATGCATTTTGACACTTCTGACACCCCCCACCACCACCACCACCACTTGCAAGTCCACACACACACAAATTTAGGTTATTTTTTTATTTGAGAGGTTAAAAGAATTTTCATGGAGCCAGAAAAGCTAATAGATACGCTGGAATATGCTGAATTTAATTTAAAAGTGTTTTACATTCAAGGCTTTGAGAAATCACACTGTGTAGGGGTGGAGTTTGCACTCTTTTCTTTGTCCCAAAACAATGTTTACAATTTTACTGTATCATGTAAATATTTCAGAGCTTGCAGATGAAATGCCGGTATGAATTAAATTTGAGAGAAAAATGCTGTTTAAATTTTTAAAAAAGCATTGTTTTGACTTTGGATTTCACTTGCGATTTCTTTTATGGACGTAGTAAATTTAACATTTCAATTAAACCACTCATAAACTTGTATTTTTCTGAGATCAGCTTTCTTGTAATCTGTTTCAAGTATTACAAGTTTTTTCCTTGTCGTTTTCTGTAAATGAAAACAGAATTTCACATTGTCAAACTTTTCAGTCATTATAAAAAAATTGACACTAATGCAAAATGCACTTTACAAATTATGTTACATGGTGCCATGATTTCACATGGCAATTTTATTTAGCATATTGATGCAGAAGGATCTCTGAAAGAAGTATATAATGGTTGAAGTATATACTACAACAGGCGCACAAACCAGAGAATGATTTTGGTTATTTTTGGATCCCCCTTGTATGTAACATATAGAAAGTATATAGTCATTGCTTAACAAGTGAATAAATAATATAGATTTAGCCCAGCTTCTTAAGATTACAGCAATTTGTGGTGAATTAGCATATTATCACTGACAAAACATATTAAGCAACAAATGGATATATAAGGAAATATAAAATACAAAGATCAATGTCTCGATAATTGTTTATTATAGCAAGCATAAAAATTATATAACAAAAGCAACCTAATAATACAATCTCATGATGTGGCAGAAGGGAAATCAGATTTTTTTTCTCTTCAAGTAAAAATCAGTGTTAAGTAAATTATCACTCCCCACCTCTCTCACACACACTCCATATATATAATTGCAAATCCATATATTATTGTTATTATAGACAGAAGACTATTAGTTGCTTTAACATAATATTATTTTCATAACATATTTATATTTCATTAATCTATTCATTCAGTATACTGAATGTTCACTGTAGTAAATAATGGGATTTGAACTTAGGATTTTCAGTCTGTATTCATCCTCCACCCCATCTAAAACAACTGATAGACATAATCACATATATATGAAAAACATAAATGATTCCTAATATACTTATTTTGTGCAGAATCAGCTCTCATTAGTTAGTCCATGTGTATCAGTTGTTTGAGATGGGGGTGGAGGATCAATATTGGCTGAAAATCCTAAGTTCAAACCCCTTTATTTATTATAGTAAATATTCAGTATACTGAATGAATAGGTTAGTTACATATTGTCTTGAAAATAGGTTACATCATAGTATAAATCCATGCATCCCTCTTCTATTAATATAAATGGGTATGTAATGGTCCAATAACATGAGGCTTTAGATTGACATAATGTCTACATGGGTATGACTACAATATCAAATCCACCAAGGGTTTTGAGAGTTCCATCATTGGTTTTTCAATGAAATGGATGGTTGAATAGTTGGAAGGGTGAGAAGATTGAAGTCCGTCCATTAAAGTTTAAGGAATTGCTATTTTAATATAAGATAGCACTAATTGTATATATGGATGGGGGGTTATGATCTGGCCCAACTGATGAGTGCTTGTTCTGCATGAAATATATATACTGGGGATTATTTATCTTTTTCACATGTGCTTGGTCATGTTTATTGGTTGTTTGAGATGGAATGGAGGACAAATATAGACTGAGATTCCTAAATTCAATTCCTTCTATATGCTTGTATTTTGTTAATTATTTGTATTTTAATAGTTAGATTATTAACACAGTTAATTTAATAAATACAAACAAAATTGCCAAAAAAAAATTTAAATAATAGATATATTTTTATTTATTTATAATCAATGCTTTTATTTACTTCGCATTAAAAAAATTTTTTTTTCAACCACAATTGGAGTTTTTATATTTAACGTGAAATAAAAGCATGAGGATGTGGTCCAGAAATTAATTAAGTCAATTAGTAACTTAATTAATTTCTGGACTCCCCATGCTTTTATTCCAAGTTAAATATAAAAACCCCAATTTTTATATATTTATATATATGTTTGTTTGTTTTTTATATATTTTAGTAATATAAAAACCCCAATTGTGATTGAAGAATTGTTTTTTAGTGCAAAATAAACGAAAGTATAGATTATAACATATTTTTTATAACTACTATTCTTTAGTTTTTAGCATTAAAATTATAATCAATGGTTTGTTTTTATTTCAATTTTAAATGCTGTTAAACTACTTTTAAGGTTGAAAGTAAAATCGTAAGTATTAAATCAAGTTATTCACAATATAGTTACATTCATCTGCCCACTGTTCTGGATTTAAGAAAGTAAATAACCTACTTAAAATATTTTAATGTCACGCAGAGGTTAAACTTGCCAGTCACACCACTCAGTGCACACCAGCATAATCAATGGATGTAAGAAGGTTTTTGCATAAAATTCCTATCTAATGCCTACCATCCAATATCCTCAGACTAGTTTCTAGCTTGTGGCTTTCATCAGTGAGGAGCCTTGGATTTGAGAGCACTGCACTTAGATCTTAGGATCTAATTCAACCCTCCAGTAGCCACCTTTTATCTTATTAACTAACTTGCATCCATTGACTATTCTGGCTGACACTGAGTGGTACTACTCTATGGAGAGTTTAGCCTCTGCATAACTTGTGTAAACATAAAGACTGGTGATCATATATTTTAATGTTATATTGCATTGCCAGTGATTTATATCAAATGTAATAAATTTGAACAAATTATATTGAATATAAATACATTAAATCTCGATTTTAATAAAATCTTATACTAACAAATAAAAGCATTTACAAACAAACAACAGAATTGTAACTTAAATAAAAGCATTTAAAAACAACAAAAGAACAATATTACCATTGTTTTTTCTTGATTTTCTTTAATATTATATTTTTTTAATGGAGGAAAGAAGAAAACTTAAAACCCAACCCTGGCTGGATTAGAATAAATACTTTAAGATACCTAAATAAATTAATTACTTCTATACACATGGATACATATTTATGCAGATGAGGGAGCTTCAAATCTAGAAGGACAATTTCCACACAGGAACAATCAGAAAAACATCCATAATGTGTACACGGATATGAAGACAGCCAGTATAGAGACTGTCAGCAAACTTTTCCTTCAAGAACTTCATAAGTCATATTGTTATTAAATAAAATTATTGTTTCAAAATAAATAATACCTTTTGTCAATTTCATTTACATCATTCATCCATTTATGCACTGGTTCACAAGAATCTCATGCCTCCTGAGCTATGTTTGGATGTTTGGCATAATCAGATGATGGTAAGTAAGATTGTAGTGAGATGGAACTCTAGTGGTGCCATTTGAGAAACCAAACACAAATTTCTAGATGCTTCCAGTCGCTATGGCACTACATCCTCTGATTAGCAGGAAATATTGTTGTAGTTGGTGTGACATCTGCATTTGGAAAATGCCAATCAATAGTTCCTTCCTGCAATAAGCTCATCAGAAAATAAAACCAACAAAGAGTGGGGATGGTTGTGCATCCAGTTACAATATATATATATATTGAAACAGTAAGATATGCCTTACCAATCTTAGTTTCACATTGCCTTCCTGTTCCTATCCTCATGCCTTTTTTAAAACCCTAATTTTATCATATTGTGTGTGTACTGGGTATATTTACCGAAATCTTGCCTAAATTTATATGTCTAATGGGGTGCCCGGAGTTTTATAATAATTAAAATTGTCTTAAACGGTTTTATTTTCAAACCATCAAGTATATATTACGTATATATGCTTGTACAATAAAGTAGGTCACATATTCTCATCTACACACATACTGCGATAATATTTAAAATTTATGAAATATTTTATTTAAAATTTGTTGTTTTTGAATCTGTTTATTTTGTGATGTTATTTTGCTATAATTATTTGCCTTTAATAAAATAATATCACTGATAAATATATTCTGGAAATTAAATTCAAAAGAGAGTTTTATAAATATAAGATGTTATTTAGTTTTTCAAAAACATGCCATTTTTCTTTTAAATCAGTGAGAGTAGGGAAAGAACAATAGTGACTAATTTTAACTATATTGGCACCAGTTTTACTAGTAGATTTGATAAGATTAAAAACAGTGCTTACGAGCAGATTTAATTAAAAAAATGCAGTCCGTGTTTTCCAATTTATTAATAACTTAAGGAATGGATTTTACCACCGCAGGGTTAGGTTGTAATCAGAGAGAGCTTATAAATAGGGATGATTGATTATTATTATTATTATTATTATTTAGAGAGTTACGAATTAATCTGCCTGATATTGTGACAGCAGAAGTTATATTTTCTGTAATTTTGAAATTGATTTTCTATTAGCTTTTATTTGTGTTATCGGACTGACCGGCTTGTTGGTTAGTTTAGAACAAGTTTTAAAATTGTTTAACCTTAGAATAACGGGGTAAAGGGGCAGTAGGCTGTTTTTCCCTTGGGAGCCAGTGCCTTGGCCGTCCATCATTCATCATCCGATGTCCTGTCACTGTATCATCAAGCCCAACTGAACCAGCCCAAAGAAATGCTGCTCCTGAAATCTAACTGCTGCTGCAGAACAACAAACCGAGGAGAATCACAATTTGCTTAAGAACTTTGTTACAAATTTGGAAATGCCCATGGACGGATTTGAAAGAACGAGGTAATTAAAATCAACCCGAGATCTCGGAAGCCTTCATGTCATATAGCTAATAAATTTTGTATATTCTTTAATATGTATTTAATCAAGTGTTTTTCTAATGCATGCTGAACTTGTGCTTGTGTTGATTTCCTATATATATTTGTAAAATGTCTTATTTAAAGTATTGTAATAAATATCTAATTAATTTCTTTAGGCAAATGCGAGTTACGTAGGGAAGTTAAAAATGTGTGGTTGCCATCTTAGTTTATTTAAAACGCAAACATGCATTTTCCCCCTCCCATCATTTATATATATTTAAAAGTAGTTCTTACATATCATAAATTTTGTTAGAATAAGTATTTATTTCTCTAAGTTTTGTTGATAGTCTGCTGGCCATTAAAATATGAAATTTGAGAGCGAGCTATTTCTGTTCCTTAATAAATTTCCCTTTGTTTTACTAAGTCTTTTAAAATTTAACTGTGTTGCTAGTGAATATGCTTGGGTGCTGGAACCTTACCATTGGCAAAGGTCATCATCGGTTAAATCCGTTCCCCTTATTTTACTCCGCGGTTCCTAGTAGAGTGCTATAATGGCACATGGGAATTATTTCGCGTACGTCCCCACAGTTACGAAGTTCCTGGGTGCGGGCCAGGCTTGAGCTGTGAGTGGGCTAGAGATGCCCCAAACAAAAGGGGAAATGCCTATCCAAAGCCAAGACCTTTTCTTCATAATTTATAAAGTTGCATACTCAAAAACTGCACCCCTTCCTCGGCATTATATCACTGGCACCCCTGTACATTTCCTTTTGTAATTACTTAAAAGAATTCTATTATTTAAATAAAGTTTGTCCGTTCAGTATAACTCGATCTTCTAATTTAGTTAATCACTTCGCGAGCGACTCTCGGTCTCCATTTAAAATTCCAATTATATATGTAGTTTTAGAATATTCAAATTCTGTTTGACTTTACATGACTCACATATACCTACCATGTCACTGTATTTTAGACACGTTATCTAAATGAACCCAAGTACGAGGTATCAGCCATCTTGATGTTTATTGTATATAGCTATCCAATTTATATAGCTAAACTATTTTCTATATCTAATTATTAAAATATTATTTGTAAATTTATTTTTCTCTTTTTATTCAGGGTGCAACTTAAGTAACATACCATAGTGGGGTTATCTCGGGCACATCTATAAGTTAGTGTTAAATTAACCTAGGGCTATTTTAGATTTAGAGTGTTTTGTTTTATCCCTGATCATCGGCCTGAAATTATACAATTAGTAGCATCAAATGTGTTTTCACGTAGAGGGTGTTGTGGAGTTTGGAATTTGGATTTGAACTTGGGATTCTGGGAGGTAACCCTCCTAGTGTTGAGTTATATGTCCTGGGTTTAAATTCTGCAGTGTGTTAGCGAGATAGACATGTTTTGACCATTACATAGTATTTTTTTTCCGGGTCCATGGCGCTCTACAATGTGAGGCTTCAATTTAAACACCCACAAACCCCTGATAGTGTTTAGCTCTTTTAATTACTCATTTCCCTGTAGTTTAATATTTTCAATATCGTGATTTATATTTAAGATATTATTATATGTATTTTGTTTGGCTCGGGAGACAATCACTTGGAGAATTTTCAGTTTAATATAGTACGACACGAGCAATATATATGTAAACTTTTGTCAGCAGCTCTGGTCGTATTATAAAAATATATGTGCGCTAATTATGGTACTAAACATAATTTCAAAAAAATAGTGCAACATATATAGTTTTGTATCAAAAAAGAATTGTAAAACGAAATAATTAAGTTAAATATCCCTGGGGGAGGTTAATGATATAGATGTGGCCACAGATTGTACTGCACCTTGAAATAATGATGTTGAACAGATTGTTTCATGCATGTAAAGCTGTAAAATTCGGATTTGGTCAATTTATGTATAGCTACTTATGTAAACAAGTTTCTGTAAAAAATCATAATAATATTTTTGTAAATCTATCCATCTGAAATCATTGAACAAGCTGGAATGACAGTGAGATACCCGAGTCTAGCAAATAAATAAATAGGACACCATCAAGCAGTTGAGCAAGGAGCAGAAGAAATCTGAGTAATAAAATAATAATATTTTATTTCATATTTCCAAAATAACAAAGAAGCAGCATAATGAAATCAGTACAGGATAAAACAAGGATGCACGTAAAGGCCAGAGACTGAGTGGAAGACAGCCAGTCACCATTGTTTGATAAAGAAGTTTAATTAAAAGGACTTTAAAATTATAAATATCTTAACAAGTAATAATAACCAAAAAATTCGTGATCCAGAATTGCCACTTATAGCTAAGAATTATAATAACATTTCAAAATAATAAATCAAAATGAAAGAAGCCAAAAAAGAAAAAAAGTGAGTTTACAGAACTAACCATGCTCATAATCAACAAAATCAAACAAATCAAACAGAAAGACATAGACACATCCAAATTTCCAGAGTCTCCAACTGAAGTAGCAGAAATAAGCCAGCAAACGACAAATACAGACTTTCAGTTAAAACATATAGAGGAACTCTTCAGACAACAAACCGAAGAAGCTAGAATCAGGGATGAAGAAGACTGAAAAGAAAAGCGCAAAATGAGAGAACTGATCCTATTCCTACTTAATGAAGTCAAGGAACTTCATGAGAAACAGGGAGTGCTCCAACAAAAAATTGACGAGAAATATGAAATAGAAGAGAGGCTCACACCAAAATTAAATGTGGAAACTTTAGTTCTAAAGACAGAAGAGAATAATAACAAAATGAAAGAAGAGGAAGAGAGTAATCAAAACAAAACCACTCCAAACATTCTACTACCGATCAATGAAGACAAAAATAGCAAAAGCCCTGAGATCACCAATATCAGTAGAGCTATGATGCCTGACCCAAGCATTTAAACCCAATTGGCCAAGGTCATTCACACTAAGATATTCCGAGGGGAGATCGGAGAAAACCCTCACTTGCACATAGAGAGTTTGAAAGATTTCTTCACATTCTCTGAGACGGAGCCAAAAGACACAGAGGAGATGGCAGAATTCCTGACTACGTTGGACTTCAGTCCTTGGGCCAATGAACCGCCAGACAAGGAAAAGAGATTGCACCACCCAAGAGGACATTCTCCAAGTACAAGAGATCAGCACTACCCACCTGATCCAGGAGAATAACAAAATATATACAAGTAAAAAAAAGGACTTGAATTTGGACACTCTTGCATAATTTTTGATCTACAATAACTTGAAGTTGGACATTTACCTACGCCTGAATTTGGACACTTTTGTATAGACCTTAACTTTTTTAAATTTATTATGTACTAACTGAAGTTTCTGTATTTTTTTTATTCCATATCTATATAAATCACTTTTTTTCTTTATTTCCATAAGAGTTCGTTCATATTTAAAATATTCACTTTTTCTTAATAAATTTACTTTTTTTATTCTTCATCGATTTTTCGGGGAGGGAGGGGGGATAATGTATTTTTAGTCACGCGTTGTTCTGCTTGGCTTAATGTAGTGATAGAATAACAGATTCGAACTACTTATGAACTCTTGGACAATAAACCCATTCATTCAATTGTTTTTTTTTATTAGTCATGCATTAGTATGTATATATTATGAAATTCAATTCTTAAAAATATTGTAAATAATTGTATTTGGTTTAACCACTTATTCTTAATCCATTGTTTCAGACACTTAATTTGTAAAAATTATTTTACATTTGTGTTGATCGTAAGGTTTTAAATACATCTGTTAATGCATTATCAGTTATAGTTTTATATATATACGTTAGCCGGGAAGCGAACCCTGGACAACTGCTTAGAAGGCAACTATGCTAGCCACTGGGCCACCAACGCTTGACTGAAGTTGTAAAAAAAAAAATTGCATATAAAATTTTAATTAAAAAAGAAAAAGATTTATTATTAGGTATCGTTTTAAAAAAAAATTGTCGAAGAAAAAATTATAAATTAAACCTTAAATTTTTTATCAGAATATTACTTCATATGTTCATCATCATCACCATCAATCATTATCAATCCACTACAGGATGAAGGTCTCTCCAAGTTTAATCCATCTTTTCCGATCTTTAGCTTCTCTTCTCCACATCACTCCTGCATACTTTCTTATTTCATCCATCCATCTCACATGTGGTCTCTTTTCATCACCATCAATCATTATCAATCCACTGCAGGATGAAGGTCTCTCCAAGTTTAATCTATCTTTTCGTTTAATCTATCTTTTCCTATCTTTAGCGTCTCTTCTCCACATCACTTCTGCATACTGTCTTATTTCATCCATCCATCTCACTTGTGGTCTCTTTCTGGGTCTTTTACAATCTCTTGGAACCAGTTTAAAATTTCAATTGTCTATCTATTATTATCTCTTCTAGCAATATGTCCAGCCCAACTCCACTTCAATCTTTTAATTTTTTCAATGAGGTCAGTAACACCTGTTTGTTCTCTTACCCTGTTATTGCGTTTTCGATCATACATCTCTCCATACTTCTTTGAGTGGTCTGAAGTCTCTGTATTGTTAATAATATTTATATTAGTGTCACAATATTTAAGAAAGTAAATTATTGCAAAAAGTAGTTTTAAAAAAAGCTAATGTTAATTATACAAAAAAGGCATAAAATAGAGAGGATTGAGAAATTTAAAATGTTATCAATAAAATTGATCATGTTACCAATTTACTATGAGAACTAGTTGTTAAAGAGTCAAGCATTGGTGGTCGAGAGGTCATCACAGCTGCCTTACAAGCAGTTGTCCCGGGTTAGCAGGTTCACTTCCCGGCCGATGCTATGACACATGAAAAAAAAAAACTAGTTGTTAAAGAGAGATAATTAATGAAATTGATATGGTCATCATTCTATTCTTCATATACAATGTATATAATATAGATTAAAAATATTTTTAATGATAACTTATATTAAAAATACTCCCCCCCCAAAAAAAATGTTACTAATGCATTAAAAAATAATATATATATATATTTTCTTGGACCACAATGTTGTTTGTTACATGCAACTTTAAATAAAAGTATGGTGTCTCCATAAATTAATTAATTCAAGCAATACAGTTTGTAATCGAACTAAATAAAGTGTGGTGACATGAATACCAATTAGATATTAATATTAATTTGTAGAATTTTACAAATACTTTTAGTATTAGAGTATTTATTGAGTGGATGCAATTACTAGCTAGTTATGAAGAGGTTTCACAATGGCAAAACCAAATAATGCAAATTTTACTAAACTACAAACTAACCCTGCTGATGAAACTAAATGTTTCACACTTCCTATGTCATATGCTAGTGCAGCTCGGGCTGGAATGACACAATCTGGGTCGGTTAACCACTCTAGCAATGGCCAACCCTTTCTTCCTGCAGGTCACAATACTGATCAACAAGGCAGCAATACAAATCAAAAAACTGTGGGAATGGACATTCTTGAGTTGATAGAACAGCAATCACACTATGAAGATGATCTGGTTCAAGTGGATCCAATTGAAAGCAATATTACACTAAATCAACTTTCAGTGGAGCAAATGGATACTATTGTCTCAAATTTTAACCTGACTATTCCAAACATGCTTCTGAAATCACTGGCTAACTATAGCAATGATAAGAGCATTATACTAGCGGTAACGGACCTAAAGTGTGCTCTGTTTAAATTTCCAATGAATGCCTTGTTTGAGTTAATTAGAACAGCAAATATTGCAAACGAAATTCATAGGATTTCTACCCATCTGAATGACCGCTATATAGCAGTCGAATTCAAGACCTGGGCTGGCAGGAATAACTTTAAAAGCAAATTTAAAGTATTGGATGATAAGATCATAGTAACTGTAGATATAAACAGATCATCCACTCTAAATGGGTCAATAAAAGATTGCATTACATGAATAGATGAATCTTATTTACAAGAGATATTGGAACCCTTTGGCAAGGTGACAAGTTTCACCTACCTTCCAATTGACAAAACATTTAACAACATTCTCTCGAACAAAGCAACATTTAGACTGCTCCTAAAAAAGGGAATAGTGCCAACAGATATTCCAACAGTGTTGACGGCTAGAGGCTGTCCCATGATATTATCTTTTTCAGGTGTTAGGCCACAGTGCTTCTACTGCGGACAAAGAACTCACCTGATTAAGGAGTGTTTGAATCGTATATATTCATCTTGTGGTCAAAAAAAAGGTCGCACTCACAGATGTAGGCAACAACAGACTTCACATTCAGTTCCGGAGGTACAACATTCTTCACAACAACCGAGTGCACAACACTACAATGTAGAACAGCAGGATGAACTCAACTTAAAGTATACAAATAAAAAAAGTATCCTAATACATGAAAGGAATCAGCCCTCCTTAATTAACAGTAATCAGGATTACAAACATAACACATCACATAACTATAGTCACCAAAACAGTAATCAAAGGCCATTGGAATCAAAACCAAAAGATTCACACGATTCTGGACCTAGGAGTTTGCATGAAGGCCTAGGCTTTAGCTCAGTTACAGCATCTAGTAATAAAGCTGGTGAAAACAATATAGACGATGATCAAACCAAACAAAAAAAAAGACGGAAATACCTAAACCTAACTCCATCCAAGGTAAATATAACATCTCACCAAGTCCTAGTGATACACTGATAGCTGTGGCTAATGAAAATATCAATCCTTGCCAAACACCGGTAGATTCTGCCGCTTCCTGGTCTGCAGATGAGATGGAGAGATTCATCACTCCTAGCACCAGTCATAAAAGAAAACCATGGGTTGTATCTAGTCCTAGCTCAGGAGAAGAAGAGATGGCATTCCCAGTGAGGCAAAAGTCAAAACCCACAATATCAAATGCAACGAACAATAAGCATAAAGGAGCCACAGAAAAGAAACGCAAGATTAATCTTCCATCTGATTTGTTAACTGGTTATCCTACCAATGGTTTGCCTGTGGACCTCCCCACTTCAGATTTAAACATCCCTCAAAACATCCGCAAGGAAATTAATAAAAAAAAAGAGTCTGCTGATGCTTCATTGAAACCGCCTGTGGTGGAGTCTAGCGGGCCACCTTGCAATGGATAACAATAAATGTTTAATCTCTGCTGTCAATATCCGAGGTATTAATTCCCTCGGTCGTATTAATGCCATCAGGCATTTCTTTAGGCAAAACTCACCACATATGTTGTTCATAGGTGAAACAAAATATCACCTAAACTCAAACTACTTCATAAAATCAGAACTTAGTAAAATAGGTTTCACCCATTTATCTACAGGTCATGTGGCTAGGGGAGGAGTTGGTGTAATAATAAATAATCTTCTGGCTCCAACCTCCTTCAGAACAATTTATCTAGATCAGAACCTAATTGCCTTGGAGTTTACCTTCTCCTTGAATACTTTCAATGTGATTTATGTATACAGCGCCAATGTTCATGCAACACTGCTGAAAATAGTCCACACAATTAACCTAATTACTAATAATAATAATGCACCTACCATTCTGCTCGGTGACTTTAACATCTCCTATGAATCCTTCACAAAGAAATATTTACCCCTACTCAACAAAGTATTTCTCAATGGGAGGGGATTCTTTCCACCTGATGCATTTTCATTCTATACAAAAAACAGTCGTACACTCATTGATCTAATGTTCTACTCGGCCGAATTGCACTATGGGATAGAGGCTAAACTGCAACCGACAGCCTTTTCGGATCATTTTGCGATTATGGCATCCATAGAGCTGAACAACTTTCAACAAATTAAAGTCAACCGGAGTCTCAGAATGTTCACTAAAACCAATGCCACTGAGGCATTCTTCTCAGAGGCCTACATTCTTTTTCACAAGGTGAACCTCATATACCTACACCCGGTCGAGGCCTGGAGTACATTTATAGGCATTATTCAGTCACTGATTACTCAATACACCTTCAAGCTTAAGGGAACAACCACACTGATGCGTGAATTAGACAGCCTGAATTGGAAAATTAAAAACTTCAATGGTCAGGATCACAACATTGAATACTTACTTGAGTTAAAAGCTTCATACAGATCAAAACAATCAGCAGTAGCAGAGATAATAGCTACAAAAAATGCAAAGAATTACCTGCCAGCTCAACATTGCTGGACCCGGGGCTATCTCAGGTGGGCTCTGGGGGCCAGAAAGAAACAGGAGGTTCCTACTTCATTGCTCATCAATGGTGGTAGCCTTACTGGTGCGAATATGATTTTACACATAGAGAACCACTTTCAAAACCTCTTAGGTCACCGCACAAACCCTGCCTTGGAGTGGGTGAGCACAACCGGAGAGGCAGATCATGGTATTACACTCCAAGACATCACCAGTAGGTTGCAGGGTCTCCCTGACAGTGTTCATCCTGGGATTCATGCTATCCCGAAGTTTGTGTTCACTCACTTAATTTTTTTTACTGCGAGGATTATATTAAACATGTTAACCTACCTCGCCATTGAAAGGAGAGTAATTCCTAACCTATATCCAATCGCCATGGTTCCATTCATTAAAAAGAACCGGGATCCTACCTCTCTTAGCAGTATCAGACCAATATCGATGACACCAATTTTGTTCAAAGTCATGGAGGGTATAATAAAAGAAAAAATTCAGAATGCCATTTTACAGGATATATCGGCCTCTCAATATGCAAGGAGGGGATCATCGGCGCTGACTGCAATTGGCGAAGTGAAAATTCTGCTTGATCACATTAGATCTAACAGAAAATCCTGGCCTGTGGCAGTCCAGCTGGATGTGTCCAATGCTTTTGATACAGTAGATGTCAACATTCTTCTTGAATTGCTATCTCAGTTGGACATATCAAAACAGATAATTCAGATATTGGACAATCTCCTGAATAATAGGCATATTCATATTTCCATAAATGGACATTACTCAGATGGATTTGGCCCTTCAAGATCCATACCACAAGGTTCACCGTTGAGTGGTCTTTTGTTCATAAAGTACATCGACCCTCTGATTAAAGAGCTAGATCAGCTTCCAGGTATATATGTGCCCCGGCTTAAGAAAAACATCAAGGTTTTTGCATACATGGATGACATACTTGTGATATCTTCCATCCCGTAAATATCTGAAGACACTTCATTCCATAATTACCAATTATACTAAAGATTATAAATTATCCATCAATCCTCACAAGTCGTCATCCTGGTGCATCAACACTGGTAGGAAAATACTATCCAATTTTTTAGCGGAACCTCAGTGTTTTCTGGGGTTTCCTATCTTCAAGTCACAGACTGCTATGTCTGTCTGCCTACAAAAATCCATCATAAGCAATGCTACTAAGGTGGTTCAGTCGCTGTCAAGGACATACCTGTCCCTACAAGGGAAGATTGCTCTTATTAATATGAAGATTATGGCGAGCATAAATTACTACCTGCCAATAATGTCAGTTACCAAATTATTCACCTTACAGATTCAGAGGCTCTGTGGTCAGCTCTTATGGAGAGGTCGGACCACTGCAATTAGCATCCACAGACTTCAGTTTCACAGGAAACAGAACGGTATGGGTCTCCATTCAATACAGACAATCAATTTCCAAAAAGGGCATTCACTTTTAGTAAATCTGGGGAAAAAATACCCTCTATCAAATATTATAGAGACTGTAATACCTACTGACAGACCTCCCCCCAGTAAACACACATGGCTTGACACCATTATTAAACAACAATCTCTATACATTGGGCACTCAATAACAGGGTTTAATAATAAAATCAACATCTGGCAGGCACATTGCCTGCTGAATCCTGTTAATACAGTTATTTATGCTCACCTAGGGTGCAGCAATCATAAAATCACCTCAATATTTAAATATCTGCTACTGGAGCCCAAACTTTTGGATTATCTGATTAAGGTGAATATGGATTCCATGCCAACTAATACATTCTTATACTACAAACGGTTTCTAAATAAAATAGACCCTATTTGTCATGCCTGTTCTAGAGGAGAGGAGTCCTTTAATCACCTGTTAAATGTATGTCCAGGCTATAACAGTATTCGAAGAATTATCTCTCAACACTGCATTATAGCAGTGGATAAAATCCTGGACATCAGGGGTTGTCTCTTCTCTGGAGACTTTACAGTAATCAGGTTATCAATCTTCCTGACATATGCTTTTTGGTACACAAGGTGCAGGACAAAGTTCACACAACCAACACCGGATCCCAATGCTGTATTTTGCGATAAGCTTAAAGCTCTTCAAGACAAGGATAAGATACTATCCTCTAGATTTTTGTTTAACAATACATGGAGCCTACTAGTATGGCCTACAGACTCTACATGAATTTTGGACTCGATATATCCACATTGTAGTGTATTGTAGAAGAAGTAGTCTGTGTTGCAACATGTCAGATTCTTCTAGAGGGGCATTGAATTCATACTACATCTATCCCAGCTGATAAGTTAGCATTATTTTGTCATTCTTTGCACTGGCAGGGGTGGGTAATGCCAACTAAATAGTACGTATCTGCTCATTTTATAACCTGCTAGTGTGGAGAATGGCTCTTGCATACTTTTTCCAGACCAACGCCAGCAATGGATGAGCCAACATTTACAAAGTGTTTTTATTATGCATCTGTACAATTTTATAAAGTCAATAAATATATTTTTTTAAAAAAAAAAAAAAAAAAAAACCTAAACAGGAACATAATGTAATATGGTAGAGAAATGCTTCTACAACTTATGAGAGTAGATTCCATGACAATAACAGATGTTAGAGCTAATGATAATATAAGATAGATTTTGGAACACTACCCAGTAGTAATCATGGTAGAAATGTAATGTTAAGTGTAATTACAGTGTTCAAAGATTCTATGCCCACTTTTGTTGAAAATTCTGAAAGACAGTGACAAGGCATTGAAGATCTTTTTTTTTACCATTAATGACAAAATATGGATTATCAAAAAGCATCAATTATCCATGAAATGTGAGATAAGTTCATTAACAGATCTGCATAGTTTACAGTCTGTTTAGTGGCTAATTATTATAATATTGGTTATTAATTAAAGTCAGAAAGCATATAATTTGATATTTACATTGTTAACTGCAATTTTGATGATTTGCACCAAATAAGGGAAATCGTGTTGAAAAAAGTTATGCATGAGAAAAATTGGATTTGCTCATTTAAGATTTGAGTATTACAGTTGAGTGAATTTAATTTATTCATATCTATATGATTAAATGTAATAACATAGGAAAAGGCACATTTGAGTAGAAATAAATATTTTGCTGCTAATATTTATAACAATGTTTTATAAAGCAGATACATAAAGTGAAAGATGTGTGGTTTGATGCTAATAGCAACCAGGCCACTAATAAAAAAGACAATATCTCCAACAATGAAACAGTTGCTAATAGCAACCAGGCCACTAATAAAAAAGACAATATCTCCAACAATGAAACAGTTGCTATTAGCAACCAGGCCACTAATAAAAAAGACAAAATCCCCAACAATGAAACAGTTAAATTTACTAATTTAAATAAATTTGCATTATGCATTTAAAGGGCACCACTTACCCATTCCATGAGTACTATGAATCTGGTTTCAACAGACAAAAGCAGGCTCAGCTACACTTAACAAAATTAACATATGGAATAAATTTTTACTTAGCTAATGTTTGATATGTTAAAGCAAACCAATTATAAATAGTATGAGAAAAAATAGAATAACCTGAATAATATAAAATTCAGAATCTTTATAGATTTTTTTGAAGATTTTTTCTTGCATATAAAACCAACATCTGCATTTGAAATTCAGACTTCTTGTGATAAACTTCTCAGTAATAAAAAAGGGGAAAAGTATATAATCACATTGCAAAAACTATAAATGTTAACTCCAGCAGTGTAATAAAAAAGGTAGCGGTACTAAAGCTACAAAGCTGAGGGGTCTCAAAATACATAATGACTACATGTATTTTTTGATGGAATAACCACAAGCATCAAGTTTATCTTCTATAGTGATATTTGCTTCATATAATATTAATATCATTTGCATTCTTTATTACTTTTACAATGCTTTTGAAAATATAAGTAGCAGTTCTGAAGAAGATTGCTGGGACAATCAAAACCATCAATAGTGAGTTGTAAAAAGCATTGTAAAAGTAATAAAGAACATAAATGATATTAATATTATATGGATTTGGCACTGCAATAAGAAAGATAAAGATATTTTCTTCAGCTAGAAATAAATTAAAGACAGAGATATCATATCAAGCTGAAAGTGGGGGTCTCCTATAAAATAGTAGTACATTAAAAAGACAATTTACATGCAGTGTAAAACTTTTTTCCTATATAAATTCCAAAAGGTTTAATATGTCTGACATGGGATTAGTATTTGACAAAATGCATGCTAAGCATAATTAGCCTATTTTTGTTTGAAATCATCTATCAAGTAGATAAGATTTAGATATAAAATATTTGCAAACTTTTCAATTCAAACTGTCCCTTCCACTTTCTATAATCATAATAGATTCCGATATTTACAGAAGGTTTTGGTTTTACAATGCACATACTTTATGAAGCAGAGTAAAATAAAAACTAATTTTTATTTTAAAAATGTTTCACTATTGCTTAATCATCTCTTATACTAAATCTATAGCAGTTTCAACAAGTGTTATATTTTTCAAAAGTTATTTATTTATTAATCTTGATTAATCAATAGAAGTTAGATTTAGTGCTACATTTGGATATTTTGGAGCCGATGTACATTTCATATAGCAATTATCTTTTCATTGATGAAAATCTAGAGATAAAGATAGAAAAGAACTGGATAGAGATGTAATAAGCGCTACTCTAACATCTATTGAACACTCAATTTTACAATAGATGGCAGATCTGAAATGAAATAAATAGGTAGTTCATGAAAAAGTATTCTTAAGCTGGGATTAAATGGTGCTTGTGTGCTTTTAAGTCATTGTTGGATTTTTTTTCTTTTATTTGAAAACCACTCAGTACTAAGATAAGATTTCAGAAAAGTCATAGATAATAAGAGCACCAAACTATCCATACAGTAGTGCCACCAAAAGATTTTGTAATGCATCCATTGATTGCAAATGCTTGCACTTGGTGGCACTACTGTATATGAATGCCTAGTTAAGGATATACAGAGTTTTAAAGAAAAGGGTAAGAGAATAATGGTTATAGGGGATATGAATGGGCACATTGAAGAAATTAATGATGTAGATAATAAGAATGGTCAGTTTTTGAAGGAATTTTGTTAAAGAGTAAATTTGAGCATTGGGAATTTATCAAATGTATATGATGGACAATACACATGGTCTAGGAATAATGTATTTCACACAATAGATTATGTATTGGTAAAGAAAGAGGGAATGAATAAAATACGAAAAATTAAGGTGTTTGATAATGAAGAGAGAGTGTGTAATAGTGATCATAACTTTATTGTAATAGAAATGGTTAGTAATGTGATGGAGGATAGAAATAAAGGTAGAAATAATAGTGAATGCTGTGGATGGAGAGTGAATGATAAGAATAAGTTGGAAGAGTATAAAATAAAAGTTGAAGAAACCATGGAGCAGTTGGTTGGGGATGAGTATAAGAACTGGTATGATGAAGTAGAAAAAGTGGCAAATAGGGTTTTAGTCGAGAATATGAAGAAGAATAAAAGTAATACAAAAATGAGAGTTAATAAAAGTGTAAAAGAGAGGAAAAAAGCATGCAGAGAATATAAGTGTGCTATTAAGAATAAAGAAAGTGAAAATGATATTAATGTTAAATGGGGAAAGTACTTGGAAAAGAAGAAGCTAGCTAAAATGGATAATTATAGAGAGAGGATGAAGTTAAATAATAAATTGTTGGAGGATATTAATAAAAGTGGAAGGGATGGGAGTAAAAAAATTTGGAATTACATTAAAAGGAGAAATGTATGGGAAAAAGAGATAGTATTAATAGATGATGAGGGAATAGAATGTAGCTTTAGAGGCGAGCTAGAGAAAATCTTAAATAGATATGTAATGGATATAGAAAAGATGTTAGATGTGAAGGAATTAGTGATAGAAAACATGAAAACAGTTAGTAGTGGGAATATTAGGTTCACAAAAAATGAATTGAATGAGGCAGGAAAGAGATTGAAAAGTGGAAAGGCGAGAGGTTTAGATGGATGGGCAGCAGAGATGGTAATGAATTTAGGGCATAGAGCAAAAGCAAAGTTATTATCATGTTTTAATAAGATGGCGCAGAAGACAGTTTTTCCGGGTAGTTGGAGTAATACAAGAATAAGATTATTATTTAAAGGAAAGGGTAAGGATCATAGAAAGTTAAATAATTATAGACCAATAATGGTAACATCAGTTTTATATAAAGTTTTCACATATATTGTAGCTGGAAGAGTTGTAAAATGGATGGAAGAAAATAATGTAGTGGGGGAAGTGCAAGGAGGCTTTAGGTCAGATAGGCGTATAGGAGATAGTTTGTTTGTAGTTACACAACTTATGGAGATGAGTAGGAATTCAGGTAGATCATTATATATGAGTTTTATAGATATAGAGAAAGCATATGATAGAGTAAATAGAAATAGATTATGGGTAAGATTAGCCAATTTGGGAATGGATGAAGCTTTAGTAAATATTATTAAGAAATTATATGAAAATAATTATTATACTTATCAATTAGAGGATATAGAATCAGTTAAAGTTAAAAATGGAGTGGAATTAAGGCAAGGATGCCCTATGTCACCGATTTTGTTTTTGTTGTTTTTGAGTGAAATGAAAAAAGCAATAGAAAGACTAGGAAGAGGGGTAGAGATACCATTAATAGGCGGCAAAGGAGTATATACTTTGTCGGGTCTTTTTTTTGCAGATGATATCTTTTTATGTGCAGAAAGAAGAGAAGATATGGATATTATGTTGAGGACTTGTGCAAGGGTGGGTAAAGAGATGGGGATTAAATTTAGTGAAGAAAAATCAAATATAATGATGGTTAATACTGGGGAAAGGGAGGATGTAGTTTTTTTATTGGGGGATATAAAGTTAAGTGTGGTGGATAGATATAGGTATTTGGGAATCATCTTATGTAATCAGGAAAATTGCTTGGTTGAATGGGAGAAAAAATTGGTAAATGAAGCAAAGAAAAGAAAAGGTTTGGTAAAGAAACTAACAGTATTTTCATATAATAAATATGATGTAGCTAGAATTGTATGGAAGGGAATTGCAGTAGCAGGGTTAACATATGGTAATGATGCATTATGTGTTAGTAAAAGGATTTTAGATTATTTAGAGAAAGTACAAAGGGAAGTAGGAAGACATGCATTAGATGCAGAGATGTGGACAGCAAAGGAGGCAATTCAAGGAGAAATGGGATGGTCAAGTTTCTATATGAGAGATGCAAAGAGTAAAATGAAAATGTTTGGTAGTTTGCAGTTTATGGATAGTAAAAGAATAGCCAAAATAGTGTTTAATTGGGTTATGAGTAAAGGGCAGGTAACAAGATGGGTGAGAAAGGTAATGCGGTATGCAAAAGATTTGGATAAAGAATTTATATCGGTATACTTGTATAAAAGGTGGGATGATTGTGCTAGGAGGATTGTTGAGTGTTATAGTAGTAAGGAATGGGATAAAAGAATAGAAGCATTAATAAAAAATAGGGAGTTGGAGAGATGGAAAAGTAGTATGGAGGGTAAGAAGAGTTTAAATATATATAGAAGTAAACGGAATATTGGAAGTGAGTTAATTTATGATAATAGTAAGGAAAGTAGTTTATTGTTTAAGGCTCGAACGGGATCTTTAGCAACAAGAGAATATACATGTAAATGGAAAACTATGGGTGATTTAGCGTGCAAATTGTGTAAGGAAGGTATAGAAAATATTAGGCATCTGTTGATTGAATGTAAATGCTTGAAAGCAGAAAGGGTACAGATAATGAAGTTATGGGAGAATAGGTATGAACAAAGTGACAATACAGAAAGTGAGTTAGTAGTTTTTATGCTGAGTTTGCGAAAAGATAAGGGGGACTTTGATTTAAAGGCCATAGAGTTGACAAAGATTATGTTGTGGAAATGGGATGGGGCAGAATATGGGAAGACTTAAAGTGGGGAATGGAAAATAAAGTGGCTAACAGGTTTATCTGGGCATAGTTGCTGAGATATTCTTGACTTCATTTAAGGAGAAGCCAAATACATCACATCACATCACATAGGCTTATTAAAACTCATTAGAGTTAATCTAAAGGATATCTTAAAAGGAATATTAATAGAATCTTAGGTATTCGATCTTTTTATGACAGATCTAAAAAAAATATCAAAGTCAATCTCAAGATTTTAAAAGACAATTTCATTTGAGACTAGACTAAACCTCAATTTTATAAGATCTAGTCAAATTTTCAGGTCTATTTATGAAACATTATGGCTATGAAACTATCTCTACACAATAAATGCACCATCATTTCTAATGAATCTACCAATTTTGTGCAACTTTCTTCTAAGCATTGCACGACCACCATCTTTTCCTTCCACAAGGTACTAAAATAGTATTAACTCTCTCCATACAATAGCAACATCTAGTGCAAGCTCTATTAATCAATAGATGCCAGAAGATAAATGCACAAACATTCTGGCATATGTTGATTACTATAGCTTGTACTAAGTACAATTATTGTAGGGAGAGAGTTGCTACTATCTTTTTAAGCACATGATTACAAAAGTAAAAAATCATTATTGCTTATAGGATTTTGAATGTCTTAAAACAAAAATTCCCAAAAGCAAATAACAACTTTCAGAGATTCTAAAAAACCAGAATGAAAACATAAGAAGAATATTATTAGCCAATATAAATCATTTAGAAATAATACTGCAGATTTAATTATGAAAGATAAATTATAACAATAGTTAAACTTAATACAGTTAACAATGAACCAAAGCAATGCCTCATATTAATGCATCCTTTCTGCATACTTTTTATAAAAATAATTTTATCCAAAATTGTAATCAATCATATTATGAGCAGATTAGATTCAGTCCAAGATGATGCTACTGTAAACAATTTCTGTATTAATTACTAACAATAAAATGGCTTCAAAACCAACTAAAGACCAATCAATAGTGCCATTATTTATTAAATCTTAGCTTATGATTTTATTAAGTAAAATGATTTTTCTCTAAAATTCTCCAAAAATTTTAAGGAAAAGTATTAATTTCTATTTACCAAAAACTCTTTAATTAGAGGGGATTGGAACCCAGACTTTCAAGTTTCCTACAATCATCCACTCCATCTTATACTGATGACTGAAGAGAGCTTGAAGGTCTGGGTTCAAATTCCTCTAATTAAATTTAGCTGAAGTATATATATACTATACTTGTATTTAAACAACACATTTATTTTTCAAAAAGAAAACATAACAATAATTTAAAATAAAAATGAAATTAAACTAATTACAAATGGGTTCAAATTCCTCTAATTAAATTTAGCTGAAGTATATATATACTATACTTGTATTTAAACAACACATTTATTTTTCAAAAAGAAAACATAACAATAATTTAAAATAAAAATGAAATTAAACTAATTACAAAATTGTTTAGTACAGATAAGTCTGCTTTAAAATAGGTAGTAAAACTTCAATTATTTAGTACTGGTTACAGATGTAGGACTAATAAACAAAAGAAATGGATAAAAAAATTCATATTTGCCTAGTGTATATAATATATTAGATAAAAAAAGTAAACATTATATAGATAAAAACATTAATGTGGGATGGGCTAATAGCAAAAATTTAGATAAATTGATAACTAATTGTAGGATGAAAGATGAAGAAAAGAATGGTTTATAAAACTAGATGTAATTTTTGTAATATGGTTTATTATGGCCAGATGGCAAAGCAATTGGGAGAAAGAGCTAAAGAACACAATGATGCTATTGCTAGGAGAGATAATAGATCTGCATTATACATTCCTTTATTTACAGTATTACGTGCTGACATTTGAGCTTAATAAGAATTAATATTTACAACTTTAAATTGATTCAAAATATTTCTAAATTTAAGATCTGACTATTAACTTGTTGTAAATTGAAAGATTTCACGATCGTTAATGTTTAACAAAAATAGTGGACTTAATCAGTGAAGAAATTATTAACTTCACATTCCCAAATCAAAATGCTTTAGATTTGCCTATGTATTTAGAAAAATAAGTTGAAGATAAGAGTGGCTGCTCTTGTCTTTATAAAGTTGACTCTTGTGTTTAGATTTGTAGAGGTCTCTCTTGTAATAAATTAAGCACTCAAGACACATTTATTAAGATTATAGCCTTATTTAAATATAACAACTTAATAAATAAAAATAAATTTCTGAAACTAAAAGTATAAAGAATTTCATTTGACAGGATAAAATTATAAACTTATTTCAAGTATATATTCTATTAAAAAATCATATTATTCTATACCCAGGCAACATCTGTTGCCTTAAGTGGAATGATTACTGATGAATATATGGAAATAATAAACGAGGATAAAATACAAATATTCCAAATGTACATCAAGTGGAGATCAATAAACAATCTTTGTCTTTATCCAAGAAAATCATCTGTAATACATGGATTATATACATTTAAAAGACTTTTTGCCAACTCATAAAAATCTTGATTAGATCGACTTAAAAGGATTATGAAAGCTTATGTGTTTTACATTTTTAAATGTATTAATTTATATAAAATAGTGTGTAAAAGGTCTGCCCATCCCTCGCATATATATGTATAAATGGATTATTCTCCTGTACATGAGAGGTCAGAATGACTAGTATGTCAACATGGGTAGGATGACAACCTTGGCACTATCAAGGACTTTGAATGTTCCATCATCAGATTTTCAATCAAATGGAAGGCTAAAGAGTTGCGAGTTGGAATAGTTTGAAGCCTGTCCATTAAAGTATAAAGATTGGCTATCTTAATATAAAGCTGAGTACTGATTATATATATATATATATGTGAGGATAGTAATCTAGACCAACTGATGATTGCTGGTTTAGCATGAAATATGTATATTGGTGATTATTTATCTTTTCAACATGTGTGTAATCAGGTGGGTCAGCAATATGAGATGGCACTGAGAGTGGTGGGTCGTGTGAAAGTCTGAATTCGAACCCCGCATATATTACATATATAAATGCAGGTTTAAGCCTGTACAATGTATTAATTTTTAATTGTTGTAAACATTTTTATTTTTATATTTCTTTTTTCTTCTTTTCATACTTGGAAAAGTAAACTTACCATGATTAATTTATTTTTAAAGAAAGTTTAATTTAAACAAAGGTCAAGCTTAAGGCAGAGATGATTAATTTTAATCGAAAGATTCTGTTGTAAATTAATTTAGATTAGTCTTTCTCTATTCATAGTGACTAACTTTTGACCATTTACTGCATGATCTTAAGGTAAGACTTTATTAATATAATATATTAAATACATACACTTTATTGAAACGTAGTTTCTAGTTTGTCATATATATATTAACAAATTGTTATATTTGTTATTCTGTATAAATGATTAATCTATCTTTGCTAAATGACTATTATTATCATATGTTAAATCACACTTATATTTCCGAAATAGTCTTGAAGAAGTTAAATATAAATTAAAGTATATAGACTAATATAAATAGACATGATATTTATTTAGGTTTACGTTTATGGTGAATCAATCTTAGTTATTTTATCTTTGTTTTAATGTTATAAATAATTAGTGTCACGAATATGGATTTCTATCTAGGGATTAGAGATGGTAATACAAATTCATTATTTTAGTGGTATAAATATTTTTGTTTTATTATATACATATTGTTGAAACGTTTAAGCTTATAATATTTATTTTTGTTACATAATAAATGTTAATGAATTTATTAATATTAATTCGATCAATTTAGTTTATTAAATTACTTTGTACTCAAACATTAACCTATATCCTCGAATATACATACATATATAAAATATTGAAATAATAAATTTGAAATTTTGTTTCATTGATTGATTAATAGATTATACTAATTGTAACCTATATAGAGATACAGTAGTCATCAGCTGGTATTGGTGCAACCCTGCTAAGAGAATCAAAAGTGAATTCTACCTGGGTTTGAAATTCAGGAATAACAGAACCTGAGGCATGGATGCTTTAACCGATGAGTGTTGAATTATTCTATTAAAATCAGATATAATCATGGATCATGTACTTCATTTTATTATTTTCAGCATTCTACCCAAAGACCTCTGACAGTAGTCAGATGCGACCCTCTCTTTTTACATCATCAGTCAGACCATTACAATACATACTGAAATGAAATGATTGTTATTTTTCATTGATGTCTAATATTTATGTGACCATTACAATACATACTGAAATGAAATGATTGTTATTTTTCATTGATGTCTAATATTTATGTGATTATATTATTACTATTTAATGTCTAATATTTCTGTGGGTATGTTATTACTATTTTTTTTTTTTTAGTTTTAACTACCTTATTTTAATGTTTTTTTTTTTATACATTTAGTCATACTCCACTGTTTCCAAAGCACAGACTTATAAGCTGGGTTTCTCATAAAAATTTGGAATGTCATAATTCTAGGATCGACACTTACTGTTATTATTTTTTGTTTTCAAGTTTTACTCATAAAAAAAATAGTCTATTTTTAAATCTTTTTTTTCTCACATAATCTGGGGTCGTTATTCATGAGATCAAACGAACAGGAAGACTAGTAGATTTTTATCTAGCAATTCTTTATTCTGATTCTTCCTAGAGTAATCACTCATGGTAGGGGATTGTGAATAACACCTTGGTCTTTCATGTTGCCTTGCATGAGTGAGATCTGAATCACTTCTGGTTCACATAAAGATTTTTGTTCTTGCAGGGCTGCTAGAAAACCATCTCTTTCTGGATCTGCTCCATGAGTTTATTCTGTGGCCAAATTTCATGGCATTTATTGTTGGTTCTTTAGATTGGGGTTTAAATCCTTGATCTTTGGTTTCATAAGCAGATCTGATGTCATCAAAAGCATTTAGTAATTTTGCCATTTGCTGTACATTATGAGGAAAGTTGTGCTGCACTCTCTTAATAATTTGTTTGGATACTGGGTTAGATGTCAATGCATGTAATTTTGGTACCTGCCTATGGAAGAATGAGTGAAAGACTTACTTACCAGGTCACCATTTATCTTGTGACATCTGGTAACTAATATTTTTTTGACATTCTTCACTCCAATAACTAGCTAGGAGAGTTTGCTTGTATTCAATGAAAGTTGTGGGTTTCTTAAATAGAAAATTCCACCAAGCTTAAAAAGTACCTTGCTGATGGTTGCATGCAATCATGATCATAACCTCTTCATTATCTGGTTCAATGTAAAGAATCTTTTTATATTACTTATATGTTCAGTGGGAACTTCACCTACATATCCTGAAAATATTATTTTTAAAAAATTAGTTAACCAAACAGGATTGCTATGCTCTATGTGCATGTTTACATTCACGCTCTCCTGCTCATAATTATTAACATCTATATTGTCCTTTTTTTCTCTTATCTTGTCAATTTCTCTAAGCATTTCACTTTGCCTACTTTTATTAAAATCTATCTTGTCTACTTTCTTCACTAAATTGTTCATTTCTATACTGATATTTTCTACTATTTTTTCATTTTCTAACTTATTTACTGTTACTGCTCCCTGTAAAGCTCTATTTTTCTTCCTATTTTATTTTAATTTTTTGGTACACTGTTTCAATTTGATTTTCTACTTAATTTATATTTCCACTTATTTTTTTCATAATTTCTTCTTTCATTTTTTCATATCTTGATTTAATCTGCTAATCCAAATTTTCCAGCATTTGAGCTTGGTTCTCTAATTTATGTTTGCTTTGTTATGTTCAATTTCCCATTTTTTTAAGTTTTATATTTGTCTCATTATTTTGATTTTTTAAGCTCATCACTTGTTTCCTTAATTTGGTTTTTAATTTCTTCATTTTGTTTTTGAAGTTCTTTGAACATCTTACCCTCATTATCATGTCATCATTTTCTTGCTTAGCATTTTTATTTTTCTGTTGTTCCTTGCTAAGAACCTTTTAAAATTCTTTATTTAGAGCTTCCATTTGTGTTCTTATTCTAGTAATCATTTATACTCTTAATTTTTATTATATATTTTTAATGATAATAGTTACCCTGTTTATTTATTTTCAATATTGCTATTGGTTTACTATCTCTTCTTTTAACTAATCTATTATATATATATTTTTTTTTTTTTCATTTAATTGGAGTGTTCATTCAATCTCCCATACCACAGTCCTCTGTAATATTATCTGCCTGCTTATTCATGACTTCTAACATTGCTGTTTTTATACATCAACTTTTATAAACCTACCTGCAATTATTTATTTTAGTCTTTTCTTATCTTTTAACTAAATTCATATATATAAATTTGTTTAATTATAATAAAATTATTTTAGTGTTGGCTGTTTTTTTCACTCTCACATCTCTCACCAAATTATTAACTTTTATTTTATTAATATTATTTTTTTATCTGATAGCTAAGGTCAATTTTAAGGTGACAATTAAATAATTGCTTGATCGAATATTCACATTTGATACTGAACCGGATAGTAGCCATTTCAAAGGTCACTACACAAAAGTAGAAGTAACTTTTGTGTTTATTAAATTTGAAAGTATAAAGCTATTTAAAAAAATAAAAAAATAAATTGTTTATAAGAGTACATGTATAAAAACACATACTCATTTATATTTAAAATAGATCATTTTAATTTTTTTATTATATAGAATTGATTTTATAAAAGTTTTCTTTCACTGCTTGTTTTTAATCAAATTAATTAAAAACAAGCAAGCTTGTTAATTACATTCCTGTCTTTTATTTTAATCATTGTAAAGTTCATTCTAAAAGCGAAAATTTAATTTTGTGTTGTTGTTTTGGTTTAAAATAATCCCTGGTTGGAATTCCTAAATTAGATTGAGCGGGAGATGATTTGCCCTACCCTAAGGCATAGAATTCAAAAACAAGATAAGTTTATGTGGGAAATTGAGTGTGGGTATAAATAACCCCAAAAATTTTCATGATTCTAGAGAGCCTTGACCAAGCAAATACTCCATCAAAGTGATTGGTTCAGCTTCTTATTTCTAATATTCATTCTGATTAACCTGTTGAACTTTGTTCTATTGGCAGTTCAAACATTTATGTTCTTTTTAAAATTTGCCTTCACAATGTCAAAATACACTGCTATATGTATTGTAAATGACAATATGCATTGCTAATTTAAATAAGGAAGAACCTCGGACTCTAAGCTGTTCTTTCGTGATACCATGAAACTCTAACATAAGCTGGATTCCCAATTTGCCTCAAGACTTGCCTCTGTCATAAAGAGAAGTTGCCTGAAATATGAACTTATTAAAAATGCACACTCTCCAGAAAACTACGTGAACTCTACTTTATCATAAGGTAAACTTCTTATTCTTGCCAGGATAAATTGCTTTTAATTAAATCTCCACTCAATCTAATGATAAGTGTGATATATAAAGTTGTATTAATTATTTTAATCTAATATTTATTATCTGTATTTCCTTTTACTAGTAGTTATAGTGTGTCTTGGAATCTTAGTTTTAAGGTTCCAAGTTTGTTTTCAATTATCATTTATCAGAGGGTATGTTGTGAGATTATATTTTTAATATGTTTTCCATTTATTTCACTAACTATTGCTAAATGCTTTGGAAGTTTTTGTAATTTTTATTTGCTCACTTGCCCTTAGTTATTATTGTAAAATAATTAGTTTTAAATAAGTCTAGTTTGCATTTTTTGCAAACCTCAAATCTTTTGGCTGGCGGTTTTTCGTCTTTATTGTTCTGATTTTCTGAAATTAGAGATTTCTTTCTAGATTATGTATGATTGTAATCATATATATATATATATGTCTTGTATGTGAAATCAAGCACATTTGCTTTAAACGCAGTATTACGTGCAGCTGTCCTGCGGTGTTATAACGCCAGTAGTTAGAAAGCTACTGATCGATCGTCCACACTGGTTTCGTTGATTTCCTACAAGACCATAATTGTTTTCATATCTCTGAATCAGGAAACTAGAGTTGCTGTTTTGTTTTTTTTTTGTAATTTTATAAATCGCCAGCAGGAAGATATTATCCAATCCATTTTTTATTTTTAGATGAGAGAATTTTGCTGCCAAAGCATTTAATGTTTTCATGTTTGCCATACTCATGTTCACTCGCTGATAAATATGCGTATTCAAATCTAAGTCACTTTTGTATTTGTGGCTACATTTCTTTATTCTATTGTCCAAATTTTAATAAAATTTTCAAATTGTTTAAACTTTTAATAAAATTTCCAAATTGTTTAAATTTATTTGGCTGACGTTTGTCTTAGTGCTTTTATTTCTCAATTGTCTGAACAATCTTTAAGATTTATTTTTCTCCCTGAATTTAGTTGGTGCAGACCATCATCCTCATCCATTTTGATCACAGTAAATAAATGTTCCATGTGATGTGCTGTAGCTTCTCCTTAAACGGAGTCAAGAATCTTTCAACAATTATGCACCAGAGAAACCTGATACGTAGTGACTAGTGGCGCCCTCTGTGATCAGGATGGATTGAGTGATTGTTACAATACCAATTAGAGCAAAATGTTCAAGCACACATGGTGGATGACATTTATAATGGATATCCTTGATCACACCAGATGGAGTGATATTTATAACAGATTACTATTTATTTATTTTTATATTTAAATTTTAGCAATAATAATTTATATAAATTTAAAACATCATCACACAAAGAAAGGAGTTAATATGGTCAATATATTTTATGTGTTAACAATCAGACTGAGGTTGTACATACATATATAAACCATGGCTGCCTTTCAAGCATTCACTCTATAGCTGCAAAAAGCAAAGTACCTCTCCTGTGGATACTTTTATTTATACTGGAGATAAATCCCTGGCAGACATCCAGTCAATTTAACTGGAATATCCACCAAAAGAAGAGTTTACATTCTTCAAGTGCTTGATTCCATGTCCCAATAAATAAGAAACTTATATAACTTAGACTATAAGATAGTGTATATTTAAACATAAAGAATACAATGGACAAAACTTTATTTTAATTAAATATTATATGGTGAGATATGGAGAGAATAAATATAAAACAACATTTATTTTCAAAAAGAAAACATTTTATTTAAATATCATGTGGTGAGATATGAAGACAATAAATATGAAAACAACAATAATAATTAAATAAAAACTAAATTAAACTAATTATTTAGTATAGATAAGTCCACTTTAAAATAAGTAGTAAGAATTCAATTATTTCTAATTTTACAAAAATTTATAGAAAGAATATAATCTTGTTTCTTTTATTTACCTAGGTTTTGCTATAACTTTTTCTGGAGTGATTACTCCTATCTTCTTGACAGTTTGTGGTTGGAATTCTTGAACAGGTTTCCTGTTTTTTTAAAAGCTTATTACTTCGTCCTTCTGGGACAGCATATATCTGCATAGCATTGTTTAGTAATTGTCTTCTGTAATCATGGATACATATCTCAGCAATGGCAGGTCAAGGATATTTCACATTTCAGATTCAAATGCACAGGAACTGGGTGGTGAATACTGGATGATCTCCTAGCATTACATGGTAATTTAGGGCTTCTGCATAAATAGCTATGCATTGCTGAAGTATGAACTGGTCATTCTTGAGAAAGGAATCGGCAAAGTTAGTATAACTAGCCACAGTTAATTTGATTTAATCTGAAATCCAGGCACGGCCACTTGGAGCATCGATGCTATACAAAAATCAATCAAATGTAATGTTACCAGGCTGCTGCAACTTTTTTTTATAGAACTTTTTTTTTTTATTAAACAAATTTTTATTTCATTTATAACATGATTTTTTTTTTATTAAACAAATTTTTATATTCATTTTCGTTTTGTTTTTTTAACCTGACATTTTTCTTTATCCAACAAATTTTTGTAATTTAATTTTGTGTTTATTTTTCTGAATTTTAAAAATTATAGATTGTTTCACGACAAAAAAACTTGTTTTAACTCTGCCGAAAAAATATAATGGTACAATTATTTGGGACTTGTTTTGACTTTGTTCTACCTTTTTTTTTGTTTGACTAAATTGTTTTTCTTATTATTAAATCAAAAGTAATTTTTGTGTTGTTGGAGGTTCAAAAATTGTTTTGAAACCAACACAACCCCCACACTTGGATCAATAATTGTAACAAAAAGTCAATAATTTTATTTTCTTTTAAACAACTTTTTTTCACTTTTTACTTTTATTTATATTTAGTTTGAATTAGCCCTTTTTTTTTGGCTTGTACAATAAACAGCTTTTTTGAGAGGCTTTCGTACTGTTATTATTAACAAAAAGTAAACGTAAATAGTCATTTATTTTAAGCTTACTTGTTTTAACCCTGCTGAAAAAAATATAATGCAATTATTTGGGAATTGTTTCGAATTTATTAAACCTTTTTTTTTTTTGGTTGACCAAATTGTTTTTCTTCTTATTAAATCGTTTTTTGTGGGTAAAAAATTGATTTCAAACCCCCACCCCCACACTCGGAAAAATAATTGTAACAAAAATTCAATAATTTCTTTTTTTTTTTTGGAAAAAACTTTTTCTAATTGTTTTGTTTTATTTATATTTTGTTTGAATTACCTTTTTTATTTTTTTTTGACTTCTACAATAAACTGCTTTTTGGGGGGCTTTCATACTTTGCTATTATTAACAAAAAGTCAACAAAAATAGTCATTACTTTTCATACTGCTGAAAAAAGATAATCCAAATACTTGTCAATTTCGAATGAAATAAATAATAATAATAATACACAAACTTTGGACTTTTTCAACTTATTTATTATTTTATTGCTGTAATAAAAACAGTCTGCTATTTGGGAGGACATTATGTGCCTGAAAAAAGGACACAGTCTCCCTCACTTTCTGTAATCGGCAATTCTGAAAAGTTTAAAAATTGCACGTTCTTCTCAGACCTTTTATTGGTCTCGTATATTTTCCATGCTGAAATGTGACTTAGCGCATAAGCTTTGTTGAAGCATGTTCGAACATACCCTTTGCCAATTTTTTACATATTAACATTTTTTTAGGGAAGGGTGGGGACCATATGACAATTATTACTAATTAACAAAATTATTTAAATATAAATATTACTCTATTATGGAGATTTGAAAAATTGTACCGACTTGAAATTAAAACACCCTCAAGTGATACGGTAATCAGCTATGAATAGAACAAATACACGTAAATAATTTTGAAGTACAAAACAGGCCTTAATATTTTTGTGCAATGTCATGTAAAGTGGCTTGCAAATGGGTTAATACAATATAAATGTTGTATTAGCCATAAGGCCGACCGCAGAAACGGCATTTTTATGTGTTTTGACACTTAAACAATGCCATCAGGTGGCCGTGCCCAGATTTCAGATGACTACCAATCAAATTAACCAGATCAAAATCAAAATAACATCAGAATAATTATAATAATAGAATGAATAGCAGCAGAACTGAATATAATGGAAATTTAGTAGCTTTTATATCCTTGACAAACTTGTCCGAGCTCACCCACATCATTAATTAGTTGTTTAATTTTTTCTAATTAGTTAATCTCTTTTAATATCTATTTATTTAATTAAACATTAATTACAGTATTGATTTACCTAAAAATATTGATTTCCAGTCTAACATAATTCTTTACTGATTAGATAATTTACAAAAGTATTTTCATCTTTGATTAAGTCGTATTTTTTTCTTTATTTATTAAACTAACAGACTTTTTTGTATATTAAAAAAATAATATACATTATTTTTATCTTTTTCTTTGAATATTCTTAATATACTTTTAAATTGTTCATATAACAAGTATATGTATACATCTGTTACAATACTGTTCAGACGATTACTTAAGCCTTGAAATATACTACATATATACCCTACCATTACACAAAAGTAAATGAGCCTATACACTTTTGCCACTATAATCAATAAAATTTATATGAAAGTGAAAATGTTTAGATTTCCCAATCACTTTTATTTAAATATCCTAATTTATATACATTACTGTTAATAATTTATTTAAGAATAATACTTTTAAAAATATTGCTTTATAATTATAGTAATTCTTTATGTAATCAAATTAAGTTTATCAATGATATTTTACATAGGTCATGTGTCTTAATCTCTTTAGAATAGTTGTAAAACATCCAACTCTGGAATGCGGGATCCTAGGATTGATTTTGTAGCTGTCTTGTGTAAAGTTTTTTTTTATTATGTCATGTTATCTTTTTACACATTTTATTAAATAGCTTTTCCTATTTTTAATAATGGTCTTATCTTTTTTTTAAATGCAATATTAGTTTTTTTATTTTCTACATAAAAATTCATAATTGATCCAGAATACATACAATGAAACATATCTAAGAAAAACAAAATGAGGAAAAAACATAATTTTTAAAAAGATATTATTGCATGCTAAAATATTTAATTCTTAACAAATTACATGATATAATAAAACCCTTTCATAAATGCACTATTGACAAAGCTTTAAAATGTCTATAGTGGAACAAACAAAGAGCTTAATTTCTTTAATAGTTATCCAACATAACCTATGAATAAAAATAAAATGCAGACTTTAATAACTTCTAAAAATGTATTGAGTATCCAGTCTAAGTATGAAAATTTAAAATTCTTTCCTTAAATAAATCCTGATTACATCTCTAATTGTCAAAATGTACAATATAACTTATTTATTAATAAACATTAAAAAAATTAAATATTAAAGTAATATAAACAATTTCTTATTGAATGAAAACAAGAAAAACTTTTTGTTAATGGAAAATGTAAACAAATTACTTGTGAGAGGTTTAGTTTTTAAAATGTATTTTTATCAAGTTGTTACTGTAGTTAAAAACATTTTTTTAAAAAAAAATATTGTATACATTTCATTAAAATGGCATTATTCTAACATTTATACAACTTCACTTGTAACCACTTGACTGAGAAGGTGTCTACAAAATTCTTTATCTATTTTAGTGGAAGAAATCAATTGTTTAATTTATTATTATAATTTATCATTAAACAAATAAAAGTGCAAGGTATGTTATAATGCCTTAAAAATTACTGAGTAAACAATGTAAATGTGATTTTTCTTAAGTAAAGATAAGGTCAATCCTTAAAATCCCTAGATACTTGACTATATTACATGACTAAGCTTTAAAACTGAAATAACTAGCATACAAAAAAATTATTCTATTACTGAGACTCTGAATGCTGCAAAATAAAAAAAACTAGAATTACTTTGAATGAATTGATAGATTGGTCAACCTATTTATCATATAATGGCCACCAATATCTGGAGACTTAATTTGTAAATAAAAAGACGAAAATGTAAATAGTTATAATTTTTTAATATTCTATTTGCATCTTTTGTTAAACAAAATTATATAGAATTAACTTTGTTTTAATTAACTAATTTTTATTTCATGGTGGGGGGGGGGTTCATATGATAAGAACATTTAAATATTTAAAAAATAAATTATTTTCCTTGCAACTATAGTTACATTAAAATTGCACAAATTTGTATTTATAATGTATAAATAATTATTTATTTATTATAAATATAATTTTGAATCAATATTTGGGAAACCAAAATAAAATTCATATAATGTAAAAAAAATATATCTTTTAATGGTTTTTTTTTACGAATCGATTAAAAAGATTACTGTAATTTTATTTTTTTATCAATTCTTATCCGATACACAAAAATGCTAATGAGGAGCTGATTTCACATTAAAGTGACCAGACCATTGCAAAACTTTTCGATAAAGAACGTAACTGAAAAATTTGCATTATGGCATGCATAATCAGTGCTGTGACAATTGTATACTTTGCATATGATATTCTTTGTAGGGCTTATAAATTAGAGTTTTGGCAAAAAAGATAGCATAGTTCCATTTCGCGTGCGATAAAATATTTTTGATTTTTCACAAAAGATTTAGATCATGTAGGCCCAGGACCTTGATAAATATGAGGTCTTGCTCTGTTCATGAGACTAGAAGTGCTGAAATTTAGCTCGCATAAATGTGCCCACATAGCAGTGCTGTGTATAAATATATAATATTTACAAATGTTTATTACTTTATTATTTCTGAAAATATATATAATGTAATGATGCTGTAAAATACATTTAAAAAACAAATGTACTAATAATTTAATTACTAGATGCATTATTACTGAATGGTAATATGTAAATAAATATGTACAAAAAAAGTTATATTCATTAAATGATTGGTAGACAAAAAACAGGTAACTAATTTATTTTTCAAAATATTACTGGTAGTTTATTAATAGAAAGAAAAATTCATCCAATTTATTGCACAATTGTGGTTTACTGAGCATGAGCGAGAATTTTTTAAACATCACAGTTTAATCAATCTCAAGAGTTCTAAATGAGCCTTGGATGCCTCCTATATTATAAGGATCTTCAATATCTTTTGGTCGTAAATTTTCATCTATTATTATAGCTTCGTCCAGTGATAGCAACAATTCTCTATTTTTTTTCACTTTCTCTTTCCAGATATCTGCAATAAAATAAATAAATTCCATTTAGCACTATTTCATAAACATAAATTCAATGACTTTATTTAAACTTTTTCAAATTACTTGTTAGTAATAACACATAATTACACAACAAAGGTTAATAATTACACAATGTTTTGAGTAGTAATATTCTCCACTCTTCTTCAGGTATAGCTGGCCTGATATGCACAGTGATAGTATTCGCATAGAAGTTGAACTCGCACCTTTAGATGCTTAAATATTAAATTTAAGGTAAAGGCTCTAACCAACTGAGCTTTTCTGTCAAAGGCCAGTTGGTTAAAGCATTTGCCTTAGAAATTCAATATTCCAGAATGGGAATAGAAAAGACTATAGTAATTATCATGAACTATTACTGCTATCAAGTATAAAGATATTTTCAAAAATTTTTTTGAATGTATTACTTCTAGTCATAATGGAATAGTTACCAAAAAAAATCCAATGTAACCTTACAGAGACAAAGAGCATTTAAGATATGGGTTTTATTTCCAGGTAAAAGGAATAAAAGTATTATGAGCAACATTATAATTTATATATTGCTTTTATTGATTTGGTCAAAGCATATGATTCAATCAATCAAAAGGGTTTGTGGTATAAAAAATGTGTATTAATACAATGGAGAAAAATGAAGGTTTTTAAAATAAAAATGTGTGTCAATCAGAGACATGTATTAGCTCTAGTTTTGGTCCACTTTTAGAAAGATGTTTTGGGACAATGTGTAGATATATAGTTTCATGATACAGGCATTGAAATGCAATATAAGTTTGATAATGAGGTTTTTAATTTTAATAGATTAAAAACAATAACATTCGCTTTCTATATTTACAATTGTGTTATTCAGCATGATCTACAGAAAGTTCTTAATGTTTTCAATGCAGTCTAAAATAATTTAGTATGGTAATTTGGTATTATAAAAGGCAGGTTATTGATGATTTAGCAGTGGAAAAACAAGATTTTTTAACTTTGAGCTTTTATGAATAATATCTCAATAAATCAGATGTTAAGTAACAATCTGGTCTCAGATGTTTGGATGTATGTATGTAAGAATAAGCTCAATATGGATATGTTATTATAATGATGTAACTATTGATATTTACTTATTTGCAAATAGGTATGCTACTCTCCAAATTCATCATATTAAGGTAAGACATTAACTTCATCAAAATGACATAGAGACATTGAAAATATTTTATTTAGAAATGCTTTATAATGTCCTGAATATGTATAGACAATGTCAGAAGATCAATTAGTATGTTTTTAAGTTCATTTGTTACACATGATAATACTGAATTGTAAGAATCTTTGTTTGTTGGATTGGATGTGAAGTAAATAAAGTAAAAAAAAGCTTTCTCAAAAAAATAAATTTATGATAAACTTTGATATGTTTATTTTATGGTTATTGAAGACTATATTATAGAGATTATTTTTACAAACCTTTAAAGATGTGATGATATTTATTAGGAGAAAAGAATATAAAGTTTTTTAGAATTGCAATAGACAAAATTAGTATCTAAAGATTCAAATAGATTGAAGGATCAGCATAGTAGTATATATAGACATATCCGAGATTGCCTGATTGATTAATGGAGTCAGGGTAAAATGTATTTTTACCTTTTTGTTTTTATCTTTCTATTATTTTACTTTTGAAGCTATAATGTCTGTACTTTTTTAAAAGTGATTGCTAATGTTATTGGTGACAGTAAAAATATACTACATTTTTATAAGAATGTCTTCACTAGTCTTGCATTGGTGGTCGAGAGGTCAGCGCGACTGCCTTACAAGCAGTTGCCCGGGTTGCAGGTTCATGTCCCGGCCGATGCTATGACCCCTGAGAAAAAAAAAAGAATGTCTTCACTATAAACCTTTATAATTAGCTTAGTGTAAACATGTGATTTTTGAAAATTAATTTGCCACAATTTAGTTCATTTAATAAATGCATTATTTAACAAAATTTAAATGATAAATTTTAACATACCAATCATGGTTTGTGCAGGAACAGTTCCACCATCTTCTTTTGGAAATATGTCTAAGGAAAAGTACTCTTGAAATTCAGAAAATTTACCTATATAAACCTGTAATAAGAATTAGAAGTCGCTACACATGTGCTTTATAGATTTAAATACTTAACAAATACACAAGATAAAGTCTTTTGAAAAGATGGAATAAATCCACTCTGTTTTTTTAATCTAAGTGTATATTTATAGGAAAATCTTAAGTATTTGGAAATGAGAGTGAGAAGATATGAAATAATTACTTTCAACACCTTTTACTATGTTTTAATAAATGACACTTGCGGAATTTTCACAATTTACGATACGTTATTACTAGATGAAATATTAAACATAATGAATTATTTATTTATATAGCACTATGTTTTTCTGTAATAATAATTGGAGATGACTCCACTATCCATGTGCTGGATAAATTTAAACATTTAATGAATATGAATACTCTCCTTTCCAAATACAAGATAGAGTCTTTTGAAAAGATAGAATGAATCAATTCTATCCGTACATCACGTGACTTAATTTAATAAGCTTGTCATTATAAACTAAATAAAAAGCATGCAATAGCTCTAACGAGCTTTAATGATAAATGCCACAAGAGAAAGCATTTAAAAATCTATATCTAGAACTATCCCTATCCTTAGACCGGTTTCAAACTATGACTTCAGTGAGGTGCTAGGATATTTCAGACATTAAGATCTAAAATACCAACTCAAAGTCAGCACTTATTTAACACTTAATTTTTCTTTTTAAACCTAAGCATATATGTACAGGCAAAATCTTAAACATTTGAAAATGAGAGCATGAAGATATTAAATAATCTTCAACACCTTTTACTATGTTCTAATGAATGCCACTTGTGAAATTTTTACAATTTACACTACATCATTATTGAAATATTAAATATATATGCTTAGGTTAAAAAGGTAGAGTGAATTCATTCTATCTTTTCAAAAGGATTCATTATGTGTTTAAATCTATAAAGCGTATGTGTAGTGGAGTAATCTAATTATTATTACAATTTAAAAACATTTAGCACTATATAAAAAATAACTCGTTCTATATTAACCTGGCAACATATATAAATAAAATAACTATTATAACAATAAAATATTAATGGTAATAATAAATTTTACAAATAACCACTATAAAATGTAGATATGTATTTCCGATTTATTTATGCATGAACACACTTTTATACATATGTGCGCGGTTTTAGAGACTGAGTAATTGTGTTAAATATTACAAAATGGGTTAGAATGTGTGTTAAAATTAAAGTATGAGCAAATCATTATCATCACTGTCAACTATTATCAATCCACTGCAGAATTAAGGTCTCTCCAAATTCAGTATCTTTAGCCTGTCTTCTCTATATCACTCCTGCACCCATCCTATATTTCATCCATCCATCTCACACATGGTCTCTTTCTGGATCTTTTACAATCTCTTGGAATCCAATTTAAGATTTCAAATGTCCATCTATTAGCATCTCTTTTAGAAATGTGTCCAGCCCAAATCTACATCAGTCTCTTAATTCTTTCAGTGAGGTCAGTAACATCTGCTTGTTCTCTTACCATGTGTTTCATTTTCAACCTCTTCTTGTTACCCCTATCACACCTGAGTATTAACCAAACATAAAACATAGCAGGTAGATATATCATTCTGGTAATCTACTGAAATGTATTAAAATAAATACTTTATAAGAATGAGAACAATAATAGACAACTTTTATTAAAGAATCTGATTAATAAAAAGTACACACACACACAGTCAAAGAAATCATAAAAAACAATACAGTTGGGTTCCATACATCTTATGCAATACATAAATAATACAATGTAAGTTTTAAATTAAGATTTGAAAACAATGAACTCAATGCATACAATAAACACCATTAACTGATATAGTCTGCACATAAAAAGGACACTCCAGAATCTCCTGTAAGAGATCATTTTATAAGGGTTAGTTATCTATTTAAATGGTCTACTTTAAATTTATAAACTTTACTTTTCAAAACCCTCTGATTTTTAGATGTCAATATACTAGAGATTGAAGAAGATGGACTGAACTTGGAGTGATCTTCATCCTGCAGAGAATCCATAATGGTCGAAAATGCCGATGATGATATTTATCAAACATCAGTCAATTACTCATTATATTTGTATTACTAGAAGGAGCTTTGAAGAAGACTGCTGAACAGTCAAAACTATTGGTGATTTCGTAATTGTCATGTATAAAGTACTGGATTGAATAACCCATTGAAAAGGTATTATTTTTAATTTATATTACTAACATATTTGTAATATTGTATTGTATTAATTTTTTTTTTTCCATGACATACATTTAAACAAATGTATTTTTAATTAATGATGCTGTTAATCATTTGCTATTTTATTTCTTAAGATATCAAGTAAATGCAAATCATCTCCATTTATTTATAGTGTATTTTTTAAAAATAAAAATGTTTTTTTTTCCATATGTCAAAGCGTTAAACGGGAAGCAAACCTGGACCAGCCGCTTGAAAGGCAGCCATGCCAAACGTTAGGACAGCAACTTATTGTGCAGCATATTTATAAGCTAAAAAAATTAGAAATGGACAAGTATTTACAATAATTAAAGTATTCATTAAAAAAAAAGAACAAACAAACTGACAGATAAAACTCAAAGGCAGATTAGCTGAATTAATGAACGCAAATGCTATAATGAATATTATTAACTGTTTTATGGCATACACACGTACAAAATGTTATAGAGATTTTTAGATTGTTAGATATCTTTATTACAATGAACAGGCAATGACAAATTAAAAAAAAAAAGAATTATAATTTTTATTTATAACTGCAATCATTTATTTCTCCACTTCATGCAATATGATAAAACGAGAGAAGCTCCCTATCTGGTGCCATCTATTATAAATTTGAGGAATCAGTGTTTTTATCATATTTAATTCCCATCCTCAGACCAGTTTTTGCTTTTTTGATTGAGACTTTGGATTCAAAATTGGAAGCAATATGGTGAGCATCCATTAACCATTTTTAATTTCAGGCTGATTTGAATTTCAATTTTTTTAGTTTGAATAGTAAGTGGGATATTTATTAAATAAATAATTGTGTTAATATACATAAATTACAGAAAGTTGGACATTCGCATGGGACATTAATGTTGCTTATCTTGAATATTTTATATTGAAATATAAGTATAATGTATATACTTATTAAAGGGATAGAGTAGATGACTGGTTCAAATCAATATATTTTGAATATTGTAAAGCAAATTGTGAATAAGACTATGCTTTTTACTATTTTTAGCACTTGATGCAATTTTTAAAACAAACTTATTTTCTATGATCTCTGATATTTTTATCACCTTTTTCCCCTCACCAAAATGATCCAGAAAAAAATGCATATATAATATGCACATATTCTGTCTTTTCTTTTAAAAACTTGTTTATTTATCCTTGAATCACTAATAACTACTTCTTTCTTCTGATGTTTATTTTACCTCATTTGTTGTATGGAAAAGAAACTTGGACACCCCACCAATGCACTATAAAGACATAAGAAAAGTTCCATGTAAGAGTACTCCATAAAATTTTAAAATTACAATGACCCAAACATAAAATTAACCAATATGTTCTTCAACTTGCTGGATGTGATATTATTGAGTCCAACATTTGTAAATGAGATATTTATTTTTATATAGCGCGATGTTTATGAATTGTAATAAACTAAAGATCAGCTTTTCAATCTAATGCACATGCACTTTATGAATCTTAATAATAAATGAATACTTTCACTTCCAACCCAAGATAAAGTCTTTGTGAAAAAATAGAATGAATCCACCTATTCTTTCAACCTAATTGCTTAATTATGGGAAAATCTTAAGCACTGGAAATGAATGTGAGAAGATAAACCAATCACTTTAAATTACTTTTTACTATGCCTGAATGAATGACGCCTGCGAAATTTTCTAGAATTTACGATACGTCATTCTTAAATGAAACTAAACATATGTAAATTAGCTTGAAAAGCTGCTCTTTAGTTTATTACAATTCATAAACATTGTGCTATATAAAAACAAATATCTCATTTACATATGTTTAGTTTCATTTAAGAATGATGTATCGTAAATTCTAGAAAATTTTGCAGGCGTCATTCATTAAAAGTAATTTAAAGTGATTGGTTTATCTTCACACTTTCATTTCCAGTGCTTAAGATTTGCCTATACTTAAGCATTTGGGTTGAAAGAATAGGTGGATTCATTCTATTCTTTCGCAAAGACTTTATCTTATGTTGGAAGTGAAAGTATTCATTTATTATTAAGATTCATAAAGCGCATGTGCATTAGCTTGAAAAGCTGATCTTTAGTTTATTAGAGTCAAACATTGTAAAATCACATTTTTGTTGGATTAGACATGTAAGAGGAAAACCTACTTTCAATATAACACAGAATTCTTTCAACAAAATCAAGGAATGGCTATGGGATTATCACTATCACCCCTGATTAGCAATATTTACATGGAAGAATTGAAAGCACAGCCATAAAAACTATTCCATATCCAACTAAAGTTTGGCTTCACTATGTAGATGATAATTTTTTTTTTTATGGCCACATGGTGACGTACTGCTACAAACTTTTTGGAAACATATCAACAACATATCCCCTTTCAATTAAATTCGAAATAGAATCAGAACAAGATCAAAAAATGGCATTCTTAGATGTTCTTATGACAAGACTCCATCATGGCAAAAACCAAACTATAGTTTACAAAAAAAACCACACACAGGAAAATGCTTAGTATATAAATATAATCACATCAAAAACACAAAACATGGAGATATACTATCACTATGGAACACAACAACAGAAGTTTGTTAAGAAACCAGCTATTTGAAAAAAAAAAAAATCTATATAGAACAAATTCTTATGAAAAATGGTTATCCATCAGCTGTTATTAAGAAAACCTTAAATAGATATATAAAAAAAGCAGCAAAAAAAAAAAAAACAATTATTGGTACAGTAATATATCGATACACACCAAAAATAGCAAACAAATTAAAGAAAAATCTGCAATCAGTATAACATCAGAACAGCATTCCAAAATCATACCCCACTACAAGGAATTCTAACATCTACAAAACCTAAACTTGGGAATGCTGAAAAGAAAAAACTGCATTTATGAAATACCAAATGAATATGGAAGAATGTATGTTGGTAAAACCAATTGCCCCAATGAAAAGCAATTTCAGGAGTGCAAACTAGTGATCAGAAGAGAGAAAACGTGTCTAAGATAGCAGACCATGTATGTACCAATGAACATATGTTTAATTGGGAAAACACAAAATATTAGAGAAGAAAAATACGAAGAAGAAAATTTAAAGAAGCTGCTCACATGACAATGGCAAACAACCCCATAAGTTAACCTATTCATAATGTATGGAAACCACTAATCATCTTTGCTTTTAAGAAGAAAAAGTGTGAGAAATCAGGAGGAATCTCATAGATAAAAATATGAAATTTCTACTGACTTTTGTCTTTGGCAGGATGGTTTAATTGATTAGAACATTAACTTAAAATTTAATATTCAAGAATCTAAGAGTCAGGTTTGATTGCTATGCTAGTACTGTCATTGGTCATGCCAGCAACATTTGAAGAAGAGAGGAGAATAATAATACTCTTGGAACATTGTGCATATACTAACCTGTGTGCTATTACTAACAGATGAATGTATTTGGAATATTTAAATAAAAGTAAATTTTTCTAAAGACATTCGATACTTATATTAGATGATGGAAATAGTCTAAAATATAAATGCACCACACTCTTATTTCAAGTTAAATATAAAAATCCCACTTATGGGTGAAAAAAATAATTATTTTTTTGGCTTTTTAGTGTACAGTAAATAAAAGTGTTTATTATAAATTATATATATATATTAAACCATTAAACTTCACATAATCACCTTTTCCTATGCTTGTACAAGCTGTTAAAACAGAAGAAAAACTTTCCAAATAGTAGTGCTACTGTTCAAGTTAGAGTAATGAATGGATGCAAGGAGGTTTGTGTATAAAATGCCTATCTAGTGACTACTCATCAAATATCTCCAGACTAATTGGCTTGCACTGGGGACACTACTATATGGAGAGTTTTGCCTCTGTTATATATATATTATTTTTAATTTTTTAGTATTCATATATATATCATTTCTATTTAAAATAGAGTGAAATCGGTGTTGCATTCTGGGTAACATTTTAAAGGAAATTCATGGGAGTTAAAATTTGATTTCAATATTTTATTTATGAAGACAGCATTTTTAAAAACGGAATTTTTATAGTCAAGAACAAATAAAACGTCATTCATTTTAAAAGAGACAACATTTACAATCTATTGAAAAGTTTTAAACTTTAACACTGCACTCCGAATATATTTTTTAACGCTAGAGGGACCTCAACAAATCTTGACACAAGATTAAAACCTTTAAGTAATTACATATACTCACTTGTGCTTAATAAAAATATATATTACAATCTATTGAAAAATATGATTTGTTTTCATTTTTATTTTAATGGATCGATAACATTTTTGTGTGTAATCTTCTTATAAATTAAGTGTTTCAAAAAATACGTCATACTCTATTCCACATTACCGAAAACTTGTTGAACTAATTCAAAATTTGGATCACCAACACCACTATGGTAAACAAATGAGGCTGAAATATTTCATTTTCATATTGAATTGTCATCGATGTCTAGCACATGTATAAAATTTTAAATAGAAGCATGTCAGTTTAAAATATTTCCTAAACAAACAGAGTTTCCAAGGTTAAATAAAAGCCTTTAAAAAAAAAAAAAACTATAAACATTTTTCAATTAAACCAAAATAGAATCCTTAAAATATATTTTTGATGTATATATTTAAATAAGTTTTTTTAAAATCAAATATACATTATTATTACTATATCAGTTTTAAAAAAGAAGTTTAAAAAAAAGTAGGGGAATATATTGTAACCTCAACTTTCTCAGCGCAATCTTTCACTTATTTACCCTCAACAAACTCTCATTTATTTCAAGTAGCTAGTCAATTGAATTTTATACCAACTTTAGGATCAAATATACCCGGGGCGCCAAATTGCAGCTATAAATTGTAATGCCCACCAGAGATCATCATCATTAGCCAATTTAGGATTATAGAAGATACTGGAGAAAATAATTAAATTGTCTCTCTCTCAAAAAAAAAAAATAATAACAATAATATTGATAAAACCATTCAATCTATGTGGTCTTAATTTCAAACTCGGATGAGTCATGTAAATATTTCATGATAAATTTATTATTAAATCTACACTAAGAAGACAACTTTCTTCCACAACTTTATTATAAATATCTGATCTCGAGTGGTAACTACGGAAAATATTATGTACATTTCTCATTTATAGATGACTGGAAATAAATCAGTAATCGATGCAGAGAATTCATAATTTATGTTCACAATATAAATTATTATTTAATTTAATACTAGATAAAAAATTATCATAAATAAATCCTTCCCATTTAATTCCATTACTTTATTTTTCGTTCTCAGCATCTATCACTTTTAATAGCCACAATTATATAACACGGAAGGTCTGTGTTATGTTCTTTAATCTGAGAATCCCTAATCCTATTTTTCTAAACACATATATCTTTCGATCAACTATCAATTCATGATCCCTATTCTAATAATAGTATAATAATTTTATTATAATATGCTACCTGACTTCCAAACTAGCTCTTAGATTAATAATTGAACTGCTCTTTCGTAAGGTCTAGATCTGTCAAGAGGTGCCCATATAAGCGATTTCATTGTAATGGATATGATCCCAAATATGCTAAATTGAATTTTGATACGAATTTACTATTGGGAATCACTCTAAACACCGAGAGCAGGAAAGGGATTTTATGTCTGCTCCCAATATTCACAACATTACAATGAACCAAAAGATTAAATTTATTAAACTTAACTATTCCCTGTCATTTTATTCTATTATATCTAATCTATTGACCAAATTTTAATTAATAATTTTAAACCTATCATATTTTTGCCAAATAAACTATGGAAGTAAACCATGGACATTAATCAGATAAATCACTCGAAATTTACCTGTAAGTAAACTACGGGAACAAATCATCAAATTAGATTATGTAGATTAATTAGGAAAATAAATTCTGTGAAAGTGAATTATATAAAAATGAATTATGTAAATCGAATATAGAAATAATCAATATAAAAATCAACACTGTAAATCGATCATGGAAATAAATTATCAATATAAAAATTAACTATGTGAATCGAATATGGAAATAATCAATATAAAAAAAATTAATATCGTAAATTAATCATGGAATCAATTATCAATATAAAATGAATAATTAAATTTAAATCTGAACTAATATTACTTTAACTATAGGTGCTGGATATAGATTCTGGAGATATTTGAAACTTCAAAACACAAGACACAATATAAACTTATAACAATAATAAATTTTTATTACGTTAACAATAATGATCAAAATAAAAATAATAACACCCTTAATTATAATATTGCTACACCCAAATATATGATTCAGATCTACTAAAGACTATGGTTCGAATACATGTTTAAATTAACTAACTTCAATGAATGACTTATTCATTGTTTTGACCCATTTATTTATCAAAATAATAATAATAATAAAAAAAAAACGCTTACGCACGCACGGAATTAGAATTCCGTAATTTTTAACTTTAAGAAAATCTATAAATTTCTACTTCCCCCTCTTTTTACTGTAAACATTGTTCATTGGACTATTCCAAAATAATATATTCATTTCAATTATTCTAACCAGCAATGTTAAATAATCATAAATTTCTAAATAATTTCATCAAGCAATAACTTTTACATTTCTTATGAAAAGGATATGCCATGAAAATTCTGTTACTGATCTTGCAGATGGGTTTAAATTCAAAACCCACACTTTTACGTTTATGCCTGTCAGATCTTTACATTTTTGATCGTATATATCTTGATAGGTCAGCATGTCGATCCAGCTTGACGACCCTCAATTTACCATCATTCACAAAAATCAACACAGATCGGTTAGTTTATTAATTAAAATCTTTTGTCATTCCCCATCAACACATATTCATCTGACCAAATCCATATCTTGTCAGGGCAACATTTATTCTTGTCCCATATAAGGAAAAATCTCTTCATATCCCACATCACCATGCAGCATTTATAACGTGCACATATCAGCGTCTTGGTAAGCGAAATTAAAAAAACAAACAACAATAACTCCTAACTTGAACTGTTTGCTTTCGGCCAGAGAGAGATCTTTTCTTAAGACCTAGAATCATGTGCAGAACTCTTGTTGAAACAGTAAGATTCGAATCTTAAGTTTCACCTTTTTTTTATCGTTTCTCACTCACCGCTGTATCCTACCCAAATTTAAACTTTTTGGTATCGAATTGTATGTGTAGCAATATTAAAAATGTATAGATATATGTAGAATTCACCATAAACACGCACACATTTCGATCTCAAATTTAAGGCAATAAATAAAGATAAATAATATAATTTAGATTTCTTTTAGTTATATAAAAATATATAATTTTAACCATTCATTTTGAATTGTAAAATCCGTTATTTATTGCTTTGTTTAAATTTCGTTTAATAATAATTTTAGAAATCAGATGTAATATTTAATTAAAAGTAAAATAATCGTATGTTCTCTTTTTGTCTTTGAAATTTTAAAAGCATCGGTCGGTGAGAGATAATAGATTAATTAAAAAGAAAAATTCCCTAAAATCTAATTGCAAAAACCAAATGTAAAATCTAAACGTAAACAATAGAACGGCAGTTTTCTCTAATTAGAATTAAACAAAAATGCATTGATTATCCTCAGGGCAGATTAAGTGGAATCTAAAAATACACTAACAGAAATGTGAAAGATAAGATCTAAGAAAGGAGGGCATTTTAGACTTTCTAGAAACTTGTCACTTTAACTTTAGCTCTGCTCTCGATCAGTTGAGAGTCTCAAAAATATTAAATAAATTGTTTCTGCCATGGTATGACCGAGTAAAAGCACCCAGACTATTCTCCGCCCGGGAGATGGCCTATCGGATGCCAAACCCATTGCCCTTCATAAATTCAACCACGAAGATCTGCTGCCTAAAATAATGAGAAAGCTGCTGCTGCTGTTAAATTAAATGAACCACCTAAACACAGGAAAGAACTGCTAATCATGAACAATTTGCTACTAACCAATGGAATCGGAAAACTTCTCATAAACAGGTACCTGTGTCCAAATTCTCTAGAGTACTCTACTAATATGCTATAGCTCAGTCTTCATACTACTTATATAACTTATAAAATGTAAAATTATCATTTGTAAAACTAAAATTTAATAATTAATTTATTGTGTAAATTTCTCTAATAATCTAGCTTACCTCACTCTATCTTTCTTGGGTATGTATTTCTAAAATCTACATTTTATCATATAATTATCGCATGCTCATAATTTTTTAAGTTTAAATCTATGATCGCTTGAAACAGTGAATGCGTGTCAAATTTTCATTAATATTTACTTTCATAAATAACTTAATTTCCATATAAATCGACACGCATTCAATGCTTCATTTGTTGTAATGCATGGGTCTACTATTTAGAAAATGGCTGGCGTATTAGTTGTAATAATCACCTAGTTTATATATGTTTTATATTTATTAAATCTTAATTCATAATTCCATAAAATTTGCATTTCTTTGAGAGTCGCCAACATTCTTTATTAAATGTTGATAATGTAGGGCCGAGTTAGAAATATATTTAAGTCTTGACAGGATTGTCTGTACATTATACATGTGCTACGTTTAGAGACGCGATGATCCATTACAAGCCGTGAATATTCCGGATTCTATAGGGTTGAAATTAACCCCAGTCGTCCTACACAAGCGGACATAATAAATGCTCCCGTAGGGCTTGACGACCGTCATGCAGCCAGCAGGCAATTTCGGCACGAACCGCTTGTCCCTGGTTATGCTTATGTGACATCTTACTTCTTTGGGCCGATGGCAAACGCCAGCCCGTCATTCTTATAAACTCATTCACGGCTTTGCAGTTTCAATATACTGCCATTCCATATCGCCTTTCTAGTGTACCACGTGTTTTCTTTAACTAACTTTATTATTCTATGTATCACTCTGTCCCTGCATTATCTTCATAATTCATTCTCAGATAAATGTTTGCCCTTAGTTATAAATAAATATTTTAATTAAATAAATATATGTCCGCCGATACTCTTATAAATTTTACTTTAGACTCTTGCATTGCAAAGGTATAAATCCCTCAAGGCATGCCTTAGAAATACTTGCTCGAGAATTTTAGGTAGCTGGATTATGTCATCAAATAAATGTTTTTCTTTTTGTAAACATTACAGTATCGGAAATACCGTTACTGAGGTCTTAAATATAAAATATGTCTAAATAAATAAATGTATTTCTTTAATATAATAGTATCAGAAAATCCCGCTACTGAAACTTTAAATCTTAGCAAATATTATTAGTAAATAGTTTTATTATTAAAATGTTTCAATAAATAATTTCAAACTATACGTCTGCAGTTACGTTTTATTTATTCGATACCCATTCTATATACTATTTCCTCAATTTTGTAAATATAAGTGTTTAATTAATATTAGTGTTATTATTGGCTAACTCGGAATAAAATCATGAATCTCTTACATACCCTGACCACCATGCCTAAAGAAATATTTACTAATGTCGCATCAGATGCATTGTTTAGTAGATTGTATTGTGGAACCGATAAACTATGTTCGAATTCAGTACTACGGGTGGCTTCGCTACCTCGATGGTACTGCCGTTCTGTGTGGTGGTCAAATTCTGCACTATGTTAACTAATCACTCGTTTTCTGACTGTTACATTGTCTATACACTTACTCTCTATATTGGCATGCAAAACATTTTCTACAATTAAACAATAACTTTATCAATAATTCCCTATCTTAATAAAATAAATGGAGTGAAACTCAGTCATCTCTGACTGCCATGGTAAATAAATCATGAGACAGCTATTTCCCATCTATTGGGTGGTAGGGTAACTTTACATTAGTAATGACCAGCATTTATAGCTTTGTATATGCCCACACATACATCAATTACAGTCTAGATAAATGACAAAGACTAACCAGATCCCGAATCAAAATATATATATGAATTATTTCAATTTTAAACAACCAAGCCAACAACATACACCCAATATTTCTATTAATAACAGATCAACACTTATAGCATAATAATGGGTTTTCATATGACCATCCACTCACTCTTCATATTTAATATTAAGCACAAATTAAAATTTTGTTAAGAATATAAAAAAAATATTTTGTATCATTTCCTTCTTTTCTTTTAAATTTACGTAAGCATTTATACCTCAATGGGATCAAAATCATTTCCCCCTCTTTCCTTTAAACATTTTAAAACATAAAAAAATTATTAAATTAAGATAATCTAGTGGTTAGACATGTGACATATTATATAAACAAAATGAAATAAAGAACAAATGACATATTATATAAACAAAATGAAATAAAGAATAAGTATCAACATTACAATAGTCTCTTTCCAATGTCTTTTCCTTCAATTGTCCATCAATCAATTAATGTATTAAGTTCATTTTATTTGGATATAGCTATATAGAGATGTACAGCATAGACAGTTATTTTTAATCAAATGTGTATAAAAATGCACAGACAGTTATTTGAATCAAGATAGATAAAAACGTAGATAGTTATTTTAAATCAAAATGTATAAAAATGTAGATAGTTATTTTAAATCAAATGTAACTACAGGATAATTAGTAAATTTTAAAAGAGTTCTGTTGATTACCTTTCATTTTGATGAGTTCCTTCCTGGGTTTGAATTCATTTGTTTCTTTTTCTTCTTCTTTTTCATTTTAAAGGCTCAAATTATAGACAACAAGCAGTTTCTGATTACTAAACATGAATTAACTTTTTAAACATTATACAGAAAATTTGCTGCAGTTTCTTCAAACGAATTTTAACCGGCCAAATAATTATGGCGATCTGAATCGGTCTTTCAATGTTATACGACCGTTCTCTCAAATGAATTTTTAATAAGGCAAAGAGATAAATTGTGGTATTCAGCATAAAATATCTTATTAAAAGTTGATTTCTTCATAATTGACGTGAGGAAAAAAAAGTGCACCACTTATATATGAATTAGAAATTCATATTTTGGTATATTGTAAAACTTAAACACATTATTAAACTCTGAGAAAGAAAATTAAAAAAAAAAATTTGGAGAAAACCTTCAGAGATAGATTAATTTTAGTCAGCCAGTTGTTCCCAATTAGCAAAAGTTCCACTGATTCACTTTCACCAGCCCCTTTTATATATTCACAAGGAGGGTGAAGGAGAAAAAAAAACATCTGTTAACCCTTCCCTCCACAGGTGGGTCCCCTTCAAATTTTAATCAAAATTCTCTCTCAGAATGAACAAATGACCCTTTATTACTTGTTAATTTTGACAACTTCTCATCTTAAACCATATATCCTTTTGGTTAACACATTAGCGATTAATTTAGGGAAAAGCAATCAAAAGAAAATCTAATCAAAATGTAAGCTTGTTAACACTTTTTTGGTAAAACAAATGTTACATTTCTTTTGACTTAAATAATTTCTTATTTAGATTTACATTTTAGAGTTAGAAATAATAAATCAGAACAGATTCATCTATTTTTCCCATTTTCACATTTATCATGAAATAATATAGAAAATTATATCAATTTCTATAAAAAAAAAAATCAAACCCATATATCTGTATTACACACACATACCTATGCAGACCATTCAATAGAAAACTGCTTATTCAGACAACATGAACACAAAATATCCATTATAATTTTCTAATAATTACAAGCATAAAATCAATTATAACTTCTGATAATCATAAACATAAATATCCATTATAATTTCCTATAACTTTAGGCCTATTCTCCTAAAAAGAAACTGTTAACTAAAGCTACTGACAATCGATTCAATTTTAATTCTCATCAACTTTTTAGTAATAGATATCAAAATTCACAAGATTTTATCTTAGTCATATAAATATTTATTTCTCAATTATTATATTGGTAAATTATTATAGCAGTGTACAAGAAAAAATCAATCATCCCCCCTGCATTAAATAATGCTAGCTATATTTTATACAAACACAAACTGTCTCTATATATGTTACTTTTCTAGCTATCTCGTTATTGATTTCTCAAATAAAACGTTTTAACTTTTCTTACATCAAAAAAAATATTTTTTCCCACAATTATTTCCTTTTATTACAATTGGTTTATAGATGGAATAAACCAAAAGGTTACAATATATATATATTACCTCTGTGAAGATCACACTTTATTTAATAGATACAAAGTCTTTCCTTAATTATTGTTATATATGTTAAATGCATAAATTCAAGGCCATGAATTGCTGCACATTCACACATGACTAATCTTAAACCATAATGTTTAAGCCATCAGTTTGATTAAGGATGGATAATATGTGATAGCAAACTGAATCAGAGAGAGAGAGACTTCGACATTCTACATCAATGTTAGTATAGTAGTAAAAAGTATTTATGTCTTGAATATAGCAATATTGTTTATGGTGTTAATCAACTGTTAAAGATTCTAATTAATTAATATTAAATATGTTTTTTGGTTGTATTCTTTAGTAATGTCCATGTTTCTGTTATTTGAAAAGAAAATTTTTAATTCTTTACATTTCTTGGCTTCATAATTTTTAGATTTAAATATAATAAAGGATAATCTGCAATACATTTTATGCATTTTTTGGAATCACATAATTTCAGCTGCATTTTATTTAATTGTCACTTCTACAGGTTAAAGAGGGAATATTTTAAATCATGATGATATCTTTTGAAATCCTTTGATAAAACCATATAATATAATTCGAGCATCACAAAAAGAAGTGCATATTAATGATTCAGTAATAAACATGTTTTAAAAGAAACTATATTATACTGTGCCCATTTTACACACATTCACCCACACATAAACTATTTTAACTTACAGATATATCTATTTATTCCTTACAACAAAATCTTAGTGATGTCAATGTATAAGTTTGGTGATCATTTTAATATACTGGATCTATATATATATTGACTTCATCTTTTTCACCACATGCATGCTACCTATTGTAAGATTTAGTAAGTAATAATAGATGTCCAATGAGAGTGCTTAATAAATTCTTATCCAGTACTGTCCTATTCAATTTTCCCAGATTAGTTTTAAACCCATAACTTTCATCAATGAGAAGCTTTGACATCATCATCTGCATCTGTTATTTATTAAAACTTATAATAAGTGGCAGAAATGTGGTTTGAAGGAAAAAGGATGCTGCTAAAACAACACCGAGTAAGCTAAGTCACGTGATAGAGTCGTGATATTTTATTGGTTTTTATACTAACTTTTCTAACCAAAACAGGTTGCATTTTTTTCTTTGTCCATCTCCAACAAACAATCATGATATCAGAAATACTATGAATAAGTACATTTTCCATGCCCACTGATAAAATAAATTTCCCACAAGAGCAGATCTTCTCTCTCTACTCTTTAGCAGCATCTTATTTTCACCACAACTAGATCACTTAATACAAGATTTAGTAACTAATAGATGCTAAATAGCACTGCTTAATAAATTCCTATCCAGTATTGTCCTACGCAATGGCGCCAGGCTAATTTTTACTTATGCCTTTCATCAGTGAGAAGTTTTGGATCTTGGAACAGTTTGTCTGGACTCTTTAGAATCTAATTTGTTATTTACAGAGAAGTAAATGATGACTGTCAAAACGAAGATGCTTTAGATCACAAAGATCTAGGTACACTGTTCCAAGATCCAAAGCTTTTCACTGATGAATCCATAAACTAGAAGCTAGCTTGGGATATTGAATAGGGTATCACTGGGTAGGAATTTATTGAGCATTATCATCTGGCATCTATTAGTTATTAAAACTTATATTAGCTGGCATAACTGTGATGAAAGTAAATGAAAACTTGGGATTCCAAGTTGTAACCAATATAGTTGTGTATCAGGAAGCCATTTTTAATTTCTTCTTTAATATCAAACTAATAGCTTAAGTTTAGGGATGGGCTATGATTTGAATTCAAGCCCATCTATCACATTTTCATTCTAACTATACAACATACCCCTTGCTACTTATACAGGAATGTTAGTAAACTGAAACTATTATTTGATTAATTTGACTTTCTACAGAATTATAAACAACACATAACTCCCTTTGCTTTAGAACCATATTTTGCAAGCTTAAGACTATTTAAAAATATAGTGACTGATCTGTTATTGGATATATATATATGTGTGTGTGTATATATATATATATATATATGTGTGTGTGTGTGTGTGTGTGTGTGTATGAGTGTGCAAATAGGTTTTACTGAACGTTTGTGCTGATGATATTTTAGTTGTATTTATATTTTGGACTATTTCCATCATCTAATATGAGTATTGAATGTTTTTAGAAAAATTTTATTTTATTTAAATCTTCCAAATACATTCAACTGTTAATACTAGCACACAGGTTAGTATATGCACAATGTTTTGAGAGGTATTATTTTCCCCTCTTCTTCAGGTGTTGCTGGCCTGACCAATGAAAGTACTAGCATGGGAATCGAACCTGGACTCTTAGATTTTTGAATATTGAATTTTAAGGTAATGCTCTAACCAATTGAGTAAGAGGAGAGAACAATGTTTCTCAAAATGTTTTTCATATACTAACCTGTGTGCTATTACTAACAGATGAATGTATTGGGAATATTTAAATTTTTTTTTTCTAAAAACATTCAATACTTAGATGATGTAAATAGTCCAATATATAAATACAATGCAAATAGGCTAGCTTCAGTTCAAAATCTTAGATTTTTTTCATAAATTCAGGGTACTAGTTCAATAAATAAAGAAGAAATTAAAGATGTCCACCTAATGTATAACTCCATTAGTTTCATCTTTGAATCCAAATTCGCATTGGTGAAGATAAAAGACTGAAAGTTTGGGGATGGGGATTAATTTGAACTATTACCTAGTAGCAATTAATATCTCAAGCTAACAACAGATGGTGCTAAAGTAAAAGAAAGATCTATTTCTATTAGCAAGTGAAACAATCAAACTATGCGACAGATAGTTCATAGATATTCAAATTGATTAGAATAAATTTGCATGAAGAAAATGGAATATCTTCATCTCTTGCCTCCATTCCCCCACAAAAATGAATTAAGACCTTATTGTTTTAGGTTTAGCATCGATCTTAATCAGTGGTTTTCAACCCACTCCTGGTTACTGGGTCACAGAAGTTTTCTACTGGTTATGCTAGATTGACAGGAAAGTTTGTAATAACAAAATAATAAGATTTTAAACTTTTAATTAATATAAATAATTTTTATTTATTTTTTCATTGCATTTTTACCCAATTAAAAAAAAAAAAAAATGAAAACAAAATCTAATCAATCATACATAAATTAATGTTTTCTATTATCATAGATCTTTATGGGACAGGGGCAGAATTAAATTTTTTATTATTTTTCTAAAAAAATAAAAAAAAAAGTTTTTTATTATACAAACTCCATATATATATATATTGTAATGTTTATTTATATACGTTGCAAATATATTGGCATTTGATAAAAGCTAAAAAAGTAAATTTAGATTTTTTTTTGATTAGTATAATTTTTGTTAAAACGTGCAATGAAAGTTAAAATTGTCATTCTTATTTTTTTTTATGTAATTGGAAATAAAAATTGGAAAGAATAAATGACATGCAGATTACTAGTCCAGATAAATTAAAAGAATTCCAAAAGTATAAGCTAAAAGAAAAATATTTAGCTAATTAAAGATGGAAGAATAATGCTAAAAAAAATTAAGACTTTGTAATTTAAATTTAAGAGAGAGTGTACAAGATTATTATCTTATATGCTGATAAAAAGACAAAAGAGTGCGCAGAAGTTTCATAAACCTGATCACGATATAAAAAGGAGAGGACAACTTCAATCTAGGTCTTCTCTTTAACTTCTAGTTACGTCTCTGAAAATTGGAGGTTTCCATGAGCATAACCTGTGGCAAGAAATATACTTCTACACAGGTATGCCCCTTGCTGTACCAAGCTGTCATGCAAGCATGGAAATGGGACTTGTGAAGACTGCTTTTTGCAATAAAAGGGTCACTACAACCGTGCCTTTTCTCCAGCTATAGAACGGAACAATAATGGAAGACGCCGGCAGGAGAGACCAATAGAAATTCTCATGATCTGGGATCCCATAAACCTACATGAACTTACTGGTAAGTTAAGAATAAATTTTCCTGATAGTGACTTAAAAGTTTGCAAACAATTATTTATCTAAGCTTAGACTACCATCCTGATATAGACTTTTCTTTTCATATTCAAGGGACTTTCTAATAAAGAATTTTATACAAGATCTTGGAACATTATTAAATTGCTTTAATTGCTTAATCTAACTGTTTTTGTTAATCAATTCATTATCTGGATTAGTGTGTGTGTACTTTCCTGTTTAGTTAATTCGTAATTTAACTTATAAATATTTTTAGTTTGTTGGAATAAAAGAGATTTTACTTTTATCAACCTTTTCATTGTGCGTTATTAATAATAGTTATTATTTTTTTAGTATTAAATTTATTATTAGTTTAATAAGATTTAAAATGGAATTTACCTTGCCAATATGTTTAAACAAGCCCAGGAATAATAATCAAAAAGGAGAAAATAATTCTCGTTACGGTATGATGCAATACCGATTAGTTTAAAAACATTTTTTTCTTTTTAATTTGCGAGATGTTATGTGATGGTTTCAGTGAGTTCTTGTAGAACTCTGGCGCCTATCAAATAAATTAAAAGCTGATCTCGTCGATAGCATAATTCTCAACAATTACTAGGCCGAGTTGATCAGGAAATATAGCTGTGTTTTTAGGATAGAAATACAACTTTCTTCTTTTTTGACATAGCTTAATCAACTTGCGTGCAGTTTATATTAGCGTGTAGAGGCCTAGCAAAACAGAAAACGTTATAATATATATATATATATTTTCATCTTGTATATTTAACATTGAATACAGATATTACATTTATCATAATCATTGTCATGTAATTACACTAGCTGTGATATTTCCCAACATTCAGATGAATAACATTTTATGTTTGCATGTTTTAACAATGAAATAATAAATGTAGCAATGCAGGCACATTAATGAAAACGTACTGTTTTCTGTAGCAGTATGTCTGCACAACTCGAGAAAGAGAGTTCAGCATGTGAAGATAAGCAACACCATTACAATACACAGCAACTAGTGTGCTGTTTTGGCCAGTTATAACAATTATGCTCATCTAAGGCTAAGCAGTTTATAACTTTAAGAAAATTTATCTGTAAGCTTCTGCCGGTCTGCGAAATCTTATTCTTATTTTTGTCGGTCCACAGGTGTGAAAAGGTTGAAGACCACTGATCTAAATAATATGAATTCAGTGTCAATTATAATATGCAATTACCACCCCTTCCTTCCGCACTTTTAACTAGATTTAAACATTTCAAACACCATTATGAAAGAAAAGAATGCACGAGGACTTAGTTAATTCTGGCTTTAATTCAAAGAATTTTAAAATATTTCATAAATTTAAGCAAAAGAGGAGTTATCATTATTAGCCTAATGTTTATTTGAATCTATTTGTAAAGAAATAAATAATGTGAATTAAAAAAGTAAATGGAAATATTTTTAACATAGACGATTTACACGGATTTTTAATTTAATTAAAGTGTTAGTTTTAAGTTTGTTGGACCATGAATATTTGTTATAAACTTTTTATAATAAATTAATAACTTACCCGGGAGCTTATTTTAGAAGAAGATATTTTCTTATATAATTCTATTAATGGCACGACGTAGGACGGAGCGTTATGGAAAAATATGCCTCTCATTCTAATAGGTATTGCTTTCTATAATAAGAATAAAAATACATATTTTATTAGTACAGTTTGTTTTTCAATAATATATTCCGGCACAAAGCATACATAAGTATAAATTTATATCACCAAAAGTTAAGAAAAGGATGATGATGTTTAGTGGTTTAATCACCAAAAGTTCATTACATAAAAATATTGAGCTTTTTAATAATGTTTATAAAGCAGCAAAAAGGTTACATTTTGTTGTTATATAATATCCTAATTAAAGAATAAAAGATGCATATGATTAACATAAAATTGTGGTCATTAAAATAGTTACTTTGGGGTTGTTAGTTTAATAATATAAAAAAGACAAAGTTGTAGATAGGAGTCAAATATGCATGGGATCAGACTACAATCTAACAACCATGCATTTAACATAAATTTAAATTGTAACATACACACAAGTTATCTTAAATGACTTAAAGAGTTTATTCATTCTGAATAATATATATATAAAGAGCATGCTAATAGCTCTAAACAAGCTTATTTATTTTATTTTTTATGATAAATGCTACAAGAAAAAATACCTGAAGCCTTTATCTATGATGGTCCCCATCCCCAGACCGGTTTTGAGCTATGGCTCTCATCAGTGAGGAGCTAGGACATTAGATTCAAAATATTAACTCAAGCCAAGCATTTATCTAATTCTTAAATATTAAGAAAAAGATACAAATCTTCATACACCGACATGTCTTCAAACTCAGCTCTTTAACCAAAGAAACTATATGAGCCTGAACTTAATTCAGTGATCCCATATATTAGTAGGCTTAGCAAGTTAATATACCCAAAGCCCTAATAGCAAAATTATAATATTAGTAAAAAATCAGTCATATTTCAGATGACCTATATAGCTTGTATTACCAATATGTAATATATAAAGAGCCTGCTAATAGCTCTAAACAAGCTCATTTATTTTATTTTTTATGATAAATGCTACAAGAGAAAATACCTGAAGCCTTTATCTATGATGGTCCCCATCCCCAGACCGGTTTCGAGCTATGGCTTTCATCAGTGAGGAGCTAGGACATTAGATTCACTGATGAGAGCCATAGCTTGAAACCGGTCTGAGGATGGTGACCATCATAGATAAAGGTTTCAGGTATTTTCTCTTGTAGCATTTATCATAAAAAATAAAATAAATAAGCTTGTTTAGAGCTATTAGGAGGCTCTTTATATATTACATATTGGTAATATAAGCTATATAGGTCATGTGAAATATGACTGATTTTTTAATATATATATATATACTGTTTAAAGATGTTTATTTAAAATTCTTTGTATCAATTTCAATCACTGTAGTCAAGTTGAAATCTTTAGTATCTATATAAATATATTACACCATTAATAAGGATGAACGGAATTCTTTCTTTATTGTTAAAAGGCTGTCTTGACAATAGTTTGAAATTGTTAATTGTTATTGATTTTGGGATTGTCTAAGTTTTAACTGATTTTTAATGATTACTTACAAACCCATTTAGCCTTGAGCATTTTTACATTTATTATTTAAGTAATACTTTGGGTGCAATTTGTAATGTTAAAATTTGCTATTTATTAGTCTACATAGAGAACAGGTTGTATTTACCTGTTTAAAGAGGTTTGTTTAAACTTCTTTGTATCAATAATTTCAATCTGTATGGTCAAGTTGCAATCTTAAGTGTCTATATAAATATATTGGACCATTAATAAAGGTGGGATTCCATCTTTATTGTTAAAAGGAGGTTGCCTTGACAACAATTTGAAATTGTGTATTGCTATTGATATTGTCTATATGTTGACTGTTTTTTAATGATGTATATATATATATTAGTAATAATAAAAATTAGTAGTTCAACTGGCAATTGGCTAGTTGAAAAGCAATTATCAATAAAAATCATAGAATAGTTCATACATAGATAGTTAGAGCTCATCTCTAATCCCACAATTTCTTAAAATCTTTATTTTAATAAGTATAGATTTCTTTAACACCCTGTAAACTCAGATGATAATTGACTAATAATTTCTAAGTAGACATCTTGTTGCTTACTCCTTTCTTGAGTTAGTTTAGTTAGATTTAAGTGCTCTTTTCCATTGCTATATTGTCTGCAACTGAACTACCACAGTTCACTCTATTTTTTGAGTTTCGCTAGTCTGCTTTTCATTTTATATTTTTCTTCTCCCCTTTCATTAGAAATTTTTCATGCAATTTTATTAATGTTGCTAATTTGCATATTGTTAAACTTTATTTTAATGCAAATTAGAATATTGTTAGTTGCAGTTAGTCTAATTCTCTTTTCTGCATATAATTATTACTACAGTGACTCAACATTGGCTGTATTGACTAATTTGGACACACACACATATATGTATAATTTTATTAATAAATACATAACTAGGCAGTATGTAGTTCCCATTGAGCATTCAAGCTTATAATAGTTAATTTTGGAGCATTCAAGCTTATAATAGTTAATTTTGAAAAGCACCAAGTAAAGTAAATTATTGCTCACTGAAAGGCATTACTCATGAATCGGTTTTCCATCTTTGTTTTACATTTTAGATAAACGTAGCTGAAGATCAGTTTAAGAATTAATTTGAATCAGTTAATTAATTCACTATAGATTGCTACTTGAAAAAAAAAATCCATATTACTACCTGAGAAAACTTCCAGTTACCCCAATCCAGGTCACTTGTAGCACATGTATCTGCCACACCATATGACCTGAGATTGAATACAGACAAAAAATTTAATGACGTGTAGGTTTTTTTTTTCAGGTCAAGGCTCATAAACAATTAACTATCCATTCCTGTTTAGTAACTGATTATCTTCCTAGATATTAAAACAAAAATCTCACTCCTTCATCATTTTCCATACCTTTTTTTATTGCTTTTCCTATTTGAGAGATTGTTGAAGAGATGTTTGTGTTGTATATGCTATTTAATAATGAATTTACCTTTTTATATATAACTAGCACACATTATGCAGCAAAAATGTGAGAACCATTTGGGTTAGAATATATTTTCTTAAATGTCATCCAATGACTAAATCAACTGAGTTTTTTCCTTCATGAAAGATTATGATTTTGGCTATAAAAATTTTAGACTTAGTTCTGAAGTTTATCAGTTAAGGTTGGAGCATTATAAATTTCACATTATGCAAATCAGTATGATTTACAACACTATATTCGGGATATATAATATTACATGTGATATCTGCATATGTTATGCTCGTTTGATAAAATCTGATATTTTTGTGGTGTTCAAAAAAACATGCTAAAACAATCACCCACATCATATTACTAGCATATTTTTATAATCACCATATGGACAGTCAATTGGTCAGTTCTGATTAAGATGGAATGTTGTTTACCTTCTATTTAATACTACCTAGATAATCCTTTACCATCTCACCATTAGTAGATGATTAAGTGGGTTGAATAGGGACAATAATGTAAGAATTTTTTTTAAACCCTGGTTATGATCTAAAAATCCATGATTCAGATCTCAATTTATGAGTGCAGCAGGTAAAAATGCTGATTACTACATTCTGAAGTCACTTTTAAAAAAATGTTAAACATATATATATAATATCCATTAATTAGAACAAAATTGTAATCGTAATAAAAATAATAAAATATAATGATAATAAACTATTATAAACAGTCTTTCAATCCACAGAAGTACTTTCAATTAATTTTTTAAACCTGCCTCAACTGCCATTAAATTTAAAAACAAAAAAACAAAGCTGAAGTAAATGTCATTAATTCAAATGTCATGAATCCCGCATTTTAGTGTTAGCAGTTTGTCTATTTATTAAATGCATTTTATTCCTATTTATAAAAATTGCCTCCTTAATTTTTCTTTTATTATGGTTGCTCTCTTCATGAAGAATTTTCACACTTTTAAAAACTAAAATATGTAAATATAAATTTAAATTTGATATTGAAGAGAGAAATCATAATAAAAGAAAAATTAAGGAGGCAATTTTTATAAATAGGAATAAAATGCATTTAATAAATAGACAAGCTGCTAATTTAAAAATACTGGATTCATGGGATTTGAATTGATAACGTTTGCTTCCACTTTGTTGTTGTTTTTTTTTTTTATTTAATGGCAGTTGAGGCAGGTTTAAGAAATTAATTGAAAATACTTCTGTGGATTGAAAGACTTTATAATAGTTTATCATTATATTTTATTATTTTTATTACGATATATATTGTAACGGAGTGAATCAATGAAGGCACGTTCCTTTTTATTTATATATAATACGGATTCTTAAATTCAAATCATCCACCTTCCATTACTGCAGTGTTTCCCAACCTTTTTTGGCTCATGTACCACTTGGTAGTACATCACGCTAAATTGTACCACTTCGTAAAAATGATTCTATTTCATGAAATTTGTTATTGCGAGTGTGTTATCTTATTTACATTATAAATATTATAGGGTGACCATGTATGTATTCACATCTCATAATGAGACAAATTACATTGAAACACGCCTAAACGTCATGCCAGATTATAAGCTCACTAAAATTATAAACTCACTGTAACATATTTATATGTATGTCTTTGTTCAAAGTTTCATATTTTTTCCAAAATAATTTATTAAAAGATTACATTAAAGATTATTTGGTACATATTTTGTTCAAAGTGTTTTCTCATTCCTTCATTTGGTTTTCCCGAATTTGAGTCTGTTTTCTCTTTTTCAGAGCATCTTGCTATTGGTTGGACCATGGAAAGGATAAATCCAGCATGTCCCAAATCATGATAAAATAACCTCAGGGGTTATCAGGCTATCTCTTGTTTTTGTTTTCTTTATATTGTTCAGCATGAAGTTAATAGGATTAAAATTTTGATGATTAAATACTAGCTTACATCTAATAATCCACAATAGATGATCAAGAATTAATGAGAGTCTAATTTCTGGGTATGATCCTTTTCTGATACATTCTTTCAAATTAAATAATTTAGATTGATTTGCCTTGATCCGACTCATTATTTATCTACTATTTTGTCATATTTTGTTTACTAATAAATGGTTTTAATAAAAACACAAAATTATAAAAAACCAATTAGTATATTTTCTTATCATAATCAAATATTTTTATAAAATAAATTTAATGAGATCTTTGTGCTTGTTTCGAACAACATAATTTTTTGGTTCAATCTGCTTCGATACTTATTTTTAAAAAAAATATATGAAGAAAAAGCTCTTCCCACTAATTTCATACTAGTAAATGGTAATAATAATTTAAGAGCTTTCTCAGAAAGTTGTTCATATTCTTTAATGTTTAACCAAAATTTAATTAGATTGTGTCATTTGATCTACTTGTAAAGTTCTGTCACATGATAATTCTATTAAATTTTCTTTATCCTTTATTGATAATGATGTAGCTTTTTCTAAATTTTCTGCATAGAAGGGGTTTGAAATCCAATTATCATTTGTGTTTTCAGGTTTTGGAAAATATTTCATGAAAGACAATTTTAATCCTGTTAAATGTGCTATTATATTTTCTCATATATATTGAGACAGACTAACCTTATTTTCAAACAAAAAAATATATAAAGTTTCGAATACTTCCAGTTGATTGTTTTCGATACTTATATATATATTACTGTTTCCAAAAATCTAATTTCTTAATCATACTTTCAATTTTATCATTAACATTAAAGATCATTATCGACTGTACATATTAACAACTTTACTGTATAATATTATTAATTAAAATAATTTTTATGAATTATAGGAAAAAACGTTTCTATATTTTTATGATTTAATTTTTTTTTATGTCCAGCATTATTGATTATTTTTCGTGTACCACCAACCAGCAACTCGCGTACCACCAGTGGTACGCGTACCACAGGTTGGGAAACACTGCATTACCACAAGAAAAGAGAACTTATGGACATACACGAATCTATATCCATACTTGACCGAACCGGTGACAATACGGATGTTGCCCTAGGTTATTTTTTCCAGTCAAACATCTCTCGACTGCTGTAATTATTAAAGAATTACAGCGCTTGGATAATTTATAAATTTAATGGGATCAGAAATGCTGCACCGCTAGCTTCATGTGTTACTTAGTACTCAAAATGGAGTAATAATTATAACCCAAACCCTCCGGGTATATTAACTATTTGGAATGGCGAAGAAACGAGACGAAACAGATAAAATAACTAAGGAATATTTAATATAATAAATAAATAACAAAAAAGAAATCAATTGAAATATTTACATACAATAACAAAATCATTTAAATATATTATGCTACTATTAAGTGTATGGGTTAAATACTATAAATGATTATAATCTACGAAAATAAATTATCCATTTACAGTCGTCATTCCAAGTATTAGAAAGAGTCTAATTATTGTCTATCTCCTTAATATCTGGAATTTGCAATTGCTTTAAATCAAGAGTATGTGCACATGTGTTCTATATAGGTGTGTTATCAAGAGTATGTGCACATGTGTTCTATATAGGTGTGTTATGTAATTTACCTAAGTTTTTCTTCGTCTCTGATGTGAGTTAAGATCCTGCTGACCATCATGTGGAATTCCTCCATTTCTTTAGCAGATACGGCTGCTATTTAGCTTGGATTTGGTTTGTGGAATTTCTTCTTTTATCCATAGTGATATCTCCATGCTAGGACATCAAGGGCATTGCAGGTGGATCATCAGGCAGGCGCTGCACTGGAAGTTGTTACATGGCAAGGTGACTGTATGAGCACGGTGGGTCTGAATTGGCCAGCGATCATGATGGCCCTTAGCCACACATTCTTGATGCTTCAGTTATGTTGTAGATTATTTTCATGTTCATACAATATTTAGTATTCTACATCGAGGTTCTGGTTTTTTTTCTTTGCAAAAATTTTAAGGATTTTCATGTCTGCTTTCTACTATATTCTAATCTACTTCTTATCAGAGCAGGGTCCACCGAAGTCTCTCTGTGAACTGTCTCAATTAATTCATTAATGTATTTTTCAAATTCTTTCATTATCTTGATCTTTTTGTTTGTAGCTTTTCTTTCACATCTTTCACTTTACAACGCCTTCAACAACTTATACAAATTTACTTTTTTCATACAATTTCGTAGCAATATTTTACATTTATTTATTATTTATTTTCTTTTTTTAATAAAATTATTTTCATTTGACATGCATTACACATTGCTCTCTTTATACATACTTTCACACATGCATTTCGTTTTCATCAAGATGTGTACTTTTTTAGAATAGATCTTTATCTTTTGTCATATTTTAAATTCTATTTCTAATCTCATTTAAATTCCTCAATTTTTATCTTTTTTATAAATCATTTTAAATTCTTATTTCGTGTATATTTCCTTTCTCACTGTTGATTTTAAATCAAATATACGATGATTTCAATGTTTTCTAACTTTACTTTTTATATTTTTCAAAATATCAACTTTGGAGGGTAAAAGATAAGAATCTTGTTAGATTCCATTTTCCTCTCTTTTATTTCATTACGGTAATTAATTACGACATTTTCTTTCCTCACGGGCTTAATTCTTTTATTTATTTGTTTGTTTTTTTTATTTCGAAAAGACAACTACAATATTTAATATTGTTTAATTATTAAATATATACATGTGTGATCGCCATATGTGCGATCATCACAATATATATATTCTAACATTTGAATGTTTACACAATTTCTCGAAAGTAAATATATCATGTCATCAAAATATAAGAATCGGCTAGACTAATATCCTGTTATTAATGGGTTGTTTTCAGATACTAAGGTGATGAGTCTTATGGAATATCATCATTATGATTTTAATATAGCTTTAATTATCTTTAATATGGTTTGATTTCAAATCATATCCTATGGAAAGCAAAAAACTTTAAGATATCTTTTAAAACCTCCTATTTGACTTTGGCTTTTATAAAGTTGGTTTAATGAGATTGAAATTTTAGTGTATATGATTTTAATAATGTTAAATCACTAAACATCACATGAACATGTTTTATGTTTACACATGCTGTTTACACAGTTTTCTATACAGTAGCGCCACTCAGTGCAAGCCAGAGTAATCAGTGGATGCAGTTCTGCATCCATTGATTACTCTGGCTTGCATTGAGTGGCATTACTGTATACAGAGTGTTGCCTCTGTAATTTAATAATGTCTAGGTTATGCTAGCATGAAATTTCTTTATGTAATTCCTGAAAAAATGATGAACATTTCTAAAAAGATTTAATGGATGTTTTACTTGATGATAGTTTATCAAAGTAAAATGGTGAATCTGATAATTGTAGAAAAAATTTAATCAATCCTTTTTAAGATGTTTGAACATCTGTTTGCAAAAATTCAGGATAAAACTGGAAAATATTTTCATCTTTTAACTTGGCCTAGAAATTTTCTTTTAATTAGACATCCGTAAATCAAGAGATTGACAATTCTTTTTTTAGCTCTAGGTCATTCTTTATTGATTGAAATTTTGCACTTTATTCACAGGGCAAATAAACAAATCAATGGCATAAATAATGATTACTGACAAAATATATATATAATATTAAAAATGATAGTAATGAAAACCGTAGTAATATGCATATAAAGATAAAAATTTATATATAATTCTTTTTATAATGCAAACTCAATTGCCAAAATTTCAATGAAATCAAAAATGCTGTTTTTTTGCACAAAGTTTCTAAATTTAATTGTGTGAACAAAAGATTTCATATTGTCATGTTTTATTAATGGATTTAAAACATAATTCATTTAGAAAAAGAATTAGTCACAAATATAAAATGAATCAAAAATAGTTAAAGTAGATACTATTACTTTTCGATTGTTAAAAAGTGTTTAGGAGAAATGGCCTCAACATTTCATTTGTATATTTGGAACTTTTTTCAATTTCTTTTTTACATTTCTTTATATATTGTTCGAAATTAAAGAATTTCCAAGTTATCAATTCCCAAAAAATAAAAATAGTGCATCACAAATACATTCATGTGTCACAAAGCAATCCATGGATCCTAGTTTGCTGACCCTTGCCATAGATATCCCAACTAGTATTAATCCTGGGATGGAAGAGGTGATGATAATAGATGGACAGTTAAAATCTTAAAACTGAATTATAAGAGGTTGTAAAAGACCTAGAAAGTGACCTCATATGAGATGGATGGATGAAATAAGGAAGTGTGATGGAGTGATGAGAAAAAGAGAGGCTAGAGATCAGAGATAGATTGAACTTGGGGAGATATTTATCCTGCAGTGCATTGATAATGGTTGAAATGATGAGGATGATGATTAGTAGTGGACATTATTAAATAAGTATCAGAAGATTCTTATCAAAAGGCTAAAACAAAATGGAAAACTGCTCAGACCATCTTTTGTAAGGTATCCCCTTATGAAATACTATTAGAAAAACCTTTGCCCTGTAATATGCTTTTTAGGGCTGTTTTGTTTTTTACCTGTAATTAAAAAAATGTAATATTTTTATATTACATTATAGTTTTAAGCATAAAAACTTATTATTAAAAATTACAAAATAGTTTTAATTATAAGATATTAAAATAAAATTTCTTAAAAACACAGGTAAACAAGGGAGTTCTAAAAAACATTTTTTTTATTATGATAAGCTGTCTTTATCCATTATTAAGCAGAATATTTCACATACCTGAACACAGGAAACAAAATTTGATATTGATTGCAACCCCCACAATACACTTTGTGGCAAAGTCATTCCAGTTAAATCGATAAGAAATATAACTCCTGTGATTTGGATTTCTTCATCAGAGAGAAAAACCTCTAATATCATATTGTAAATTTTTATCATATCTTCAGCAGTATGAATTTTTTCATTTAAAAGATCTATAAAAGAAAGAAAAAAAACTTCATAAAAGTGATTTTAATTTTTTGAAAAAAAATTTTTTTAATGCATTCAACTAAAGATTTATACTAAATATTTTAAATGGTCAAATTTCACTTTTAAAAAAATTTGTCCATAATGGTGTCTTTTTTTATAAAATTTAAAATAATCGGCAATATTGAAATAAACAACTAAATATAAATTTAAAAATATTTTATACATCTAACCAAACTTTTATTCCTTATCGGACATTATCAAGATGTTTCCTCTTTTATAATCACATGATGTGATTTAATACAATGTGGTTACTCCTTTATCTAAGTGAGAAAACTCTCAGCCACTATGCCCAAAAAACCCATTAGCCACCTTACATTCCCTTTCCATCCCCCACCCTAAGTTTTTTCAATATTCTTTTCTAATCTGCTCCATCCCATTTCCACAACATCATCTTTGTCCACTCCATGACCTTTATATCTAGACCCCCTTATCATTTTCCAAATCCAGTATGAAAAACAAGAACCCATTTTTTATATAATCACTTTGTTTATTTTTGTTCTTCCACAACTTCATTAGCTGTACCCTTTCTGCTTGCAAGCACTTACATCAATTAGCAGATGCCTAATATTTTTCATGTCTTTCTTACATAACTTGCAGACCATATCACCCACATTTCTCTATTTATGTGTATATTTCCTTGTTGCTAATGATCATGTTTGAGCTTTAAACTGTAAATTACTTTCCTCGCTATTATTGCAAATTAACTCATACCCAATATTGTTTATTTCTATATTTATTTACACTATTTTTCTCTCCCTACTAGTTCTCCATCTCTCTAGCTACCTATTTTTAATGCATCTATTCTCCTGTCCCATTCTTTGCCACTATAATACTCAACATTCTTCCTAACACAATTACTACACCTTTTGATATATAACTATACTGATATAAAGTTTTCATCCAAATCTTCTACCATTCTCACCCATCTTGTTGGCTGTTCTTTACTTATAACCCAATTAAATACTATTTTGGCTATTTTCTTACTACCCATAAATTGCAATATACCAAACATTTTCATTTTTCTTTTTGCGTCTCCCATAAAACTTGACCATCCTATTTCTCTTTGAATTGCCTCCTTTGCCATCCACACATCTGTACCTAACATATATCTTCCTACTTCTGTTTGTACTTTTTCTAAGTAATCTAACAACCCTTTACTAACACATGATGTGATATGATGCACTGTAACTTTTCCTTTATCAGAATCAGGGATTTCTTAATCACTCTGCCCAGAAACTGCTCCATCCCATTTCCCAAAACATAATCTTTATCAACTCTATGACTTTTTTTTATCTAAATCCCCCTTATCTTTTCCCAAACTCAGGATAAAAATCCAAGAACCCACTTTCTGCATAATCACTTTGTTTATATTTATTCTCCTGGAATTATTTTCCACTTTTTTTCAGTTGTTGTTGGCTTGACCAGTGACAATATTAGCATAGGAGTTGAACATAAACTTTTGGTTAGTGTGTTATGAATATCCAAGGATCTAAAAGTGTAAGATTGACTCCTATGCTAATATTGTCACGGATCAAGTCAGCAACACCTGAAGAAGAGTGGAGAATAATACTACTCAAAACATTGTGCAATTATTTACCTGTGTTGTCTATTTGTGTGTTATTACTAACAAGTTATTTGTATTTGAAAAGTTTAGATAAAGTATAAAATTTACTATACATTCAACATATTCTCACATCTAATATTATTATACTTACCTATTGAATTTTTAAAAATTAAAAATCATTTATAAAATATTCTTAAAATGTTTAAATGAAACCAATATATTAAGCTTTAATTTTTTTAAAAATATTACTTGTTTTATATATATATATATGAGAAAGAATGTGAAATAAATGATTACTGACTACTTACATGGTCGACTGTATATAACGAATTGTCCTTTTTTATCTTTTTCCAATAAAGGAAAAGTTAATCTAAAATAAATAAACATAATAAGCATTAAAATTAATTGAAACATCTATTGTTTATTTTCATTTCTTAATAAAAAATTGTTTACTGTTTCATAAAATATTTAAAATCGTGGTTCTAGGAATACAATGTTAGTTTCAGGTCCCCTATTTTAGGTGGAATTAAAAAAGGATAATGAAGCTTTACTGTAATATTTTGAAGCCAAACTGAGGGTAAGCTCATTGCCTTTAAGTGTTATTATCAAAATGAAGAAAACTTTTAGTTTCCTAACAGCAACAAGGTTTTAACTGACATCATTGTGAATATAAAGATGGCAGAGAATGTTTCAAGTGCAAAATAGAGGAGAAAATGAGAATCAAGAAAACAGTATAAACAACTGTTGGAAGAAGAGATTCCAGTTAACAAAGAAATCACATCTGGTGATTTGGACTATATGTCACCCAAAATATCACAAGGGAAAGAGGAAGTGAATGTTGTTGAAGGCTTTGAAAAGTTTAAAATTCAAAATGTTATCTAAAAAGAGAAACTGATTAATAAAAACAAACTACAAAATCTAAATTTGAAACTAATGAGAAAAGTAAGTCAAACAAATTATTTAATGTTAATAATCTAGAATTCAAGTATAAAGAGACATTACAATCAAAAATGAAAATCTATACAAATGCAATAAAAACTGGAGGGAATAGAAGTATGTGGTAAATAACATTATGCAAGAGGCTTATGATAATATATTGGATTTAATGGATGAGGAAGATGAAAAATCAACTGTTTTCCCAAAATCATCAATGAATAGCTTTTAATAAAGATTGAGAAATATAAGGAATAAAAGTGAACAATTATTTTATCAAGAACATAACCACAGATAAATTCATTTGACATGCTGGATGCTAAACACTCAGTGAGAAATATCACCTTTGTAACACTAATGGTGTTTTGTTATAATATTTGCAGGCATGGGGTCTGCATTCCACATTTCTTCCTCAGGGGTCAATGGTGGCAGTTGTTGGGTATGGGCTATTGACAATTATTGCTGCTAACTGGAAAACCTGCCGGGAAAGTACAGACAGGGTCAAAGTTTTCAGTGCTGTTTCCATTCTCATGGGCTGCTGCGCCCCCTTGATGGATTATTTGCAAGCAGTGCAAATCTGTGCTCATCACTCATTAAACCCTTTTATGGACATATTATCGAGCATATGTACAAATCTGGTCAATAATTGCTTTACCTTGTAACATTGAACACTTTGTTTGTTAGGTTTCCCTTGTTCACTTTCCAATTTTGTGCAGGGAGACTGAATTTGGTTCCTGCACATTTGGACAGTTAAATTGGGAGACAGAGGTATCTAGAATGGTCTTTGCATGGCTTGGCTGTCTTGTGGACTTGGGCATTGGACCTCATTGCCTGTTGTGATGGTTGCACAATGCTGGACTTGCCCACCTATTCAGCTGAAGCTTAAGTCTTCGCTTCAGGGCTCTGGGGGTGGAATCATTGGGCTATGGATAACTTCTCAGTGGTTGGGCTATGTAGACCCATGTACAAATACACAATGGGCAAGATTATAGTAATCCTTTTGCAGATGTAAATTGTTGTCTGCAGTGTGTCCTTTTTTAAAACAAAATGAATAATTATTTAGGTTTTTTTTCCCTCTGTACATTGAATGCTCTGTAGCCACATTGGGTAAGTGGATCCAAAAAACTTTTTATGTAATCTTTAGAAATAAAGATTGCTTTGAAATATTTAAACTGCTTACTGTATAAATTTCATAATTGAGTTACTAAAGAAATGAGTTCAATTGTGTTAGAAAATGGGTTAATTTGAAAAGTTTTAGCCAAGTACTGATTAAAAATGTTCTTGGTTTTTAGTAGCAGTAGTAAGCTGAAGTGAAGATACTGTAAATTGGGATGCTATATATTTAAAATATTAATAAGAATATAATGATATATTAATATAAAGTTTTGGTTTAAAAATCAGTAGTGTTTATAGAGATTTAAATTTATCATAACTTAAGAATTTATTTATTTTCAAAAAATAACATGTGGTTAAACTAATATTAAAATTTAAAAATAAAATAAATATTATTGTATCAACTATGAAAATATAGCTGAAAAAAAGGGAGAGAAATAAATAAAAAGAAAAGAAAAAATACTAGTTAAAGTAAAGCAATGGGTGTTTTTAGTAATTTTTATTAGTTATTCATTTGACTAGAAATTATCCAATAATGAATAATATTTCTGTGATGTAATTTTCACTATATCCCTTTCATGCAAGATATGGCTATTTTTAATTGTAGTTTTAAGAATATTGGATGAGTAGGCACTAGATAGGGATTTTATGCACAAGACTTTTGGCATCCATTGATTACTCTGGCTTGCACTGAATGGCATTACTGTATGGAGAGTTTTGCCTGTTTAATGGCATAAATATTGAATAAAAATGTTTAAATTCACATTTTAGAAATTATAAGCTAGTAAAAATAATGTGCTTAATTTCATATGGGCATATAGTATAATCTTTTGGTATTTGGAAATAAGCTTGGTTTGATCAGACCTCTGCAACTTTTGTTTGGTATTTCATATTGGCCAAACCATCCTTCCTCCTCCCCACAAATTCCAGTGCTTTGCACCATCATATGAAGGGAAATTTTTTTTTTTTAAAAAAATTATGTTTACTAGCTTCTAATTTCTAAAATATGAATTTAAAATATTTTTATTCAATATTTGTCATTTATCAGTTGGATGTGTCAGAAGTGATTTATAGATTTCAAAATAACCATGAGCGCATACTAAATCAGGACCATTGAATGGTGAATTCACTGTGGTAAAGTGAAGAATGTTAATACTATTTTTGCAGTGACTGCCCAATTCGCCAAGTGCTTCTAAAAAAAATCAGTAGATGAATTTCTATTATTTTTTTAAGTTTGAGCTATAAAACCCCCCTAAGTAGGTGTTGTGTATTCAGTTATGAAGCTGACTACCATCAATTATCACAAAACTATTAATTACCCAAAACATTATTAAATAAGAATAAACATATTTATTTACATATTATATATATATACATCAGTTAAGATTTAACTAAATAACGATCCATACTTCCATTATACACACATTAACAATTAGACCTTGATTTAAAGTTCTAAATCTTTAATGCTATAATCACCACCAAAAAATAAATACAGCCATTACAATAATGATAGACCTAAGTGAATACTAAAAGTTTATACTCACAGTACTTAAAACACAATCCTAATTGGGCTTTCTCAGGTGTAAACAAAATAATAAGACCAGTGAGGTCTATAAATATTTTTCCTAGCCGGCTTTCTTTCAGCTTCAGAGGCACAGTTTTTGTGACACTTCCACCACTGCAGAAAAGTCTAGGGCAACTTTCTCCTCAGCTTTTTTAAAAGGTCCTTATAACAGCAACAAGATGAGTGGAGAAAAGCTGATGATATGTTCTTTTGTTTTTTTTTTTCCATATGTCATATGCTCCGTTGTTGTGTGCACTATTTATACTGTTTTCTCCTTGCTTGAATTTATTGGTAAATTCCTATCATTCCAATGTAAAAGTAAAACCATTTGACTAATGCATTTTTACAATGACGATAAGGATCCGACTTCTAATTACGTCCGTTCTGTTCGCAATCCTCAGTATTTAGCTTCAAATATTTATTCCATTTATTTTCTATTAAAATAGTTTAATAGTTCGATTTTAACAATACACAGTTTTCTTGGTATTATGAATCCATGAGTTATATCTGGCCTTGAAAATAATCATTTGCATTATCTTTCGGCAATCTTTTATAGAATGTTTCGTTGAATTAGACTTAAACTCAAATTATCAAAATAAAGTTTCCTTTATTTTTACAGAATTTATTTTTCATTACTTTTTAAAACTTACATATCTATTTACGTTTACGTTTCCATTAATTATCAGCGATCTTACATTTCATTACTGTTTTTTTCTCAGAAGTAATAGCTTTATAACTTATAGCTCTGTAGTTACTAAAGCCTAATATATTTTCTAGAAAATATAGCAGTAGGTTAAAAAGCCATTCATCATGTGTTTATCCTATAGTGAAGTTATTTACCATAAGGTTACCTATTTCTGAAGCAATTATTTGCACACACAAAAACTTATTATTGCAGTAAACATTCCAGAGATGAAGACATTTATAACTTATATGTATATAAAGAGCTATATGTATATGCAGGCATAAAAAAGGCTAGTGTTAACCGGGAAACTACCTAACAAAGAATAAATCTACTTAGCAGAAAATTATCTGTTCAGGAAGTTGGTATACATATGCATTCACACAAAGAAAGAAAATCAATTGTTACCAGTAGAGAAGCATAGTATAAGCAATATACGTGTATTATATATAATATCAAATTCTTTAATCAGCCTTAAACAAAAGTTAATGATATACTGGTTATTGCTGAGACTTCAGTTTGCTTTAATTTCACACGAAAATGAAAGTTCACTATCTATTGTTATAACAGAAATACAGGCTTATTATATACCTGTATCAATACATATGTAATATATAGGTTATACGAGCACAGACTTTCACGATTCACAACTCTCCATTCTATCTCATAACACTGATACACTTGAACACATACATGTCGAAAAGATAAATAATTACCAATATCAGTATTTCATGCTAAACCAGCTATCATCAGTTGTCCAGATTATCATCTCTACACATATATGCAATAAGTGCTCAGATATATATTAAGATAGTCAATCTTCATACTTTAATGGACAGGCTACAATCCACTTCACACTTTAACTCTTCAACCGTCCATCCAATTGAAAATCTGATGATGGAACGCTCAAAGACCACCCTGAGGTCAAAATTCTTGTCACACCCATGTTGACCTAAAGTCAATCTGACCCCTCATGTACAGGACATAATCCATTTAATACATATACGAGGGATGGGCAGACATCTCTACTATGTAATAACTGAAATACAGGTGTATCAATATATATGTAATAATAGGGTATATGAGCACAAACTTTCACATGACTCACCACTCTATCTTATAACACTGATACACTTGAACACATATATGTCGAAAAGGCAAATAATCACCAATCAACTGATGATTGCTGGTTTAGCATGAAATACGTTTAATGGTGATTATTTATCTTTTCGACATATATGTGTTCAAGTGTGTCAGTGTTATGAAATAGAGTGGAGAGTGGTGGGTCGTGTGAAAGTCTGTACTCATATATCCTATATATTATCTATTGATATGTTAAAAGGACAGTTTTAATAAATTTGCATTCTAAGTAAGAAGATTTCTATTCGATCAATGCTAATTTAACAATACACTAATGGAAACAAACAAACAAAAAAAAGGATCATGGAAATCTCAAGGACAGAATTATGCTCTTAATTAATGAAAAAAATAATTAATGTTTATATATTATAGCCAGCAAAAAATTGTCTTTCTAGATATGTCTCAGAAGAAAAGTTAAACAAGGCAAAACTTTCCATACAGTAGTGCCACCCTGTGCCAACCAGAATATAAAGAGATAGTGATCATGTGATGTTTTAGTGGTTTAAGAAAAGTTAAAGCAAGTTCGTCTATGGTAAAGGATTTTTGTCGTTTGTTTATTTGCTTACATCTTTTAAAAATAATTTTCAAATCCAAATCTATTTTTATTAGTTGTCTTTTAAAAAGGAATAATTTGCTTAAGTTACCTAACAGTTATGTTATATTGATTTAAATGAATTGTATTTGTTTGATATACATGAGCAAAATCGTATATTTATTAGGTCGTATTTTATAAAATATGTCCGAATAAATCAGCAACCAGCATTAAGATTAAACTGCCTTTATAAATCATTAATAGCCGTTAGGCCAGAAAAGATTTTATGACTAATAAATAATAATTAATTAAAAATAAACGAAAATAATAATCATAAATAATAATAATTAATTGGCTAAGAGTAAACAATAATGAAATCCAGAATGTGATAAGACTCGCGCCATTTTGTTAACCAAATTAGATCAGTTATTTGTACGAGAAACAAGATTAAAAAATATTCGCATATAAAACATTCTAATCGTGCCATTAATTGTTAAAACTTATTAATTGCCACTGAATGCTCGTTGTTGTTTTTTTTTTTTTGTTAATTCGTAATATCTGTATTACTGGTGTTGATTAAATGGCGTCGATAAAGATAGCAATATCAAAAGCAGATATGGCGCAAAACTTTTGAATTTGTTAAATTACAACCTCTCACCGCCCCCAGTCTGAAAATTTAATTGGATAATTAATTACTTTATTGTAGTTTAAAGATAGTAGATTACAATGTGTATTTATGGTAAAATTATATCACATAATAACTAATCTAAACCATCACAAATATCAATTTAAGTCGTTTCATTTCTTCTTATACACGTAATTATACAAGCTCGTATATTAAAAAAAAAGGAAATACAGTATTTTGAATGAAAAAAAAATTAAGATGGCAGTTAATAATTAAATTTAAACTACAGTATTTTATTCTTACTAAATAAATAAGTACAGACGATTTACATCCAACAGAATATTAATTAATACATATATATGTCACATTGCAGTATTTATTTAATAATTACATTTTGAATTACAAGTGTCAAATTATTTCAACACACATCTTTGATACCACTAATTTAGATAAATATAGTAATGACTATTATTAATCATTTACTAAACTAAAGATTATTTCTAGCACAGATATAAACTTTAAAGTTCAATTAAAGATTAATATATCTGAATTTTAAAATTAAACACACAAACACATGGAGTTATTCACATTTATTTTTCTCACGTATAATATAAAATATATTAAAACGTCAATAAGGAACCTTGGATCTGAGAGCATTGCAACCACCTTTTATCTCTACTTAACTACAAAACTATGAGATTTAAATTGAAAACACCATAATATTTTCAATCCAAGTTCATTAGCTTATATAGTCATATAGGTCTGAACTCAGTTCAGCACTTATACTTTTTGGTGTCTTTGGTTCTTTAATAACCATAGCCACCACTATCCAATTAGGCAGGATTGTTTTTAAGCCAATAAAAATCTCATGATCACCATTTCTTATACTTGCTTATAATTGTTATTAAAACAGGCAAAACTCTCTATACATATTGCCACTCAATGCAAGCCAGAGAAATCAATGGATGCCAGAAGGCTTGTGCATAAAATTCCCATCTAGTGCCTACTCATCCAATATCCACAGACTAGTTTATGGCTAGTGGCCTTCATCAGTGAAGGGCCTTGGATCTGAGAGCACCGCCTGTTTAATAACAGTTATATGCAAGCATAAGAAATGGTGATCATGTGATTTTTATTGGCTTAAAACCAATCCTGCCCAATAGGATAGTGGTGGCTATGGTTATTAGAGAACCAAAGACACCATAATGTATAGGTATGAAATGAGTTCAGACCTATATGACTATATAAGCTAATGAGCTTGGATTGAAAATATTATAGTGTTTTCAATTTAAGTCTCATAGTTTTATAGTTAAGTAGAGATAAAAGATGGCTGCTGGAGGGTTGCCTTAGATCCTAAGATCTAGGTGCAGTACTCTCAGATCCAAGGCTCCTCATTGATGAAGGCCACAAGCAAGAAACTAGTCTAGGGATATTGGATGAGTAGGCACTAGATAGGGATTTTATGCACAAGCCTTCTGGCAGCCATTGATTACTCTGGCTTGCATTGAGTGGTAATACGTATAGAGTTTTGCCTGTTTTAATAAATTATAAGAAAACATAAGAAATGGTGATCATGTGATTTTTATATTAAATATACTTTATATTTAAAGTATATTTATATACTTTATTTAGTCATTATTCACGTCTTTAATCAATCTATGATCTAAAAGTTTAGATTGTTTATTTGTGTAGTACGATTTATTATCTATTAAATTTTTACTTTTATCTATAAAATAAATTTATTTAAACATTGTCTTTCTGTTTGTGCTCTTGTTTACATGTCTATTACTTCATACTCTGTATCAGGAGTGGTTAACCTAGGGAATGCATGCTAAGCGAAGCGCGTGAAACGATTATCAATGGCACCCTGATTGAATTGAAATAGTAAAAAAAATATATTTTAATTACAACGCACACTTTTGCGTTATCACCTACATTTTGCATATGCGACTCACGTACAAATGGAAACCATGATTCAATTTAATTTACTAATTATTTGTACACCAGACATACACTCGATCTTTCCTGCTTTCAATAAAAATAAGAGTTAAGTGGGATGGAATTATTTTTTTTTCAGGGAGAATTAATTTTGCCTGGATTTTTTTTTTTGACGGTCTATTAACATTTGATACTTTTGTGTGCAACGCATATTTAGAGTAAGTTTATATTCAAGCGGAATATTATATCGATTGTTTCATTTGAAAAACTACTGTTTGTGATTATATAATAAAACATTTTAAGTTTTGCGCGTTTACTTGAAAAAAAAAAAGTTTATTGTTAATGATAGTCGGGTTAATGTGTCAACGAAATCCGACAATACGTGAATGATAATATCAAGTTACAAATCATTGTTTTTTTCTTTTAAATGTCTATTGTGTAATTAAAACAAATTTTTCATAGAGAGAAATTCCAAATGTCCATAGTTTTAAAGAAAAGAAAAATATATCAAAAACGTCCAATTTCGAGTTATATCACGCAAATGAATTCCTTTGCTAGAAAAATACTTGTTTTATTTTGTTACAATTCATTAATCAGCTTTTAAAATTAAAACCTTGAAAGTTAAACGTGCTTTGCCTAATCTGAATTTCTGTACATTAACCGGCAATTCTGTAAACAATACATTTTTTTTAAGCTCTAAGGGGATGAGATCTGGTTATAATGGGCTTCAGAAATATATAATTTTATGTAAATAAGTCAATTATTTTATATAGCGCGATGTTTTTTTTTATATAAACAATAATATTTAAACAGCATTAAACTGTTGCACATGCGCTTTGGATTTTAAATATAAAATGAATGAATACTAACACTTCAAACACATGATAAAATCTTTCTTTTCCAAAGATTTTATCATGTGTTTGAAGTGTTAGTATTCATTCATTTTATATTTAAAATCCAAAGCGCATGTGCAACAGTTTAATGCTGTTTAAATGTTATTAATATATAATTTTGAAGTTCATTATAACAGGAACAATTTTAATACTATTGTTGTAATTGGTCAGGATTATAGACCCAACCTACAGAAATTAATACTAATACCAGTATTACAATTAATATAATATTTATTATTCGCAACTACATATAATAAATTATACAGTATATATACAATAAACAATAGTTATATTGGAACTCTTGAATCCGAGTCTTGTGGTTCTACCGCCTCCAGCTACACCTGATAGCTTGCCCCACGGGTATGGAGAATGACACTTCCGGCTGTACAAGACAGCTTGCCTCGAGGCAACAGTAGTTTTAGCAGTGTCCGGTCCCTCTGTGGACTTGCCTAGCTGCATAGACAAATAGTGGATTACTATTAGTGGGAATGCTGACTGCTGTTCAGGTTAGCAGGGCTTCCCTGGGAGAATGCATACAGTCTTTTCAGATTAGACAGACGTTCTTCCCTGATTCTCACAAAAGGCTGACTATTTATAGCCAGATCCCTACCTTATTGAAAACCTTCAGATTCAGCAAGCATCGTTGCTTATTGACCTGTTCTAATCATTGCCTATGTTTCAGCTATACATCAGTCTATTGGCCTGCGGCAAACAATGCTTAATCCGATCAGATAAGGAATCTGGAATAGTCCACTTCTGAGAGAAGGGAGGACTATAACAACTATATATAATAAAATTTGTAGAATCACAACGGTGTGTGGAATAACACTGCAACACAGGTTCAGCACTACACCACTAAAAGGTTCTCAACCCATGCTCTATATGAAGCGAAGCACTGGATAATGATAATGGAACATAGGGGTATGGGGAATCTGTGTATTTTTTTTCAGAATTATATAACTGCCTGATATTAAAAATTACATTTGATGGGTAATAATCTGCATTGATAGGAGTCACTTTTCAAAAACACAAAGAATTAGAGAAAATTATTACTTAATAGTGACTTGGATGATTATTACAGATAAATAGAATGTTTATGAAGTATAATACATACTATTTTTATATTTAACTACTTCCATTACATAATTGGTTTGCCAGTTTGGATATGTTTAATATTTATATATTGCGTAATTAATATCCATTATATAAATGGCACAATCAAGTTGAAAACTGATCACGTAATTAATTATTGCATTCCAATACAAAAAATATTAGTGTTTTAAATCATATATTTATTTTAAAATTTATATTAGTCTTACACTGTAAAGATTTATAAATATTAAGGATAAACAATATGTTTTATTTGGTCTTCTTATCACTGCTTTATAAGTCTTAGTTATATGCATTCATAAATGACATAGAAGGCCCATTTTATGTAACAATGATTTTCATTTAAGCTAAGGGATTCATCTTACTAATCTGTCATTATTGTGAGGTGCTACTGTGAATATATAAAAATGTTTGCAATAGAATACCATCAAGTGTGTTTTTTTTAAAGTAATTTTTTAAAAACACCACATTCAAAACAATGTGTTATTATGAAACTTTAAAATAAAAAGAATTGTAAATGGCAATATTATAAAAGAATGAGCCTTACGAAAAATAAACACACAAAATAGTCGAATAATGCTTGACTAGTCTATAAAAGTTAAACAATACAACACAAAGTGCAAACTCAAGAAATAATATCATTATATAAGTAACACCAAATAAACATCAAAAGATTTCATTTTACACAATGCGTTCAAAAGCATCTATTGATTAATGCAAAAAATATAAATATAAGTTTGCTTTTGGAAATATTGTGCAAGCTAATGCTATGTGTTGTTTGTTTGGTTTTATACCAAGCCTAGCTTAATGATAAAAGTACTTACTGTTATTTAAAAACTATAAATTGGTGTCAGTTTTATAAGACTAATTAAGCAATGTGGTTCAGATTCAAACATTAAGTTGTGTTTGAATTTCAAACTGATAACTTGATAATGTAAAAAGGTAAAAGATAGCTATTAGATAGAAAGAACAATAGATCCCAAAACCAGGTCTAGAAACATTTCCCTGATGAAGGCCAGAAACTAGTAAGGAAATACGGATAAAACTGAAGTGGCTAGAGATTTAGTAAACACTACGAACTGAAGCTTTTTGACTATTTGTATTTACGGTAAGTGGCAGAAAAGAAATAACATAAATATAAAAGTGATTATAAATATGATCTCTTGACTACTGTTAATGATAAATGACTAATCAGTGCTTCATACTTCAAATATGAATTAATGAATAATACCATTAAATTTCTTAATCGTAAACACAAAAAAATGAAAAGATATGCTGCAATTATTAAAAAAATAGATGACAAAAATTTTACCAAGAACTATATACAATTAAACAATTTAAATCAAAGTATACCATGTAATAAGAATAATTTTTGAAATATTACATTTTTTTCCCCATATGTCAAAGCATCGGCCGGGAAGCGAACCCGCAACAACCGTCTGCAAGCAACTGCTTGCTTGCAAGATGGCTGCATTGACCTCTCGGCTACCAATGCCAGACTGAAATATTACATTTTAAGTGTAAAACTAGTATTTCTGGATTATATGATAACACTGCACAATTACACTTTTTTAAATCCAGGTGACAAAAAAGAGGGACTGTAATATTTGTGTGTGTGCAAAATATAGTAAATATTTAAAAAAATAAAAAATTCAAACATAATTTTTATTGAAAGTAAATATAAAATTTTAATCACATACCTCAATTAGTATCAGCAGAATAATTAAATTAATTAAATAACTCATTAATTGTGAAGACATGTAAATTTGTTACACTAAACTTGTTAGTACTGATTATTAGCAACAAGTAATAAAAGTGCACACCCCCCTCAATAATAAACAAAATAATTAGTTCAGTAAGTTAATTTTTTTTTTTGTTTATTTTTTTAAAAAAAGACCATATTTGTTCTAAATAAGTGAAAAATAATCATATCCAAAATCATATATGAACTCTAAAAAAGTATGGTAAACCATTCTAATTAAATGAACACAAGTTATGTATAATGTAACGGCTATCTTGTTTAAATTTGTTAGTCTTTATATATTTAGTATAATATGCATTCATTTTTTAAGTTGCACATGTTGTAGTTGGGTTTGTCTAGCCTTTATAACTCTAGATAAACCATATATATTATATTCATTTGTGTTCTGTAATTTATTTATATTGTACTTCATATCATGTTGGGTTTGCTTTATTCGTAATCTTCACATCAAGTTGAAATTGTTATCTTTGTAGGCTTTATTTGAAGAACCACTACAGTCTCGACAAGTTATTTGTATCAATGCCATTTTGGTGAATCTTGTTAACCTTTCCTTATTTCATGTAATATGTTTCAATTCCTTATAAATTATACATGCAAATCATCCATGCTATGTAAATCTGAACTAACTATTTGTACTATACTTGATTGATACTTGTATTTCTGTATAACTTTCCATATTTGATTTATAGTGTAAATAAAGTTTATTTTGGGGAGGGAAAAAAAGAAAAGGTATCAGTAAATAATCTTAGAAAATATTTAACACATGAATAGAAAAAAAAAAATGTTAAAATTTTCAAACTTAAAAATCTTTTTTGTATAAAATCTTACTAATGTCATTACAAATATCATCCACATAGATTTTGAATTCAGGCTAATAAAGAGAACAGGCTGGAGTTTAATATGATTGTAGAACTGTAGATCACATCCAAGTATTTTGAAAATTTATAAAAACAACTAATAAATGTAAGCTTCCACTTTGCATTGCATTTATGGATAATAGAAAGGCATTTGATGACAAAAACTTCTGCCATTATTAAAATTTTGGAACATCGTGACATGTGACCATAAATATTTTCAAAGTCTGAAGAATATTTATCAATATGCAACAGTTGCAATTACAGAGTAACACTAACAAGATTATCAGTGACGAGAATATAGACTAATTCAATCTTTTCAAAACTTCTTATAACAGTTTTTATAGAAAGATTTTGCAGATTAAAATGGAAAAAAAGTCAGTAAAAAGAATTAAAAAGTACTAATTTTACCGTCTAGACAAAGTACTTAAATAAGGCTATAACCTTAGTACATGCACCTTGAGTGCTTAATTTATTACAAAAGAGACCTCTACAAATCTAAATGCAAGATTCGATTTTATAAAGTTAAGAGATCCACTCTTCAACCTATTTTTCTAATTATATAGGCAAATCTAAAGCATTTTGATTTGGGAGCGTGAAGTTAATAAATTCTTCACTGATTAAGTGCACTATTTGCAAAATCTTAGACAAAGCTATTTTGACAAATAAAGTTTCAGTGTTGGAGAAAAATAATTCAAGATCTATAAGATGAAATCAGACAAATAGAACTAACAATAAATGTAATGAATTCAAAAATTTACAATTAAATATTTTCATCAAACTATTCCTACACAAGGAAAGATGTTGGATAAGATTATTAATAGAATTAAAGTTAGAAAAAGTGCTTTCATTGAGAAATAATAGTTTAAAAATATACCGTTGTACTTGAAGAGAAATGTTTTTAATAAATGTATTCTACCAACGCTTATTTATTATAGGTTTAAGGCATGAAACTTTAATAGAAGGTTAATATAAAGATTTCAGACCTTAACAAAGGGATATTAAAGTAAAAATGCATGATTATTGAAAAAATTATGAGGTTGAAATGAAACTGGTAGAGATGTTATTAGAAGAACTTATAATAAATGAATAACTGAATTTCTAAATTTATTTTCAAGGGAATATAAAAGGTCTAGACAAAAAATTATGTGTGAAATGAGTTATGGGTGAAGGGAATTTTCTGGAAAAATATGTAAAAAGTAGATATGGATGGAAAAACTGCTTTAAAGATGGAGAAACTTTCATTCAAAAGTAGATTGATAATACAATTTATCCAAACCACTTTGAACACTTTTTAGCAAAACTCTTTATTTGTACATATATACATACACCTTATGTTTCAACTGTGTGCAGTCTTCTTCAGGGCTCTGAAGAAGACTACAGGACAATCGAAATGTAAGATGTATGTATATATGTACAAATAAAGAGTTTTGCTAAAAAGTGTTCAAAGTGGTTTGGATAAATTGTATTTATAGGATATTACAGCAAAATAAAGAAAAGTGTGATTTTGGTAATGGATTGATAATAGTTGGAAATCAAAAAATGATGATGAAACTGATTGTTTTCACATTGGAAGAGATCTTATACAGGTCCTCTTATTGTTTACTTATGTTATTTAATTTGATTGCTGTATATTATTATTATAAATATGGATTATGCTGAGGACATTATCCTTATTATGAAAATCAAAAAGTCACTAACAGACACTTATTAGGTAAGTTAAAGGAAGGGAAAATGAAAAGATGAGATTAAAACTAACTATGAAACAAAGGAAGATTATAATGAGAAAGTCAATGCTTATTCTTAAAATTGGTATAAAGATATAGAAGTGTATTAACATTGAATATCCAGAAAATAATAAAAAAATCATAATTATTCAAACTATGGCATTTTCTGTGATTTCCTATGGATATGAAAGTTGGGCATTGAATGCTAAGGGTAGTAAAATTATTGATGCTTTTGAACTGTGGTATAATATGAAAACTTTTGAGAACATTATGATCAGCAAGGAAAATGAATCCGATTGGATTTGAACTCTTGTTTAAGGAACTATTGATCTGTGTGGAATGATGCCTTATTTTGATCATCTTTGGGTAAAAGTTTAATTTATATATATATTCTTGTAGTAAATTTTCTGAATTTCTATGAGCATGATTATTAGATTTTTATTCATTGCATATATTATTTTTATTAGAAAAAATAAAATATTATTTTTATACATTTTATATTAAATATCTTATTTCCCATTTTTATTAGCAATATCTTTCCCAAAAAGAAATTTTATAGCTGATTCATTCATATCTATTGTTATTTAAATTTTTGTTTTGGACCATCACTTTTTTAAATTAATTTCTATATAACCATTATTTTGCTCTTTACTAATGATCTCATTTTTTTAAAAAATCTAATTTTCTAATAATCTTTTCATTTTAGTCATTTTAATCAAAATCATTATATCGTTAGCAGTTATTTGTAAATGGGTATGGCCATTCTAACTTCAAGGAGAAAAAAGGACAAAAAAAATAAATGAGAAACGAGGAAAAGAAAGATTGGAATCAGAATTACTGTAGGGGTAAATAAAGAATTGAAATATGATTGCACACACAATTATATTAATACAGTATGGAGAGTTGACTGAGGACACAAGAGGTACATAGAAACTGGATCCAATACTTACGTGTCTGAAGACAATGAGATAAAATGAAGAGAGATTGAGGAATAAAATAATGATGAATAATTTAGTTATAAATATTAGTAATAATTGGTACTGGGTTATTTTCATTCATCTTTTTTTCCGCTCATATAATATTGTATTTCCTCACTAAACTCTGCTTCCAGATGACATTAGCACTTTAAACAATAAAGTATGATACTAAAATATATAAATGCTTGTGTGTTTATAGTTTATCGTTCATCATTTATGTTTTTCATAAAATTATAGGAAAATAAAATGATAAAATTACATTTTTGAATTTAGTTATTGTTTTTCTTAAAGTGTAAAGTTATTTACTAAGTCAAGTGCCATCTTGGTTTACCACCAACAATAATCCCTTAAAAACAAATATGGAAATTCTACCTCCAAGAGAAAAAAAGAAAAAGACTAAACCAATGGTGACGATTTTATATATAAAATCCATATTTTCTCTATTGTCTGATTAGTGAATCTATGAATGTTTGTCCAATGTCACATGTCAAATTCACAACCACTACATTTATGCAAGGAAATAATTTTACTATTAAATAAAAAATGCTGGGAAAAAATCAGTATGAGTGTTCTTAATTACAGAGATATAATATATATTTCATAGTAAAGATTTCCAGTCAGCTGCAGAAACAGCAAATACTGATTGTGTTTTCATAGTCTGTCAATCTCCTAATATAGTTCAGATGAACAACATACTTAGCAATGTTTAATAAAAAAAAAAACATATTTACATTAAATCTTTAAAAAAAACTGTAAAGTAACCAATTAAAAAAGTTACAAATATCATATTTAATAAAAAATATTACAAAAATGACAGGCTCAAAGGCCAGTGTTTTTGTATTCCAACATTAATAAACAGTAACTATTAATAAAGTCTATAAAAACTATTACGATTAATTAGTTATGACACTGTCAGAAAATCAATTTTTTTAAAAATTATTCAGAGGGCATTTCAATAAATATATATTTGCGCCAGAAAATGTAACAGGTATATTTGAAAATGTAAATTTTAATTTAGCTTTATTAAAATTTGGAAATTTATTTCTATAATATTAAAATGTTTTGTTTAATTTACATTAAATCTTAAAAAATTTAATCAGCCATTTAAGCTATTGTGCGCTTTTTCACGAGTGTTAAATAATAAATGAGTACTTCCACTTACAACACAAGATATAGTATTTAGGAAAGAATAAAATGAATCACTTATTCAATCCAACCCAAATGCTTATATATGGGAAAATCTTAAGTACTGTAAGTGAAAGTGTGAGGATAGACTACTCACTTTAAACCACTGTTTACAATATCTGAATGAATGACGCCGATGAAATTATCTAGAATTTACTATACGTCACTCACAAATGAAACTTTAAACATATGTAAATAAACATTTATTTTTAGCGCTTTCTAATTGTAATAAATTTAATCAGTCATTTAAGCTATTGTGCACTTTTTCACGAGTATTAAATAATAAATGAATACTTCCGCTTACAACACAAGATATAGTATTTAGGAAAGAATAAAATCTTAAAAAAAATTATTAAAGCAACCAATTAAAAAACAACAACAGGCCTTTACAAGACTATGTTCATCTGGTGGTGATAATAAAACACTAGAGATGAGTTTTGTAATGACTAGAATCACAAATATGTTCGCATATAAAACATTTTAGACCATTATCCTGTTTAATTTGATATTTTGCAATGCCGATTTTCAACTTCAACAGAAATTTTTTCTTTCTGAAATACTTTAACACAGTGCCAAATTGTAGCTGTCCCAATATTATCCATTCTCGGCCATATCTTTCCAATGGAAACAAATAATATTGCATTTATTTAGAATATCTGAGTTAGTTTTCTCCCATGAATAGCACACTCAAGTCACCATAAAACATTCTTTTAGAAAAAAAAAACTATTGATTTTATATGTTCAAATCAATGAAGATGGATTATATAATAATGAACTCTGAAATAGCACATTCACTAAATTTATTGATTGATCTCATGATCTTGCCATTGTCTTTTAAAATTTTTACTGAACATTTTAAAATAAAAACTTTTCTAATGCTTTTATGTTAAGTCCAAAGCAATTCCATACAAACGATGCTATCTTGATCAGAGTTACGTGAATTAATTGTAATGACATAATCTATCATTATTATTGTTATATACTGTACAGTACATTGTTTTTTGGAGTTTTTTCTATCATTTATGTTATTTATTATACTTTTCATATCATAGCCACAGTTACTAATACTGCATTTGTATCTACATCACGTATAGCATCTGTTATTTGTGTTTCCAAAAACATTTCATTATTAATATAAATTAGAAGGATTTTTTATTTGTTGATATATTTATCAAAATATAAAAATTAAATTTTGCACAACCTATGCAGCAAAAAAAGTAACTTTTTTAAAAAAAATTTATTTTACCATCTCAAATTTAAATCTACATAAATCTCACGTTCCACCATCTCTAACACGTATATGTAGGTGTATACGCTCGCATATGTATAGGCTTTTGGCTAAGAAACAAGTTTTGTTTATTTCAGAATGCCTTTAGGTAACAGACAGGTTTTTTAAAAAAACAATTGTTAGATTTGTGACAACTATTTTTCAAATATAATTTTCAGTTGATTTTTAAATATTGTCAGACAAATGTTACTTTTTTCCAGCAGCGCACTCTGGTGAAATTTTATATTTGAATTTCAGCTAACGATACGCAACTGGTTCTACTACTATTATTAAAAAAAAAAAAAAGAAAACACTTTATCAGTTATTCTATCAAAAGTAAAGACTGGATTCGATTAAAAATGAATAAACAAGTTTAAGATGATGACAACATATATAATTCATAAAGTAACAATATAAGCAGATAATTAATTACCCTAAATCAATTACTTCGGCTGACATCGAATTTTCAGGATCCAAATTTTTTAACAATAAGGGTAGCTTGTTTCTGATTAGTAAATATTTATCTAACGATTCCTGGGCAGCAATTATGCTAAATTTTCTGGCTCTCAAAAAACGCAGTAAATATTTGGAATCTAAAATAAATAATGCATATATAAGAATATCTTAAAATGAAGATTTTCACGATGAAATAACGTAACATAGTTTTCAAATATTTTTCTATGTGCGGTTATTACTATTACACCATTGACATGTTGTCCAGATATCTTTTATCTATTTGGTCAGTACCACTGACTTGCAGCTATTGTTAAATATATTAATGACAGAAAATTCTGTGTTTTTTATTATCAGTATCTTGAATGACGACTACCCAGTCACCGACTCTACCAAATCGCTGTCTGAAATGTCAATGCTGTAATACTAATAACAAGTAATCATATATAAAAATCCATTCACATAAAAAATACATATTATATAAATAACATAATAAAAATTAAAATGTATATTTGTACGGTAAGTTTACATATATTTATTAAATAATTTTTTACATTACTATTTTTTAAAAAATACATTACGTATTTGCGACAATTGTCCTTAAGTAATAATATAAATGATTATTGGTCATTTTTAATTAGTCTAGAAATTATTTTTATTAAACATAGACATCGGGATTTTAACATCAAAGAAGACTAAATATATAAAAAAAATTAAATATAAACTATAAATCTTAATGCTACCCCATCACTGCTTTAATTAAGTAATAGAATTCACCAAGGGGCAAGAAATAAATTATGTTTAACAAAAAGCATTTAACTCTTTGAGGATTATATTGTGTGTTATGATTAAATTATTCAAGTATAATCTTCATTATTTTCACATTATAGAATATCCCTCATTGATTGGAGTACATGGATACAGGATGAACAATAACCATATTGGCTTAACAATAAGGATGGCTTAGAGTGTGAAAGTTAATATTTCACATTGAATTGTTAACTAAGATCTTATATGCTGACGGGTCTTGAATTAAAAACATTGCAAAAAAGATTATTAAGGTTATAACCTTAAGACTATGCATCTAGATGCGATGGTAGGGACCTCTACAAATTTTTAACACAAGATTAATGACTTTAAAAGACAAGAGTGGCCACTCTTATCTTCGACCTACTTTTTAATTATATAGGAATTCACCTATATAATTAAAAAGTAGGTCAAAGAGTGGTCACACTTGTCTTTTAAAGTCATTAATCTTGTGTTAAAGATTTGTAGAGGTCCCTACCATCGCATCTAGGTGCATAGTCTTAAGGTTATAGCCTTAATATATATTACATACATAATGAGTATGTGCTTAACAAATTATTAATTACAACTTTAAAAAAGATTATTGTATGAACAAGATGTAAGATTTAAAAATTTTTGTAATGTAAAACAACTTTATTTGGTGCACTATTTTGAATAATTAATCATAAAATGCTAATACCTTATTGGTTCCTTATATAAATTACATTATGACAGCCAAAACTTAAATAAGCCAATTGAAGTAAGTTTGAAGAGTAGTTTGTTTGAAAGATTATAAAAAATGATTAATCTACCTTCAAATCAGCTTATCTTTGTCAAGCGTTGTTAGCCGAGAGGTTATCGCAGCTGCCTTGCAAGCAAGTAGTTAGTTGCAGATGGTTGTGAGTTCACCTCCCGGCCGATGCTATGACATATGGGGAAAAAAAAGCTTATCTTTACAAATGGGATTTATCACATTTATTCTCGATATGTTTCAGTAATGTGTTTCATTCTTTGCTTATTTAAAGATCTTAGACCAGGATAAAAATTGGAATCTGGGGGGGGGGGGTAGAAATTCATCTTATCTATTGAGATTGCCTTGACTACAGATTGGTGATATTCTATTATTTTATTTAAGTTTTAGTTGTTGTGAAGTGACTTATTTTGTATAAGTATTACATTGGAGTTGCATTAAACATTTAATTATAATTAGATTATGGAAATATGTAATCAAATAGTTACTTGCTTTGTCATATATTATTTTTAAAAAATCAGAATCCTTTGCTTTCAAATTTGTTACTCCATCAATTAATCACCAGGATATTTTAAGGGTATTTATACACCAAATGTAAATTTTTATTCATTTCTTTATTAGCAATTATTTGCAAGCAAATATGAATATTCTTACATCCACATGGGGGGGGGGTATGAAGGAAAAACAAAGAAAAAAATTAAGGACGTGTTTTGAAATTACTAGACAAACTATAAAGCCACAAGTTTTTATTGTAAATTAGTATATACATTAGTTAATTCTCATATTAAAGTAAGCTTCCAGTTATTTAAAAAAATAGCATATTTATTTAAATGAAGAATACATACTTTCTGGAGGTCATATAGAAATTATTACAGGTCACAGAAATATTTGATAATTTTATAATAATTATTTAACTAATGTTTTCATTTCTATACATAAACACCGTATGAACTACATTCTTAACAATCTTTCCACAATTAACTGTAATCGTATTTCTTGTTTATTCTTTTTTTTTTTTACTTATTTCTATCATCCTCCTCCCCAATTGAATTTCATGTTAAAATTCATTACTCCAAGCCAATTTCCTTTTGATTTACTAGAGGAATTAATGAAAGGGTGATTATTTGGATCAATGTTTGAAGCTCTCTAAATTTGGTTGGAATCCTCTTTGCATCTCTTCTGATGTTAATTTTGACATTGCATTTTTTATGTGTATGTTTATAATCGGTTAGCTTCTTATATTCCAGCATAAATTATCTCACACAATCATTTTCCGCTACACTCAATACCCCCCCCCCCCCATCGTACTATCATAGACTAGACGTCAAAACAAAAAATATCTTTTACAATAACTTTATTAATTTTAGAAGATTATCCAAATGTATTAAAAATCAAATTATGACACATGAAAAAGAAAAAAAAAAGTTGTCTATATATTAATAATATAAAACAAGAGATGTTATAGAACCCCATAAGAATTAGGAGTTAGAGTTGGGATCAGAGGTCATAAAAAAGAGGAGTTGGATTCAGGAATTTTGATAGCCAAATAAAAGTATTATTTTATACTTTTGGTCAAACTGTAATTTGTTATATACAAATAAGTTGTCTGTATATTAACAATATAAAATAAGAGCTTTTAAATAATGTAAGCTAAATGTATTATTTAACATTTATCAAAAACTTAACATATAGAAACTTACGTAATATAAAATTATGAATTGGTTTTATTTTAAAATTGTAATACACAGGCTTAATAAATACCTGTGTCTATATATGTAACAAATAAAATCTATCTTTGTTATAATTTTAAAATGTTCAACGTTTTTTATGCAGTATATGTCAGGTATTAATATACTTCTTAGTTTAGTGCTGTGACCTGATGTGGATTCTAGAGTTCAAGGTTTATATATCTGCTGAAATGTCTCTCTTTTCCGAAGCGAACGCACTCCGGAGCAACTAACATATTATCTTTGATCTTGAATGTTTTATTAAAAAAAAGTCGAATTATCACAATTAAAATTCTTAGCGAATACCGATTTGATGTTTTTAAATCTCAAGTTTTAATTACAAATTTATTTAAAGCGCACATTGATTACGTAAGTAATATTTACTAAGGCAATAAACCTCAAGCTATGAGCGCTTGAAAATGCGAAGGTAGGGACCTTTACAGGTCTTGACCACAAGCTTACGCTTTGGAAGATTACAATAATTTATATTCGTTTAAGGATGTGAAATTATTTATAAGAACAGTCATAAATCTTTTTAATACAATGATATAACATGTTTAATATGACAACTTATTTAAAAAAACTTTATTGGAGGTGAAAAGTCAACGAAAATAGACAGTGTTTGTATTTCAAAATAATTGTATTGAAAAATAGTTAAATATAAAAAAAAAAATTCAAAATACAAATATTATGATTGCTTCTTTATTCTTCACTAATGAGTTTAAAGAAATCCATATTGTAATAATAAAAACTTCCAAAATTGCGAATAATGTTTTGTACATAAGCATGAAATTTGATTTTTATTCAAACTATTTTGAAAGAATGAGTACTTATTATTAACATTATTATAATTTCACAAGATTAAAAAAAATAGTGAATCTAGGCTAGTTATAGGGCTATACAAGTGGATAATGGAATGATTTCAAATTTGGAAATGCATTGCTAATCATTAATAAGACATGCCTTATTGATAAGATGTTGACTCATTAAAGCCTAGGTATTTTTTATACTCTGTGTTTTTTTACTTACTTCCTTATTATTATTATTTTTATTATATTATTTTCAATTACTTAAGTTTATATATATATATATAAAGACCTGTTAGTATGAATCCCTCATATCATCAATATCTTTTCACAGTTACAGGTTTTTTTTTTATTGTTATTTTTTTAAAAAAGCAAAATTTCTGCCAAAATTATTATATTAGCACTTTATTTATATTATTATTTTTTTTGTATTAACGTAAAGTGTCATATCATGCCAATTAACACAGACTTTGGGAGGGTAGGATTCCATACTTTTTTGTTTGAGGAAGATACTAAATTTTCAGCATTTTCCCAAAATGGTAGTGATAAAAAGAAATGCTGACATTAAACAAAGTATGAAATATTTCCAGTGGTTCAGCATTTAGACGTTATAAATTTAAAAAAAATTGAAATAAATCTTTTGAATGGAATTTATAATCGATTTACTATTATTTTTAGACTTAACAATGAACATTTCGGTAAAATAAAATTGAAAAAATAAATAAACAAATACATGTAGGGCCCCTGAAACTGTATAATTAAAAAAAAGCTGCCAAGCTTGGTTGACAGAATAATACACAACTACTTTCTTTTTTGTCTGTAATTTTAAAGTTGCACATAAATTGCCAAAAAAAAAAAAAAACAACAAAACAAATGATGAAGATTAATTTACAAAACTGGAAATCAATAGTTGTTATCTTGGAAAGATATTTACAATCAATACTGATTATTTTTGCAATAAATTTAAATAAGGAATTTAACTCAGAAAATGTCTATATGCTTGGGAAAGCATATTTAGGGATTTTTCTGCTTCTGCAAATGAGATAAAAAACTAAAAAAAAATCTAAAAAACATCTCACAAAAGGTAGCTACAATACTATGCTTGGCAAGTTAATCATTGGCATGGTGAAAAAAAAGTTGTAATGCTGCTAAAGCATAACATCATCATCATCATCATAATAAAGTGCTTTATTTTTTTTTTGTAAATAAAATTATGTGGAATGTGCAAAGTCTTGTCAATATATTTATTGAAAGTCCTAAATATAAAGCCGATCTTATAACTAAGAAATGGCCAAAGTTTATTATTGTCATATCTATTGCAAAACCTCACTTCCCTTCAAAGTTTAGTTGTATAGGTAGATAACTACAATTTTTGTCTGGAAGAGTGGATCATAATATATATGTAATACAAATAAATGTCTGTATATATATAATATTAATTGATGTCTGTATTAATATATGTAATTTAGGGATATATATTATTTAGGAATTTAGAAGTTGAAGTTAGAAGATATAAAAGTTCTGAAGAAGATTGCAGGGGCAATCGAAACTATAAACTGTAAAAGAGGGTGGTAAATAAAGCATTGTGTAACAATAGTAAAGTGCATGGATGATTTAATATTATATGGTATATGTAATTTTATAGTCAAATAATAAAACAAATACACTAATATAAATTCAAACTTTTAATCCACTTAGTAGCACTTTCAACTACCAAAGTACTTTATATAAAATATTCAACTTTTTTTCAGTTAATTTTGTTGGTTAATAAACTTTGAAACATTGCAAAATTCAAAAGATTTATTGATTACTAATCTAACCTCTTTTTGGTGTGAAAATATTCCATTTTTTTAAACATATAAATAATAATTTTTTTTAAAGATTTTTGTATTTAAAAAACATATAAATAATGTAGTTGAGGCATAGTAAAGATAAGTATATATAAGCAAATCACATGGTAAATATATGAACAAGAGTAATTTTTTTCAATGTAATCTGCTGTAAGCCTGAGTTATCAATAAACATCAGATGATATAGTGCTGTAATATCACCATTTCAGACTGGTTTCTGGTTTTTGTCTTTATTAGTGAGGACTGGAATTCATAGTTAGAACTAATGTATTTATGCACTTAATAAACACCTTTATACATTTATACTATTCAAGGTTAGAGCCTGAAATTAAAAAAAATAAAACGATTGAAAATGAAATATATGAGTGAGAGAACAATAAATATTGTTGATATTGTTGAAAGAATTAAGAAACTAAACTAAAGCTGGATTGAACTTATTGCTAGGAAAGATTTGGATAAAAGAAGAAAGCTTATGGGTGTGGTGGGGAGAGGTTAGGAATTGGAGAAACTGGATTAAATTTAGAAAGATCTAATAATGGTTGAAAATGATGATGATAACCTAATTATTCAAAATCCTAATACTCATTGGATTCATTATGAAAGTATGTGTAAACTATTTAATCAGATTTAAATAAGGTTACAAGCCAATAAACATCACATGATCACCATTTCTAAAACCAATCCTGCCAAATAGGATAGTGGTTGCTATGGTTATTAAAGAACCAAAGACACCAAAATGTATAGGTACTAAACTGAGTTCAGACCTATATGACTACATAAGTTGATGAGCTTGGATTGAAAATATTATAGTGTTTTCAATTTAAGCCTCATAGTTTTGTAGTTAAGTAGAGATAAAAGGTGGCTGCTGGAAGGTTGCAGTGCTCTCAGATCCAAGGCTCCTCACTGACGAAGGCCACAAGCCAGAAACTAGTCTGGGGTAGGCACTAGTTGAGGATTTTATGCACAAGCCTTCTGGCATCCATTGATTACTCTGGTTTGCACTGAGTGGCAATATGTATAGTGAGTTTTGCCTGTTTTAAATAAGGTTTGTTCAATATAAGATAATTTTTATGGACTCAGATTGGATAAAGGCTTTGAAAGAAAAGAAGTTTAAAAAAATGAGCATTTAGGATAACTAGGAAAGCACTTTTGGGTGTATTGTGATGGACCAGTTAATCTTTAAAAAAGATATTTGAGAAGTGCATACGCTTCAGCCAAACAAAGTCAATATTTTAAGAAGAAAAAAATGTTTAAAGTATAACATTTTTGACTTGAAAGTTCATAATCAGTAATATATATCACTTTGTTCATTTTAGTAAAAACTCAACAGTTAAAGATTTTGAGGTCGAAGTTAATTTTTTTTTTATTATGCCCAAACGTCTTAGGGTTAGCGACAGCTGCTTTACAAGCAGTTATCCTGGGTTAGCGGGTTCGCTTCCCGGCTGATGCTATGACACATGAGGAAAAAAAACTTCTAATTATTTGATTACTAATGAAATGTAACATATTCTAGAAGTGAAAAAACTAATTGTTTCCTGTCAAAACATTTTTCTGAAGCATGATTATTGTGAGAGTATTTTCTCATATTAAAAGTAAACAGAAATGTGTTCTTAAATGCATTGACATTTTCATTAATCGTCCTATATTCTTTTGTCTTTTAATAAAAAATACAATACTTTAGTCAAGGCTTTGGTGAAAAAATAATCTGCCTATTACTTATATATAACTATAACAATAAATATAACGGTAATTAATTATTATATACAGTCTTTCAATCTGCAGAAGTACTTCTGTGGATTAAAAGACTGTATGTAATAGTTAATTACTGTTATATTTATTATTTTTATTACAATAATTTTTAATTAACGAATATTTTATTTATATATGTATACAAATTAAAAGCATATTGCTAAACTATTATCCCAAATTCACAACTACCCAAGAAAATAAATTCTAAAACATTACCAATAGTTTCACTGTTAGAAACAGATTTCTCAAGTGTAAAGAATTACAAAATAACAACATATTTAAACTAAACATTACCCACAATTGCACTCCCCACATACCCTTAATATTATAAGAACTTTTAAATAAGTTAATTGCTTCAGAATCATAAAATTTTAATGATAAAATTCTTTAATTCTTCTTTTTATTTCATTTCTCTCAAAGAAGGCAATCTTAGCTTCATCAAAAGATATAGTCCATACTATTAATTTTGATGAAGCTAAGGTTGTCTTCTTTAATAGAAATGAAATAAAAAAAAGAATTAAAGAATATTTATTATTAAAAAAATTATGATTCTGAAGCAATTAACTTATTTAAAAATTATTTTAATATTAAGGGTATATGGGAATTAATTGGAAATGAGGGTAATGTTTAGTTTAAATATATTATTTTGTAGTTCTTACACTTGAGAAGTCTGCTTGTCACAGAGAAACCATTGGTAGTATTTTAGACTTTACCTTCTTGGCTAGACTGGTTAAGTCGTGAATTTGGGGTAATTTTGATTATATATATTTGATTGCTATTATATGTATTTGAAAAAAGATATTGTAACCTTGTTATGTGTTATATCTTATCTAATTGTATGCTGTTTTAAGTATAAATGTAAAAATTAAATTTTAAGACAGAAGCCATTCTTTCCATAGAGTAGTGCCACCCAATATAAGCCATAGTAATCAACTGATGATAGAAGATTTGTACATCAAAATTTCTGTCTAATGCTTATTCATCTAATACCCCCAGACTAATTTCTAGATTGTGACTTTTATTAGTGAGGAACCTTGAATCTGAAAGTATTGCACCTAGATCTTTAGATCGAAGGCAATCCTCCAGCTCCTTTTACCTTTTTAATTAACAATAAAGGTATGAGTTCAAAATGAGCAGGCTCTAGATAGGGATTGTGATGTAGAAACCTCCTAGAATTCATTGATTTTCATGGCTTGCACTAAATGTTTCTACAGTAAGGAGGAAGTGGTTATGTTTTAACAGCTGTGCAAGCATAAAAAATGGTGATCATGTGATGATTACCAGTACAATTTGTGTAATATTCAGGTTTAGAATTTTCTTAGGTAGACAATCTTCTACTTAACTAGTCACCAAATATCAGTTATTAAATGAATATTCTGTTTTCATCTAGGGAATAAAGTGTTCAAGTTATTGTGGGTTAATCACATGGGTCATAATACAATTCTAAAGTGATATCTTCTTTCCCTGTACCAGTGTCACACTTCTATGAATAATGAGACCATGGTTATGTCTTACTTAGACAATAAAATACTTCAAATATATTTGCATGTGTACACAATTTTGTATTTGTACACGGGTTTTATTCTCTCTCTCATGCCATTTTCCTTTTTCTATATTTTAGATTGAAGAATAGATACAATTAAAGTGCACCAGTAGAAATTAAAATACAAATCAATAATTTGATACTTTTTTTATAGATTAGACAACTTCCATATTTCTCCATTCTTTTTTATTTCATAAATAATTTCATATAAATAAAGATACAATAAAAGACAAATAACCCCCCAAGATGCATTTCATGCTGAACTAGCACTCATCATTTAGGCCAGATCATCATCTCTCATATGCATCTTTATTACATGAAGAGTATTTATGTAGAGCAAATTGTCTCATTTTTATTTTCGAGCGTCAATTTACTCCACTCCCAATTTTTATGTTATCAACTTTTTGATGAACACGTAATGATTAAACTAGAGATTTTCTCTAACACAGATATAAACTTTAATCCAAGTTAAAGATCAATATATCTAGTTTTCAGCACACACACACACACATGGATCTTTCTCCCATGCGTAATATCTTTTTTATAGATTAGACAACTTCCATATTTCTCCATTCTTTTTTATTTCACAAATAATTTCATATAAATAAAGATACAATAAAAGACAAATAACTCCCAAGATGCAGTTCGTGCTGAACCAGCACTCAATAGTTGGGACAGATCATCATCTCATATGCATCTTTATTACACGAAGAATATTTACGTAGAGCAAATTGTCTCATTTTTATTTTCAAGCGTCAATTTATTCCACTCCCAACTTTGAAATCATCTTATTCTAGAATTATTATTATTTTTGGATTATGAATTTTTCAGACAATATCAACTTTGTTAAAATTGTAAATTAACATTAATTTTATTAACTGTATTTTGTTATATACTGTATAAATTTATTTTACTAAATAATATATATTCAAAGATCAGCCTTTCAAGCTAATTGTGCATGCGTCTTTTGAGAATGTTAAATAATAAATGAATACTTCCCTCCACAATACAAGATATAGTATTTGTGCAGGAATAAAAGGAATCCTCTTATTCCTACGACTCCAATTCTTTTATATGAGCACATAGCGTCATATAAAAATAAATGCTTAAATAATATATAGAATAATTCACATTCATTTTATTATCTATAATTTGTTTCTTTATAAATACTTTCTATATATTGTATAAATTAGTTTTTCTAATAATAATATAAAGCTTTAAAATGCAATAAAAGTTTATTTTCGTACCTGTAGAAAAATTTGGTACTATTTGCACACGTTCTACATAAACAGATGAGTATTGCACATTACATAGAGCCAATGAAGCTGTACTAAAGATATTACTTGATAAAAGTAACATTTTAAAAATAAAACGAATTCTATGCAAATTAATGTGAATGTAATTTTAACATACTTTATATAATTCAATACCAAAGACTTTTCTCTTTTTTGTGTAATTGTAATATTCACATAAATGTTCTCAATTTATACAGAAAAGGTAGTTTATATATTTTTTAAAATTACCTTTTATTTATGCTTGGCTTTTGATTTATTACATATCATAATCATAATCCTTTCACTTCTTCAGTGTTCAGAATCTATATATATATATACTTGATAAATATTTTATTATTTAAAATCACTTAAATGTATGAGTTTAATATTCAAAGATATTTAAATTCCTTCAAAGAGATCACTTCTTCTGGCCATAAATTCGACTTATCTAGAGTTGGAATTGTATGCATTGAAAGGAAAGATAGAAAACGAAAAATAAAAGAGGTCTGGGAAATAGCTAAAGACCGATTTGCTATAAACAAAAAAGACACAAGCATTCCCCTCTCAAAGAAGTGGGCTCTTTGTAAGGATTTAAATATATTTCAATATTAAACAAATAAATGATTTTAAATATTAAAATATCAAATGCACATGAAGATTTTGAACATTAAAGAAGTGAAAGTGTTATGATTATATGTTATATATTAAAAGAATGAATAAAAGCTAAATTAAAAATATTTAGACAACATTTTCAGTATAAATGTCCAGAACATTTTATGTGAATATTATAAATATTTTATAATTTTTTAAAAATAGCAATACAAATTAAGTAAATATAATTTTAAAGTTTATTCTATAATTTTATGGAAAAATCTATGCAAACTAGCAGTTGCATATATTATAAATATATATTGCATATAAGCAGTAATAAAATATTCAATTGTATTTTTACAAGTTAGTGTTTATTATATTCATATGTAAACAAAATGAATTTGGCCAGGCAGCTTTGCTGTCTTGAGTTTAACAGGTTCATAAAACTTGTTTTTACCCTATGGCTTCAAAAAAATTTAAAATGACAAGCTTTTACCCCTGTGGGTTTTTTAGATTCTTATTATTATTATTAATTAAAAAAAATTGACAGCGAAACATTATTAATATGTGAATAAAAATTTTAAAAAAAAATCAAAGTGAGTGATTACTTATTTATTATAAAAAAAAGTCACAAGATATATATATTTTATGACAGAAAAAAAAAACTAACATGGCTAAATTTGGCTCATTAAAGGAATTCGATCTGGCTTATCCTGAAAATTAGCCGACCTACGCGAACTAAATGCTTTTCTCTATGCAAGCTAATCAAATTAAAAAGCCTGGTTTAAAATTAACCACATTTGTGGTAATCCGAGGGTCTAAAATGTATGAGATCTTACATTCATAAGCAGCTATGTTAGTTCCAACTGATCTTGATTTTCTTTAGAGTCAAACTTTTTCTTTCCCAAACCCTTAATGATAACACAGAAATGTCTCTCTTCAATTTTTATACACAAGGGAAGAGGGAGAAAGTGAGAAAAATTTCCTGCATTAGTTTTGAGTTCAGGAATTTTTTAAATGAAGTTCTGAGAGATTATTTCATTTGTCAAATGAAAGACCACAACCTTAGGATCAAGCTGCAGATAGACCCTTATATCATGTTTGATTCAGATGTCTCTCAACCAACTCTAACTGAATTGACAGCAAGTCAAGCAGCTCCATTGAAGAAAATAAACTACAGTATTAAATTTGTCAAAAAGAAAACTGGATCAAATAAATACTGACAAAAACTGCTCAAATAAACTGGCAAAAACAAACAAAAAACTTTGTTATAATATGCATGCAGTCTATATTGGCATGCAGTGTGTAGATATTGTAAACATGTCAATCCCATAAAAGCTTTTTGTTTTAAAAAGAAAAAAAAACAAGTCTCTTAGAAACCAATGGAAGATTCCATTTCAAAAGCCAGAAGGGCAACATAAAAGCAAATAAAATCAATGCCTGTATAAACAATGTGATTAGCATTGATTCAACCTTCAAATGCTGAATTACTATTAATGACACACCAATAACAATGAAATTGGATATAGGATCTGCAATGTCCACTATGCTAAAACATGTGGGCTATCATTAGTAGAAAAAATAATCATTGCCTGCAACCTAGCAGTAGAGTGATTATTGATTATCAAGGAAATTAAATACCATTCTTGAGTTAAACAATAGTTAAAGTAACTACACCTAGTAAAACAATTCATTTGTCTCTTGGTATGTCTCCTGGTAAGCACAGCAATAGGCTATGACTGTTCATCACTTGCGTTTTATGGTGACTGAAATGAACCAACTCACAAAAATCAAATCAAAAAGGGTTTTCTCAGATGTGATTGGCAATAAATGGACTATGAATTCTAGAACAAACCAGTCAGTTTTTAGGCCTGGTCAAAATAGTCATGAAAACAAAAGTACTACAGTCCAGATAGGCAAACAAGTTTTATGTCTCATGTTTAGTATAATCATCAAGTGGTTTCCAGTAGTGTTGACTAAAACAGCAGATAGACAGCAACACCACATGCATAGTGATTAGATTGAACTATGGATCACCATCTAGCAGTGAAGACTTCTACAAGGTTCAAATATAGTAGACTTGCTGATGAAGATACCATATTTTCAAATGAAGATGCCATGTTTATAAATGAAGACATAAGACTTGCTGATAAAACACCATACCTATTGAAGAAGTCAACAAACCTGATAATAATATAACCAGACCTGAAGAAGCCAGGAAGTAAACATAGATTACCATAAAAATATCTGTGAATACCTTCTTCAGGGCTAATTCTAGACAGAGGAAGGGAATGTTATAGTTCAACTTACCTTCAGCTAGTGGACTTGTCCAAATTTCCATTTATCTTGATCAGATTGAGCATTTATTACTACAGACTATTGGATGTATAAATGGATGATATATCCAATAATAGAAACAGGCCAATATATGATGATACTCAGCAAATCTGATTGATCTCATTATGGAAAGTGATGTAGCTATAAATAGGCAGTCACTTTGAAAATAAATCCAGACAACAAATAACTACATAGCTTAATGGTAGTATGCACATCCATATTGTTAAAGCAGTGAGGCAAGCTTGTGTTAAACTGGAAGCTGCTAAATCATCTGATGAGGCAAGATGTTATAGTACAGCTGGAAGTGCTACCTATTTACACATAAGATAAGCTATCACAGTACAGTGGTTATGTTATACCTACAAATGAAGCTAGATGTCATGGTACAACTCGAAGTGTTAGGTAAACACAGCACCTGAGTCCCTTTCTTCAATAGTTTGCATAGGAACTAGATAATATACCTCATCAATTCTATCAGGTAAAGGTATAACAGTTGCATATATATTGTTAACTTTATCTTTCTTATTGCATTGCCAAAATCCATATAATATTAATATCATTTAACTAGAAGTTCTGAAGAAGATTACTGGGGTAATCAAAACCATCACAGTGGGTTGTAAAAAGCATTGTAAAAATAATAAAAAATGTAAATGATATTATTATATTGTAAATGTATATTGTATATAAGCAATAATAAAATATTTAATCATATTTTTACAAATCTGTTTTTATTACATTCATATGGGTAAATCCATGTGTGTTTAGAACAATTTTTTTGTCCAAATAAATTGATTGAGTTAGTCAATTAAAAATTTAATAACCAAAGCAGTTTAAAAAGCTTACATCAATATTTTCACTAATGTTGGTCCATAATTTTTATACTCACACATTTTATAAAGTATTCAATAAGGTACTTTTTTCAATCTATTCAACAAGGATCTTTTCTTGCTGATATTTATCAATCCAATACTGAATATATTATAAAGCAATCATAGCCATAATCATGAAAAATAATTTTAATATATTAGCCTTAAGTAATTCTTGAAATTTGAAGATACCAATTTAGATCTCTAAACAAATATTTTTGCTTGATGACTAATTTTTAAAAAAATTAAATCCATTTATTTATTCAATTAATATTTCTTTCTTTACTAGATGAGTATCAATCATGCACCATAATATTTGCCTGAAGTATGTTATAATGGTATATTAGATGTGATATGTTGACCTATTTCCATCATCTATCAATAAATGTTGAATGTATAAAAAATTTTAAACTTTAAACTTTTCAAATACAAACAACTTGTTAGTAATAATACATCTCTTTGAAAAGTTGTTATTACTAACAAGTTGTTTGTATTTGAAAAGTTTAAATAAAGTTTAAAATGTTCTATATATTCAACATTTACTGATAGATGATGGAAAAAGTCAACATATGATAACACCATAATAACTTTTCAGTTAGATCTTAAAGACATTATAAACTTAGAGTACTTTTTTATTGAGCAAATATTTGGATACTTTCATATCCATTGTTTCTTTGAATTTTATTTTTAAAAAAATTTAATACGGCAATTTTTTTCTGCAATTTTAACATCATCTTTTATTTTTGTCTTAACACAGACAAAACTCTCCATACAGCAGTACCACTCAGTGCCCACTATAATAATAAATGGATGCCAGAAGGCTTGGCATAAAATCCACATCTAGTGCCTACTCATCCAATATCCCCAGACTAGTTTCTGGCTTGTGGCCTTTGTCAGGGAGGAGCTTTGGATCTGACTGCACTGCACCTAGATCTTAGGATCTAATGAAACTCTCCAGCAGCCATCTTTTATCTCTACTTAACTACAAAATTATGAGAACAAAATTGAAAAACAATAATATTTTCAATCAAAGCTCAATAGCTTATATAGACATATGGGTCTGAACTCAGTTCAGTACCCATACATTTTGGTGTCTTTGGATTTTGGTGTCTGGGGATATTGGATGAGTAGGCACTAGATGGGGATTTATGCATAAGCCTTCTGGCATCCATTGATTACTCTGGTTGGCACTGAGTGGGGCTATTGTAAGGAGAGTTTTGCCTGTGTTAATAACAGTTATGTGCTAGCATAAGAAATGACAATCATGTGATGTTTAGTGGTTTAACACCAATCCTGCCTAATAGTATAGTGGTGGCTATGGTGGTTAAGGAGCCAAAGTCACCAAAATGTATGGGTACTGAACTGATTTCAGACCCATATGACTGTATAAGCTATTGAGCTTAGATTGAAAATATTGTGTTTTCAGTTTTGTTTTCATAGTTTCATAATTAAGTAGAGATAAAAGGTGGCTGCTGGAGGGTTGCATTAGATCCTAAGATCTAGGTGCAGTGCTCTCAGATCCAAAGCTCCTCACTGATGAAGGCCACAAGCCAGAAACTAGTCTGGGGATATTGGATGAGTAGGCACTAGTTGGGGACTTTATGAACAAGCCTTCTGGCATCTATTGATTACTCTGATTGGCACTGAGTGGCACTACTGTATGGAGAGTTTTGTCAGTGTTAATAACAGTTATGTGCTAACATAAGAAATGGTGATCATGTAATGTTTATTTTTGTCTTCCTATCCAAACTCATCCATTCCATTTTTTCATTTTTAGTATTAAAATCTTGTGACACCTATAAAATATTATTTGGTTCATTCATATACAAATCATCTTTACTATTTTTATTTCAATAAGGTTTTCAAGTGGCATAAATCTGAAAATTGAAATGATTCAGATTCATGACAGATGAAAATCTTATTTAGATCAAAATAGTGATGGGAATCTGAATCAGTTTTTCCATTAGGTTATATCTTGCTACTTGTGAAATATCATTGATCTTTAAAAAAGAAGTTTTCCTGTATTTTATATTACAATGAATCTTATTCCTTTGTGTAGTTTGCCCATTTTTACATCAATTAGCTTTTCACTTTTTTTTCTAACTTTACAATCTGATAATTTTCCTTCATCTATAAGTAGATTACAGTTATGTGTAAATAAAAATAAAAGCCATCATTGAATGGAAATCTATGACTAATGTAATGATTTTTAGCACTTTTTGCTTTCTGAGCACTGCATTGGCCGATGTTGCAGAAATTGAAGATCATAATTTGTTTATTATGTTATAAGAGTAAGATTAAAGTGAATATTTACTCACATATAAGTAAACATTTCTTTCTTCATAGAAGGTCACTCACAATAGCAGTTGTGAAGAACTGGACTTACTCGGAGGCAAAACTTTCCACACAGTAGTACTACTCAGTGCAAGCCAGAGTAATCAATGGGTGCAGGTGCATAAAATATCTATCTAGTGCCTACTCATCCAATATCCCAAACTAGTATTTTTGCATGTGAATTTTATCAGTGAAGAGCTTTTGGATCTGAGCGCACTGCACCTAGATCTTAGGATGTAATGCAACTCTCCAGCAGCCACATTTTACCTTATTAGCTATCTATAAAGCTTTGATTCAAAATGAAAACACAATAATGTTTTCAATTCAAGCTCAACTTGTACAGTCATATAGATCTGAACTCAGTTCAGCTCCACACTTTTTTGTCTTTTGTGCTTTAATAATCACAGTCACCATAATCCTATTGGACAGGATTGGTATTAAACCATTAAACATCACACGATTAGCTTGTGAAGCTTAATGGTGATCATGTGATGTTCAGTGTTAAGGACCAGACTTTTGAAAAATTGAAGTGAAAAAATTGATTGTGTAAAATAAAACACAGAATTTATTTTGCTCGTCTTTTTAAAGGTTATACAAATTGAAAAGTTTTATTTAATAATTCATCATTATAGGAATGGGGAAAACAACAAAAAAGTGCAAACAAAATTTTTTATATACAAAACTTGCTCAATACGTTCACCAATCATTCTTTATAAAGAAATGTAGACTTTTTATTCAATTGTTAAAGCGACATTTTATGTACTTAGCAAAGCGCCAGAGTGATAGATTCGAGAATTAAGTGATTCTTGTATTAAAACTCAAACCTTCAAATTCTCGTATTTAAAATCACATAAATACAGGAGCAACTAACTAAAAATTCTATTTACTTTTACGCAGTTAAATAATACACTGATTCTTTTCTTTGTTTACAATTGCACGATCTAGTGTTCTGAAATGTAATAATGAACAAAATTCTTTAGATTACTTTTTGCGAGATATACGCTATTCCTATATTTACTATACTTGTAATTTTATTAATGTTGTAAGGGATTATTAAATACTGATATTTACCTACGTTCTAAGGGTATTCATATACTAGTCAGACAGCGGTAAAGTAATTAACAAATATACACAGTAATTATATAATAAATATTTATTAACAATAGAAGTAATATTGTAAAAAAATAGTAATTTGATAGTCCACTAATTTAAATAATCTATATCTTTATCAATGAATAGAATACACATTTTACACGCATGCAATAAACTAATTTACAAATTTGTCTCTCCAACTCAAACATATGCAAATAAAACATTTTAAAGTTTTATTTTTGAGTGTTTGCATCACACATATAATTTATCCTTAGTTCTTAATCATAATCACGCGGTGGAGTCAACTGGCTTAGATTTTGGAATTGCACCAAATTTACCTTTGTAGGCCGCCAATAAATATTTCTATGTGCCCACAATACTTGCCATATTTGACTGCGTGGAAATTTATTAGTTTCACCTCTCTAATTTGTGTGTAATTTTTATTCAATTTAATTATAGATTTTCTTAATAGTTTTAAAAAAAATAATTATAATATTGAAATAATCTGCATGCATTTGCAAAAAAAAAAAAAAAAAAAAAGATCTTTATTTACAATATATTTTATATGCAAAGATATTCCAGAAATAAGTTAATATTTAAAGTGAAAAATAAAAATTTGAAATACAGTGTTAAAAATAATAATATATAATTTAATTATTTTTAACACTGTATTCAAAGTTTAATGATTTAATAGTTGATTAAATTAATTTCAATGGAGTGCTTGTGCATCTACAAATGTAATTCCGGTCATGCTGGAGGAATTAATTTTAAATTAATAAAAACAAGTTTGTCAAAATGCAGAAAGAAAACTAATTAGAGTAAAATAATTAGTAAATTAAACAATGTTTTCAATTAAGTTAAGGTAAACGAAATAATCTCTATGAAACATCATATGATCATCATACTTTATGCTTACACAAGCTGTTTACACAGAGGCAAAACTTTTCCTATAGTAGTGCCACTCAGTGCAATCCAGAATAATCAGTGGATGCAGGAAGGTTCACACATAAAATCCCTATCTAGTGCCTTTCATCAGTGACAGCCTTGAATCTGAGAGCACTGAACCTAGTTAGCTAATAAGATAAAAGGTGACTGCTAAAGGGTTGCATTAGATCCTAAGATATAAGTGTAGTACTCTCAGATCCAAGGCTCCTCATTGATGAAAGCTAGAAACTAGTCTGGGGATATTGGATGAGTAGCTACTAGATAGGGATTTTGTACACAAATCTTACTGCAGCCATTTGATTATTCTAGTTTGCATTGAGTGACGCTATTGTGTGGAGAGTTATGTCTCTGTGTAAAAAGCTTGCATAAGCATAAAAAATGAGAATCATGTCATATTTAGTGTTTTAATACCAATCCTGTTCGATAGGATTATGGTGATTGTGGTTATTAAAGAACCAAAGATGCAAAAAAGTATGAATGCTGAAGTGAGTTCAGATCTATACAACTATACAAGCTAATGAGCTTGAATTGAAAACATTATTGTGTTTTCATTTTGAACTCAAAACTTTATAGTTAGCTAATAAGGTAAAAGGTGTTGATGGAGGTTGCATTAGATCCTAAGATCTAGATGCAGTGCTCTCAGATCAAAGACTCCTCACTGATGAAAATCACAAGTTAGAAACTAGTCCTGAGATATTGGATGTGTAGGCTCAAGATAGATATTTTATGCACAAACCTTCTTGCATCCATTGATTCTCTGGCTTGCATTGAGTGGTGCTACAGTATGAAGAGTTTTGTATCTGAATAATCTTGAATTGATTATCTTTATTACTTCCCTCCCTGCATCTATAGATTCATTGATCAATTTGACTTTACAGAATAATACCCATCCAAAGATAGATTAACTCTTGCAATAGGTTATTTTAACTTCATTAAAAACTATGGAAAATCATGGTGGGAGATCAGGAATTCTGCATCTGAAGGTATAAAGTGGCATATTAGGGCTTATGTAGATGATATCGGTCTAAATTATGATTTATTATGTGCCTATATAAGATCTATATATATATTGTAACGATATATAAATATGTCGTTACATTAATTTAAAAGAAAAACAAAGTTCGCAAATAAAAATAAATATATTAAAAATCTATAAAAAAACTAAACGCTAAAATTAAAATGTTGTTAAATATATATATTCGCACAGATGCTAAACTTTAAAAATATTTTTTTTTTTATATAAATAAAAAAAAAAGTATTTGAACGTATTTTTTTTTTGATAAAAAAATACAAGAGTTAAATATTAAAATATTTAATATAAGTTAAAATAAAAACAGGTATTAATTAATTCCTGTAATCTATAAATGGAAATGATTGTTTATTATTTGAAAAACAAGCTAGCCCTCAAGGGTCTTATGTAATTAAAGGGTCAGATGGAAATTAGATAAGAGAAATTAGCTTGACCAATGGAAGCACCAAGCCTTGGCTCGGACCCTAACGGAAGTGATGGATTGGTGACGTTTTGTTGTTTGAATCCGTGTGGATAATATAAAAAGGAGAAATATTGAGTATTGGGCAGTTCCAGCTGTTTTTTGAGAGTGGTGATAGAGACGCACATATCACACACTCTCTCTCTATTTTAAAAAATGAACTGATTGTGATACCGAAATGAACCAGCTAATGCTACCTCCGGAACATCTGGCCGGGTTTCAAACAAGGACTCCGTGGAAAAACAAGAACCTGGACTCTTCTTCCGTAAGCTATTAACAATGAACTTAAAAAATTTTTAAATAATTAAGAACTTTCGTGCAAGCAATTTAAATGTTAAAATGGAATTTCTATCTGATCTTTAAGTTTAAAATCAATTGATGTTTAATTTTATATGTTTGTTATTGATAAAAAATCATTTCCATTCATTTTAATTGTATAAATTATTTATTGTTTAAATTTTAAATGCATAAAATTTAAAGTTGGGTATAGACATTGCATAGATTCGTTAGCGGTTGATGATGTTGAGATTTTCACAGTCGATTAGAATGTATAGGTCAACGATGTTAATGCAGGCACCTTATGGTGAGTGCCATGGGTTTTGTGTATTCCCTTTTTGCAATTGACGTTATCGATGATTTTGTATTTTGATCGATTGTGTTTAATTTGGATGTTTTTGACCGTGGAATCTGTGCAGCCGATCTATACTTAACATTTTAAAACAAATTGTATAAAAGTTATCTGTGCGAACATATCTAAATGATAAATTTAAGTCGGGCGTGAACGACCATATAGTTTTGTAAGGTTATATTAAGGGAGGGTAATCTTAGGTTATTTGTTTCGTGGTTGAATTGGCTCAATGGTTTCGATATATTTGTGTAGGTAGTAAATGTAGCAGGAGATCCGCCACGTGCAGGATTACATATATACGCCGCACACCCTCTGTTGCCTATGGAATTGGATAGTAAGACGCAAGACGCAATCCATTCCTATGGAGTTTTATGTTTATTGTTCTACTCGCCATCAGAAGTAGCATTCCTGGTGGTGGAGAGCAACAATGTCGTCTCACTATACTGTGCATTCCTGACAGTATAGTCTATTTAGTGCCGTTGTATTTTCATGCTACATTGAATACATAAATGTATCGGATGATTGGCGTCAGTTTGACTTTGAACTTTTAGCCTGGGGTTAAATAAGGGAAGAATATTGTCTTTTCAAATGCAGATCTATGTAGCCTATTCATACCCGACCCTCTAAATAAAATATTAAACATTATAGCAAGCTATTTTAAATGTAAAATTAAAAATTAAGATAAAAATCTAAATGTTAAACTTATTCCTCGAATTTAGAATGATTTTATATGTGCGTAAATAAATATTTTTCTGTGTTAATTTCTGGCAGTGGCTTTTATTATTTTTTTATATTTATATCTAAGGTTATATATTTTATTATCTCTGCGTCTCCACTGAGCTAGTGACAATGGGCTAACGATCTAAATATGTAAATAAAGTGGAATCCTAACAGCGCGTATCTGCCTACTTTATAAATTTTTCTAGGCTCAAATGCCTAGATGGCGCCCTTTGGTAGTGCGGTGCGGTGCGATGCGATCTCCCACTTCGTTTGGATCGTTATAATATATATATAAGTTAAATATTTAATTTCTTATAATGCATATAACTAATTGAATTGGCATGTCTATATATGTATACAATGTATATACATATATATGCATTAATTTATAAATATTATTGGCAGGACCCCTGCTTGTAGTTGTGCAGATTGTTTGGGGCCCAAAGTCACTTCATCATAGGTGTACCTTGCAAGACACAAAGATAATTAACAAAATTTACATGTAAATGAAAATGTTACATTTTTGAATCATTTCATTAATTTCTTTAATTAAACTTATTGTGACAATTGCTTAAGCCTTAAATTTCCAGGCTCAAGCTTAAAATATTCTACATATACCTTATTATTGTGCTAAAGCGAATAGGCTGATACCATTTTGTTGTTGTAATAATAAAACTTATATGTAAATGTTTAGATTTCCAAATCACTTTATTGTTAAAAACACATTCTTTTTTATTTAAATATAAGTAAAATACTTCTTACGTTTTTAAAAAAATATTTCTTTACTTAGACATACTGTGACAATTGTGTGACCTTAAAATATACTACATATATGTTCTACCATTACACAAAATCAGACAGTCTGACACCTTTTGTCACTATAATTAATAAAATTTATATGTAAATGAAAATGTTGATTCTCGAAACACTTGTATTTAAATATCCTAATTTTACAAAATATAACACATTATTATTAATAATTTATTTAAAAATAAAACTTATTTTAAAAATATTGCCTCATAATTACAGTAATTCTCCATGTGATCAACTTAAGTTCATGGTCATATGAGTAATTCAGATTAGAATAGTAATAAGAGTGTCTGACTCCTGAATGTGGGATCCTAGGATCGATTTAGCTGCTGTCTTGTATATTTTTTGACTATAGTTTTAAAACTGAAATAACAAGCATACTAAAAAAAAATTCTATTATTGAAATTCCGAATGACACAAAGTAAAAAACAAGAGGTTGGTTTAAGTCAGTCTAGTTAAAACCAATTATTTATTACAACGAGGCCACCAAAGTATACATAATTATAATTTTTTAATATTCTATTGTGACTTTTCTTAAACAAACTTATAAAGAATTCATTATTTTAATTAACTAATTTTATTTTATGAGGAGGGTGTCTTTTTTACGTGATAAAAAGTATTTAGATATTAAAAAAACCTTTTATTTGCAAATATAGATATATTAAAATTGCACAAACTGGTACTTCTAATATATATAATTGTATATTTATTATAAATATGATCTTGTGCAATTTTATTGAATTAATATTTGACACAACAAAATAGAATACATATAAAATAAAATAAAAATTGTTTATTTTCTTCAATGTTTATTGCAAATCCGTTAATAATATCGTCCTAATTTTATTATAATTATTTGCATATTCTGCTTCAGTACATAAAATTGCTAACGAAGAGTATTCCAAAACATTTAGATAAACAACATAATTGACTAATATGCATTACCATTTACTAGTATATCTACAATTGTATTATTTAGTATAAGATATTCTTTGTAGGACTTGTAATTAAAGATGCAAAAATAGAAAAAATAGAAAATGTTTAATTTTCGCATGAAACATAGATCAAACAGACCTAGGGACTTGATAAATGCAAAACCATGTGCCATCGTAATACACTCAGACCCATTCCGTTCATGAGATTAGGGATGCAGAAATTTATTTTGCACAAAGATGCCTCATACCCACTGGTGGACCTGATTATTGACTTTTATTAAATTAGGTTATTAATTATGAAAAGATTTAAGTGAATCTTCATTTTTAATTTTCGTATCTCCACATTAATAATTATCTTTGTTCATTCAGAATTAGGTGCACAGGTTGGTTCTTGCATTGTTACAGTTAAAATACTGATTGAATTGGTTGTAGTAGTTACAGCAATTTTAGTCAATGTTAAAACAAATAAAGAGGATATCACTGAGGTAAAATTGAAGAATTCAACATTGAAATGCTTCCAGGTGACTCCTATACATTACCAAAGTAGGAAAGGTTTTTTTAATTCTAAATGTGATAGAGGACAAAAAAAATAGTTGTTTATATAAAGTATTTGCAATTGCAAATAGATTACTATATGAACAAATAGTTGAAAAATTAAACAAATATTTTAGCCTGCAGTCATCAAAGCAGCATAACTTCATTTCCACAATAAACTTCAAGCAAGACTAGAAAGATTAAAGAGTTTAAAACAAAGTCTTTATAATTCTCAGAATTATGAACAAACAATAATAATTTCATTTTCTCGAGTAGGAGAATAAGTGGTATATACTGTTGTTTAGATTATACATAATATTGAGAAATAGGATATTTAAAATATAAATAAAAATTAGAAATACATTATTGTAAATAATTAAATTCTGTAATTAAAGTATAATGGTTTAATTCTATTAATAGGTGATTAAAATATTTTTTATTTTCTTAATATTAGAAATATATATTCTTATTCTTCTCCTTTACTTTCTTTGCATTTCTTCATATATTCATATATAATATGGCTTATAATAACTTCTTTCATATACACTTTAATGCAAATTTTTTTAAAAATAAAACTTCTTTATTTTCTTGACAGTTTGAAAAGCTCTGATGAAGATTGCTGGACAGTCAAAACTGTCAGGAAAATAAAGGTTTTATTAAAAAAATTTTTTTGCATTAAAGTGTACATGAAAGAAGTTATTATAAGCAATATATATGAAAATTTTCTTAATACTTTTCTGTAATCCAAGTCTGAAGAGATGCTACTTAAAAAAAAGTTGGGCACAAAATAAAACCAAAACAATTACATCATTAAATGATTGTCATGATGTAGATCAAATTACTCAATGGAATTTCATTCGGTACTCATCTTTTAGCTAAAGACGCCGTTCTATGGCACGGTTTTCGCGCCCAAACACATTAAAATGCTGTTTCCATGGCAGACACATTCGAACCCGCTTTTTCAATAGTACAACTTTTTTGTTGTGCTACAGAATGCAGGCTGCTATGCTGCATCACAGTACAGCATGTATGTTGCATGGTAGCAAATATATTTTGCGAATTTGCACTATTTATAAAACAGTTACTTGATGAGAGAGTTTGTATTTGAATCGGATGGAAATTTTGTTTTCATTTAATTTTTTTTTATTTTAAAGGATTAAAATGTTGATATTTTGTAAAGTAATAATTTTAAGACTTTTTACAACGTACTGTATTGAAGTTTTAATTGGGAAAATGTTAAAGATCTATGTTTTTAGTGAGTTGCAATTAGGTAATGCGTCAAGTAATGTACTGCTAGTAACATTCCATGAGACCAAGAAGACTTCTACCATGTGTATATTTTTGAAGTAAAAAAGAGTGGTACCAAAAAAATATCCAGTAAGAAAAGTACAAATATACAGTTTTTTTTTGTAAATTTAATAAAAAGCAAATATTATAAACATGTTTAATAAGTAAAGAAGACATTTGTATGTGTTTGTTGTTGTTTAAAAAAGTTTGAGTTTCTTTATTTTGTCTGAGTACGTTTACGATTTTGAATTTTTTTATTTTAGCATTACAAACAAGCAGAACACTAACCCTAAAACTAAAACTAACCCTAAACCTAACCCTAAAACTAACCCTAAATCTAACCGTAACAACTTTTACTTTTATTACGATTATTATTTTTTAGTTAAACAACAACAAAAAAAGTCGTAACACAAGTAAAAAAATATCCGATAGAAAATTGATAAAAAAAAGCTGTAACACAATTTAAAAAGTATACGATATAAAAAACACGAATCAAATTGTAATTTGTTGATTTTATTTTACATTTATTATTATCATTTAAATTGTATACGTTAATAAAAAATAATATTTAAAAAAGACAATTTTGTTTTGTTTTTATTTTCGCATTACAAACAGAAAAATTATTAAAATCAACGGCCCGTGAATGTTCATATTTTATAGTTTTAGCTTGAAAACGATGCCATCCAACAGCGTCTTTAGCTATAATACAAGCACCTTTCATTCTCTATAGGACAGAGATAAATATAAAAGTTTAATGCTTGACTATGAATAATATTGAAAAATACACTGTTAGTAAAAATGTAAATAAAAATTAGAAATACATTATTGTAAGTAATTATATATTTAAAGTATAATGATGATGATGTCTTAATAGTTAATTAAATCATTGATGCAGAATTTTTTATACAATCAATACACTTGATCACATACATGTGAAAAAGATTAATGATTTCCAACATTCATATTTCATGTTGAACCAGGACTTAACATTTGGTCCAGATCATCATCTCTCACACACACATATAATCAGTTCTTGGTTTATATTAGGATAGCAAATCTTCAAACTTTAAGGTTTCAATTTACTCCACCAACCAGCTCTTCATTCTTCTATATCATCGAAAATCTGATGATGGAATGCCCAAACCTCTTGATGATGCCAATATTATTGCCATGACCATGTTGACCTTAGGTCCAGACTCCCTCAGGTATAAGACCTTGTCCATTTAAATACACAGAAGGGAGATGGACAGAATACAGGCTGAATCTGTAGTATTTAAATACAGGTATACTTTATATCCCTGGAGTTTAGATATAATTATAGGGAATTTGAACCCAGACTTTCAAGCTCCATTCAGTTACACAATCTATGTCATTAAAGTTTGAAGATATGCTATCTTAATATAAACCAAGCACTGATTATATATGTGTGTGGGAAATTATTATCTGAACTAATTGATGAGGGCTAGTTTAGCATCAAACATGTATATTGGAGATCATTTATCTTTTTCACATGTGTGTGGTCATGTGTATGGTTGGATAAGATAGACTGGATAGTTTAAATGAGCTTGCAAGTCTGTGTTCATATCCCCTATAATTACATCGTAACTCCAGGGATATAAAGTATATTTGTATTTAAATATTAATACAATATTTGTGTATATAAAAATGCTAATTCAGGAAATGCCAAGAGATTCACCTTTAATTAGTAAAAACATGTTTATCAAAAACATAGAAAAAAAACTTATTTAGAGAAAAATAATTAATAAATTAAACATTATACAACTAAGGCATGCCGAATAATTCTCAATTAAGTCATGCTTTTTGCCTTCCTCTTATCTTCAAGCTGATTGGTCATTTTGATTATAGAGAACAATAGATTCAAAGTCATAAAAATTTGGAATAAAAAAACAAAGGCAAATTTATTTATGTATTAGATCATTTTGACTTTTCTGCGATCAGTGAAAACGCATTATGACAAGTTTAACTTAGGTAGGTGTTATGCCTCTGAAAATATAAAATAGCAGATTAGAGACTTAAGCTGACCATCCGGATCTAAATTTATGATTTATTATCTCAAATAATTTCTTATAATGTGCATAACTATTTGGTCTGTAAACATTATCAGTATTCTTTAAATTGTATTATTAGTCATCAACTGTTTAGGCTGTCCACATCCACATTATCATTTAATTTATTCAGACACAGTCTGGTGTATAAAACTAATGCACAGATTGGACATTGTAATAATAATCTTTGAATACTATATATATATATAAAATTATTAAAAATTAGTCAACATTTAGACAATCCTAATATCTATAATCAACCAACAATCTCAAGCTGTTGTTAAGACAACCTCCTTGACAACAGGTTGAGATTGTTGATTGTTATATATATTGGGATTATCTAAGTGGTGATTGTTTTTTAATGATTACTTATAAAACCTATTAGCCTTGAGCATTATTACAGTTAATATACATATAAAATTTGATACAGAAGTTTAAACAAAAATTTAAAGATAATTTAACTAAATTCTTTTTTGAATCAGCTCAAACCTATTTTCAAATAAACATTTAAGACCATATAAATATTGATTTTAACTTCTATAGAATTTTTCTTCTTTCAAGTGACAATATTAGATGAAAAAATAATCATACTAGATATATGTTTCTACCAATGATTGATATCATCAGCAGTCCAAAAATTGGCTGAGATTCCCCTAAACATAGAAATGCAATTTCTGTTTAACTTAAATCACAATGCTCAATTTGATGGCAATGTTTGAATGTTATATTTTTTTTAGGAAGATCAACTGATTTCCAGGCTACTGATGACATCGTCCTCTATTTTCTTTTAAGTATTACACATTATTGTTTCTTGTTTAGCAAAAATGCAAATTATTTCTGTTTGCCAAGTTTATGATCCAGAATTAGCTGAAAGCTTCTTAAGTAATCTTAGGATTTTTTTTTCAAATGTCTGCCCCATAGCCAATCAGTTTAGTTCCCATTATGGTGCTTGTATTATAGCTAAAGACGCCATTGGATGGTGTCATTTTCACGCTAAAACTATAAAATATGAACATTCACGGGTCATTGATTTTAATAATTTTTCTGTTTGTAATGCAAAAATAAAAACAAAACAAAATCGTCTTTTTTAAATATTATTTTTTATTAACGTATACAATTTAAATGATAATAATAAATGTAAAATAAAATCAACAAATTGCAATTTGATTCGTGTTTTTTATATCGTATACTTTTTAAATTGTGTTACTGCTTTTTTTTATCAATTTTCTATAGGATATTTTTTTACTTGTGTTACGACTTTTTTTGTTGTTGTTTAACTAAAAAATAATAATCGTAATAAAAGTAAAAGTTGTTACGGTTAGATTTAGGGTTAGTTTTAGGGTTAGTTTAGGGTTAGTTTTAGGGTTAGTTTTAGGGTTAGTTTTAGGGTTAGTTTTAGGGTTAGTATTCTGCTTGTTTGTAATGCTTAGTTTTAGGGTTAGGGTTAGTTTTAGGGTTAGTATTCTGCTTGTTTGTAATACTAAAATAAAAAATTCAAAATCGTAACTGTACTCGGACAAAATAAAGAAACTCAAACTTTTTTAAACAACAACAAACACATACAAATGTCTTCTTTACTTATTAAACATGTTTATAATATTTTCTTTTTATTAAATTTACAAAAAAACCTGTATATTTGTACTTTTTTTACTGGATATTTTTATGTTACCGCTCTTTTTTACTTCAAAAATATTCACACGGTAGAAGTCTTCTTTGTCTCGTGGAATGTTACGAACAGTACGTTACTTGATGCGTTACCTAATTGCAACTCACTAAAAACATAGATCTTTAACATTTTCCCAATTAAAACTTCAATACAGTACATTGTAAAAAGACTTAGAATTATTACTTTACAAAATATCAACATTTTAATCCTTTAAAATAAAAAAAATTCAATGAAAACAACATTTCCATCCGATTCAAATACAAACTCTCTCATCAAGTCATAACTGTTTTATAAATTGTGCGAATTCGCAAAATATATTTACTACCATGCAACATACATGCTTTACTGCGACACGACATAGTGGCCTGCATTCCGTAGCACAACAAAAAAGTTGTACTATTGAAAAAGCGGGTTCGAACGTGTCAGCCATGGAAACAACATTTTAATGTGTTTTGGCGTGAAAACTGCACCATAGAACGGCGTCTTTAGCTAAAAGATGAGTACCCTATTATTATTTGAGGATATTTAGTTTATTTTTGGAAGAAAAGTAAAGATTTTAGATTAATCTATTAATAAATGAGTATTGATTTTCTGACTATAAAGAGAAACAAATAATGTTTTTACTATTGGAATGGAGTATCATAAACTGATATATGATTATAACTGGGACTATTTAGAGAACAAAATTTTCTCATTTTGATTTCTAATAATCCTATACATCTGGGTCTCGTTTTATGTAGATTATTTTAATGCAATTTTGAAGTTATGCCATTCATGTTTCTTCTTAATATCTTTCATATTTCATTATATTTATTAGATATCAAGAAATTTAAATTATTAATAACTTATTTTGACTTGAAATACTTTTTTTTTCTTTCAAAAATATAACGTTATATTAGCAGCTAACGTGAATATGGCCTGAAGATGTATTTAGAATCTTAGCTTCCATGTAAATAACCTACTTATACTAATGAGTAAATAATAATAATAGATTTGTATGTATAAAAATATCGCAATAAATATTCAAAAATTTTAAACTTTTAAAAAGTATTTTGTTAGATATTAACAGAAATAAATATTTTTTTAGATTTTTAAAATAAATAATAACGAAGATTTTATTAATTTTATAAACTGAAAATAATCTTTCTAATGATAATCTATAATCTTTTTGTTTTGATTACGATCTCATTTTTTTAATATAGAAGCAAAAAATCATAAACACAGCTCAAGACTGAAAGTGGTGCTAATAGTATGTCACATGACGAATCTGATTTCTTAACAGTTCTCAAGCGAACGCATATTATCAAATAGCTAAATAATGGCTAATGATTAAAATATACATGAAAAAATGTAAAATTAAATACTGTAGTTAATAAAAAAGTAAAAAAACTTTGTCTTGTATTTTTTTTTTCAAATATTTGAAATTTTTTATTAGTCATACTTTATTTCCTTATTTTTTTTAATACAAATTTTAAAGTAATTTTTCCTTCTTGCTTTGCTTTTATGCGATTTCTGAAAATTACAACCCCTATCCTCATTTTTCAAGGTAAGTTAAGTCTATTTTTGTGCGATGTCTTTTGTGCATGTTTTCTGAGGAGCCTATCAACCGCATAAAATGAGACCCAGGTGTATATATTTTTCTAGTAAAAAAAAAAGATCAAGCTATTTGAATTTGTACTTTATGATATATTTTTTCTTATTTTAGTTATTTCAAGATTAGTAAATCAATTAATATATTAATTAACCTCAAGATTACCACATATTCTTTTTAAATTCATATAAATAAAGATGCAATAAAAGATAAATGACTCCCAAGATGCATTTTGTGCATTTATCAAAGATATTATATGTGGGAAAAATAAACGTAACTCCATGTGTTAGTGTGTTTAATTTTGAAAAATCAGATATATTAATCTTTCATTGAGTTTTAAAGTTTATATCTGTGCTAGAGACAATCTCTAGTTTAATAAATGATTAATAATAATCACGATTATATTTATCTAAAGTAGATGGTGTCAAAGATGTGTGTTGAGTTAATTTGATACTTGTAATTCAAAATGTAAATCAATAAACAATATTTATTAGCTGTACCGGTCAAATAATTATTTACTTTCAATATTAATTTCTAAAAAATTTTTATTCACAACAAATATTCATTAGTCTAAATGAGTTATTTATTTTTATATAGCGTGTTGTTTCTGAATTGTAATAAACTAATGATCAACTTTTCAAGCTAATGCGCATGCGCTTTAAATTAAGATTTATAAAGCGCATGTACATTAGCTTGAAAAGTTGATCATTAGTTTATTCGTTAGTCTATTAAATAAACATTATATAATGAATATATATTACTTTAATATTTCACTGATATAATATATCACAGACTTAATCTTGATTTGAAAACTTCTCAAAGGTGAGATCTTTATCTTTATATCCTGAAGTTAATAACAGCTTTCTTAGAAAAAAAAAATTGTAATTTAAAAAAAAAATTGGTGTTATAAATAGCAATCATATTATTAATGTAAAAAAATTATCGAATGGTTTATTGCTCCGAAATTCATGAGAAGTTCAAACAATGTAAATGACAACTGGTTTCTCTACATATGGAATTTTCCTACTGCCCTGAGCAATGCAAATCATCATTATTATTAATGGATTAGGAGCAGAGTAATTCAAGTGAAAAGCCTATTTTAATAGTATCTATTTAGAAGTATTAAAAACATCTTTATATTGAAATGATGATTATTTTTCCCAAACTATGTTCCATAGAGTACTGATGTTTCATAGAAGGTCAATAAGTGTTCCTTGACATTAAAGGAATTTGTAGTACAAAGACCCTAAAATATCCAAACCATTAAAAACGTTATTGATTATTTATTGTTATTTATTTTTTATTATTGTTTATTTGTTTATAATTTTCAAGAATTCTGTTTTGTTTAACTAAAATTTAGGAATAAATGTTTGTTTTGTTTTTAACTCTTATTTTTATTTATGCTATTTGTTATTAAAACTGAAAAATCCAAACCTATCTATCTATTATAAAAACCAAAGTGTTCCATTAAAATTTTAGGATTTGTAAAGGGTTCCAGATGGAATAAGTTTGGGAAATGGGGCCTTAGAATTTCTTTGTTATTTGTAAATAATTTTATAATTTCCTTTGGGAATTTCTTAAAATTTATTTATTGTTATATTATTTCTGTAGTATAATTATTACTACATCACTCTCATGGTAGGGACTTTTTTCACATGTCTTTGGTCATATGTTTATGATTACATCCTTCCTCAAAGTGTTAAAAGCAAATAGAAAACAATCCCTACCTTATATGAGAGTGATGTAATGAAAATTACACTTTAGAAATATTATTCATTATTGGATAATCTCTAGTCTAATGACTGACTAACAAAAATTATGAATACTATTTAGATATTTGTTTTTTAAGATTTTGTCTTAATGGGGACATGAATGACAAAAGAAACTATGATGTAATGCCATTTATTGTTGCCATGATATATATAATCATTAAAATTAGTCAACACTTAGACAATCCCCATATCAATAACAATCAACAATCTCAACCTGTTGTCAAGGTAACCTCTTTTTAAACAATATATATTTATTTATTGTAATATATTGATAAGTGTTTTCAAAAATAGGATGATATCTATCAATTTCCACAGAAAAGACAGAAAGAAGGAGAAAAATATATATATTATAAAATTTTATATAATTTTTTTTTAAAAAAAATCACGAAAATTTAAAATATATTTAACTTTTACTTGATTTTTATGTATTATGTTTTTTTATTACTATTCTTTACATATAAACAAAATCCATTTTTATTGGTATGTAATTTTAATTTACTCCCAGCTAGAGCTAGGCACCTCTTTACGGATTAGAGGTCATTGGGAGTCATAATATTGAAATGTAAGAAATATAGCTTTATATAAATTAATTGGTCTTACAAAAGATGAAAAAAAAAAGATGCTTATTTATTCTTATAATTTAAAATAAATTTATTAACTCCAAGTTTTGTGTTTATTTAATTTATTTTTTATTTTTATTAAAATCTGTCTTAAAAGTGAAAAATGGCAGTTTTTTATGGAAAGGGGTTTAAGTAGGTGTCTTTGCATAGAGTTCAATAGTGTGTTATCGGCCTTTTTTATAATAAGAATGTTAGTATATTCCAATAACTCAGCCTCCGATTATATTTTATATTAGTCATATAAAAATGTTCAGGCATTTATACAGAAAAGATAACCATATATTTTATTTTATCTAAACACTTTTATTAATCTGACTATAAACACTAATGAAATGAATGAACTATGAATATGATATGTAATATATTGAAAGCATGGTAAACATAAATAAAAGTGTTTAGGTCATCATCATCAACCATTATCAATCCACTGCAGGATAAAGGTCTCTTCAAGTTCAATCCATCTTCTCTGATCTTTAGCTTCCTTCTCCACATCACCTCTGCACATTTTCTTATTTCATCCATCCATCTCACATGTGGTCTCTTTCTGGGTCTTTTACAATCTCTTGGGTTACTTTTTTTGTTTAAATGCCCAAACTTTTATATCACTAATATTACATTTACACAGAAAAGAGATATAAAGTTTTTGGAATTAAATTACATGTTACTTCTAAATAATGTAATTAAAGGGAATTTGAACACAGACTTTCAAGTTTCCTTCAGCTATTCACTCCATCTTATATAACTGATACACATGACCACATACATGTGAAAAAAATAAATAATCTCCAATATATATATATATATATATTGTGCTGAACCAGCACTCATCGATTGGTTCAGATCCAATGAGTGCTGGTTCAACATGCAATACATATATTAGAGATTATTTATCTTTTCCACCTGTATGTCGTCATGTGTATCAGTTATGTAAGATAGAATAGATAGCTGAAGGGAGCTTAAAATTGTGCTCAAATTTTTTCTAATTACATCTAAAGTTCAATATATACATTATACTTGTATTCAAATATCTCTAAAAACAAATAGTCTTTTAAATTATATATTGTCTTCCTTTTAATTAATAAAGTACCCTCTTTAAACAAGTTCTGTTTATTGGTATTCTTTTAATTTATCAATGACTTTTAAATTTTTTGAGCTAATCATTGATATATCAAGCTTCTTTTTCTAGCCTATTGTGCATATCATTAATCAAACAAATCTAATATTGACAATTATATCCTTTTAATCTATTAAGATGGATAATGATCCATCATGCTTCCATGTCAGTGCTAAAAATTCTTACAGCACAAAAATATGGGACAAAGTTAATGGAGGACTTCATTTATTTCAAAAAGTTATTTAAATAACCTTTGGGGGGAAAGGGGTGGGAGGTAATCAAATAAGTTATATTTGCACAGAAGACAACAAATATTCTTAAAAATTAAAAAGACACTATATCAAAATTTTAATTTCAGTATCCTATCTTTATCAATGTAATCTAAAATACATATGATTCAGACTAACTGATGAGTGCTGATGCAGCATGAAATGTGTATATTGCAGATCTTTTATGTTTTTCACATGTGTGTGGTCATGTGTATCAGTTGTATAGGATGGAATGCATGGTAGGACTAAAATTATATATATATATTAGGACTTCCTAAAAAAGAAATGTCGCTAGCAATTCATTAATAGATTTAGCTTAAATTAAGTGTAATGTATCCTAAAAATAATTCATAAACTAATAAAATAACGCTGAATAATTTAAAGTGCTGGTAATAATTATTATAAGAATAAATGAAATAAATGATAACTTTCATTCATTTGTTTTTTAGTGGGCATATAATTGAAACATTCTCTCTATTAAGAAGAAATAATGATGAAAAGATGCAGAGAAGATGCAAATAAAATCTAAAAAATAAATGATTTTTTCAAGCGTTGGTGGACTAGTGGTTAGCATAGCTGCCTTACAAAACTGCTGTCCGGGTTCGCTTCCCAGTCAACGCATTTGACATATGAAAAAAAAAAAGATTTTTTAATAACTGTTTTTTCTATTTAGTTTACATTCAACATCAAACATTCTTCCATATGTTTTATTTTATACATATTTTATGTAATACCGTGTGTTCATTTAATCATTTCTTTGCAGATTTATATCCACACCTGTATCATCTCCATGTTAAAACATTTCTAAAAATGCATAATTCATTTCTCTTAAATATATTAATAATCATAAATTTATAAATAACAAAATACAGATACCTTTTCCCCATCTAAATATTAAATTATAAAAAATATGAAATCTATTATAATTATTTTAATAAATATTATATATTTGATAATCAAACAGACAAATATTTATTTTTTAAAATTTACCTATTGATAGTTTTGAGTCAGACTTTCAAGGAGAACATCAAATATTAAATTCAAATGAATAACATATTTTTTTTTATAACTTTTTCAAAATAATAGGATTTAACAAGAATATGAAAGCAGACAAATAATTATTTCAATTTAAAAAAATTAGTAAATACAATGAATTATTTTTTGTTCCACCTGTACGTTTTTATCCAATAATGAATAATATTTCCGTAGTGTAATTTTCACTAAGTCACTCTCATGCAAGGTAGACACTGGTTTTTATCCACTTTTAACACCTTGTGAAGTGATGTAATTATAAACATGTGACCCAAGACTTGTGAAAAAGACGTGTGATTTCCAAGATGCAGATTTTGTGCTGAATCAGCACTCATTAGTTAGTTCAGATCACAATCACACATATCTTTATCATTGTTTAGTATATATATATAGCCAATAACTACAATTTAACTGATAATTGTCAAACTTAGTATCTTTGCAACTTTAACACAAAGCACTTAATAGAAGTATATTAATAATTTTTATAAGTCATTCATTAGACTAGAGATTACCAATAATAAATAGTATATTTGTAGTCTAATAAATGATTTATAAAAATTATTTCTATATGTTTTTATTTTATTTAATTAATTATATGCACTTTTGTTATTTGGATATAGATAATTATTAAAATTATATTCCTAGTTTTATTCTTTTTATTTGAACAAATAATTAATGGTAAAATTGAAATTTCAAGAAAACTTTTATTTCTAGGGATTTTAATAATAAAATTAAATCATATTCCTTTTTTTTTTTTGGTAATGTTGTAGTTTCTTGTGTTTGTTTGAGATGTATACAGCATTAATGTTAAATTTTAGTACAACAAATTTTGGATAAAAATATATATTTTCATGAATATATAATTTGTTTGAAAAAACTATTTTTTGGGCTACTGTATATCGTTTGGTGGTGCTGTTTCTGTGTAAAAACACAGAAATATGCCATTTACATGGCGAACTTACAGCGTGTAGAATATTTCTGTTCATATTAGCCATTAGCAGGCCTAGATGGCATTGCACACAAATATTATGGCCTGCTGATGTATTTCATGACACTATGCAAATAGCGCACACTTCACACATTACTACTGTATAATGTGAGGGTTTATGTAATTCAACTGGCCATAACTCTTTTAATGTGCATTCAAAGTAATAATCTTACACCCTACCTGATGTACTATTACATACTAATAATTGTAAGCCCATCCCTGCACTTCCCTACACAGCTTAGAAGGTGAAAAGAATTGCAAAAGGGTAGGGGCAAACATCATTTCCCAAAACTCATGCAAATAGGCATGTTTTCGCGAGAAGAGCTATGAGACAAATCATAAGCTTGGTTTGATCAGAGGATGATCCTTTGGATCAGCAAAACCATCATTCCCACCCCCTGCATCTTCCAGCACTATGCATTGAAATTTAATTTAATAGAATTTAATTTAATTTGGGCTGATTAGTTTGTTAATCAAGTGGTTTTTTTTTACATTTTTGTTTAAATGTTTAATTTACTATTAGAAGAATAACGTATGTTTTTAAATAAAAAGAAAAGTGTTTTGTTTTGTTTTTGGCATTTAATGTAGAATGCTAAGAATAACGTAAACTTGTCTGAGGTTGCACGTTGTTTTGGAAATCATAAGCTTGGTTTGATCAGAGTAATGCATCTTTTGTACGATCCTTCGGATCGACAAAACCATCAGTCCCCCCTGCATATTCCAGCACTATGTACTGCAATTTAATTGAATGGAATTTCATTTAATTTAGGCTGATTAGTTTGTTAATCAAGTGGTTTTTTTAATTTTTGTTTAAACGTTTCATTTACTATTAGAAAAATAATGTACATTTTTAAATAAAAAGAAAAGTGTTTTGTTTTGTCCTGACCCGGAAACGTTATATTAAAATGTTTTTGCACAGAAACAGCACCACCAAGCAATGTACAGTGGCTAATTAACAAGTACCTTTTTTTCAAAATAGATTGATAATTTAAATAAAGATTTTAATATTCTTTTAACTTTTTTACAAATAAATAAATGTCTTCATAATAGATATTTTTCATTTTAATATAAAAGAAGTTTTTTTTAAAGAACTTGAAATTTAATATTTGTAAATGATTTTTTTCCCCTTTTTCACTTAAAAATCCTTGTGGAAGCAATTGAATAAATTTATTTTAATTATTTGGTCTTTTTCTCTACTACATTCACATTTAGAAATCTAAATTATGTAAATTTGTCTTTCAATAAACATATTAGAAATGCAATATGCATTATTCGTATGTATATGCATTATCATATAAATAATTCATTTATCTTTAAAGTGAAAATTTCAAAAGTATATTATGTCTTAAGATTTTTAAAATTTCTAGGTTCTTCGGGATAATCCTAGACACCAAGGTTATGAGCCATGATTTTATATTATACATTTTCAGTGACATAGTTATCCTGTAACCCTAACAAATATGTTTTATTTGTTAATATTAAAAAATTTCAATAAATTGATTATAAATTTCTGTTAATTTTAAAAAATAGCAAAACATGTATTATAAATTCCATTCACAACATGTAATTATTATTTGATACAAGTATATAATGTGTATGCTAAGCTATAAATAGAGGGGATTTGAATACATACTTTCAAGCTCCCTTTGGCTATCCACACTATCTTATATAATCAATACACATGATCACATAAATGCGAAAAAGATAAATGATCTTCAATGTATGTATTCTGTGTCGAACCATTACTTATCAGTTAGTCCAGATCATTATCTCCCACACCTATATATAATTAGTGCTCAGTTTATATTAAGATAGCAAATCTTCAAACTTTAATGGCTGGGTTTTAATCTTCCCCACCCTCCAATTCTTCAGCCATCCATCTTATTAAAAATCTGATGATGGAATGCTCAAAGCCACACCTCTCCATATAGTAATGATGTTTAAAAATAGATTGTGTTGATGATAGATTTATGAAGATGAGGATAGTAGAAAGTCCTCAAGATTTGGTATTCAGGAAATTATATGCCAACTCCTACTCATAACAATGTCAAAATAGATAGGTAGTATGAAAATGTAGAGGAAAAAGTACAGTGGTGGGTAAAAATGCATGTATATTACTGTTGGATGATTGAAATACTATTTATGGGGAAAGGTAAGGAAGGGAAAATTATTGAGAATTATGGTATTAGAAAGAGGAATGAAAGAAGTAATCATCTTATGGAATTTTGTAAAGAGAAGAATTTTGTGGTTGCAAACAGTTTAAAAATCGTTCAAGAAGATTGTATACATGGAAAGCTCCAAGTGATAGAGAAAAATATTAAATAGACTATATATTGATACATGATAGGTAAACATAGGAATGCTATTAAGGGCTCACATGTTCTGCCTGGTGCTGATATAAATTCTGATAATAATATGGTTAGAGTTAATTAAAGTTGGAATTTATAAAGAGGAAAAGATACAAAATATGGAACTTGGAAATGTTGAGAGAAATGGAGAAAGGGAGGTTTGATTTTATAAGTGAAAAAATAATAAGGAAGAGTAATAAAGATGAAGAATATAGGAATGATTTTGAAAAATATTACTGTTGGATTAAAGAGTGAATATTAAAAACAGGAAAAAGAATGTGATGGGAACTACTCAGTTAAGTAAAGCTAAACAACTTTGGAAAATGGAAGGTATATTGAAAAATATAGAATTATTGAGGAGATAGAAGAATATCAACAATGATAAAGAACACAACACATAAAATTAATGATGAACTAAGAATAGAAATAGATTTAGCAAAAGACAAATGGTAGCACAAAAATGTAGATAAATATAAATGCTTTAATAGGCAGAAAAATATGATCTGATATTTGATAAAATTAGAAATGTCAATTGGGGAAAAAAGAAATGGATAATGTATGAAATAGCCGATAAGAATCAAAAGAGATTAGGGATGATATATTGAAAAGATGGAAAGACTATCTTCAGTATCAGTTACAATTAATTATGAATTCAAAAGTAAAAAAGACATTGAAGTAGGTGAACAAAATATGGACATATTAATAAAAGAAGAAATTAAATTGATTTAAAAAAAAATCTTAAAGTTGTAGAAATTGATGCAATATTTATAGAATTTTAGCAAGAGATGGAAAAAACTACTATAAAAGATATTATCAGATTGTACAATTAGATATATAATAGTAGAGCTTGCCATAAAGATTTCTTGAAGACTATAATGTTTTCAATTATTAAAAAAGAAAGCCATTAGGTATGAAGAGTATAAAACAATCAGATTATTATTTCATACTTCAAAAATATTATTGAGAATTTTTCAAATCAAAGAATTTATGGGATGTTAAAATATTACATTGGAGAGAAACTGTTGGTTTTTTAGAGAAGAAAAAATACAAGAGATACTATTTGTGTTGCTAAAATAATTGGAGAGGAATAAATGAATTGGTATATGTTATGTGAATTTAGAAAAAAAAACATTTGATAGAGTAATCTGAAGTAAACTTATGACCATCTTGAAAATCAAAGGTGTATTTTGACTGGGCAAGGAATAAGATTCAGATTAGGAAATAATGAGGCAGAAGGAGTGATTATAGAAAGAAGACTTAGAAGAGGATGATTCTGTATCTCACATGTGCTTTTTAATGTTTATTTAAAAGATATGTTAGATAAATATTTAGACTGTGAATAATCTAATATTGGAAGTAGAATAATAAATACATAAGATTTGAGATACAGCTCCTATAGTTGAGGATGAAATAAATATCTAGAATATGTTGAATAAATTGGAAGAAGGATGTATGGAACATGAAATGAATATTAAGATGAAGTTTTTATGAATAGGAAAAAATACAAAAAGAACACAAATTGATATTCAGGATAATATACATAAATTGATTTAAATATTTAGTTAGTTAATTGAGTGAGGATGGAAGAAAGAAAGATGACAATAAAAGAAGAATTGCATTTGCAGAAAAGACATTCATTAAGAAACAGAAAATATTTTGTAAACCTTTGAAGAGAATATTAAAAAAAAAGGTTAATTAAATATTATGTTGTGAAATGTTTTATTGTATGATTGTAAAACATGGACAATGAAAAAAAAAATAGAAACAGACTGGAGGCCTTTAAGATGTTGATATGAAGAATAGTAGAAACAATTAGTTGGATGAATACTATGCCAAATGAGAAAATTTTGGAAAGAGTAAATGAAAAAAGAAGATTGATTATAAAAATTAGAGATAGAAAGAAAAACTGGATTAGATAAATACTAAGAAGAAAGAATAGTTTAATGAAGGATGTGAAAAGAATGGTGCATGCAAACAAAAAGAAAAGAGAAATTGACCATAATGGATGAAATAAAAGATATGAAGAGATATATGGAATTGAAGATCTGGGCAATGAATAGGACAGAGTGGGGAAATGGATGAATTGGTTATGTGATTGCTCTCTGGACCTCTCAATTGGACAAATACTGCTGAATGATTGTTACCTCTTTTAAACTTCTATATCAAAATTAACAACTTATGAATACACTTAAAATTTATAATTTTATAAATTTTAATTTTTTAAAAAAATTTGATTAATAATTTATCAGTTTTATTAGTTTTTAAAGTATGTCAGATTCTTGGAACATATAATCTTTTAGTCAAAATAAGACTCATAGATCACATGACCCTATCTCTTAAGCTTGTAAATTATAAACAGTGATTGATTGCCAAATTTCTCAACAAGCTTTGTGATAACCTACCCTGGCACCTCTCTGAGGAGTGCCAAGGCATGAAACCATGGTCAGGGGTTGGGGGAGGGGTGTTCCTGACAGATATTTTAAGTGCTGGCTCTGGCTAAGCATTTATCACAAAACGTATTGAGGAATTTGACAATCCTCATTGTTTATATAATCTTTTATTTTTATTAGTATGTAATTTAAAGCTTTTGTAATAATTGCATTTTCAACCAAATGCTTAAAAAGTCAACATGTGGATGATAAACATTTAATTAGATTTCTGTAAAAAAGACATATGGCTATTTTGCTCTGGAGTTCATAAGAAGTTCAAGCACCAGAACCCCAAGCACCAGAACCACGAGCACCAGAATCGATTCTGAAACCTCCCAATCCCAAATAAATAAAATCAATCTTTATGAAGTATTATAACGTTATCTTTCTTATGGCATTGCCAAATCCATATAATATTAATATCATTTACATTCTTTATTACTTTTATAATGCTTTTTACAACCTACTATTGATGGATTAAGATTTGAAAATATAGGTAGAAGTTCTGAAGAAGATTGCTGGTGCCATCGAAACCATCAATAGTGGGTTGTAAAAAGCATTGTAAAAGTAATGAAGAACATAAATGATATTAATATTGTTCTATTAATAATATTGCAATAATTAATAAACAAGTTAAAATATATGGTAAATAGTTTATAGCACAGCAAGATCTCTACATCAGCATTCTTAGAATAATGGTGAAAGGAAGCATTACTCATCAATTATGCTAATTTTTAAATGGAGAATGTTTGAATAATCGTTCATACTTGTTTTTGTTATTTTTTTATCTTAGAATATTTAGATAGACATTTATAAAAAAACTATTGGTTAGTAATTTAGATTAGCTATAAATCATCTATTTGAAAAAAAAAAAACAACTAAATCTGATTGAAGTCTAGAAGAAATTTTACATTTTATCCAGATAAAAGTGAAGTTATGGTCATAGATGTAACAGGAAGATAAGTAATAATGCAATATAAAACCCTTATATATATATATACTATAAAACTTCAATCTCCACATCTGCTTAAAACATATAAATAAAGACACATGAAAAAGCAACTGAATCATCATCGCTAGTTGTCCCAAAATCTTTTATTCTCTATGTATCTTAATCATTACAATTCAGAAATGTAGTGAAGTGAATTGTAGAAATCGCATTAAAAATTTAAAATAACAACCCAACATAATAGACTGAATTTTGAAGCATGCTTGTGCTTGTATAATTTTTCCCCCAATATATATATAATTCACTTTATGCATTGCAGTTTGTTTATTAATATAAAGTAATTTTCAAAGTTTCCTTTAATAAAATAATAAAAAGTTTGCTCAACTCTAATTAATCCCAAAATAGTAAATAAATAGAAACATTTCAATAAGTGTGCATAAGTTAAATTATTATTTTGTTTTTGAAAAAAAAAAAGAGATAAAAAATATTTAAAATGAATTCAAATGAGTTTATTAAAAGTAGCTTTATTCAATGTTGTTGTCATATAGAACATGTTTACAACTGCAGTAAATAGAAATAATTTCATTCTACTTACCCATACGACATTTAATAATGTAGGGTTGCTTCTCAATAAAATGGCGCAAACTCTCAATTCCTTGCTTTCTAAGGAGTGGATCTTCTCTGAGTTCATCAGCAGCTCTTTTAAGTATTTCTTCTGAGAGATGGCATTCATATTCATCAGGTAAAAAGGGAGCAATGGCTTTTTCTAGTCAAAAATAAAATAAAATAATCCAAAACTATTTCTAACAATATATATATACAGACAGGTAGGTAACTAGATGAATATATATATATATAGAGAGAGATAGTTAGATAGATGAGTAAGGTAGATATATCAATAGGCCAAAAATAGATAGATAGATAGATAGATAGATAGATAGATAGATAGATAGATAGATAGATAGATAGATAGATAGATAGATAGATAGATAGATAGATAGATAGATAGATAGATAGATAGATAGTATGAAAATTACACATTCTATTATTAAGACTATTTGAAATCAGTAATAATGCTGCATGGATGATTTAGTATTATATGGTAAAATGCTGTTTACTATATTAAAATCATTATTATAGATCATCATGATTGAACTGTTTGAATACTTAGGTATTTGTATAACTTTTGATGTAAGGATTTTAAAATCAATTATTTTTGGTATTATATATATGCTAAATTCTCTTCCCAAAGGCAGGCAGAGTAACACAGCAACAATAATTGATCATAACTTGTCATTGTTCACCACCCACTCACATAACATAATTTATTCTAGTTTCTCAATTTTAGAGCTATTCATAAACTTCAATAAGCCATTAGTATTCCAATTGAAAAATATAATAATAAAACTTTCAAAAGCATTACACAATATATAGAGATTTTTTTTTTAAAAGTTTTTACTTAAAATAATAATTTTGATAAACAAGTGAGGTTTAACTATGTTTTATGAGTAGTTGGAGTGCATTCATATCTCTTTATTATATCAACAAATTTGATTATTCTTCCAACCTATCACAGTTTCTATTTCCCTGTTTCTTGAAGAAATGCAAAAGGTAATATTTTAAAGTTTACATTTTCATATAATTCGTTATTAAGCATGCTCAGAACATGACAATAAGCTTAATTGTAGTCTAATATGGAATATACCCATGTAGTAAGATTTTAAAATAAATATATAATGTTATGAATGTATTTATAGCCATACTAATTCTATTAACAGGAATATGGGCAAGTGATATTATAGGTTTGGACTGTTATATGTATAAGTTTTTTATAACTAATAATTTATTTACAAAATTCATGAATTTGTATATTTTGTATATAAGAGTATATCCAGATGACATTTTAGAAAATTGTGTGTGTGAATTGTTTATGTTGTATTTTCTCTACGTGACTTGTATTGTTATAGGATTAAATTTGATTCAGTTTTATAAAATTTATTGCACAAAAACAAAATTTAAATATCCGTATATTTTATATTATTGTTAAATTTGATTAATAAATTTATAATAGTTTTGAAGCAGTGAAGAAAATTGTTTTCTCAAGCATATAAATAAACTGAAAAAAATCATGTCATGTTATTAGTATTTATAAACATGAAAGCATTATCAATATTATAGACTATACATTATAAGAACAGATATCTTAAATTTAAGCCATTTTTCATACTAATTTTGCTGCTGATATTTATATACCAAGATTTATCTACCCAACACTTTGAGTGGCTCACTTCGTCGTCGTAATATTCTTTAAAGCTTAGCGTTCTGATAAACCTACCCACCATATTATCACACGGCTTATAATTGGAAATACATGTCTGCTTTCAGTAAATTCATTACAGTAAAAAAAAGTAAACTTGTCCAAATCTTTTTTCTGTCAGTTTTGAATGAACAAAAATTCACAAACAATTGTTATTAAAAATCTTATTTATTAGAAATATATTCATGTGAAGAAAGAGAAAGATAATTATAGTATCTCTTGATCTAATAACTAAGTTGCATAAAATTGGTAAATAATATCTAATGATTTAATTTCTGGTAAAGAAATAATCCCAAGTAATTTCTTATAATTCACAATTAGAATAATAATAGCAATTTTTTTCACACAATAAACTCTAATAATCAATAGATTTTAGAAATATAGGTAGGTATTGGATAGGGATTATTGTGCATAATCTTCTAGCATCTATTCATTACTAAAGTTTACACTAGGTGACACTGTCATGCGGGAAAATTTGTTACTGTTTTAACAGTTTGCATAAGCATAAGAAAAGGTAATCATGTGATTTTTAATGGTTCAGTTAGAATAATACTACAACTAATTTTCACTTTCTTAGAAATTGACTACCAGAGCTAAACATTTCTTTTAATATTTCAAATGATGATTGGAAATAATAAATAGTAAACTTTTAAAAAAAGTAGTTTGATAATTCCTGAAGATAGCAGATTTAACCTTGATAAATTTTCCAGTAGTCAAAACACAAATACATTTAGATTAGATTTGATCCGTATCTATAATATTTCGACCATTACTAATTTTCTTATTTTCTGAGCAAACATAATAACTGGTAATTAATGAATATACTCACAGAAAAGGTAGTTTTTTATTATTATTTAACTTTATTACTGCCTAGCATGTTTTCAATATAATTAATATATAATATTTTAATTATATTAAATGCATACTGGGCAATAATAAAGTTAAATATTAAAAAATTACTTTTTGTGTATCTATAATATTTATACTATACGAAAGAATACCTGAGATCCCAAATAAACCCACATGAAAAGAAAAAAAAATATGTCAAAATGTTTATATCAGATTATTATTGTTAGGATGAATTTAATTATACTGTAATACCATAATATATGAAATTTTAGTATTTTATATTTACTAATTAAATTTTTTTACTGATAAAATATCATTTTGTATATCTTTTTACTTTGATGTTAATGGTGGGGAGGGGGAGGTTTATCCTTATTACAGATTTGATGGTTTTATTGCCAGTCCAAGATTTTTAGGCATCAATATTCGTAATTGCTGAACCTAACTGTAATCAAAAATCAAGTTATGAATATGGTCTTTGTTTTTTAGTGGTTTCTTCTATGATAATTATGGTTGGTGTAGTCTTTTTTTTATATAGTGAACTCAATTTCTATTATTATAAATTCATATATGACTGCAAAATCTAAGGCTATATTGCGATAATGGAAGGACTTAATAAAGCCACTGGTGAATCTATTTCTGTATGGAATATTTGAAGATTCATTTAAAATATTTTGTTAATAATTAAACTCACAATGAAATTATACAAGTAAAAGTTAGTATTCTCCTAGGTCGCTTATTCCTTAGGCTAATCAAACATTTTGTTACATGCTTCACCCTTTTGAGTTGAATTTGCTTGATGTCTTAAGAGGCTCCTTCTATTACATTGTTACAGGTCAACTTCCTTGAGTTGGAATTAACTGTTTAATGGCCTGGAGCCTTTTTGTCTTAATAGTGAAATATTTCAATTTCTTTGTGTTTTGGTTATCATTTTTTTAACTACTTGTATAAATTGTAAATATTTATGTTATTAATAAAGTTTTTATTATAAATTAAAAAAAACAAACAAATATTATTGTTAAATGTAACAATAATAAATAATGGCATTTTAAAAATTCTAAACCTTCAGTAGATAAAGGATTAAGTTTTATTTGAGTGTTGTGAGTGTGAATTTCTTCACATTTCATCTCAAACAAGTATTTCTGTGCATAAAATAAGAGCAATAAAATAGTTTTCTTAATTAATTATAAAATTAATTTTTGGAACAAAAAAAAGGAATTATTAGCAAGTCAGAAACTGAATCTTTAACTAAATTTTATTTATATAAATGTGATGTTCCAAATGAATTTGAATTACTAACAAAAAAAATTTTTTTGTATGTTTTAATTTTTTGTTTCCAATTATGATTCATCATCATTTCTTTCCTGTGTTTTTGAAAAATAGGCTTTGATAATGTTTGTTGGGGGGGGGGGGATTAAGCTGCTTGTCAATAGACACAACATTGAGGTGGGACTTGGATAGAGGTTGGATGGAAGCAATTAAGTTGTCGTTCAAAAAACACTTTGGTAAAATATAAAAAAGATTCTGATTCAAAATCAGAATATATTATGTGTTGGCAGACAGCATGCACTGGCAGATTTTTCCATGAAGATATTCCGGACAGCATATATATGTGCTAAAAGTTGGAATATCATAAAGATTTCATACTGTATGTTTTTGGCTCTGTTAATATTATAAAGAGTGTGTTGTTATTTAAATATGCAATGGCTTTATATGCATACAGTATAAATTTTATTAGAATGAATTGTTAGAAGCTTTAGTAGTCCATCTCTTAGTCACATGGTAGTCATAGGGTGCTCCAGGAATGAAAAAATAATGTCCAGTCTTTAAGTGAAAAATGATCCAGCATAAAGAAGAAAATTTGATTGTTCCATCCCAGCTCTATCATATGTCCACACATGTCCCTTACCCAAGAAAGAAGAAGAGAAGATTTACTGATGCCTGGTAATGACCCAACTAAAATACTACAAGTTCATGAATCAATCGCAGGACCAACCATTGTAAAAATACCACGAACTATTTAAATGAAATAGAGCAAAGGTCCTCTATTTTATTGACCTGTAAATTCAACAGTTAAACAAGCACGTGACTTTAATTGTTCATGGGCAATTCACTCAATAAAGTATATAAAATTAATAACTGGACTAACAACCATATAATTTCATTGATAATTGGGAAATAAAATAATCTCAAAGATTACTACAGTTGTATGATTCAAGTATCACTTTTATTCTTATATAACTATTTTTGCCAGCAAAAGTAAAGTAAGAATTATTATTTTTGTTGTCATGCCCATGTTGACCTCAAGTCACTCTGGCCCCTCATATACAGGACCGTATCCATTTAAACACATTTTCATTAGAAAGTTGGCTAACCATTAATTTGTATCAATTTTTTATTTATTCTTATCCACTTATTCTAAATATTATATATGTTTGCTTTAGAGTAAGATGCATATTTGTTATATTTTTTTGTGTTTCATGTAATTCCTAATTGAGGTATTGGATACATGTATTATTAATATCATCATTCACATATCTAATTCAATCTTAATGGGGGGCATCTGGGTTGATAAAAATATTATTATTATTATTTGTGTGTATTTATTTAATTTATAAACAAAAAGAAAAAAGTAATGGTCAAGCATTGTTAGCCGAGAGATCAGCGCAGCAACCTTGCAAGCAAACAGTTAGTTGAAGACAGTTGTTGCGGGTTCGCCTCCTGGCCGAGGCTATGACATATGAAAAAAAAAAAGAAAAAAGTAATGGTCAAGCATTGTTAGCCGAGAGGTCAGCGCAGCAACCTTGCAAGCAAACAGTTAGTTGCAGACAGTTGTTGCGGGTTCGCCTCTTGGCCGAGGCTATGACATATGAAAAAAAAAAGAAAAAAGTAATGTAGTTTATTACTCCCTAGTAATGCAAATGCCTTGTCAAGGGTTTTAACTGTTGTTGTTTTATATATTTTTACTTTATTCTATGCATTTCACCAAGTTAACTGAGTTTCATGAACCCTAAAACTATGATTCAGTGCTAACAGGATTTCTACTAAAGGATATAAGTTCAAACCTAGGTTTCTTGTTGTGCTGTTATGGCTCTTTAATAGTATAACCAACGCAAATTAATAAATATTCTAGCCATCTTATATATCATGGATTATATTCATATGAGCAGAAAATATCAGCAGTAGGATTTAAGCCGATAATATCCCTGAGTATTCTCATCATAGATTATGATTGGATCTATAGATCATAATCTTACATATTTAGAACTGTTAACTTTATCTGCTCAAATACACTCTGATCAAAGCATCCTATATGTTGTCTGGTTACCGTATATTACATTAAACACATTTATTTTTAAATAGTAAATGATACAAACTTTCATTTCCCATATTCGACAATAGGATAACAAGAAAATAAATCCCTTTCTTCTTGGTTCTCTTTGTATATAAAGAAGAATGTCTTAAATATTTAAAGCAGAGAACAACAAGAACCAACAAGATAGTGATTAATTTTTTTTTTATTGTATTGTCAAATTTTAAAATGTGAGTGTGTACTATTTATTATAACAATATTTAGAAATATGAATTTTCTACGATACAGGCTTTTTCACACCTGCACTTCTATATGTAATATATAGGAGTTTGAACTCAGACTTTCACATGAACCTCAACCATCCATGCTATCTCATACCGCCGATAGACTTGATCACATACATGTCAAAAAGATAAAAAATCACCAATATACATATTTTGTGCTAAACCAGCACTCATCACTTGGTCCAGATTACCATCTCCACACATATATACAATCAAAGCTCAGCTTATATTAAGATAGTCAATCTTCATACCCTAATGGACAGACTTCAAACTACTCTACCTCACAACTCTTCAGCCATCCATTTCATTGAAAATCTGCCCACCTTAGTGCTAACCCGTTTACTATTTAAAAATGATTGTATATAATGTTTTATATATATGTTCATGTTAACTTTATTACATATAAATCATTTAAATGTTAATTACAAACTTAAATAAAAAGAATTTTTTTATTCTGTTAAATAAAAAATTAATCTGTTTAATAAATAATTGGATTCATTAATGTTCATACTCTCTGCCTTAAGTAATCAAGACAATCTTCTTTATATACAAAGAGAACCAGTAAGAAACTGATTTATTTTCTTGTTATAGTATTGCTGAATACTAAAATCTTAATGTATTTTATGTACTATAACAATATTTACTATTTAAAACGATTATATTTAACATTATATATAAATATTCACATTGTGATTTATTTTATGATATATATAACATTAAATAGAATGGCTTAAAATGCTGTTACAGTAAATAATATACCCTCCCACTTTAATATATAACAATACTGATGAGAATGAGAATGTTCATTTACGTATCAAAATAAGAGTCATAGATCAATTCATAGATCATATGACCCTATCTCTTAAGCTTGTAAGTTATAAACAGTGAGGATTGCCAATTCCTCTACAAGCTTTATGATAAATGCTTAGCCAGAGCCAGCACTTAAAATATCTCTGTCAGGAACCCCTCCCCAAACCCCTGACCATGTACAAGCTTTATGATAAATGCTTAGCCAGAGCCAGCACTTAAAATATCTCTGTCAGGAACCCCTCCCCAAACCCCTGACCAGAGCCAGCACTTTAAGTGCTGGCTCTGGCTAAGCATTTATCATAAAGCGTGTAGAGGAATTGGCAATCCTCACTGTTCATTTACGTATAGTTTAAAATCTGTTAAGCGCATGTGCATTAGCCTGATCGCTAATTTACAATTACAATTTATTAACATAACGCTATATAAATAAATACCTTATTATAATACTCTCAAAATTAAGAAGATTGTTTTTTACACTTAAGTCAGGAAAATTATTAATCACTAAAATTATTTTTTGTTTTTTGAATTTTTGCTACTTTGTTTATCACGATTTATACATGAAGAATAATTTTTATTCTCTGACAGAGTTTTTGTGTTATTTATTTAAGGCAGGAAAGAAAGAATGAATCCTAATCAATCTAATTAACTTATTGTTTTTAAATTGATCTAACAAATTGATTTTTTATTAACAAAGTAAAGAATTTTCGTCAAGCATTGGTGGTCGAGAGGTCAGCTACTTCTGCAATCCTAATCATTTTAATTATCATATTGTTTTTAAAAATAAGAAAATCCTTTACTTTGTTATTAAAAAAATCAATCTGTTAAATCAATTTAAAAACAACAAGATAATTAGATTGATTAGGATTCACTTCATGTGCTTTAAGTATATATTGTAAATAAATGAATATTAATATCTGAACAAGCTGGAACTTATTATTAGCGGTGATCTTAGATTACAAATTAATCAAGCCAGCTTAACATTTCTTATACTATTTTAAAATTAAATATTAATTTCAATAGCACGTAAGTAATTTACTTTTATCTTGAATATGTAATGTTTACGATTATAATCATATCATAGCATTGATAAATGAAAAGTAAAATTATTTGCAAGTTTATTAAAATACCTCGTTATGAGGCTGCCTGCAAAAATAATTCTGAATAATGTATTTGGAATGAGAATGTTATGTGATATGATTATAGTCTTAAATGGTATATATTCAATGCAGTAATAAGTTATTTAAATGCTGTTGAAATTAGTAATAACTATGATAATTTCTAAGTTAATAAAAATGATTACTAATTATTTATGTATTTACTAAAATGCAATTGTTGGCTATAAAGTCTTACTAAAAAATGGCATATTTAATGTAAATTTGGGTAATAGATATCTATATATTCTTCAAGATTCAAATCTCATAAAATATGGTATGATTTATATATTATAAGTTTCAGCACATTAATATAATTAACCTATGAATACATTAGTTTGTAAGTATAGAAAACAATCCATTTGAATTAATTTATATAATCTAGGATTACTTGATAAGAAATTGTTTATATATTCTTAATCAAAGTAGCAAAATATTGAATCTTCAGTGTCAATCGCAGAAATGGGTTTAATTGTATCAAGAAGACTTAGCCACTGAATTCAGAGGATCCCAACATATCCACACAATAAGGATAAATAATTCTTAATATTTCTATCTACATAAAAAATGTTTTTTTTTATTTATATAAAAAAAATCTTACCATTAGTCATATTTTTCCAAATTGTTGCACTATATTTACAAATTCTGTAAAAAACACACACATAATATTAATTATGACATAAAACTAGAAAGTTTTATTTATTTATAATTACAAAAAAATTATTTCTATTATTATATGCTCTTTATGCCAATAATTGAGAACCATCTACCTGTATAGTGGTCTAGATCAGCATTTCTCAACCTTTGGGTCGTGCTAAATTTTTAATGGGCCGCGAATATGCACCAAGAAATAAAAACATAAATATCTGATAGCAGAAATCTTTTTACATTTCAAGCATTGGTGGTCGAGAGGTCAGTGACGGCTGCTTTACAAGCAGTTGTCCCAGGTTAGCGGGTTCGCTTCCCGGCTGAATCTATGACACATGAGAAAAATAAATAAATACAAAAAATTAGTGTAGTTTTCTCAAATTCAATTGTAAATTTGAACTTAAATAATCATAATGTTAAATTTCGCGATTATTTTCAAAATATAATTTTTGCTTGTATTCGTATATAAATAAAACCTTATTTGAAAAGAAAACACTTTTTTTGCTAATTAACAAAATGTGTTAAGCTTTTAAATTAAAAATATGTAGTTGTTTTTTTTCTTCTCGTATGTCATAGCATCAGCCGGGAAGCGAACCCTCTAACCCGGGACAACTGCTTGTAAAGTAGCTGTCGCTGACCTCTCGACCACCGATGCTTGACAAAAAAAAATGTAGTTTAACTTTAATAAGTCAACTTTTAACATACAAATTATTTATCAAATTGATCCGAATATATACATATATACAATACCGTGCTGATGTAATACCTCTTTTATTTTATATTATAATTTATGTAATAAACATTTGGGTTGCAGAACTATTTCAATCAAGACTATTGGGTTGTGCGCAAAAAGGTTGAGAAACGCTAGTCTAGGTACTTAAGTCAGGGTAAAGCTGCTGTGAACAAGTTTTATTTTTAACTTTTTATACTGAAAAGGGGTTTTCAAAATAAACTAGACTGACATCATTTTTATTTATTTAGTCTCAACTTATATATCTGGGTGTCACAAATTTATCTCAAAATGGTATTTTTACAATACATTTTTAACTCCACTCAACTTCTTTTTCATAAATTTTTATAACATATTCATCAGTATAAATTCATTGATCACATAGTTTGGTGCAGTGTTAAAATGATAGTCTCGGGTCCATGGATTGTGATTATCACTTCTTGTGATTGGATGTAACTCCTGAGAAACAAACCATTTGATTTTTATTAGTATTAGCATTTTCCCATGTGGTTTAGAGTTAGATTAATAAACTCAGGAACTTAAGGTCCGAAGAAGAGATCTTGATTTAAGATGAATCTTAATGGTGAAAGTATATTTTAATTAATGTCAAGTCCAGCTCTTTAAACATTTCCTGTGAAGAAACTTCTTTTGATATCTGATGGAGGAATATGTGAAAAAACAGGAAGCTATGACGAAGGAATTGATTAAGTGTACCAACATTTCTCATGATGATATTTAATTGAATATCCAGAATTAAGAATTTTGGAAAAAACAGACTTCTAAAAGCTCCTAAAGTTCTTAAATTCAGAAAAATTGTTTTGCAAATTCTTTCTCTCTTTAAATGATAATCTTAGAAAGTATAACATTTTAGAAGACTAATTTCTTTTCACTTTTGTTCCTAGCATTATTAATTTTTGAATTTTAACTATAGATACCCCTGTGGAGTGAATAGCTTTTAATGTCTCAAACGAATAGATTCTTTGCAGGTGTAATGATGAGTCAACTGAATATACAATAGCAAAAAAGGATGAATTGAATTCTATGAATAATCTTTTCAAAATAGTCAATGTATTGATTCCAGTTAATTTTATGTAAATTTCATTTTGGAGGATCAGCTGGCTTTCAATTATGGAATTATGAATTCCAAAATATGAAAACTTTCTTTATGCTTGGCATAACAAAGTATGTGTATTCTATGTAAAACCATGCAATTTAAATATATATATATACTTGATCCTTTGTATATATATATATTTAAATAAGGATGTATTCTATGTAAAACCATGCAATTTAAATATATATATATACTTGATCCTTTGTAGTATATCTCTATAATGTCCCATGGGACTTGAAATCTACTATGAATAGAAAAGAAAGAGAAAATTCAGACCAACCAAGACAAAGCCAATTTGTATTTGAAGGTGCATAACCATAATTGGAATAGGGATTTGGTATATCATTCAAGCTATCTTCAATAGAGATTGTTTACTTGGCTAGATAGTTTGAAACAAAGTAATTAAACTATGTTTGATACACATTCTCACAAAGTCAATTAAGATTAAGGATTTTAAAAAGATGCCCCCAAAGAGCATTTAAATCAATTTTATTTTGTATTATTACTATAAAGAAATTATCCATTTTGATTTACATTGAGAGTACACTTCCCTTTTGACATGTTTCAGAGTTTCTTAATCTAAAATGCTTATTTCTGTAACCCTACTGTAGCTATCTTCATTTCACTGCCATTAGAGCAAATGTTTGCATATTTTTACATTAATTTATAATTTGCTGACTTCAATAGATAAGATGAAGTCTTGTTTCAATTGCTATCATAGAAAATCAGATTAGCAGTATTTTACTAGTGTAATATTTGTGTTTAAATTATTAAAAAAATATTTGGTAAGCTTCTTTTTGCTCACCTAGATAATTGAAGGTTATAAAAAAATCATGCCTTTGTTTGTCAGTTTTATTAAATATAATATTAACTAAAAATAATTTATATAAGAGTAGTCTAATTAGACCCAGAAAATCGATTCTGATGAATTAATGCACCACTTTGTTAAATATTGTACTAACAGATCATTGGCCAATTGCAGAGCTGAAAAAAAATGGATGGGAAAAAATTAATAAAATAAACAAACCAATTAGAGTGAAAAATTCAGAATCCATTTTATAAGGAGATTTACTAGCTGTCAATTTATATGCAAACGTTTTAAAAAATACTCATTAAAGTGACACCACAGGAAGCCAAAACAATTATTTAAACTATGAAACAACATCTGTAACAGTAAACAAATCATTTTAACTAAAATGCAACTATGGAAAACAACATGGCAAATAAAATGGACTGTTAGATTGAACTCCATTGACAAACACCAATACAAATACTTAATTAAGCTTTCTGATACTGAATTACATCCAGGATAAATTTAATTATGCAAATATTTATAAATAAAATTTATCAAACTTGTAATTTTAATTTTAGCAGACAATGCAAACTATTAAATATAATCTATTGTGTATTATCGATAATTAATATAGAATAATTCAATGTATTTTATTGTTTCTGTATCTGTTTGTTAAACTCAACAAAACTGGCAAAATAATGGATTTCAGTTTTACTAATAAGATTGATGATCACAATTGAAAAAACAAACAAAAAGGAATTGACTTGTCACTGTTAATAAAGAAAAGCTCAACAAAAATCCATACTTAACTAAGAACTTTAATTGAAAACAAATATCCACTGAATTTCCCTCTGAAATTAAAAAAATACCATCTTTAGAAAAATTCGGGTAAATCTAAGATCTTTTTAAAAACTGATCAAATTAATTAAACTTGTTTAAAATGTGTAATATTTTGAGGTCTTGAAGGTATGATCCATTAATGGCAACATTTAAGCAGTCAATCAGTTTAAGTAAGTATTTTCTGGTCTAAATCTTTAGGAATGTTGCAACGTTACCGCTTCAAGCTGTTCAACAATGAAATAATGGATGCAAATTGCATCTTCAAATCTTTCTACTAGAATCAAAATGTAATTGGCTTTGTTACTAAGGAAAGCGTATTCTGAAATAAACACAACCAATAAAATTACACAATTGAGTTATAGTCCAAATCTTTTTCATTAGAGTCCAAAACTATACCTTCAATATTTGACAAAATCTGCTACCTATATTATAAAAGTCTTCCATAAAGGTAATACTCACACATATAGTTTTTTTGTCAGTACTTCCATCACATCAGGCTCACAGAAGCAACTTTCTTTACAAAACCACAACAAACTGGACAAAACAAATATTATTAAGTCTGCCTCAAAGTACATAATAAGAGACTAAATTTAACTCCCTTTGAGAGAGTAAGTGTCATAAATTTAGCCATTGTGATCCAAGTCATAACAGACTTTATACCAATAATAATGGAGCTAGACTTGATATTAGCAATATGTTATATCTAAAAGAAACTAGGTAATGATTAATAGAAAAAAGAACAACCTATAAACTGCAACTAACAGAAAGGTCATTAAAGATTTACAAAGAGAAACAATTGAAGCATTAAAGTCAAACTGCTAGTATCTAACACGGAACAGAATTTCCTGCAAAACAATTTTAGAAATTTTGGTCATATAATAATCTTGAAAAGATTTTTAATCACCATTTCTCCTAAGATTAATGGGCAAGTTGAGAGGATGATGCAAAAAATGAAAAAGGTCTCCAAATAGAAACAATGAAACACTGATTTCATCAGAATTCCAATATTCTGCATTCTATCATGAGCAAAACTAGTTGAATTGCTCATGAATTGCAGATTAAAAACAAACCTATACACTATTAGAACTAGAACATCATGAAGAAAGAGAAAACACAAACAAAGTAAAGTAAGTTTAGAGTACACAAAGATATTCTGTGCTGTATGATAGGGATTACTCTAAATAGGTTCCTGTCTTATCATGGAAAATCTTTGTTGTAAAAACAAATGAGAAATATCTTCATAATAGAACATAGAGATAAACTATGGATTGACTTGACCCCCTTCCCCAAGTAGCCCAAATGAAAAGGTGACTCGGAAGCATGAGTACAAGCTCTGCATTTAAAGATTAGTAATAGTAGGAGTAGCAGCCGGAAAGGAAGGAAATGTCAAATGCAATATAAACACTTGCTGTTGTCAGAATGCATTTTTGTTGCTTAGTTAATCATCATCAGTTTTTACAATTGGTGAAGATGTAGTAATGATTGATACTCAGATAGTGGCTGTTGCATCTGTGGATTTACAGAAAAAATCAGCAACTATTGTGTAATTGAATCTGTTTTCAGTTACATAAAACTACCATCAGTACAATTATTAAATAATATTGATGTCACGAGACACACATACGAAAATTATAAAAACATTATATATATATATATATTCACATTAGTTATTTAAAAGCACCATTAGTTGTCAAGTGTTGGTGGCCTAGCGGTTAGCATAGCTGCCTTCCGAGCAGCCATCCCAGGTTCGCTTCCTGGTTAACGCTTTGACATATAAAAGCACTATTAGTCTGAACAAATCTTTAAAATAAAACAATATAACAAATAAAAACAACTTTTGCACGTATAAGAGATGACTATATGGCATCTGGTAGGTGATATATCATTTTGTTGAAATACTTTTTATATTTTAATTATGTAAACTGATTACCTATAAACACAAATACATAATAGATTTTATTAGGAACCATCTCATTTAAATTTTATTGTTTAATACCTTGAAAATCAAATCATGATTACAGACAATAAATTAAAAGCATCAAAGGTTTTGGAGAGATAGATAAATTTAAATATCTGAGTTTAACCATAGCCAAAAATGATCATTGGAATCAGAAACTATGCAGAAAAATTTTGTTAGCAAGAACAGCAACAATAAAATTGCTTAAAATATAAAAAGACTGAAACATTTCAAAGAATTAATGTCTATTTCAAAAGAATTTAAAATCGATAAGAAACTGTCAGTAATAACAAGAGACAAATAGTAGTTTATACAAGAGTCAAATAGATTATTTTAGATATATTGAAAGATGATTTTATAAAAACCTCATCAGTGAGAAGTCCACCATTTATATAATTGCTTTCCAGTGTGATGAACAATCACATTAAACAAGCAATTGATCATAAGTTCCACAAGATATTACATAAGTGTGACAATTTAATTCCTGGAATTTTCACCTTCATAAATTATACAGGTGTTAAGTGTAAACTAGTGGCTATTGTTGCCCAGAATGTTGTCCCCTTGGTCATCTATATATTGATTAAAATGGCATTCCCTTTTCTGGAAGCATACCTGGAACTCAGTTTTAGGAATGCTGATGAGCAACTGTCTCATAGTTTCTTGGATATCAATTATAGTAGAAAATGTTTATCCTTTCAGTACAGTTTTTAATTTTGGAAATAACCAAAAATCACAGGAAGCTAATTCAAATGAATAAGTGGGATGGTCTAATTGTTATTGATTTTTTTGAACAAGAAGATTTTCACAATGAGTGCACTTTGACACATCTTTCTGCCAAAGCATATGCACAGACCTTTATTATCTTCTCTAACAACTAACTCTATCAGTTTAAAATTTACACATGCGTTAGCTTAAATATGTTCAAATACTTGTGTGATTTTGATACAATTATATCATGGGTGACACCACATGGCCATTCTGGGAATTAAATTATCATATCTTGTACATGAGCCAAAGTGATGAAGTATGGAGAAGAGCAATGGACTGTTTTATATGAAGCCATAATTTTCCAAGGATTATAGATTAAGGTGATGAAACATTTTTTTAATTTTGTTCCATCCAACTGTATTCATGTTTTTATAAAATTTTATTAAAATATGTACTTATAGGGGATTTGAACTCAGACTTTCAATCACCCACCAAATATTCCTACACTAACACATACATACACTTGATATACATGACCGTACACATGTAGAAAAGATAAATAATCACCAATATCTGTATTTCATGCTAAACCAGCACTCATCAGTTGGTCCAGATTATCATCTCCCATATATATAATCAGTGCTCAGTTTCTATTAAGATAGCAAATCCTCACACTTTAATGGACAGGCTTCAATCTACTCCAGCCTCCAACTTTTCAGTCATGCATATCATTGAAAATATGATGATTGAAAGCCCATATGTACATAGATTATATTATGACGTTAGTATTTGATGAAATAAAAAATATTATAATCACTGATAGTTATTCCTAAAAGATTATGACTATTCTAACTTCAGACGAAGAAGAAGAAGAAATAATGTAGCTAAAATAAAGCATAAAAAGAAAATGAAGTACAAAGAATAGAATCAGAATAATTATCAATATTTAAAAAAAAAGCAATACTAGCGTCACATAGTATGAGAGACTCAATATTATAACTTGCGTAATAACCTATGAGCTGAATACAATAAAGTAAAAGAGAATGGAGAGAGAATGAAACACACAAAAAAGAGTTAATTTAGTTATAAATGTTAATAACCAATAATAATTATTAGTGAATTTCATTTATTTTCATTAATTCATAATTTTTTATTATATTTGTAACTTTAAAATTATTATTATATCAATAAAATGTATTTATTGTTCTAATTATTTTATTGAAAACAACAATAACAAATGTGTTTCGCTATTTAATTTTTAAACACGCCAGTCATTGTAACTTATACTGCAGATAGAAAAATATATAATGATTAGCATACTTTTGTAAATAAGCTAGTTCATTCATCTACATGCTCAAAAACAGAACAATATAGTATTTAAATGAGATAAATCCGTTTTAAGCACGACCAAATACATAATTATAACTACTGGATTCTTATATGGCCTTTGATTTGATAACATATTTATAATTATTCAGATTTTACATTGTTGTTAATTTGATGTAATGCACAAACTACTATATAACAGAGGCAAAACTTTCCAAACAGTAGCGCATGTGATGTTTAGTAGTTTAACATATACTACATATAATAATTAAATACATGTGTAGTAATTATATTTTAAGCTAGATATAATTAGAGGGGATTTGAACCCAAACTTTTGAGCTCCCTTTGATCATCTACTCCATCTTATACAACCAATACACTTTGGTCATGTGTATTAATTTTTTAAGGTAAATTAGATGATTGAAAGAATCTTGAAAACCTGGGTTCAAATCCCCTCTAATTATATACTATATATACATATATCATAATGGTATGGAGTCACTGGGGTGATGGAATATCATCATCATCAACCCAGTTCAATACAAAATAAAAAATAAAATAAGCATAAGTGATCAGTACAGAGCTAACTATAAGTTCACCAGAATTACACAAACATAATAATCATTCATCATCATGAATGATCAACAATAAAAATAAACCACAGTCAATTTTGTGGCTGAATTTGAAAGTTATCTACCATAGACTAGGCTAATTATTAAACCATTGCAAGCTTGAAGTAGATTATTTAAACCATAATTTCAATGCACAAACTTAAGTGCTAATCCATAAAATACAACAGTAAAAAATAATGCTGGGCTAATTATTAAACCATTGCAAGCTTGAAGCAGATTATTTAAACCATAATTTCAATGCACAAACTTAAGTGCTAATCCATAAAATACAACAGTAAAAAATAATGCTGGGATACTAAAACATGCTGATCATCATCAAATCTCTAGCCATTTAATACCATTAATGTATTGTCCAACTATAAACATAATTTCTAATAAATACTAAACTAAATAAAATGTAGTGCATAGACTTTAAAGGATATGCCCTTTGTGCCAATCCAGGATCATCATCAATTGGGTGTCCATAAACATTAAATATAACCCCCTTTTATATAATAGACCATTATGTA